>JAYKKI010000045.1:6612500-7812500 GCA_039881145.1 Druceiella hillmani | reverse complement strand
TTCAACCCGAAAACATAAATATTATATATGATACGACATAATATTATACATGTATCGACCTTTGAAAGTAATTCATGGCCATGATACTTTGAACTCGTAGATATTAACATTTATGTCATAGATAAGATACGCCAACCTTTGAACTACATCAATAAATATTACGAGGGCCATAGATAAAACACAAAGCGGTGAGGTCATCGCTAACACGCGCTTCCATACCTGAGTCGAACATCACTGATATTACTCAAAGCCCATTTAAACGATAATAATATCCTATACCGCAAGTAATTGAATCACCGTATTAATGAAAATTGCCTCAGTATATGTTATCTCTACCTGACGTATTTATTAACATATTTATTTATTGCTTGGAAACCCCATGCCCAACTAACAATATTACCCAAAGCGCTGGTCATATGGAAAAACAAATAGTTATAAACTGCAACAAGTAGTTATACTCAAAGACGAATAGGACAATACACTCACAGAGCATTCCATAAAATTGAAAAACAAACACTAATTTGGAGAAATATCGTCTATGGATCGGTCGTTAACTACCAAGCAACTACATGACCCCATTTTTGAAACGGTCAATGAAGCAGAAAAAATATCTAGACTGGGTGCATCTTGCAATACTGCATTGAGCAATGTGAATACACGAAAGGCAGGTGAGCGCTGTAGAATGTTGGTGCGCGCTCTAGGCACGTAACATAAACAATGTCATCGTCCTCTCATATAGCAAACAGGAACATAGAGGGCCACTAAACTCAAGGTCGAGGGTTTATCAACATGACGATTTAATAATTAAAAAAAATACATGATCGAAGAAACCCCGTCGGAGTTGAAAGACATTAAATCAGACCATGCTCATTATGAGATCTGAGGGAAATAAGTAAGTAAAATACCCGTACATTTTATAACACAAAAACCTATTAAACTTGTTTAATATTTTCTCCAGCGTGAGGGTATAAGTAGCCTCATAGGGAGATCAGATGACTGCATTCAATTCAAGTATATTACAGACTAAAATTAAATAGAGTGATGATACGTTCGGTATTTTGGAAATCGTGGGAATTCCGTATGTCAAGTTCTAATACATTGTAGGCTTTCTGACAGGTTTCCATGATATGATTATGAAATGTAAGGTGTTTGTACATAATTACATCGAGATCTCGCATAGATGGAACCTTTTTAAGTGTAGCCTGCCCAGCTCATAACTATACACAAGGGGGATACGTATAGGAGAGTACGTGATCATAGTAAATTTGCTGACATTAACTTTTAACTACTGTCTTTTTCGATGGGTTTTTTTTATGCAAACTCTGACGTAGGGGCCTGAGTAGCCTATCACTTTAAATGTTTATATTAGCGATGTATAAAAATTTGGAGGTCCAAATTATTATTTATTAGCAACATAAATATATTTAAATAAAACAAAAAATTTTAGATATATTTTTTATTATTAAATAACTTGTATTTGACAATTTAGGTATTAGATAACCATTTTTGGCAGAAATCACTTGAGATCAGAAATCAGTCTGTATTTCGTAAAAAAACTAAACAAAACGAATAAACTTACTTGTATTATATAACTTCAATAGTGTCTCTAATAAACTATACATAATTAACTCTAGTTACTACGTAAACAATGTAAAATTGCAAGGCACCAAATCTTACCGATTAGACGCAATCGGGGCAAATTTTTTGCGCATTGAAGGCAAACGTGTTTTTTACATATAAAACAAATATGTGTAGACTTTCTCTCAAGCTTCAGTGGACATGTGTGATATTTTCTTCCTAGCTTCAAGTCTTCTTCAAATTCTGGAAGAGCTGAATGATCAGAGGCAGGCATATCAGGTCTCAGTACACAGGTCAAACTAAGTGTAGTTCACGAGGCAGTTTTCCATTCAGCATTCTTCGTTATATGTATGGCAACACCAAAATACGTGCTAACTCTTTTATAAAAATACCTCTTTTGGTATTTTTTGAAGTATGTCATACAATATATGAATTTTGACAGAGCTGATATCTAAGATGCGGTAAAAAATTACCATCGGCCAACGTCGTGTTCTCCAACTGCATGTATATATAGAACACTTGTTGTCTATTTCATCAACGTATTATTGAATTGGATAATTTCAGGTTTTCCAGTTAATTAATAAAAAAAGCAAGCATAGAGGATAATAAAGTGTAGACCATACTTCTCTTTGTTTTGATGGATACTCTTTCGGTATCTCTCGTTTGTTGTTGTTCAAAGTATCAACACAAATTAGGCCCTTTTTTTTAAATCGTCGACAATTTCAATAGATGTAAACCAATTATCGACCGTAATATTTCTGTTACTTCCGTACAATAGCTTTGCAGTGATGGAATTTGTTTTCATCCGATCCATGTCCTGTATATATATATATATATATATATATATATATATATATATATATATATATATATGTATATTAATATGTATATATATATATATATATGTAATTATTGTATAAATAACCATCCTTTGCGTTTTCAACCCGCATTTCGCTGATTTCGTTGGCATATAAATTATTAGATATGTTCAACCTCGAAATTGGACTAACATTTCATCATACTCGCTGACATTATAAACTCTCTGACAATTTTCCACAACTTTTGTAAACAGGTCTAAAATAGCTGCTATTTTGTCAAATTGCTTGCGTTCTTCGCGATCAAAAGGGTTATCGAATCGAATGCACTGCGCGATAAATATAAATCTATTTTTCTAAATGACACATCTGAATATTCTCAACCCGTCAGTGGCTCCATCAGTGGCAAATATGTAATCTACGTTTTCGTGATTTGATATGAACACGGCTGTAAAATAAAGAAGACCAATAAAGGCTTGAAGTTCGATCGAGTATAAATCTTTAAGTTCTGAGCAATCATCTTTTGAAAATTTGGTTCTATATTGTTTTATCTTTACATTATTCCACTTGAGTATTTCTTGCAACATCTCAACGTCCATAAACTTATTCCATATAGAAGAAGGATCTTTCGGTTCATTTACTCTCCAGTTTGAAGCGTTAATATGTCTCATAATGTTGTGTTGAGGTGTTCGGACTGCCATTGATGCGTTCATTTGTATCGATTTTTGCCGTAGTAGGACCGTAATGAAGATAGTGAAATTTCGTCTTCTGATAATTCTTGTTCAGTGCCTTTATCAGGCTGGGAATCACTATGGGAATCATCATCACGTTGTCACGTGTTGCTCCGGAACAAATGTATTTCCAAGAGTTTTCTGCCTCTGAACCACTAGAATCCTCATAATTCAACCAAAATGAAACGGCTAATTCATAATCACGAGATCCGGGCACAATTCCTCTCCTAGTTTTTGGATAACGTAAATTATCTTCGGTATTCGTCATTCGTTTCCTCCCGGACGATGTACTTAGTTCCATTTTACACTATCCAACAACTGCAAAAAAAACAAAAAACCAGGATCTAAAATTTCAAATAATCATCTAAATACGGTAAGAGAGGCCCGCAAAAAAATTTGAAATGAATTTACTTACAGAAATTAAGCGCACCGACACGTACACCACCTCTCACGCCCCTGGCGTCACTAAATTTACTTACGAGGAACTAAAATTTCAAATAATCATCTAAATACGGTAAGAGAGGCCCGTAAAAAAATTTGAAGTGAATTTACTAACAGAAATTATGCGCACCGACACGTACACCACCTCTCACGCCCCTGGCGTCACTAAATTTACTTACGAGGAACTAAAATTTCAAATAATCATCTAAATACGGTAAGAGAGGCCCGTAAAAAAATTTGAAGTGAATTTACTTACAGAAATTATGCGCACCGACACGTACACCACCTCTCACGCCCCTGGCGTCACTAAATTTACTTACGAGGAATTAAAATTTCAAATAATCATCTAAATAAGGTAAGAGAGGCCCGTAAAAAATTTGAAGTGAATTTACTTACAGAAATTAAGCGCACCGACACGTACACCACCTCTCACGCCCCTGACGTCACTAAATTTACTTACCAGGAACTAAAATTTCAAATAATCATCTAAATAGGGTAAGAGAGGCCAGCAAAAAAATGTGAAATGAATTTACTTACAGAAATTAAGTGCACTGACACGTACACCACCTCTCACGCCCTTGGCGTCACTAAATTCAAAGCTACTGGAGGTGGCGTGCGCGTCGCGTGTATTCTATGTTATTATTTCTGCTAGACCGGAGCGGCCCCAACGTCAGCAATTAAAGCTTGTTGCTCAGAGAGATTTGACTACTACGTCAATATCATGTTGGAACTACTCACTGTCGAATTGGCGATTAACACATAAAAAGAACTTTATATCGTCGGTAGAGAAGGTAAGGAGCAGTACTGACAGCGGAAGGCAAGCCGTTTATCATATTCAGAAACGCAAATGGACCTAAATTACTACCTTGACTGACTTCATATTAAGTAATGCAAGGCCGAGATTCAAAATTTCTAAGTCGGACGTATTGTTTACGAGCCCGAGAGTAATTGACGTAAAATTTTACTAGGGCGGGGAATATAATTTCACTAGTAAAGTATCATTATCGACTCAGTCAAATGCATTTTTTAAATCAAAACAGGGTACATAAACTTGATAATTTCTATCTAATTCTCCGGCCACATAACCCACAAAATTAGTGAGATTAGTGAGGGTGGAACGCTTTAGACGGAAACCATGCTAGCAATCCTTTAACTAGAATTAGATATGCATATAAATACAGTAATAAAAAACAGTTTTGAAAACTTTGGCGAATGAAGATAAGACAGCTATAGGCTGATATTTTTTTTATCAGACCTGGAAACAGATTTAAAAATTATACTTACACGGGAAGTCTTCAAAACAGGCGGATAAATTTCAGAACACAATGAAAGATTTATAATAAATGTAAGTGGTTTGTAGAATATGTCAGAACAGACCTTGATTACATATGAAAATGAATCATCATAACCTGGATTATATTTAGATTGAAGCTGTTCCAACGCGAGTCCGACCTCCGCAACATCCACCCCACTAATTTGCAAAAGAAATAAACCATTATTAACAGAGGCTCGTCCTACTATTACAAAGTCGAGCGTCGGTTTGTTATCCAAAAAAATTGAAATGAATTAATAAAGAAAAGTTAAAAAAATATTCAATGTAAATATTTGAAAATTTGTAAAAAGAAACGCTTATCATCCATTATTTGTGAGTCGTGGTATTAAGAGAACCTTATTTTTTTCTTGTTCTGGCATAGCAAAAATACTTAAGAGATTTTAATAGAGAATATTAACTTAAGTGCAAATTTCATCACAGAGGAAAACAGCACAAGGAAACGATAAAAGATTTTAGAATATCTTCGTACAAACAAATGTTTTAACGTCAGTTATCATAAAAATTAATAAAATACTAAATCTCGACGTCTATTCACCATCCAATTATTCATGGAAATGGGTAATTTAACGTAAATTTGCCCATTTTCAAGTAAGTAAACTGTTATGAGCACAATTAATATTGCAGTAGCAGCAGACACCCGCAACATAATTTATATCTTACTTAAAATACACTGCCTGTGCCCGGCCCATATCCAAAAATAGGCATATATCTCTAGTTTTTTTCACAGCAAATTTCTCGGGATATAACGCGAAATTGGGGATCGCGTGAAAAAACGCAATTTAGCTTCAGTGGCCTTTTTAACATGCACGCATAAATCGCTTACTGCCGTTTTTAGCAATATGGGTTACTTACTTTTCTGCAAATTAATTTGGCCTTTGTAGGAAAGGTTAAATTTAAATTTTGATATAAAATTATTGGCGCAATGCGAAGTATGCAAACTTTTAGTGAATGTTTTAATTCTTTTCGAACATGAAATGTTTTGATCTACGACACCTAAGGATGGAATATTCATATTCTTAGCTTTTCAAGTTACTCCTATATCTCACCTAATCTTAACAAGCAACAATAATGTTATGTCATGTACGAATGCTTTCAATATTTTAAATATATACATCGAAACTTTTTTTTTCAAACGAGGAATCTTCATAATTTAATCACTTCTGCCTATTATAGCTTCGCAAGGAGTACATTTTAAAACTGAACAGTCGTTTTACATTTTTAGGCCCCGTTTCGGGATACCACAAATTATATACCACGTATGTCTCTTTCGTTTTTAACAATGAATTGATATAATAACACCATCGAGTGAGATACTATAAGATAGGTCTTTGAAAGTTAAATTGAGAAGATTTTATTAATCATTTTACATTTTTGAGCCCCGTTTCCAAAATATTAAGCCCCAAAGCAATGTGCATTATATCCGGATTCGTTTCATTTTCAACCACGAATTTGAAAAGTAAGTCCATTAAAGGTGGCAATATTGAACGGGCCATTTAAATTGAAATTACGATTTTATACATCATTTTACAATTTTAAGCCCCATTTGCAAAATTTTGAGACTCAAAATGATTAGTAAAATATTCTGCCTCATTCAAAATGAAATAAGGCAAGATCTTGGGTTTAAAAAACTAATGTAATTAAATTTTCATGTATCATTTTCTACTTTGAACCCCGTTTGCAAAATACTAAACCTCAAGTTAAATGCCATTTACTCCGCTTCCTTCAATTTTGAACCAAGGATTTAAAAAATAACTTCATCGATTTGGGAAACATTGAATAGGTTTTACAAAATAAGATTTAGGTTTCTTGTATCGTTTCACATTTTAAGCTCCGTTTGCAAAACATTTAGCTTTAAAATGATGTGCAACACATCGCACCTCCTTTTATTTTTAACCATGGATTTTAATCACTGTCTCATGAAGTCAACATTGGATAGGTCTTTTAAAACCAAATTGAAGTTTCCTAAATCATTTTACGTTTTAAATCCTTCCCATTGTTCAATCGTTTTTATTGTGCATACTATCTACGAGTTCTCCAATGTTTACGACTCTTCACATATTCTTCTTTTAAATATTTTGATATGCCTTTTTTTAAGGCTCTTTACCATGTGATTCAATATTTGATTTGATTAGTGTGAATTCTTAATTATTTGCTGGTTTTTAAGTGAGTCTTGTCCGCATTATAGTTTTTCGGTTTTCAATTTGTTACTTTTGGAGGATGTAGATTTAATAAAATATTTTGCTGTCTTCCTCATAAATAAATTTTTAAATTGGATCATTATACATTTCTCAGTGTAAATATCCAAAAAATACAACAACGAAACCCTCATTTACATTCTTCCAACCGTTCTTTCGCAGTACGCGATCAAACACACGAACGGAAAAACACACAAATTAATACACGGACAAACTTTCCCAAAACAATATCTTTCTTTTCTTAAACCTATTTATGACTCACGAATTTATCCTTTTTTTTTTAAATATGCTGTACAGACTTTTTGCCTTTATTTTGTAGTGTGTTTAGATTTCCGCTAGTTCGATGAAAAACAAGAAAAGGTAGCTTTAATTACATAAAGTATGTAGCTTCAATTACCGGCTTAATTACAAAAATATTGACTTAGATAATACTTTATATAATTGTACTGAAACTATGGAATAAAAGTACCCAAAAGAACTAATACTTTACAAAAAAGCTAATAAAATGTAATTTTATTTTATTTTTTTCCTTAACTAATTATCTAAATCGAATAATTTGCTTAATGAAATAAAACCTTGGTATTGTTCAGTGTTTTAACAGAAAAGCTCTGAAATCCTAAACACATATTATAATGCCAACATTTTAAAAGATTTAGTATTAAAAGCAGATTTAGCTCTTAAACTAATGAGTCTCATATACGCTCGAATTGAAATCGCAGGCGAAAGTTATTATACGTCATATTAATTATAAGTGTAGAATGGAATTGAAAGATAGTCGAATAATTTATGGAAGTAGAGACTGGCAATTCACGCCCGAGGCGTTTATTATTTTAAAAGTAATTAGTCAGAATTCGTAGAGATCTGTTAATGGTGATTGAATTGAGCATTCATTGTGAGATACGGTTGGGCGGGCGGGCCCTGAGTCCATTAAATGGCGAAGGCAGGGCGCTACGGCGTAACCGCTCTTAGTTTTATTAGAATTACGCTTTTAAAAAATATTAGAAGCAAAATTGTTTCATTCAATAACCGGGCACGTCGATTTCACTTTATATATATTCTTTATGATAAATGAAATTCATTATATTTATTTTTTCGCAATTGATTTACTTTTATATAACGTAAACTTCATAGCATGAAGAAATCTTTTTTTTTCCATTTCCTTTGCAATTATTTTTCCAGATGCGGCATAATTTTACGACATGTTTAATACAATGGGTAGTGCTTAAAAATTCTGCATTGCCGTTGAAACGTTCGGAAGTATCGTTATGACTAATTAATGTAAATTTATTAATGTAATCAGTGCATATATCTTTACTGTTAGAGGTGTACTTCATTATAGTCGTTTCCACCGCAAATATTAATTACCTTTAATGACAGAAACTTTTAAAAGGGGGTTTGACTCGTTTTTTTATTAATGCACAGTAACTATTGCTTTAAATATTATTATTTCTACCTCTGTTGTATCTCCAACTATGCATTAAAAAGTATCTGTTGTATCTCCAACTATGCATTAATATTTCTACCTCTGTTGTATCTCCAACTATGCATTAAAAAGCATTCTGTTGTATCTCCAACTATGCATTAATATTTCTACCTCCGTTGTATCTCCAACTATGCATTAAAAAGTATTCTGTTGTATCTCCAACTATGCATTAATATTTCTACCTCTGTTGTATCTCCAACTATGCATTAAAAAGTATTCTGTTGTATCTCCAACTATGCATTAATATTTCTACCTCTGTTTTATCTCCAACTATGCATTAAAAAGTATTCTGTTGTATCTCCAACTATGCATTAAAAAGACGAGAGTCACATAAAGATTTTTAAGTATATCAAGCGCTTTTCACACGCTTTCAGTTTCCACAATAGAAAAATGTTTTGATTACGTAATAAATTAATCTGCGTATAGATTTTTCTTTCTTTTTGTTACTTTTTTAAAAATAAAAAAGTAACAAAAAGAAAGAAAAATCTAATAGGTAATTCTAACAATATTACTCACTGCAAAGACACTCTCCCATCTCGTTCTTCTCTTTAATCTTCTCGCAACTCCGTCCCCACTCTTACCGCAAACAACAGACTTTGACGGTTTTGACAACTACATTTTATTTTCCTTTCAAATAACTTGTTAAGTATGAGTAACTCGTATTTCGAAAAATTCATACACACTTGGGGGCAAATACAAGTTTGTACATAATTTATCTATTAAACTATTTAAAAAATTAATGTAATTTTCATCGTGTTAATATGTTCCCTAGATTATCTCCCACAGATCTAAAAACATTGTAAATTTCTCGAAGACCAATGAATCTAGAATCCTCGCCGTTGTTCTATTATAAATTTTAATTTATTTTAACCTTCTTGAAATTCAATTATTTTCATTGTTTTATTTACGGTGCCTACTTTACCTTCCACAGGTCCATAAACATTGTGAATTTCTCGAAGACTATGGAATCTAGAATTGTTCCCATTATTCTCCTATAAATTTTGATTTATTTTAAGCTTCTTGAAATTATATTTCACTAGTTTCGGAAATAGGAAGATAGGGGTGGCATATTCTAGTATATTTTTTAATACTCATGCTAAGTTGATGCTACCTAAAATGATAGAATAAATTTATGAGATCCTAAAAGCTAGAACCCTTTTTGACGATACCACATACTGTATATTGTAATTTAGAAACAAATTTCGAGTACTAAAACCTAAAATTTCATAAAAATATTGTTATGCTTTAGCTATTAAGGTATATGTTTTTTGTTTTGCCCAATTTCAAGGTCCTAGCAACAAGCGATTTTCAAGAAAAGTGTCCATTATAGACACCCACGTGAGTGAGCTCCCGTTTTTCCTTTTTCAGAACCCTAAAAATATTGTTAAGAGGTAATATCACCTTCACCATTTTAAGACCTGGTTCACTTTTCTTGAAACACTGAGACGGAAGTTTTTGGAATTTCTAGTCAGTATTACGAGTATCCTATATTTAAACTACAAATATATAAAATATATATTGAAATACTCTATTTAAACCAATGTTACGTCCAACTGTAATATTTTATAATAGTTAGTTCCTTCGTAACCTATAACTTTCAAGTACAATGTAAATAAGTATTTGCATACTCATGTTTCCTTCACATCCTTGCTTTAATATCTAAGACAAGTGGGCAACTTACGCGACCATTGCTCAACATTCTTTTCATAAAGCTACAAATATAATATTTTCCAAAGTATGTATTATATAATTCGTAACACTGTGTACATTATGTAGAGGACTATATACCGCACAACAATTTAAATATTTACGTATCACAAATAAAAACCCTTAATTTATAAAGTAAAAAGATTGTTGAATTTTGTGACGTCAGCGTGACAAATTTATGTGACAACACAACATTTCAGACAACATTGTGGGAGTAGAAAGACAAAATTTAGTTTTCCATTTCGTTTTTAGTATTTAAAATGAAACTTATTTTGCATTAAGCAAATCATAGGAGACACTAAGGGGTATTTTCGTAGTGTTTCTCCAACATGTTAAGCTATCTTACGCCATCTATCGCTCCAAAGCGACACATTAAATAATTATATCTATATCACTGCCTAATCTTTCAAACTAATATTAAAATTTGAATTACTAATTAAATTTATATGAATTTTAAAAAATATTAATAAAGTTATCTTAGAAATATTATATATTTTCTATTTATTAAAAATACAAATTTGTGTAACCATTGTACAGAAGCTAATGCAAATAAACTTTGATTCCTAAAATATACAGTTTCTTTGAATAAAACGTAGAATAAATTATCCAAATATATACTTCGAATGTTTTTCAAATAAAATTTTATCCTTCGCATTGATTATTATGGAATTTGAATAAGGATGAGAAATTCTCGTTTATAAACTAGCAAATTTGTTTATAAGGTAAGATAAATCAATTGTGATTCTTAAAATTTACAGCCTTCACATGTGAAGTGCAGAATATACAATGTAAATATATATTTACGAGCTTTTTTCAGAAAAAACGAGCATTCACATTGTTTATTATTGAATTGAATACGGTTCTAATTTTAATAAAGTAAGGAATTCACGTCAGATATTAGCATAATAGTAAAATTCAGAATTAACTCTCTATAAATATTCAAAGTTTTCCAAATAAAACTTTAACTTTCACATTAATTATGACAGAATGTAATTAAATTACTATACAGAATAGAATTGAATTAAAATAAGGATTGAATTTGAATAATGATGAGGAATTGTTATTGGAATTGGATTAGCAAATTCATGTACTTATTCTACCTATGCTAAAATAAACGAGGTACTTTTTTTTAATGTTTAAATATAAAGTGCAAAATGAACTCTCTAAATCAATATTTAGAAACATTTGTAAAAAAACTTTAACTTTATAAATAATCCACACGGGATTATTACAGAATTGAATAAGGATTGAATTTGTATAAGGACTGACAATTCCGTTAGAAGTTAACAAATTTGTGTACTTATTGCAAACAAGCTAATATAAACGAAGTGTAATTTCCTTTAAAAATTTACAATCTTTAAATGTAAAATGCAGAATGATCTTTCTAAATAAATATTTAGAAGTTTTTCAAATAAAACAGTTACAGATTGATACAGAATTGAATAAGGATCGAATTTGAATTAGGATGTGTAATTTCTGTTGAAAAATGGCAAATTTGTATACTTATTTTATACATGCTAAGATAAACTAAATGTGATATATTTTTCATTTATGGTCTTTGTATTTTGTATTTGTTGGGTTCTAAAGTGCGAAATGTATCTAACAAAGACGGTCAAACACTATAGTCTGCAGGTTATGTAGCAAATATTAGTATGAACACAAGAAACAGTTGCATGGAGATATGGTCTATGCATGGAAATAATGGTCCATGCATGGAAGCTTACGTATAATTTGGCTTACTAAAAATCGCCGCCATAACTTTTAGACTATTCGCTAGAAAACTGCGGTATGCAAGAAAAAATGTATTTATTTAAGATGAGGAAAATTATTACAAAATTTAATTTGTTAAGGATTAAGGCAGTTTTTCAAAAAAAGCTCTAAAAAATCGAGTGGAAAAGTGATTTCTTCAGAGAGAAAAAGTACGCAATATACATATAAAGTTATGTAATATACATGCTGTTGTAAACTTCACTGTAGCGCATATTAAGAAGGATAATATAGCCATACATTTTTTCCATACATTTCTAAAGATATTCTATCTAAAATTATGAAAGATATATTTCCGTAAGCCTCGTATATATATGTATATATATATATATATATAAATATATATATATATATATATATATATATATATATATATATATATATATATATATATATATATATATATATATATATATATGCACGATGCCTGTGAACAGATATCGAACAAAAAAACTGTTCGTCGACTGTAAAGGAATAAATTTTGAAATAAAACGTAAAACACGTCTTTTTTCGTAATTGAATGGACAAAACAATTTTACCTATAACTCTTTTTAACAGACCCAACTTTTGCCCGGAGTCTGGTGTTTACGGGTTATTCTCCCGCAGTTGTTAGCGGGTCATTCTCCCGAGCGGCGCTGAAGCATATGCGCAAGTGTAGTGTGTACAAAAAATATGACAAATAATTTTGAAAGTAATTTTCAATTTATTTTAACGACAAATCATCTATTTTTCAGTCAAGGAATATCGTCTTTATTTGTCCTTCACTGATTCCCGGATTCAGTGTGTACGTATATATATATACATATATATATATATATATATATATATATATATATATATATTTATTTATACTTTTTTTCTGTATTTGCAAAATAAGTTATGTTGAAAATCACATTCTTGGATAACGCTTGGAACGTAAAAGCACACAAATATCTCTTCAATATTCGCGATGCCTATGACGAAAGTTACCCCAGTGAATAGCGGGGGTGCACTCTACCACCACCTACTTCCGCTATAAAATTTAGATTCATCGGGTATACATCAAAACGTAACCGTTTCAAATCCAATTTCAATCTTGGAACTAGTGGAAACAATACGTTTATACTCCGCTCTGCGTCGTAAAATACCATCGTTAAATCAGATAAATTTGCGAATTATTCTAAATCATATAAGTCATAAATCGAGGTAGTCTCCCATTTTCATTAAATACTAGAACGTATTTTGATAGAATTGAGTAATTATACTTTACTCACTAAAAACAACACTACTTGAAATACCGTTTTTTGTTGACATAACAATAGTTACTTATTTTTTTTATATTTTAATGTTTTTGTGAAGTTGTTGCAAGCAGGACTAAAAAGAATAACATGTATCGCTAACATAGAAATACATATAATTTATAGTTCAAAAAAGCTGAAAATCACGATTTTATGACCCATTTAGACAAATCAAACAAGCCAAAACTCGATGAATTTACTATTAGCTATTGAGAAGTTCCCGTGACCACCTTCCTTCGCTATCATCACATCAGATCGATGGTACCATTTTATAGCATTATCATCAGTATTGCTTAATTTTGCGAAGATTTGAATTGATGCTATAATTAAAAGTGGGTGAAAATCGACTTGCTGAAATTGTTTACATGCATACAAGTGAAAGCAATAAAAAAATATTTAAAAAAAAACTTGTCTAGATTCTGTACACATTTAAGCATTTATAAACATTTAATGTTACATAATATTCCTATGAAACTATTTACAAAATTTTAGTTTTTATAGGGCGAAGTTATATTGCCTAGCTCACATCCTTCAAAGACGCATATTTCTCGAGAAATTCGCAAGAATTTTCTGAATTTTCTCTTTACTTCTGCTATAAGGTCTTACTTCTTGCCAAATTTAATGAGTCTAGTTAAAAAAGAAGTACCTTATAGATTTACATTTATTTGCGAGTGTCAAAATATGCAGTCTTAATGGCCGGAACGAAAATATATTGACTATTACATCTTTAACAGACTCGTATCTAAATAAAAATATTTTCTATGTGATTTAACCACAAATCAACGATTTTGAAATTGTTTCCTTTACTGTGAGACCTTGCTTTTTGCCAAATTTCATAATTCTAGGTCATCAGAAAATGCTCTAAAGGTTTTAATTTATTTGCGAATGTCAAAAAATGCTACAGCAATGGCCGTATTTTTAGGGTTTTTTTATTGCGTTGACTCAGAAGCTTGATTTTTTCACAGTTGCAAGGACCCGTAGACTGAGAAAAAGAGCGACAGATAGACAGACGGATAACGAAGTGATCCTATGAAGCTTCTTTTTTTTTGAGGTACAAAACCCTAAAAACGGGTAAAGAAAGTTACAGAATATCTGCTCAGTACCGTCTAGTACAAACATTTATTCAGTAATAGGCAAAAAATTTAATCATAATTTTGTCCCCCTTGACATTCTAAAATTATAATAAAACAGTGATGAGACCATGTTAACAAAATTTTACAGCTGAATGTCTTAGCAGCTTGGTCACCATCTGCGATAAAAATTATCGAGATTATTACTCAACTCAACTACTGCGTAATTAATCGACAATTCTCCACTAGATGGCTTTCATTTCCATTTAAAGATCAAGAAATGTTTACTAAAACACAACTTTTGACGCGCAAAAAAAGAACAAATTACTGTTTAAGATCGCACAAACAAACGCCTGATGTATTCAAAAAAAATATTTATAAACTCATAATATTGAATAGAAAGTTTTCATAGACATTACTCAAATATTCTATTTATTTATGTGCTAGATAATGATTAATGTACCGGTTGATATATTACGAAATTCGAATATAAGTTACAAAATACGTTTCAATAAAACGTGATGACGGATAAACGCGCAGGTATTCAATTCGAACACAATTGACAGCAATCGACTTACTCCAAAGGACAGGATGTCTGATTTGTCACTTTTATCGTAGAATTACACGGTTTCCGCTTCTTTCCCGATATCTTAGTTCCGACCATGTAGGTCGTATTATAATGACGTATATAAGACGTCGAATTTTAAGCAAGACTCTCTACGAAGCATTTATTTTTGCTACGGAAACTGCCTATCGTAGCCTATTGTAACCAACTTTCATGAGAATATTTCTTTCTCTTATCATTTAATCGAAGATAAAGTGATAAAAGAAAATACATTTTCCAATATTACCTGAGATAGAAGCAATTCTAATCATCAATTTTCTTTTTGTTAAACAGACATTACGATCAAACCAGTCCTTATTGAGTAAAGATAATGATGAATGATTTAGAACAGATTTACCATATAAAATTATAATGATGATAATAACAGTGAGGACCTATTGATTTTTATTTTTTACGCGACATTTGTAGGATTCCGTAGCCTCTCCCATGAACCCTTACAATTTATCAAGTTCGTCCATCTGTATATCATCACCCAATTAAACTTTAGTTTTTGTAGTTAATGAAATTAAATTTCATGTATAGAAATAAGTTATACTTGGCCCACCCTTCCTTGCGATGAAAGGGATGACAATTTTAAAAATTATCTGCCCGTAGTGGATTATCGTTGGATAGGTAGTAACGTTTGTCCTTAAACTTAATAATTTGTATTCTTCGGTTTCGAGATATTTTTTTTTCAAATTATCCACTGACTACTTAAATATCGTTACGAAAATAAATACTTACAATAAATACTTTCAATGAAAATTATAACCTATAAAAATATGCACCCCTTCTCTATTCCCACAACTACTCGACCTCAAATTGCGAAAAACCAGGTTTTTCAGATTCTTACGTAAAGGTCTGACGATAATTCTAAATGTCATGGTTTCTGGGATATTCACGATAATGCCTATGCCCTTCCTACTTAATTATATTATGTGTTATCAAATTTTTATTGCGCTACGAAGTTTATGCTAGTGACGAATTATGATAAAAAAATCAATTTTACTTCAAACGAAGAACTCAGTCAAAAAAACGTTTGCTAAAGGGTCAGAAATCTTCCATAATTTTACACCCCAGGGTTATCTTTGGAACACTATTATACTTCAAGAGGGTAATTTCACAGGTAAATTTATATTTATTAATTGTTAAGAGATTAATGCTGTACAAACAAATAAAAAGAGTCACACTCGATGCAGGAGCCAGACTTGATTCATTTTTTTCAAATACTATTATTTTTTAAAAAAAAACATTGACGATATTTTGTCACGGTTAAATTTTATCATCGAACCATATAGGCATGGAATCAAAACTGTATGATTTTATAATATCTAATACCCACAAATCGAACTGTGCCGTATATGATCTTAGCAGAATAAACAAATTAGCCTAAATCCTAAATAATATCATAAATCACAACTAAATGAAACTACGTGATGTAGTATTATTTCTACTTTCTTTAAGTTCATTACGACGACCTAGATTTCGTCGTATTACAACATCTTCAGGTGGGCTATTAGCAAAGATATCTTTGTCGTGGTAAAGAAATTAAAGAAAGTAGAAATAATACTACATCACATAGTTTCATTTAATTGTGTATAATGAATTTCTACAAAATTAACGCCAAATATATTCAATATTCAAAATAACATAAATACAAAAGTGTGTTTGTTTGTTTATTTTTACATTGTGATGGAGTAATGAGTTGACTCAATTTTTTACAGAGATATATTTAATGGATCAGTAAATTATATAGACTACTTTTATCCTATATAATTTAATTTTTTCACAAAAAATCTTATTTAAAACTGAATAAGCACACAAAAATAATAATAAAACAACGTTGCGAACAAAGGATTGACGTGATTTTTTGAAACGCAACATGAAGAGCAATAGAGTCACTACTTTAACCCCTAATTTAGAGGGAAATATTAATTTTTGCAGTTCAGACCATCAAAGGGGATTTCAGAATTAGTAGTGTTTTAATCATTTTTATAACCTTTTAGTTTTAGCTCAACTCGTATGAGTCCGAGATACCAGGAAAGAGACAGAATGTATTAAGTAGAAAAATATATACAAAATATCACCAATTTAAAAAAAAGAACGTGAAACGGAAACAGAACGTGAAACGGAACGGAAGGGTAGAAGCGCAAGTGAAGTTGACCCTGTCTGGTGCTAGGAAACAGTAAACTCCAGGACTTAGTAAAGTAAACAATAAGGAATATTCATAAAGAGATAATAGCGTTTAAGTATAAGAACATACATGGGTTTTATGGTCGTAGGCCAGGTAATGAGAATATGAGCCCCGAGATGCGATCAGAATTTAAATCTGGCACCGACAAACGAGGTAATAATCTTCATGGAGATTTTAAATTTTTTTAAAGTAACAAAAGAATACTCGTATACACATTACGTTTATGACGAATAGTCACACAGTTAAACCATGTTCTAAGTTCATAAATACGATCATATTTTTTAAGAACGAAAACCTATAGTCGCTAGAAGGAAATTATGTGGACACTATTAATAAACTTTTCCACCAGTTTTAGGTTTCCATTTAAAGCTACCTAAGATAAAAAATATTCTGTATGCTTAAATACGAATACTTGTTCCATCAAAATAATACAGAAGTTTTCGTGAACAAAAGAGAACATTTTCAGATTTGTTGATTCCTTAGAGAAATCGTTATTTATTTTGAAAAAAAAATGAAAGTTCACGACTGGCTTCATTTAAATACCCCTTTTATTCTTTCTTCTCTTCAGCCTCCGTTCATTCAGTGCAGGACATAGGCATCTTCTAGTTTTCATACTTCTCTGTTCACAGCCATTCTAATCCATTGTTATTAATTTAACGTCGCCGATCCATCTTTTCGTGGATCGTCCCATGCTTTTTCTATTTTCCCTTGTTTTCCAGATAGATATTTTACTTGACCATGTTTCCTTATTTTGCCTTATTAACTTCTCAATCCATTACTACATGAGTTTTGCTATTCTGTCCATAATGTAATTTACTCCATATCTGCTACGTTGCAAATTTTACATCTTGAGATGATTGTCAACGGGCTCGACCCATAGTTCGTTGAGTAACTTTTAGTTGCTCTGTAACTCTTTTTATCATTGCCGTAGTTTCCAGGCCATATGTTACCACCAAAAGTTTGAGCTATCAAAGACCTTTCTCTTTAGATTCATTGGTATATTTTTATCTCTTCGTATTTAACTAAACTCGCCGAATGCCACCAATGTCAGATGAATCCTATTTTTAATTTCGGTAGTTAGATTTTCTTTACCATTTTTATTTGTATGCCTAATGTACTGTTCTACCTTTTTTAGGTTAGTGTTGTATTGTCTTGGCTGTTACTTGTTATTTTTTAATTAATTTTCTTCAGCATGATAAAATGAACTAAAAATTTCAAAATATACATTTCTTTGACCTTCATATACTACACTAAAACTTAGGTTTCTTCTTAACTTTTAATCTTTTTTAATTTTTTTTTTAATTTTTAACTAGGGTAGTATCCTGCCAATTTCAATTCGCATTTATTATTAGATCATAATGCCAATATTTTTTATGCCCACAACTTATCTTATCTATTATTTCCCTTTATACTAGAATAAAGTTATAATAATCTACGACTGATACGATGATTTTATTGTTAGATTTTATCCGTAATTTCATACACGGGGTTTCACACCAGTCTCTTATTAACATATCAATAGTAATATCATATATTTCCTATTTTATACTATAATTAATTTGATAATATTAGAAATCATTCTAATATCAAAAACCATACTAAACACAAATTATCAAAGTCGATCCACATAAATAGAATCACACAAAAACATAGAAAATAGACGAACTGAGGATCTTTTTCCCTAAATAGGTTTGTAAATTTAACATATTTCTGACTGACTTTTATTAATTGTTATCTGAATCGTATTCTAATTTTTCTCTATTCATGTATTTAGATTCATTTCACTGAGGTTACACATAGTTCAAAGCAGCAGTTCAAAGCATGTCTAACTACGATGATTAATAGAACCGATACATTTCCAGGCATAACTACCCCTTATCTGTGACTGTTTATTATTTCACATATTCAAATATATTTATTTACGTGTGTATTTACTAATGTGTATCCACTTACACTTGTTTTACATGTTTATAATTGTCAGTGACTTTTTTGTATATTACTACTTTATTTATCTAAATTATATTATAAAACGTCCATAGTACTTCCATTGAACAATTTATGAATATTAATATTATTTCTCACTATATAAATATGCAAGTATATGACATAATATATCTAGCACAGGCATAAAATTTTAATTACTAAGTTTTTCTTAGAGTTGATTTAAATCACTTGTACATAGCCTCGATGAAGTTTAAACATGTTTAATAACGCCAAATTTCCTTTCAGCACCAATATTCAGCGAGTAAAACAACTGCGACCTGCAGGTGGACAGAGAGACAGACATTGCGTACCTATTAAAATTCCTAGTTTGGTTACGGAAACCTAAAAAATAATTAATTATCTAATGACAAGTGATACTAAACAGATATGATTATCGCAAATACCTAGAATAATCACACCTGGGGATCTTGAAGACGATATAATCGTATATTGAGTATATTTGGCTTTAATTTTGTAAAAATTCATTATTCACAATTAAATGAAATTATGTGATGTAGTATTATTTCTACTTTCTTTAAGTTCTTTACCATGACCTAGGTTTCGTTGTATTACAATATTTGCAAATTTGCTAATAGCCCACCTGAAGATATCGTAATACAACAAAACCTAGGTCGTGGTAAAGAATTTGAAGAAAGTAAAAATTATACTAAATCACATAGTTTCATTTAATTGTGGACGCTATAATCGTCAAAGTATTAAAGGTTTTTTTCTTTTTCAGAGTATTAATAAATCGATTAATAGATGGCGCTACGGGTTCATACAAATTGCATCATTTTTATTTAATAAACAATTAAAATCTTTCGCGTTATAAGTATGCGATTTTTTGTTATTATTTTATTTTCACAAATTTTGAGTTGTTTAATGTTTGAACGAACCAATTTTTAAGGGGAATCAATAGACGCATTTATATTATTATTTGATATATTTAAGTAATTTTTTGTTATTTAGATAACAATATTTTAATTAAGCTTTCAACCCAAAAACATAAATATTATATATGATACGACATAATATTATATATGTATCGACCTTTGGAAATAATTCATAGCCATGATACTTTGAACTCGTAGATATTAACATTTATTTCATAGATAACGCTAAACTTTGAACCACATCAATAAATATTACGAGGGCCATAGATAAAACACAAAGCGGTGAGGTCATTGCTAACACGCGCTTCCATACCTGAGCCGAACATCACCGATATTACGCCAAGCCCATTTAAACGGTAATGATATCGTATACTGCAAGTAATTGAATCACCGTATTAATGAAAATTGCCTCAGTATATGTTACCTCTACCTGACGTATTTATTAACGTATTTATTTATTGCTTGGAAACTCTATGCCCAACTAACAATATTGCCCAGAGCGCTGGTCATATGGAAAAACAAGTAGTTATAAACTATGACAAGTATTTATAAACAAAGACGAATAGGACAATACACTCACAGAGCATTCCATAAAACAGAAAAACAAACAATAATTAGGAGAAATATCATCTATGGATCGATCGTTAACTACCAAGCAACTCCATGTCCCCATTTTTGAAGCGGTCAATGAAGCAGAAAAAATATGTAGACTGGGTGCATCTCGCAATACTGCATTGAGCAATGTGAATGCACGAAAGACAGACGAACGCACGAAAGACAGACGAATGTTTGTGCGCGCTCTAGGCAGGCACCATAAACAATGTCATCGTCCTCTCATATAGCAGACAGGAGCATAAAGTGCCACTAAACTCAGGGTCGAGGTGTTAACAACATGAAGATTTAATAATTTAAAAAAATACATGATCAAAAGAAAGCCCGTCGGAGTTGAATGGAATTAAAACAGACCATAATCAATTTGAAGGAAATAAGTAAGGATAACACCCGTACATTCTATAATACAAAATCCTGTTAAACTTTTTTAATATTTTCTCCAGCGTGAGGGTATAAATAGTAGATGACTGCATTCGTTCGTCGATTCATTTAGTCGAAAAATTAAAGACGCAAAACAAGCTACATAAACTTGAAAATCTCGATCTAATTCTCCACCCATATAATCCACAAAATTAGTGAAATTAGTAACGGCGGAACGCTTGGGACGGGAACTGTGCTAGCAATCCGTTATCTGGGATTAGATGTGCATATAAATACGGTAATAAAAAACAGTTTCGAATACTTTGTCGAATGAAGATAAGACAGCTATAGCCCAAACACATGGATAAATTTCAGAACATAACAAAGATTTATTATAAATGTAAATGGTTTGTAGAATTTGTCAGAACAGACCTTGATTACATATGGAAGTGAATTATTAGGACTGGGAATATATTTAGATTGGAGCTGTTCCAACGCGAGTCCGACCTCCGCAAAATCCACCCCACTAATATGCAAACGATATGAACAATTATTAACTGCGGTTCGTCCTACTATTACAAAGCCGAGCGTCGGTTTGTTATCAAAAAAAATTTTAATTGTATTAATAAAGAAAAATTAAAGAAATATTCAATGTAAATATTTGAAAATTTGTAACAAAAACGCTTACTGTCCATTATTTGTGACTCATGGCATTAAAAAAAGCATATTTTTTTCCCCTTTTCTAGCATAGCAAAAAATACTTAAGGGCTTTTAATGGAGAATATTAACTTAAGTGCAAATTACATCAGAGGAAAACAGCACAAGGAGATGATAAAAGATTTTAGAATATCTTCGAACAAACAAATATTTTAACGTCAGTTATCATGAAAATTAGTAAAATACTAAGTCTCGACGCCTATTCACCATCCAATTATTCATGGAAATGGGTAATTTAAGGTAAAATTATCCATTTTCAAGTAAGGAAACTGTAATAAGCACAATTAATATTGCAGTAGCAGCAGACACCCGCAACATAATTTATATCTTACTTAAAATACACTGCCTGTGCCCGGCCCATATCCGAAAATAGGTTTATATCTCTAGTTTTTTATACAGCAAATTTCTCGGGATAAAACGTGAAATTGAGCATCGCGTGAAAAAACGCAATTTAGCTTCAGTGGCCTTTTTAACATGCACGCATAAATCGCTTGCTGCCGTTATTTAGCAATACGGGTAAACGTTTGTGCAAATTAATTTGGCCTTTGTTGGAAAGGTCAAATTTAAATTTTGACGTAAAATTATTGGCGCGATGCGATGTATGCAAACTTTTAGTGAATGTTTTAATTCTCTTGGAACATGAAATGTTTTGATCTGCAACACCAAAGATGGAATATTCATTTTCCTAGTTTTTCAAGTTGCTCCTATATCTCACCTAAGCTTGACAGGCAACAATAATGTTATGTTATGTAAGAATGCTTTCAATATTGTAAATATCTAAATTGGAACATTCATTTTTAAACGGGGACTCTTCAGAATTTAATCACCTCTGAAAATTCACTCTCTAAGAATTTAATAACTACGTGATGTAGTATTATTTCTACTATCTTTAATTTCTTTACCACGACCTAGGTTTCGTTGTATTACAACATCTTCAGGTGGGATATTAGCAAAGATCTAATAAACAGAATAATAAGATTTATAAAATTAAAGATAGTAGAAATAATACTACATCACGTAGTTTCATTTAATTGTGAATAATGAATTTCTACAAAATTAACGCCAAATATATTCAATATTAAATCTCAAGTTATACGCCATTTACTCCGCTTTCTTTAATTTTAAACCATGGATTTAAAAAATAACTTCGTCGATTTGGGTAACATTGCATAGGTTTTTCAAAATATGATTTAGGTTTCTGGTGTCGTTTCACATTTTAAGCTCCGTTCGCAAAATATTTAGCCTCAAAATGATGTGCAACACATCGCACCACTTTGACAATTTATTTTTAACCATGGATTTTAATCACTCCCTCGAAAAGTTAACATTAGATAGGTCTTTTAAAATAAAACTGAAGTTTCCTAAATAATGTTACGTTTTGAATCCTTCGCGTTGTTCAATCGTGAATTTGAAAAATATGGAGCAGTTCCAAGTACTAGTGTTAGTATATATTTTGATTCAAATACTTTGGTTAGCTCGAATCAACAATTTGAAAAAATATAAACAAGAAAAGGTCTTTATCTGTGATTAAATTTTATGTTGCATACTATCTACGAGCTCTCCTATGTTTACGACTCTTCACATATTCTTCTCTTAAATATTTTAGTATGCCTTTTCTTCACCATAACATTCAATATTTGATTTGATTAGTGTGAATTATTTCGAATTTTTACTTGTTTTT
The DNA here is from genome assembly GCA_039881145.1 of Druceiella hillmani. Taxonomy (NCBI): domain Eukaryota; kingdom Metazoa; phylum Arthropoda; class Insecta; order Lepidoptera; family Hepialidae; genus Druceiella; species Druceiella hillmani. The sequence continues at coordinate 7,789,059 of JAYKKI010000045.1, read as the reverse complement.
AAATGAGTCTTTTCCGCATTATAGTCTTTCGGTTTTCCATTTATTTCTTTTGGAGGATGTAGATTCGGTAAAATATTTTGCTGTCTTCTAAATAAATAAATTTTTAAATTGGATCATTATATATTTCTCAGTGTAAATATGCAAAAAATGCAACAACGAAACCCTCATCTATATTCTTCGTCGTTCTTACGCAGTACGCGATCAAACACACGAACGGAAAAACACACATGAACACACGGACAAACTTTCTCAAAACGATATGTTTCTTTTCTTAAACCTATTTATGACTCATGAATTTGTCTTTTTTATTCAAAAAATATGTTGTACAGACTTTTTTCCATTGTTGTGTGTTTAGATGTCCGCTAGTTCAACGTAAAACAAGAAAATATAGTTTCTTTAATTACAAAAAGTAGGTGGCTTCAATTACCGGCTTAATTACAAAAATATTGGCTCAGATAATACTTTATATAATTGTACTGAAAATATGGATAAAAGTATCCAAAAGAACTAATAATTTACAAAAAAGCTAATAAAATATAATTTAATTTGATTTTTGTTACTTTAGTAATTACCTAAATCGAATAAATTCCTTAATGAAATAAAGGTTTTGGTATTGTTCGGTGTTTTAACAGAAATGCTCTGAAACCTTAAATACATGTCATAATGCTAACATTTTAAAAGAATTAGTATTAAATACTTAAACTAATGAGTCTCATGTACGCTAGAATTGAAATCGCGGGCAAAAGTGATTATACATCATATTAATTACGAGTGTAGAATGGAACTGAAAGGTGGTCGAATAATTTATGGAAGAAGAGACTGCCAATTCACGCCCGAGGCGTTTATTATTTTAAAACCAATTAGTCAGAATTCGTAGAGATCCATTAATGGTGATTGAATTGAGCATTCATTGTGAGATACGGTTGGGCGGGCGGGCGCTGAGTTCCATTAAATAGCGATGGCAGGGCGCTACGGCGTAACCGCTCTCATTTAGTTTTGTTACGATTACGCTTTTAAAAAATATAAGAAACAAAGTGCTTCATTTAAAAACCGGACAACTGCACGTCGAATTCACGTTATATAGGTTTTTTTTATATCATAATTCACTATATCTATTTATCGCTTATTTTTATCTCGCGCAAACTTCATTACACATAGCATTATTAAGTCTTTTTTTTACATTTTCTTTGCAATTATTTTCCGAGATGCGGCATAAATTTTACTATATATTCAATACAAGGGATATAGAAATAAACAAGAATAACGTTTTTGGACATGCATACTCTAACTCTTTCACTTAAATGTAAACAAATGAATCCTCCGTCCCTAAATTTGCGTATAAATATTTTGGGCGGTATCAATTGAAAGTGGATTTCGATAACCAATTAATTTCCGTTTCAATTCGAAATAATGCGAAAATGTTCCAAATAGGTGAAAATAAACGAAGAAAGAAATCACGCCACTTTCCTGCACACGTGACTCATCATTTTCCATTGCATATCTGGTCAGACAATATCCGTACCATGCCACCTGTGTCAACTAGTAAGTGAGTTTTTATAAGATATTCGTGCTTAAAAATTCTGCATTGCCGTTGAAACGTTTGGAAGTATCCATATGACTAATTAACGTAAATTTATTAATGTAATCAGTGCATATACCTTTACTGTTAAAGGTGTGCTTCATTACATTTTTTTTCAACTGCCAAAATTACCTTTAATAACAAAAACCTTTAAAAGGGGGTTTTGTCTTGCTTTTTTATTGATGCACAGTAAATATTGCTTTAAATATATTATTATTTCTATCTCTGTTGTATCTCGAACTATACATTAAAAACACGAGGGTCATATAAAGTTTATTAAGTATTTCAAGCGTTCAGTTTCCATACTGGAAAAATGTTTTGATTACGTAATAAATTGCTCTGTGCGTATAGATTTTTCTTAGTTTTTGTTACTTTTTTAATGAAATAATTGTTTTTATTTTTCATAAAGAGATATCGTGAAAACAGGTAATTCTCACGAAATTTCTCAATGCAAAACACTCTCCCATCTCTTTCTTCTCTTTAATCTTCTCGCAATACCGTTCTCATTCTTATCGCAAACAACTTGGCTTTGACGGTTTTGACAACTACTTTCCATTTTCCTTTTAAATAACTTGTTAATTACGAATAACTCGTATTACAAGAATTTCACACAAACTTGGGGGCAAATAAAAGTTTGTACATAATTTGTCTACTGAACTATTAAAAATATTAATATTTATTTCGTCGTGTTAATGTGTTGCCTAGATTATCTTCCACAGGTCTAAAAACGTAAAAGAAGACGATTGAATCTAGAATCGTCGCCGTTATTCTCCTATAAATTTTAATTTATTTCAACCTTCTTGAAATTTAATTATTTTCATTGTTCTATTTACATTACCCGATTTACCTCTCACAGATCTAAAAATATCATGAATTTCTCGAAGACTGTTGAATCTAGATCCGTTATTCTCGTATAAATTTTAATTTATTTTAAGCTTCTTGAAATTATATTTTTTTCATTGTTTTATTTACGTTACCCGATTTACTCCCACAGATCTAAAAATATCATGAATTTCTCGAAGACTGTTGAATCTAGAATCGTTATTCTCGTATGAATTTTAATTTATTTTAAGCTTCTTGGAATTATATTTTTTTCATTGTTTTATTTATGTTACCCGATTTACTCCCACAGATCTAAAAATATCATGAATTTCTCGAAGACTGTTGAATCTAGAATCGTTATTCTCGTATGAATTTCAATTTATTTTAAGCTTCTTGGAATTATATTTTTTTCATTGTTTTATTTATGTTACCGGATTTACTCCCACAGATCTAAAAATATCATGAATTTCTCGAAGACTGTTGAATCTAGAATCGTTATTCTCGTATGAATTTCAATTTATTTTAAGCTTCTTGGAATTATATTTTTTTCATTGTTTTATTTATGTTACCCGATTTACTCCCACAGATCTAAAAATGTCATGAATTTCTCGAAGACTGTTGAATCTAGAATCGTTATTCTCGTATGAATTTTAATTTATTTTAAGCTTCTTGGAATTATATTTTTTTCATTGTTTTATTTATGTTACCCGATTTACTCCCACAGATCTAAAAATGTCATGAATTTCTCGAAGACTGTTGAATCTAGATCCGTTATTCTCGTATAAATTTTAATTTATTTTAAGCTTCTTGAAATTATATTTTTTTCATTGTTTTATTTACGTTACCCGATTTACCTCCCACAGATCTAAAAATATCATGAATTTCTCGAAGACTGTTGAATCTAGATCCGTTATTCTCGTATAAATTTTAATTTATTTTAAGCTTCTTGAAATTATATTTTTTTCATTGTTTTATTTACGTTACCCGATTTACTCCCACAGATCTAAAAATGTCATGAATTTCTCGAAGACTGTTGAATCTAGATCCGTTATTCTCGTATAAATTTTAATTTATTTTAAGCTTCTTGAAATTATATTTTTTTCATTGTTTTATTTACGTTACCCGATTTACCTCCCACAGATCTAAAAATATCATGAATTTCTCGAAGACTGTTGAATCTAGAATCGTTATTCTCGTATAAATTTTTATTTATTTAATATTGTTAAAAGGTAATATCAACTTCACTACTTTTAGACCTGGTTCATTTTTCTTGAAACCCTGATACGGAAGTGTTTGAAATTTCTGGTCAGTATTGCGAGTATACTGTATTTAAACTACAGATGTAATGACTGACTAACTACAAACTATAATATTTTATATAAGTTAGTTCCTTCATAACCTATCACTTTAAAGTATAATATAAATAAGTACCTCACACAGATTTATTTTCATTGCATACTCATGATTCCTTTACCCCATGCTTTAATGTATCTAACAGGTGGGTAACTTACGCGACATTGCTCAATCTTCTTATCATAAAACTACATATATAATATTTTGCATAATATGTATTATATAATTCGTAACACAGTGTACATTATGCAGAGCACTATATACCACACAACAATTTAAATATTTACGCATCGCAAATAAAAACGCTTTATATATAAAGTAAAAAGGTTGTCAAATTTCATGACGGCTACATGACAAATTTGTGTGAAAATACAACATTATAGATGATTATATTTTGAGAGTAAAAAGTAAAACTTAGTTTTTCATTTTGTTTTCAATATTTAAGCTTCTTTTGCATTAACATATGAGATACTAAGGGTTGTGTGTTATACTATCGTAGTGTTTCTCTAACATGTTAAGCTATCTTACGCCAGCTATCTGTTCAAATCGACGCATTAAATAAATATATCTATATCACTGCCTAACCTTTCAAACTAATATTAAAATTTAAATTAGAAATCAAATTTATATGAATTTAAAAAAATATTTATAAAATTGTCTCAGAAATATTAAATATTGTATAATTATTAAAAATAACCTAGTATTTAATCACAAAATCGTGTGTGTGAAGTTTACATCCCAAAATATTAATAACAATCTTTGTTCAACGTAACGTTCAAAACAAATATGCACATACTTCATTGTTACAACTTTTAAGCGTAATTAAATTAATTACGATTACGTCATTCAAACTCACTTTATTATAGTTTCCTTTCAAACGTATACATTTTTTCTGTTTCTTAACACAATCTTTGTTTCTCTTTTAATTTACATTTACAATATTTAATAATGACATCATATCTTGAGATAGAGATGCACAATCATACTTTCATTATTACTATAACATAAAACAGAACCAATCTGTTATAGTGGCTATTCTTATGTGCAAAATGGAAATGCACAAATAAAATATAAGTCCTTGGATGACAATGCCTAACTAATATGGCTATGTTATATGCTTTTTTATTTATTCTTTACTGTTATCCAAGTTTAGTATCCCATAAAGGAACCATCAGTATGATCCATAAAAAGGTCCGCTAAAATCACGATATTATTAGTTGATGAAAAGAACGTTTCCCATATAAATTTTTTAAATTTCTTTCGAATCAATGTCGAAATTATTTTCCACCATTTTTCGATTTATGTGTAAAATACAGAAACTATTAAGTATATATATTATAGTATTATATATACTATACCAACGTTAATAGTATATAGTTACTAGTATATATACTATACCAACGTTAATGTTACTTTCAGTAAAACTATCATTTTTATTAAAATCTAAATGATCTTCTGTCTGTACTGAATATTTCTTTTCTAAGGACATGTTCGCTTATCCGTCAATTTTTTATGTGTTTGTTAGAGCATCAAGCAAAAACTACTAAAATCAATTGCAGTTAAATTTTCATTTCCAGTAATATTTGAAATTCTTGTTAAAAGCTAGTTTGCCTAATCAAATGTATTATTAGGAACTAATTATTTTATTATTAACAAAATATTGGCTTAATGACCGATGAAAATAAATAATTAAGACGTTAACATCGATTTATCTAAAAATCCAGATGAAATGTAACCTACCTTTATCCCGTTCGAGACAAGTTATGAAGTGCATACATTGTACTGGAGTTAAAACTCCGTTTAAAAAAAAATCTATACGAACACAGCTATGATCAAAACTTGATGCAAATAAAATAGTCAATATTACAATCAATCAATGTTCAATTATCGTCAAATTTCATTTTTATAACTTCATTTCAAGCTAATTCTATAATATGCGAAACGTGTTAGTAGACCTAATTTAAATACAACTCATATCTCTTCTAAAAAAATACTGGATGAATGAAAGGTGCAGTTTTGTAGTTTTTAAAATCTTATAGTATCCTACCCCTTGCAAGATTGTTCAAACCTTAAAAATATAAAATAAAACTAAAAATATTTGAAGGACTTTGTTATATAACTTACAATATATCGCCTATAACTTACAATATCTGATTTCCGAATGAATATGTTATAAACCGTAGTCCTTTGATATTCAAGGCTGCAGGTGGAAAGCCTTCTTATAAAAGCTGCTTAAAAAGAGTCTGTAACATTTACAACGTTCGGTGCGTTTCCACCTAGCTAGTGTTATACGATATCGCACTTTCAATAATTGTGTGTAACTCATTTGTTAAATAACAATGAAATTATAGAACTTCCTTTTTTTCATCCAAAACCAAAAGAAAGAAGTCAGTTTTGCATTGACTTACTTAACGAAAAACGTTGACAGATGATATCGCACTTTCAAAAATTGTGTGTAACGCATTTGTTAAATAACAATGTATTTACAGAACTTCCTTTTTTTCATCCAAAAGTAAAAGAAAGAAGTCAGTTTTGCATTGACTTTCTTAACAAAAAACGTTGACAGATGATATCGCACTTTCAATAATTGCGTGTAACTCATTTGTTAAATAACAATGTAATTACAGAACTTCCTTTTTTCATCCAAAATCAAAAGAAAGAAGTCAGTTTTGCATTGACTTTCTTAACGAAAAACGTTGACAGATGATATCGCACTTTCAATAATTGCGTGTAACGCATTTGTTAAATAACAATGTAATTACAGAACTTCCTTTTTTTCATCCAAAAGTAAAAGAAAGAAGTCAGTTTTGCACCGATTTTCTAAACGAAGAACTGTTGGGCAATAAACAAAGCAAGTTTTTTAATTATCACTCTGCTAACTGGTACTTATTGTCGAAAACGATTAAGGTTTCTACATATGATGATAAATACGAGTAAATACGAATAATTAATAGTACAATGTAATTTTATAATCTATACATGTTCGCAATCGTATCAAATGAAAATTGCTCACAAATCTAATAAAAACACTATAATAATTGCAAACAAAATATTCATTATGAAAAAAATCACTTCACAAATGTTGAAATTTATTCCATCCGATGTACGGGAAGTTTTAAAAAAACCATGTTTCCACTATTATATAAATAAATGCAAACGTATTTAAAGAAAACATGTTTTCATTATTATATAAATAGGTGCAAACGTATTTAAAGAAACCATGTTTTCATTATTATATAAATAGGTAAAACATATTTAAAGAAGACATGTTTTCATTATTACATAAATAGGTGCAAATGTATTTAAAGAAACCATGTTTTCATTATTATATTAATAGGTGCAAACATATTTAAAGAAAACATGTTTTCATTATTATATAGATAGGTGCAAACGTATTTAAAGAAAACATGTTTCCGTTATTATATAAATAGGTGCAAACGTATTTAAAGAAAACGTGTTTCCATTATTATATAAATAGATGCAAACGTATTTACGAATTGTTGCTACTGCCTCGAGATCGATTTTTTAATGATATATGTCAATTCAAGACAATGTTTTTTTAAAGTGCCAGAATTTTTATTTTTATTTTTCCTTTTAAAGTTAGTAATTTCAAGTGAATCGTTTTTATTTAAAAGGCTTTATTTTTATTTGGCTCCAAAACGTCCATAAAAAATGTGAAAGTTAAAATCGAACCAAGACTTTCTTTTATGCAAATACTAAATGTGGTATCGATAGCAACTTGAAAACTCTCGACACATTAAAAACATCTTCCAGCAATCTTTAGATAACTATATCTCCAATGCATAACCAAAATGCATAAACAAAAAGTAAATACTAAATAAAAAAAATAAAACAATGCGTAACTGCGTGGAAAAGTATGATAAGTTTATAAGTCAATTCTTTGCAAGCAAAATAATAAACTTGTTTAAGTATCGAGTCGAAAAAAAAATGTATTCTGCCGCAGTTAAACATTTCACGTCGCCAAAATTTATCGGATATTGAGGGCCAAGCGAAGGTCATAAATAATCTCAGAGACGCGCTCGTCGTTTAGATTTGCGTTTAAGAAGCGGTTCAAAAAAATGTGGCAGCAAGTTTAAGAGGGAGGACAAAAGTTGTAAAAGTTGGTTGGCGGCGGCGCTGCGGGCGGCTCGGCCCGCCGCGCTATCGACGACGGCATGTGGGTCAGGGGCGGGGGCGGAGCGGGGCGGGCGGGGGCGCGGGGCGCGCTTGCGCGGCGCGCCGCCGCTCGGCCCGCACTCGACATGGAGCGGCCGAGCGAGGTGCTCGAGCTGAACGTGGGTGGCGTTCACTACGCGAGCGCGCGCGGCACGCTCGCGCGCCACCCCGAATCGTTGTTGGCGCGCGCTCTCGACCCGGCCTCGGAGCACCCGCGCGACGCGCGCGGCCGCCTCTTCTTCGACCGCGACGGCGTGCTCTTCCGCTACGTGCTGGACTACTTGCGCGACGACACGCTCGCCTTGCCCGACGGCTTCCGGGAGCGCGAGCGGCTGGCGCGCGAGGCGCGCCACTACGGGCTCGAGGGCCTCGAGGTGGCGGCGCGCGGACCGGCTCGGGAGCGCGGTTGCATCACGGTCGGCTACCGCGGCAGCTTCGCGTTCGGCCGCGACGGCCTCGCAGACGTCAAGTTCCGTAAGCTCTCGCGCATCCTCGTCTGCGGCCGCGTCACGCTCTGCCGCGACGTCTTCGGCGAAACGCTCAACGAGAGCCGCGACCCCGACCACGGCCTCGCCGATCGCTACACCTCCCGCTTCTTCCTCAAGCACTCCTTCATCGAGCAGGCGTTCGACATGCTGCAGGAGCAGGGCTTCCGGCTGACGGCCAGCTGCGGCAGCGGCACGGCCGGCGGAGCCGCCGAGCTCAAGCCCGGTGTCGACTCCGAGGAAAACCGCTGGAACCACTACAACGAGTTCGTCTTCGTGCGCGACTAAACTCGCCCGCCCCGAGCGATTCGTCGAGTACCGTCGGCGCGAGTTTGATTCCGGAAACCCAATTCGGTCGTAATTACCGCAAAGTTTTAGACGTAACGAGAATTTTTACTAAAAATATTAACTATTTTTTCAAATATTTATTGAAAGTCTTAAAGATTTTTATACAATTAAAATATAAAGTACGGGTCACAATTTTATTCGATACATGTCACAGTAATTCTAATAATCTACGTGTATAGTAATGCAAATATTATCCGTATGAAGTAAAATTATTGCATTATAGTATGTAGAGGAGCGTGGATGAGGATCGGGAGCGCGGACCGCTGACGGCTCGACACCTGTAAGCTCGGCGCCTCGCGATCACGTGTGGCCGAACGCGAGGACGATGAAGCGGAATGCATTATTGGAAACGAGACGCTTACTTTAATGTTTAGATTATTTATTTCCTTATCGTATAGTTAACGATTTAGAAGCCAACGCCGACGTGAACTTGAAATGCCACGCCATTAAACCGACATTCTCAGAACGAGTACTGCTCCTCATCAAACAGTAACATATTGTTTTTCGAAACTCGAACAAAGATATAATCGCTCCGATTGTTTAGCCGAAAACTCTGAACGTTTTTTCCCTCGAAGCAGTTTAACGGTTTGTGTTTAAAATCGGTAACTAATTGTCGCGACGAAACTGTTAATGAATGATCGTTATCTACTACTATAGACTTAGCATAGAAGACTGTTGTCTTGTGAAGTTTATTGAAATTATATTTAGAATTTATATACATATATATAAATATTTAAAATGTATGTATGGATGTTTCAAATATTTCTAATGAAATTGGGCTACAATTGGCAAGATGTATATTCGTGTGGAAACAATATCGTAAGTAAAGTATTGACTCTATATATTGTAACAATATAATTTATGATTATTTTAATTCAATGCAAACGTCTTATAAAAGATTTATATTCAATATTAATTACATGATTTTCTATATTTTAATACAAAATTAAAAAAGCTAACAGGCCATTATTAATTACATTGTGAACAATCCTGGCATTAGTACGATTTAAATAATCTCGTTTCCCAGAGATAATATATACTTAAGATTTATATAAAATTTACTACGGTTCTCTCTTAGTAGGTACTTGAATTGATATCATTATTTTTACTAAAATGATGTGGTATGGGTACCATAATCATGGCAGAAATTGTACTTAACCCTTATTTTAGTATCTATTAGATTTAGATAAGTCATTAAGTAACGTCTCCTTGTACTGAATTTCAAGTGAAAATTGAATTTTCATATAAATAATGTATTAATACATAATATAATATTATTTTAAAGTTATATTTACAATATATTATATCAAATTTAGTTTCTAAGGTGCAGGTAGTTCTTCCTTAAAGTAAGAAAAATAATGAAATAAAAAGTTAGATAAGAAAATATCAGAATAAATTAGATTATTTAAAACAAAAAAATTTTGTTTTATTATCATCCATGGCCAGAGATGAAGAATGCGATGGACGAACATGTTTATTTGTTTTTAAAGTTCGAACAAAAAATCAAAATTATAAATCGTAAAGGAGGTTTTTTATGGGGTTAAATCAAATAATTTCTCGTTCATAAAAATATAAGATACCCATCGTAAAAATAAATAAACCAGAAAAAAGAGATCGTAAAAAACTAATGTGAGGGTCTTTTGAAGTGCTTATAGACTATTTATAAGGGAATGCGTGTTGATGTACGTTGTAAATACGTTATGCCAGGAGCGTGTAAATTTTCACTAAAGGTATTGCTTTTCATGGCAGATGGGGGAAAATAGGATGATGAAGTTTTTTTTATTACATGATAAAGTGAAAATAATAAGTTTTTTACAAAATTTTTATTTTAAACTGCTTTTGAATTTCTAAATATGAATAAGTTGAACATCAGTTTCTTTGATTCAGTTGATCATCAGTCACTTTGTCGATTGAATTATGTTTCTCTTGTTTACTTACCTTATTAAACTTATCTTTAAATATATTTCCACTAGTTTCTGTCCACGACTTCGTTCATGTGAACTATAGTAATGTAGCCTATGTGTCAATCTAGACGATAATAAACCTTTTATTAAAACTTTTCTATATCGAGAATGCGTTCAATAATATCTTGATGGAGTTACAAAAGTGCAAAATTTTGTATGCGATCCCAGGAAAACCAAGCTTGGATTTAGGAATTCAGGATTCACGGCATAAGTTAAAACATAATTATAATCTAAATTACAGATTTTTCCTTACAAACAGTAGTATACCATCAAACAGGAACATAACCATTATCCTAAAAGAATAATGCTATCTTTTAGAAACGTTTTCAGATTTCGGGATAAAAGGATCCTATGTGTTAATCGAAGCTAACGTCTATTTACATTATATTACAAGTTTTGTGTAGATTGTTCAGAAATTACTCAGTTATAGAGTAACAAACCTCCGTTTATCCAGACATATTTATCCTAATTTTAAGAAGTACTCACGGTACGAGGGTTGCGTATATATTAAGGTACATTAAGAAGTTTAAACATTTAAGGGAACAAAAAGTTTCCATTATAATATTTGCAGAGGTTAATGTTTTCTCAGCGTATTAATATATCCAAAACTATATTTACCTGGGATAAACGCTTTATTTTCTAGTCAAATTCTACCAATCCTACTTTAACCATGATTTTTGTTCAATTGTTTTGAAAATATGGGGCAGGAGATACGATAGTATTTTCAATGATATATTTTTCTCGAGAAGTTGATTAGATCCCTTTCAAATTACTATATGAAGATACGCTAGTTAATATAATCAATTAATAAGCCAAATATCAAATTTCTACGTTAAAATATTTCTAAAGAAACCATATATTACAGATAGACAGATATATAAGTAATCTTATAAAGATTCTGTTTTTCATTTTGAAGCACAGAACTCTAATTACACATTTTGCCTCTTAAATCTATTCGCTTCCATTCATCGAACTAAAAAAACTTTGATTTATTATTTTCTCACAAAATTTCCAATACGCCCCTAAATTCGAACTTTAATGAAGAAAACTAATCTCAAATGTTTCCGAGCTTTTCTTACAAAAGTTCCGCTAGGTTAAGAGGAGAGAGCTCTGCTAATCAAACCATGTTTTTCAAACTTATTTTCTTTGACAAGTCTTACGCATAAACTTAAGCTGGTTTGGATTATTTACTTACTACAAAATAAATCTGCTACAAATTAATCACGAGAGCCAAAAATACGGTCTTTAACAAACTGTAAAGGAAAACTGTCTTATTTAACCGTCGTTAGCCCTACGCACCCAAATACTCTCTTCAAACATTGATAAACTAATTTTTGATCCAGATCATTAATTACGAAATTTTTTCTTCCGATCTCGGTTACTTAAAGTCAGCTATCAGGTTGTCTTATTTTGAGACCACAGTAGCAGTTTTCCCCCAAACCTTCTTTTATTGTGACGAAAAATACGATTTATGAAGGAAAGTTGCCCAAAATTATATTTTTAAAGTAACGTCTTTTACTATTCAATTAGATATACGAGTAAATCTGTTTTATTCGTCAGACAACAAATCAAGACTTGTTTTATAGCTTATTCCTAAATATATCTTAATATGATTTGCTTATTTTGATTATTTGTATCTAATTTGTGGTCTTATTTTGAGAGCGCACAAGTCATTTTCTCACACACATTCCGTTAAAATTTTCTTTCTTTGTGGCAGAAAATGGTGATGTAAAACTAACATAGTTGGCTTTTTCAATTAGATTTATTTATTTTTTACTCATCCAAGAACAAGTTAAAACTTTTTTTTTATCTAATGTGCTAAATTTATTAAAATTGGCTTGTTATATTTTTACAAAGAGAATAATTTCCTGTTTTAATTTTCATTAAAAATTATAATATATTAACGTAAATAAGACTATTATATACAATATTTAACAAAAACACGAATTAGAAAAACTAAATCTTACATACCTGCAGATATATATTATTGTAGGTTTCTGAAAATGGATCGAAAAAATACCTTTCATTCAATTCTTAACTTCTGAACATCTACGTACGTGAACAGTACGTGTAAATAAATACTTAATTTCTAAGATTTATTTACACGTACTGTTCACGTACGTAGATGATGACAATGAGATGACAAAAATAATTATTTTTTAATAAATAATTATTTTTGTCATCTCGCCTCTTTCTTTGGCCACACTTTTATGGCCAATTTTATTAAAAGGAGTTAAATAGCGTTACGTGAAATGTTGGTAATGTTAATATTTCTCAAAATTTAAATAAATGTTTAGGAACCACTGAACCTATTTTAAGTAAACACTCTTTCGTCCCTTTCTGCAGCTTCTCATTAGAATATTAAAATATCGTAACAAAATAGAAGCCCTATAATTATGATAAAGCGAAAAAATTTTATAAAAATTTAGAAAAACAAAATAAATAATAAGTTTTAATGTCTAGAACTCTCAATTAAACCAAAAGATTTATTACTTCTGTTTAATATTAGTTATTTGTTATCGTTCTTTCTAAAGGAAAAAACGAATGTACATCTTACACGTAAGAGAGGTCTGATAAAATGCTACTATAAATGTCATTAGATTTTCATGAATAACCTCACAACATGTAATGGTAAAGATTTTAGTTGTAAAAAATATTTTCTATTTGAGTTTCACCTATACATTTACAAGTTCTTACGAATAACGTGTCTCTTATCAATACAGTAGATTTTGTGCATCAAACTAAGTATATTTGAAGAGTTCTTCTATAAGAAAAGATTTCTTTTCATGGCATCGCAACTTTGACAGTGATTACTTCAAAAATTATTCAGAATTATCATTAGTTTTAATATTTTCTACTCAGTTTTATGTACAGAATCATGTTTTTGTTGCGCCTTCATATATGTGTGTGTGTATATATATATATATATATATATATATATATATATATATATATATATATATATATTATATATATATATATATATACATATATATATATATATATAAATATATATATTTTGTTACTCATACAGGTAACTGTGCGTCTAACTGAATATATGCGAAGTATGTTTTTGTAAAAAATGTTAATTTTTTGTAGAATCTCTACATTATAATTTTTTTTAAACGGTTGAGAATTTTTATACCTTTTTCCAACATTTTCTACTAAATTTAATGCACAAAAACACCTGTAGAAATGATAACGAACGTTCTTTGTTACTAGAAATGTGAATGTTTCTCCTATCTTAAAAATAAACTACAGGGGAAGAATTGAAACTTTTTGAAATATTTGTCTTGGTTTGTCTATCTGTTTGCGCGTCACGTGAAAACCACTGGACAGATATGGATGATGTTTTCAACATCATTTTGTTGAAGAGAACAGGGTAACATTTAAATACGTGTTAACTTTCTCTTTATTTATCTATTTGTATACATGTAACACAAAAATTACTAAACAGATTTTGATGAAATTTCTAAACACATTTTGATAAAATTTCAAAATGTGTATACTAGGGTTCTAAAAGAAAAATGAAATCTGTATTTTTTAATACCAAATCAGAAAATTTAAAAATGAAAAATTTTTCTGTGTAGTATTTTTATTTGTTTCAAATTACTACGAAAAGAGGTAGTACGTTAATATTTTTAATTAGCTTTTAATTTATTTTATCTCTAGAACTGTTTGAACATCAAAAATATATACTGAAAAATATCCGTTTAACCGTTTTTTAATTACTCCCGTCGATAAATGGTATTAGACATAAATTAATTTTGCTATTAAATTCGTATTGTCGACCGTATACTAGTAATCCTAATATACTACCCACTATATACCACACTATAATATATCCCGTATACTAGTAATCCTAAATCCCCGAACGCTGACGCGAGTAAAAGTTAGTTATTTGGCTATAATGTATCACTTTATACTTCATCCAAACTTTATTTCAATAATTAATTTTAACTATATACCTTAAGAAATTATTTTAATAGCTGTGTGTAACAAGAATGAATAAGAAAAAAAATTGTCATCTTTTTTTATTTTTCACAATTAAACATATGTTTTTTATGTTTTCGTATCCAAAATAGTAAAACAGAACCGTATTGTTCCGAAACCAGGTATTCGTAAATCTATCTATTTATCAAAACCGATTTTTTTAATTAGTAAAAACGAACAATTTATGGTTTAAACATTCTTTTTACCTTTACCTACAGCTTATGTAAATTCTTTATTAACGTGGTGGAGTTTTTTCACCGGTAATGATATTTTCATCTCAAAGTACCCTTTACGAGGAGAAAAATAACTTGAATATTACCTTGAACTTTATGCTAAATCCAGCGACAATCTCGACAATTTACATAAATAAATTCTTAAACCCCTACACATGGCCTTTACTGCGTGGGAACAACTATTTGACTCCTAAGTCCCATAGAGAATATTTGATCAATGTAATATTAAACCTTGATTTTTAAACGAATCTCAAGTATTATTATTATGAATGTCTCGTTTAATTCGGTTTAGACTTTTTTACGTCATTCTAGATCTATAGTCTAAGTATAATAGATATAGTATATATATAGATATAGTATATATAATAGATATCTATAATAGATTTTAATTTAAATTCCAGGCATCGTGTCAATTAAAATTCTATTCAAGTCTGCGCAATAATTTTTGGTTCTTCTAATATACATGTATTTATGATGACAAACAAATAGACAAAAATGAAAAAAGAAGCTGAGAGAAAAACAACAGTCTTTGAAAGTATTTTCTATTGAGATAAAAAGTAACACAGATTTTAATATAATTTCCAAACATCATCTCATCATCCAAGCCTTGTTCAAATCAGTGCAATAATTTTTTCATTCTACTATAACAAACAGAGAAACAAATCTTTAAAAAAATAAAAAAAAATAGCCAGTGAGTCCAAAGTCTTTTAAGAAATATTTTATTTAGGCAAAATTTGGCATAGATTTTAATGTAAATCCCAAATTTCTCCCCAGCAAAAACCTTATTCTGCTCGATAAAATAATTCTTGCATGCTGCCCTAACAAAGAGAGAAACTTACAGACAAAAATTGAAAAGGAAAAACAAACAAAGAGATAAACAAAAATCGTTTAAAGAATTTTCGATCTACTTAGAAGGTAGCATAGATTTTAATATAAATAATCTGAATAAAATTGTTGTTTCAAAACAGTGCAACAGCTTTTGCATATTCGTCTAACAAACAAGCAGACAAATAGATAAAAAAAAGCGTAACGGTAGCGTCGATTTTAATATAAATTCCAAACATCATCTCAATGAAAGCCTCGTTCAAACATTATAATAAAAATTACATACTGCTCTCAAAAACTTACAGACAAAAAATTAAAGAAAATAAACAAGATTTTCTTAAGATACTTTGGAATGAGTTAAAAGGTATCATAGATTTAAATATAAATCCCAAATATCACCTCAGTGAAAGTCTCACTCAAATAATAAACATACAAACAAAAACAGAAATAAAAAATAAGGCAAAGAGAAACAAAAGTCTCATAAAAATATTTAATCGTGGCTACGGTTAGCATAGATTTGAATATCAATTCCAGACATTGTCTCATTGAAAGCCTCTTTCAAATCGATATTATGTTTAAAAAAATGTTTTGGCTTCTATTCGAATTCAAACACGCTCCTAAAATGAATTTATACAAAAATATCTCATAACACGAATGATTTTAATAAGATTTTTCATATATTTACATTTTTCTTTTACTCTACGCAGACGGAACTGAAATAAGTACGACGTTGATTAAACGATTTTTTTACAACTTGTAAATATAATGAGGCATAGAAAACGCAGTACTGTACTTGCGCAACAAAATTTGTTTATAACATCGCTTCACTAGAGTTTAATGTTTGTATAAAAGCACGCGCTCTCACCTATACTAGTTGCCGTGGAAATAAACATGAGAATGTCCATCCAGCACGGAGGTGGTGAATGAGGTTATCGGATAAATATAGTCGTAGTAATGAAACCCATACATACACTACAAACGCTAGTGAAACAAATTTACTCTTTAAATAAAACAATATTCCAAATCAATACGCTACATAGACCATCGTCTTGCTTTATAAAATGCATAATTTATAGTCAAATCTATTTATAGGATAATCACATATTTATTATCAGTTGGCATATATATGTACTACGTTCGTATGTTTCCGTAATCAGATATTTCGGAATAAAATAAACCGTTGAAAGCATAATATTTTCTACGTTAAACTTATTCAGGTTATGTAAATGAATTAATTAAACTACTGAATGTATTAAGCCTAACTATTACCTGCGACTTAGTCGCCGTAAAAATTCATTTATGACCGAATTTGATATTCCGTGGGTGGTATTGTACAGTTGCGTGTTTTATTACCGACTAGCGCGCCAACCTCGAGTTTTGACTGTGGAAGTAATTATAACTTGAGTTATTTCACACGTAGCTTTTTGGAAAAAGTGATAAACTTTTAGAGTTATTCGGAAAAAGCAGATCTTCCTTCAAAAATTTGTACTATTTTTAAAAGTATTTTTTATGATTTAAATTTGATTTTGAAAGATGATTAAATTTACCTTTGAAATTTGTCTTCGAAACATGACAGAATGACCCGCAGACATTATGTACGTCTGTATGTGTAACTAACTGATTTTAATAATTCTTTTTTGTATTAGTGACTTTATTGATTTTCACAATAATTTTTCAGACAATTTAATTTTTGTAAACTATTTTCCACAAAAACTCTCTTTTGTCATGCTTGGCGATTGGATAATCGCCTCCGATTTGTGCCGATCTCCTTGTACCTTCTCTCTGCTTCCTTCTCGTTTTGTCTTTTCCTTGCAATTGTTTATTTAATAAACAATAAAAGGGCAGGGTGCTTTTGTTTTTAATAACAATTTTGCGAATGGTTTACATGACTTAAGTACATTTTCTGATAAACACGACTCACGACACCGAAATGTTAGAGGAGTAAAAAATTTACTCATTAACAACAACCTAACGACGCCGTCTTCAGCGTAAGATATATGTATAACTAGTCAGTTAAACGCTTTCGGGAGCCTGGTTTCGACACGCGCAGGCAAGGTTAAATTCGGAGAAAGCGCATCAGCTAGTAATAATCGATTTAACATCAACAAAGTGCTTATAAATCGATTCACTGTAGCTGTCGAGGCTCGCAACTAGTTGCTTGAAGTGAGAAATGTGTATGTCAGTTAACGAACAGTGGCAAAAAGTTTTATTGAAATAAATGTTTGTACCTTTAAACATACTGGAGCCCCAGAACTTCTTTCACAACAATAAAGAACGAACCCGACTTCATTACGCTCGAGAGTATGATGTTTGAACAATAGTACAATATAGGGATATTTGTTTTCTCACATGAGGCGAATGAAAGACTTGCTTCATGTGCTTTAGTGGAAACAGTCGGCTATCATGGCTTGATTAGGTTATGGGGCTGCCTTTCTTGTGAAACTCAAACTAGAATCTTCAACAAAAGCGGAAATAATACACAAAGGTACTAAAAAATAATTTTTGTTTTTGACTGACGTCTTGAAAGAAAGTGTTATACTTTTGCGCCATTTATTGATGTCAATTTTCTTTTAATGCAAAATAATGCCTGTCCACGTGTCGTAAGATACTCGTACATGACAGTGTATTTAGACGTCGTTGATATAAGACGATTACCATGACTAGCCCGTAGTCCCAACCTCAATTCTATCAAGCAAATACAGGACAAATTAAAAAGATGCGTTCTAAGTTCTACCTCCGTGACTATGTCCATGACCTGTGTGATGATAAATGGCAGATCATCCCACAATCAGATATCCGGGACATGATGGAGAGCCAACCGTTGGCTAGAAGTAATAAGCTCGGAAAGCACACACAATATTAAAATTACATTTGAAATATTTAATTTTAAAACTAAAATTATTTTTAGGGCATTGTTTTAAGGAAAAATGGTAAATTTTATTTGCTTCGCCTTTAGGAAAAAAATTAAATACTTTTGATGAAACCAACGTTTTTAAATCCCTGATAATAACTTTTTTTAAATAAAACTACAAAAAGTGGTAATATATTTATAACATTTGTGATATTGAACGTGAATTGGATGGGCGACTAATTATACCTGTGATATTTATTCTATTTCATGCCAGGTCTCTGCGGGCAGGCGAGTAAAGTCATAAACATTCGTTTTTATTATGTGGACAAAAATATTGAGACAAACCACCTTTTACTTCTCGGAGTCTATATTGCAAGCATGTTAAGATCAAAAACATATACGAAATTTCATGAAAACCTTAAATGGACAAAATCCACAGTCAGTGTTTAAAAATCTGTCAAACACGAGTGGAACTCGCACCACAAGAGTAGCGTATATATTTAGGTATTTATAAACATTTAATGGTACATAATATGCCTTTTATTACCAAATTTTTATTTTTTAGAGCGAGAATATATTGTTTACTGTATCTTTCACAGGCACATATTTAAAAATATATTTTTTTATGTCATTTAACAACGATTTTCTGATTTTTTCCTTTACTTGTGCTGTAAGACCTTGTCTTTAACGAAATTGATGATTCTAAATCAATGGGAAGTACTCTAAAGTTTTTGATTTAATCACAGGTGTCAAAATATATGGCATAGATATGACCATAGACCATATTTGATATTAATTTCAACTTAATACCTCCACGTGTTTCTGAAAAATGGTCTTGACAGACCGACAGACGGACAATAAGGGTTCCTTTTTTCCTTTTGAGGTACGAAACCCTAAAAATTTAAAAGTTACGTATACCAAAAATCAGTAAGGCCATCCATGATCTCTAGTTATTGATCACCTCAGCGTAATTCATTTTATAAACTGACCTGTTTTATGCTGTTTTATTTATTGAATTTTTAGAATAATGATCTTATGCTAAAAATGTACGTATTCTGTCCGTCTGTCACAGCCGTTTTTCTTAAAAACCGCTTGACATTGAAACTTGAATTTGTTGAGTAATAGATTATGTTGACGCATATATATCAGAGTAGAAAACACTTTAACGCGCTTAATTGGTAAGTTTATATTTTACAGTAGAAAACACTTTAACATGTTTATATAGTAATTTTAGAGGGGATGAAATGAAGCACTTAAAAAAGAAAAAGTAAAGGACTTAAAATTTTTTTTAGTATTTTATGTGGATCCCTCAGATTAAAGCCCTTGAATATGCAAAGACTTACCGTATTTCTATAATACTTAAAACATAATATTTTAAGAGAAACACTTTGTACCCTTAAATAATTAAAACTATTATATAAACCTAAGTGTACACTGAACTGACATAGTGGGATTTCTACACTTACTTGATAGTTTTTTATATGTACATGTGGCGACCGTGTTAAGGGATTTTTTTTCAATTAATTTCGCTGTGCGAAGTCATACATATGTACATTATAAGTTAGTCATATGTACATTATAAGTTAAACCATATAACATTGTGGTAAACATAAAAGCGAATAAAATGACTGTGAAACAAAAAGAAACATAGTTATAAAATAAAGGTAAATAAAACTGAAATATCAGCCTGCGATTTTCAAATTTTCAGCTCTTAAATATTTTCATCGTTTGCGTGTGCCTTTATTAAAACGAATTTAATGTTAATAAGGGAAACAAATGGATTTAACAGAAAAACTATTGAAGTTATTAACTTAAATTTTGCACATGTTCTAGACAATGATACTTAGACCAACTTAGTTTTTTGGTGTTTTCTCCTTAAGAATCGATTTCGATATATGGCGCATGACGCAAGTTTTATGAGGAGTCAAATCAGAAGTTCAGAGCGCACGAATTTCAGAGCGTTAAAAAAGTGTAACCGTTAGGTGGCCTCTCAGCGCAACATTTCTGCGCATCTTTAGACTGAGATATTAATATGTCTATTTGGTATTTTCTTATGGTCTAATCACAATGACGGAGTTTGACACATATTGGCATTTTCTTATGGCGTAATCGTAATGACGGAATATGACACACATAGTTTACTATCGTTCGCTTATATCTAGATGTAATCATTAAATGTCATTATATGTGGATATTTGGTGTCTTCTATCCTACAAAATTAAAAAGTCTCTTCTAATTGTAACTTCTTAGTCTAACGTTACTAAGTGTTTTTAATTTTGTTGTATAAATTAGATCTTGTTTACTTGTATTTTACCTGAAAATAGTTTACATTATCAGCATTTTTTTATTAAAGAATTTTCTATTTATATTTAATGATTTTGATATGTATATTTATATACAGAGTTATCTATTTTATACATTCCCAGACAATCGTACTTAAGGGGGTAAACTCCAGTCACACGTCGGAGCTAACACGCACAATTTTTTATTATAATATCTAAAACTCTTCCGAAACTGCACTAGTAGTGGGCAGCAGGAGGCTACAGGGACACGCAGGAACAGGCAGGAGACAGAAGAGTGGGAGAAAATCGTTCCAAGCGGGTTTTGAACTAAAATAATTATTTGTGTTTAAGATCAGTGCATGAAATAAAGGTAAGTCGAGTACTTGTCTTGAAGTCTGGTGTAGAATATGATGTATGATGAGAAAAGTTCAGGTATTGAATACTGAATTATTTTTGGATAGTGATATGCTATTTTATACACATGTTCAACAAAGATGCTAACACGTGGAACATGCGACAGCGCACCGTGACAGAGACGAAGAGTCGCTGAGAGGGACAGCACGTCCCATAAAAATTTCTCGCCCCGCGCCGCAAACTGAACAAATAAACCCCACGGCTGGCGCTAGTTCTTTTCTCCACCGAACACCGAAGTATGAATGAAGAATTCTCCGCGCGCCGCACTGGATGATGGCTCCACCGCTAGCACCGTACTCGACCCGAAGCGTTGCGATGGGCGGGGAGTCATCTTTACCGCGCGCTGACATTTTCCTCGAGTGCTATTATTTTGGATTGCCTTGTTTTTTTTTTTTTGGATTGTCTAGGTGAATATGTGGTGGTAATGCTGCACTTTAACAACATGTGGTAGTCGCCATTTGGTAGGTAAGGTGAGATCTGCTACAAACATTTAAATGACTGAATTTGCACTTCGGAATTCAATGCGGATGAGTTACCGCCAGTAATAAAATAATTAGGAAAATATTACTTCCTTTTGACGAGGAGTGATGAAAAAGAAAAATTGTAAAATTTGAAGGAAACAGAAATGAATAAAGGAATAGGAGAGCGAAAGAAATAAGGGTTGGTTCGATTTTTAAGAAGGCAAAGGTTTTTTTTTATATTGATGATTTTTAATACGTTTTTCCTAAAATAACGTAGTACTTATAATTCTGGAATCCAATTTATTTTATAATTAGACCACGAATTTTTATTATTTTTTTATGTTTAAGTGTTTTATTTTTTTTCACAAATACTCTAATTATAATTATTACTCTCGACGAGAAAAAAACGATTAAAGTAATATTAAGAAAATATATTCCGCACCTAAAAGGATTCCATACCTAATAGAAAAAAAATATAATCTCGCTAAGATCACTCACATGTCATGATGTTTGTCCATTCGTCGTACTCGTTTTTTTTTCAGAAAGCATTTGACGTGGAAACGTGAAATTTAGCATAGTGGTAAAGTATATTAACTCACATCTACCTCAATAGTCACGGCTCAAAAATATAAACATTTTAGAGGGGGCAAATAAAGCACCCAATTTTTTTTAATTTTCATGTATCTTTTAAGTTTTTTAAATTTCAAATTTTCATGTATCTACTAAAGAGCAATTCATAAGGGAACTATTTAGTTCAAACTTCATATAATATAATTCTAAAGGTGTTTGTGAAAATGCAATCAAATTTTCTTCAGGTACTCTTTGATGGACAAACTTGCATTGCTTGCATTACTTGATTCCAAAACACTCAGTATTTTATGTAAGATTTGACATGAATATTTTTCACATATTTATTACATTCAGAATTTGACATGAAATATTTTCAGGATTTTATTTAAAATAATTCTAGATCTAGATATTGTTGAAAATGATTCTAGATATTCTAGATATTGTTGAAAATGTTAACAAAATGTGTTACTTCTACGTTTTGTTTACTGGAAATTTTTCTCAAATATACCAGAAAATTATAACAATGAATATAAATTTCATGTATTTTTAGAAATTCACGATATTTTTATATCTGTGGAAGGTACATGGGAAAATATAATTTTAATACTTGTAAACGGAATAAAAGAGATATTTTTTAAGGTTTATATATGCCTAAGAGTGTACGCAACCTTTTAGGCTAGTTCTACTCATATTGACTATTCATTTATTAAAATGAAATATTTATAACACAGTAAAACAGTTTTTAATCGACTTCAAAAAAGGCGGAAGTACTCAATTCGACTGTATTTTGTATATATTACATCCTATCTCTGGTATTTAAGAACCAATTTGGATGATTATTTTTTTTATTTGTGAAAGTATATTCCCAGTGTGATCCCATGAAAATTTGGTTAGAATTTCACCACGGAAATTGAGGGTACACATAAAATTTCTCAACAATAAATAACAGAGATGCCATGATTGAATTTGGATAAATCCAATGATAATCTAACAATAAAGTCTCTTAAATTTTGGCATGACTAGGCACAACATAAATATGATTTTTAGGAGTACAATGATGAAGTCAAAAGGTGTTGACAGCAACTCTTCTGTGATAAGGAGTAAACTCGTCGAGCTTGGACTCGTTTGACTCATCGTAACGTAAGCAAGAAAGTAACAACATAAATAGGTAGGTAAGTATATACAGGTGCATACAAAGCCATGAAGCAACTAAGATCTTAGTAAATAAATAAATAAGTAACTTTAGGTATAAACAATTATGTGAATTATCCAAAACATTAGTTGTTAGGTGAGTAAGTAAATAAATATAAACAAACATAGACAAACACATAAAGCAAATGGAGTGTTAGTAAGCAGGCAGATAAGTATGTACAGATGTGTACAAAGATATGAATTAACCCGTTTATTAGTAGGCTGGTGGGAAGTACGTTTAGACATATACAGGCATGAAACATTGACTATGGTGAAGTCAAAAAAGAAAATACTATGAATATATCCGTATGTATATATGTTTGTATGTAAATGTACATAAGGAAGCATGTAACTATATATTTTTAGAGTAATTAAATACCGCAAACATTTGTTCCGATTTCAATAAACAAGATATTATCGAATTCTTCGTAAATTAGTGACATTCTGGGTAACGTAGAATATCACAGGCACTAAAAATAAAAAAATTAAACTTTTGAACGAAAAAATTTCAGCAGCAGTAACAGTATTTTGCATATTTATTTATGTTTGAAAACGATATTGCACCGCAAAATTTCAACTAAATGCTCGTATTTTCCTTGTTTTATACTATTCGATAAAGTCGGTTTATTTAAATTTCGTTAGGTTCCTAATTAATACTTATAGAAGGAATACATATGTGATAAACATATATCTATAGTCTAAATAAAGTGTAATGTAAAATTAGGTTTTGTGCAGCGCTAAGCCATTTGGCAGGATTTCAATTAGCTAATTATTGCAGGTTTTGAGCAGAAATTATTTCTTATTTCAATAATATTTGCTATATTATACAATATAACTATATTTGTTATATATATAACAGCCAATATTTAGTTCAATTTTTTTAGATACTTCCTAAGATCACTCACATGCCATGATACTTTACTAAACTTGTCGTCTTTATTAAACTTTTCGTCGCCATGGTGTACCGGATTGATCGCAAGGCGTATGCCCTTTGACGGCGTGCCGCACAGCGAGGACCCGGGTTCGATTCCCGACCACTCGTCGAGAGGACTGGACTAGTGTCCTGTTGGCTATAATAGATTGCTCTCGTAGCAATAAGTCCACTACCTGTATCAAATGTATATATTAAAGTACATAAATAAATAAATAACAAATAAATATATAACTAGTATTTCTTTTAATTTTTGGACTAAATAAATTCGAAGGATAGATAAACAAACATACTCGCAATATAATGATAATCAATACTAACAACCGCTCGTTCAATCTTAGTTTGATAAAATCTTTATTTGAATTTACGTAAAAACAGAAGGCCTTGACTCGCCTTTAGTATTCTCACTCTATTGATTAAGGAAACGTCTG
Organism: Druceiella hillmani; assembly: GCA_039881145.1. Lineage (NCBI taxonomy): Eukaryota > Metazoa > Arthropoda > Insecta > Lepidoptera > Hepialidae > Druceiella > Druceiella hillmani. The sequence goes on along the minus strand of JAYKKI010000045.1, from coordinate 7,764,150 downwards.
TATACATATTTGGAGATTACAGATTGTTGCCATCGTTAGTATCTATTTGTTTCAAACTTATTTGAAAAGTATATATATTTATGTCTCTCTAATTATTACTTTTATCAAGACATCTATTACTAAAATTATAATCCTCTCATCACAGCCCTGTTTAACTTAATTTCAGGTAAAAAGTTTAAAAATCGATTAACTTAATACCACAAAACGAAACTATATTTTTTACAAACTAATATCCTTGATCTGGGAAGAACACAATTGCTCTATTCATTGGAAATGTTGTAATAATATGACTACAAACATGAAAAAAATATAATTTGGAAACAATTATTTAGAGTCAACCACAACACAAAAACTACGATACAGCCATGCTGCCATATTCCCTTGGTTATAAAATATTTATAACGTCGATCTCCACTACCACATTATTGGAACTTTTTATGAAACTAAATTATATTGTTTGGCATGTGTAGTAAAAAGTATGTGGATGGTTTGAGGATAATCTTTAGGTTTGTTTTTGTACTACAGTACCCCAAATTTTGAAATTATAAAAAAGTTTGAGGGAACGCAATTTTTTTTCTCCCTCTATGATACTTACAAATAAAAAATCATATTAAATACAAGTGGAATCTTCACTGTGTAAGTTTCATATTCACTTAGACCTATAAAAACTCCAAATAATAGTATATATAGTATTCCCAACAAATTGTGGGGGACGATAGGCAGTAGTCAGAGCCCGGCAGTTGACTGTTGTTAGATTGGACGATTCGACGTTCACCAGATCTCTGTCGTTGTTGACTATGAATTCTGGAGAGATTTCGCTGGGTCAATTATCAATAAATACTCCTCGTAAGATTTAAGACAATTTTATTAATTAAAATACTCTTTACAAAATTGACTGTCACTTAAACCACCAATTGCACGAACTACAAGCTTTCGCGAACTGAAGCGAAGTGCAAAAATGAACTGATTTTTGCGCGTCATAACCTCTGTTACGCCCAAATGCCCCACACACAGTTAGGACTCTCAGTCGTTTTTACTGACAGTTAAAAACGTATTTTGTATGAATACTTTAGGAATTGATCCGTGTAATGGGGTACAGTCGGTAAAGTAGACTCTTGTTCCGACTCGACTGACAGTCAATGAGAAACAGAAATCAGAGAGTCAGTAAGTCCGACCGAGAGTCTTGACTGTGTGTGGTGCATATGGGCGTTATACGCCGCCATGTGATCCCTTTGTGTGACTGCTGGTTATCACGCCAGGGATTATTAACTCGCTCCTGCACGCTCGTCGCGGTGTTTACTATGGTTGTCCGGAACACAAAATATTTAGAAATGTTAATGTTATATTTTACTTTTGGAATGTATCACCTGGTATAGCTTTCACAGTCTTAAAAATGTCAATTTTTCAAAAACTAGATTTAGAATATTCCCAATAGTGGAGTATTTGCCAATTTAGATTTAGAATATTTTCAATAGTGGAATATCTAGCAATAAACTTTAGGTTAACTTCTAGTTACACTGCTTTTCATCATTTTGATTTTATCAGTTTTGGAAGTAAGAGGGGAAGGTAGTTTTGGCGACATTTTCACCAATATTCCTAAAATTATTTTAGGTAAAATTCTTTTTAAAATAAATTTGAAAGCGAATTGAAAAAGTAAGTTATTTGGGTTCCAGAACTTTAAAAAATAGCTTTAGAGCCCAAGTAACTTACTCTGTCAATTCACTTTTAAATTTAGGCTCATATGTTACTAGGTTCCATAAAAGACAAAAGTACCTACAGATACTCACACGTATATAATTCGTTTTATAGTAAAGGTAAGTGCATATTTTATCCTCAACAACTTAATTTTTAATTGCCATAGCGGTTCTCGACGAATTTGTAACTAATAATTGTAACGACAAATTTATAAGTAATAATTGTAATCAAGACAATAGTAGAACAAGTAAAGCAACCGGAAACTGTCAATATACGCTCTTGCAATAAATATCAAAACAAAGAAATAACCGTTGCTTTGAGTCAATTGCATCCAAGGTTTATAATATCTAATTTGACGAAGTTATTAGTACACCCGAAAACTGGTTGCAAAACCTCTGTAATTGAAATCGAATATGACTTTAACAAGTACGTTCCTGCTTATGGTAATGTTGTACCATTAAAGTACTAAATATAATGAAGAAAATAACTGCACAATTAATGCAATCTCGCCATTAATATTTTAATGTATAAAGTCAAATCAATAACCTGACTCGATACACGAAATCAATATAAATATTTTTGAATGTTAACTTGTCAGATATACGTATGGGGTTAATATGCTATGTTGATAAGTAGGTTTCAGGAATAAATAGTGCCCCTAGATTAGAAAGTCTGAAAATAAAGAAAGAAATGTTAGCACACAGACAAAAATTAACTACTAGAAATTGTTTATAAAAAAACGGTCATTTCCATTAATCTGCCCATATTATTATTAGCGTAATGGCTTTTGCTTCCTGTACGAAATCACGGGCAAAAGCTATTATAAAAAAGAATTATTTTTTATAAAGCTAGAGCCCTAGCCCTTATTTCCTCTCTGTTATGCAAATTACTTTCCCTCAAGACATTATTAAATGAACGAACACGCAACAAATCTAAAAATAATAAAATTATATTAGCACAAGCCAAGGTAACAAGATATGACCATGATAGCCTATATCCTAAATGACCAAGATAGCTATATCTGAACACGAACAGTAAAAATTTGATGTATGAAAAGGGAAAATAAGATAACACCAAAGACATGAATAGAACAGATAAAGGAATATTGACGGATTACCATGTAGAGTCTTAATCATAGCATTACCAAAAGTATATATAAGGATTTGAGTAGCACAGACTTTTGTTCAAATAGAAGAGCATGATATTTTGTCATTACCATAGACCTTGCCCAGATGGAACATGGCATTTCCACATTTCTTGATCTCAATGGTTCTTCATAATCAATCATTCTTTGACATGACATTTCCGCATTTCCAATAATATCACGTATTTTTTAATTTGCCTTAAAAAATAGAAATGAGATTTATTTTATCTGTAAAGTATCCGTACATATATTAAAATTGTCATCTTTATATATCAGTACATCGAAAATTATACATCATTTCATAACATTTTTACTTTTATAACGAATCTAAACATTCTGATTAGTTTAGATACCAATGATCTTTAAGCAAATTTATGTAAATAAAATCCTCTTAATATCCAATCATGACTACAAAGACCTAAAATACTATGAGTTTTTAGCTTAATATTAGTGTAAACCACCTTGTAAATGTTAGGTCTGGTATTAGAATAGTAGCTCACAGGAGAAGTGAAATTCTGTAGTGAATCATTTATTATCCGCAGAAGCAATGTTAAATACAAACTGTGTATTCAACAAGTGTACTCGTAATGTGTCGCAATGTCGCAAAGTAACTCACTATATTGAAAATATTTGGGGTGATGTAGTATTATTTCTACTTTCTTTAAGTTCTTTACCACGACCTAGGTTTCGTTGTATTGCATCTTCAGGGGGGTTGTTAGCAAAAATATTTGCTAACAGCCCACCTGAAGATGTAGTAACATAGGTCGTGGTAAAGAACTTAAAGAAAGTAGAAATAATACTACATCACATAGTTTAATTTAATTGTGCATAACTTAGTATATTTAATTGTTATCAATTCACCTTCGGAAACAAGATTCCAATTCACACTTAAATTACCTTATTAAACTTTTACAATCTAAAATATTCCTCGATATTCTCTGGGCTATTTCTGTAATCTATATTGGTTTTTCGAGAACTTGTAAGTTTTGTAGAATTTTATATAGGATGTTGACATATCTTGGACCATTATGCTTTATTATTTGCTTGCACAATAATTTGGTTAATACTACTGGATCATTTTGTTAATAGTAGTGAAGGTCCTTCTTCGAGAGTCAGACAAAAAGGTGTTTGGAGATGTAACCAAATGAATTCAATTAAGTATAAAATATTTAAATTGAGTTTATTAATGTATGTTGTTCACAATTATAATTGTCGAATAATAACGTGATGTGACTATAACATAAAACTATGTCATTTCTAGTGTCGTGAGCAGAACATAATAAGAATGAATGAGAGGATGGAATGATCCCTTTGATGAGCTTTTGTCCAGTTTATATATTGTGTCTTATCACATAGAAGAAGAGAATTTAATATTTGTTATTGACAATGTAAGTGAAAAGTTATGGGAGTTTTCCTTTGCTAAGGATACGAATAAGTTTTGGACAACTACAACTTATAAAATTAATAGTTTTATTTATATAAAGTACACTGCGTTCAAGAACATTCGAAATAGATGACTAATAGTTAATCAGTAGTCTTGTTTGTTGTGTTCGAGAACATTTGGAATAAATAACTAATAGTTAAGTAGTTTGGGGTTGGTGCATTACATAGCAATTGGTATTATAAATTTACTTTCGTGGATGAAGCTAAAGCCTTCAATACCAAAATTATCTAAATGATATAAATTTGTATTGGAGAATTTAACTACAAAAATAACCAGTTACCCTATTTCACTTATTATAATACCCAAAACACATTTGACATAAATTAATTATATCCCGACAGCAAAAGAACAATAATCTACACTTTATTCCATGTACAACGAAGGCCGTGGTTAAATATGGATTATTTTGTACATAAGCAAGTTGTGATTTCAATGCTAACTACGCAGCAAGGTAGTTAATAGCTAGATTTTAGTCAGATTAGCCGGCTTAACTAAGTTAGAACCCATATATGAAATCAATACTTTAATCAAAAACTGAAAAAATTAGTGAAAACCCCTTTCTGCCGACCTACATCTACCATGGAGAAATAAATAATGGTATTTTCATATTAATTGAATATTAGACTGTCTATAAATGTATATACATTTAAATTGATTCTTTTAATTCACTGACGAAAGCAAAGAAAAACTTGTTAATAAAAGTTAAAGTCAAATTAAAAGTCGATTTTATATGGAACGATATTAAAAAATATATCTGACGAAATCTTTTTAATATTATGATACCGGTGAAGCATCCTTGCAAAGGAATTGACTTGCATAGGTGCCTTACAGAGATATTGATAGATTAAGTATCTATCAATATCTCTGTTTGTCTAACAAAAAGTCTAATAATGCTTTAGGATTTGCCGAAACCATTCTCTTAAACCTCGGGAAAAACAGTCTATGAGACAAAATCGTAATTTCTTGCGTAGATTTATTAGTGTGCATGATTTGTTTATAAGCTCTCGAATTATTCCGGTGGAATATGTGAGCTTACGCGCAGTCGGCATTAAACTGCTTAATGTTTACATGTACCGAATGAACGAAGATTGCGGTCTAAGACATGACGCGCCACTTTCATGTTACTGTGTTGTTTATGACATAGTGACCGGATGTCATTCTGTATTGCTATTTTTGAACATGCCCTGAAATTAAATTATCAACTTGATATAAGTAAATTTCTACCGGATTTTAGTTTTTATTTCCAAATAATTGCAATTATATATCCAATTTAACTAAAAATCTGCGAAGCTTCAATGTACCTTGTTATGTAATACTTGCATAATATAAGTAACACAAAATGTCAAGTGTAGTTATATTTATTTAATAGCATTTCGCATTTGTTTACCTAACAAACTATACGGTTTCTTGAAGAATTTTTATTAACCGTAGAAAACGATGTCTTTACTGAGGAGAAAATAATCCGGTGGCTATGAAAATGCATTCCGAGGCCACCCTATTAAGAAATTTATAAGTAATGAATATTTCTGAAGGGAAACATATAGTAGAATCTTCAATATGTGATTAGAATAAGTAATAATGGCGATCGAGAAAACTAAATACTCTTGTTAAAACTACTGACCTATCAAGAGCAGTCAAGTCTCATTTTCAGTCAATGCTTTTTGGTAAAAATTAACATTATAGAATGTCCTACTGAATGAACTCTGAAGAATATCCTTTAAGTAATATTCTTCTTAGTTTTTATAAACAGGATTTCGCTTCAAATAATAATCGAAATTAAAGATGCTATCTGAAGCTCAAATCTAAGGAAAAACTTAATTAATGATTAATAGGAAATAAACATTTTCGAAGCATCTGTTCAATTTTTAAAAAAGCAGGGAATGAATAGTCACCTCAAGTTCTAGTTACGAGAATACGTTTTAAAATTGTTTGTGTAACTACTATGTTTGGGCGTGTGTTTGTACGTTCATTTATGTAATAAACTTCTAATTTTCCACCGTCATAATTATTGTTATTTTTGTATTAAATAATTATTGTTATTTTTGTATTTTCCACCATAATTATTATTTTCGTATTTTCCACCGTCATAATTATTGTCATTTTTGTATTTTCCACCATAATTATTGTTATTTTTGTATTTTCCACCGTCATAATTATTGTTATTTTTGTTTGTACGTTCATTTATGTAATACAATTCTAATTTTCCACCGTCATAATTATTGTTATTTTTGTTTGTACGTTCATTTATGTAATACAATTCTAATTTTCCACCGTCATAATTATTGTTATATTTGTATTAAATCAATTACTTCGTTAAGGTGTATTTAAAAAACTGGAATCAAATTATTTACAATAATTGAAAACTTATTTACCTAATCAACTTCTATTTACACATTTGTTATGTTTTTGTGCTTGCTGATATTTTAAACATTATTCGAACTCGGTGGGATGGTCAAACTTGCACGTTGTTCTAAATCTTCGTAAACTTTTCACATTTGCATAATTTAATTGTACCACTAAAACGCAACAATATACCATCTAATACCATTCGTGATTTTGATCTTACTTGCTACTATCGCGATCTATAACATGTGATATCATGCATGGAAAACATCTCCATTCATACCAAGGTCACAGCCATTACAAACAAATGCGACCAACGTTATCCCGCAGGTGTTCGTTGAAGCGTGGTAACTTTAAAGTCACTACTTCTAATATATGTTTTTGCGTTAATTTTATTGTTTTTTTTAAATATTTTCGGATAAGTCGAAAAAAGATTTAAAAACTTATGTTTTTTTTTATATTATACCGTTTAATTATTCTTTATTTATAGCTCCTTCAAATTTTGTAATACTAAAATGTAACATTTATTTAATGGATGTCATCTTGTTATAAATCATCGGATACCATAAAACAATTTTATTTCTTTTTATAAGTATAACCGAACAACCATATTTCTTTTTTTAAGTATAACAGCATTTTTGCATTTTAAAATGTGATTATTTAATTTTAGATAACTATATTATCAAACTAAAAATTATACTTAAATTTATTTATTTTTTATCACCATTTGGATACCATAAAATAATCATATTTCTTTTTTAAGTGTAACGTCGTTAAAATATATTGAGCGTCACGCTAAGACAAAAACAGCCATGTGACCTTTTATGTTATTTACATATTAAGGCGACCCCATCGCCATCAGTCGGCTCCGCTAAAAAATAAATAGTACGTTCACACACAAGAGCGAACCATAAGAAGTTACTCTTCCAACGTGTGTATATGCAGCACTAGCACGAAAGATTTTCTCTATAGTTATGAATCTCTTGGACATTAAACCAATTAAAATTTCAAAAATAAATCGATTTAATCATTCACAATAAATGTAAATACACAACTGACATTATAAATAAGTATTCTTCAAATTATTTCTCAATATACGATCCCATAAAGCGCATGCCACCACTGATGTTATGTCGTATGACTCCTCAAAGGTCAAATTTGAAAATTTTATTTAATTTTTATTTGATTGTTTAAAACAAATTGAACATTAATTTTGAAATTAACTTTAGTTTGTTTTAGATCATAGAAACATTAAAAAGAGCAGAAAATAACTTGGCAGCTTATGCATAAATCATAATAGACAACATCTGTAGGTTATGTAAAAAGTTGAACTAGGAAAATACTATCAGAAATTAAATTACCTATTTTTTTAAAATTTCTCACACAAAATACATACCTAACTTTATGTTTTGATTTAATTTACTTTAAATATTTAAGAAATAGGTTTTTAAAATATTTTCGCGTTTACCTTTCTTTTTAATATGCTTTTACAAAATCGATCTGTAACTATGAAATAGAATTCACGAAACTAAATTGCATGCACTTCTCATTATTGTATCATCACGAAACATGACACTTGTGTATAGTTTTGATGACAATATAACAAAATGGTACCGTCGGACTGATTCAATGAATGAATGTAACCGGAAATTAAGCATCGAACTCGATAAAAGAACTACGTATCCTAATCGCCTTTTTGGGCTTCTAATTGTGGTATAATAGTGAAATTTAGTAGTTGTGTGCAGTTATGATGATAAGACAATAAAATGGTACCATCGGACTAATTCAATAAAATAGAATTGAAAGTTAGACACTGAACTCGACAACGGAACAATGTATCCTAACCGTATTTGAGCTTCTAATTGTTATATCATCATGAAACTTAACACTCGTATGTAGTTCTGATAACAAAACAATAAAACTGTACAATCGTACTAATTCAAATGAATAGAACTGGAAGTAAGGCACTGAATTCGATAACGAAACAACGTATCCTAACCGTATTTGAGCTTCTAATTGTTGTATCATCACGAAACTTAGCAGTTGGGTATGGTACTGATGGCAATACAATAAAATGGAACTATTAGACAGATTCAATTAAATAGAATAGGAAGTGTCTTTGAAAAATTGGGTTGTTCCAAGCTTACCGGAAAGAAGCCTTGCAATAACGAAGCATTGGCAGATTTGTAGTTGATGCGCGCTCAATCGCCCGCAGACGCTGACTCAAGAAGAGAAGTTCAAAACAAGTTCAAAAAAAAATATTCACTACTTTAATGTGAGACTATGAAAAGTAAAAATAAATTAGTACTTTGGATAACTAAAAATAAACACACTTTTACAAAATACTGCACTAAAAAGCAAAAAAAAATGGTGTTTTTTTTATCTACTCTGCAAGGACTTTAGTGTCAGTCATGTTTGTTATTGAGTTTATTCAGAAGAAATTCTAAAGTTTTTCATATTTATAAATATTAGTATAACGTTATATCTGATCGCAATTTTTATGTTTTCTCGTTACTTTTAAATTTGAAAAGAATAATCAATTATCAATACCATGACGGGTCAAGATCATCAATACCAAAGACGCTACATGGGGGTTACAGTGGATATAGATAGCAATCACTGGTCGCGCGAACTGAAGCAATAAGTGGAGAGTGCTGATAGACGTAGTTTTATGTGCTAATACTTTTCACGAATAAATTTAAAAATATCGCCAATTTGAAATATTTCTCGTGATGATTTAATGTACACATTACTCGTATAGAATCTAAAAGAAAAGTCGTAAAAGTAATTTAAGTTAAAAAGTAATCTACTTTAATAAAAATATTACTTATTAATAAACTTTTTCGCTTTATATATATACCTTATATAAAGCGAAAAAGTTTCTTTGTTAATTTGTTTGTTAGCTCTAATCCCTGTAACTGGCATCCAATTTCGAACATGTATGTTAAAAAGCCCATACTTTTGGAAAGATTATAGTATATATTCGCTATGATTCATAATAACAGAGAAGTAATAAAAAATGTAACAGAAGTGAGAGAAAAATCTTTAAACGAAGCAAACTGGAGATACCAGCTTATTTATTGATTAATCGCCTCGCAAACTATACTTTAATTTAAATTACAAAGATACAGAGATGTTACTGGTACAAGTGTTAGAAGGGAAGTATATATCTTATGCTTATTCATTTAGTATTTGTAGTCTAGGGCTTACAGATAACACATAGATAACATTTGAAAAGAACTAATATTTTAAATATATTACTTTGACTAGTTGACAGATACACGTTTTTGGTGATATGGACTAATCGTTGTAAAAGAAATAATAGGATGCTTACTTAGAAACAAATAGTCTACTTATTTGCAGGGGTGATAACTAAACCGTTTACAATATTATTTATTAAAAAAGTGTGGTTATCTATAATAACATTTGAAAAGCTAAACAGGATGCGATGTTTCCTCTGAAGCAGATCGTTTACTTTATTTATGGAAGTGATAACTTAATTTGTTGCAAAGGGTGGTTATCTAACATTTACGAAGGATGGTTATCTAACACTCGAGTATTCCCACCGATAAGCCCGCAACACCAATCAATGACTGCCATTTTGTGAACGGAGTGGAAGCGTTTCGTAACCTCGTGGGGAAGAGAAGCATAATTAATATAATTCTACGAAAGTTAAATCGCAGGGCACAACCAGTAAATTAATACTTTTTGGGGATCTGTCATTTTAAGGAAATGTAGTAAACACGATGTCACCAAGTAAGCTGTGAATTTTCCTTGACATGGGAAAATTGCCACACTTTTTGAAGTTTAATTACAAAATTGGTGAACAGTGCCCAAATAAGACCAACAAACTCAAGGTCTTTCAAATGCATTGCCTCAAACAACCTCTCAATGACATACAATGGAACCGGCGGCAAAACAAGATCAACTGACTCCTTGCGATCACTAACCCGCCGTTAGGACCACACCCCGCTTTGGAATATAGTCACGCCGTCTTCGATGAGTCGACCATTTGTGTTGAATGAATCTGATCCATATACCGTGATAACGAATATGAAGCATAACAAAATTCAGTGGTAAGCTCTGAAAAAGACACGGAGCAAACATCGAAAAAATCTCAGAAATGCCAACTTAAATCAATAAAAGTTTTACGCTAGACCGTTAAAAATAGAAAAATATCATGAAAAGCATCCAAAATGTAACGGGGACTACAGCAACGTATTTGCTCCGACTCTCGCCCAAAGGTCCGATAATATTCACGGAGGAGTCACCATACAAGTTTTAATGCTATTAATTAAAAGTTCATAAAATTAAATAGGAAATTGAAATAACGTTGAACTTTAACAACCATTTTTAGTACAATTTAACAACAAAATGCTAGAAGAGGTCTCGGTTTTTAGTACACTATTAATTAAAATATATTACAATTAAATGAAACTACGCGATGGAGTATTATTTCTACTTTCTTTAAGTCTTTACCACGACCTAGGTTTCGTTGTATTACATCTTCAGGTGGGCTATTAGCAAAGATCTTAGATAAAGAATTTAAATAAGGTAGAAATAATACTAGATCACACAGTTGAGCTTTAACGACCTTTTTTAGTACAATTTAATAAAGATATACTGGAAAGGGTCTAGTTTTCAGAACATGAATTCGTAAAAGAAGTCTGTTTTCAAAATTTCATGTTACTAAAAAAATCTGATAAATAGCCTTTTACTCTGAAATAATTTTTGTTCATGCTAAGTCGCTTTTTTACTGTAATAATGGCAGTATTTATTTAATAAATTATTTAAATTTTTATTTTTATTTATTCGTAACGGAATTTTGTTACCTATTCTGGACACAATTAATTACATCATCATTTTAGTAATATTATACTTAAATTCAGAAGTGAAACTTGTGTCTAAATTCTTATAGCACTTTTTTAAATGATGTACATACAAACAAATAAAATTGTTTACGGAAACATTTTGTTCATAGCGTTTATTACACTAGCCGTGTGCTGTGATTTCATCTGCGTAGAATTATCGTAATTGTTCCAATCTCCCTCAAAACGTCTCCGCTTATTTCGCCAAACGATGTCAGTCATTAACGTCAAGAATTTATAGACGGAAAACCTCCTACTTAATTATATCAAGTATTATGAAATATCTATTACGCTAGGAAGTCAGTAATAGTGATTACTTACGATAAATAAAGTTATTTTAATTCAAACGAGGGTAGAAAGCCACGATGCGCAAGCAACACTCGCACTTGGCTGCTTTTAAAATAAGATGGAACATCTAACCTACAATCTACTTCCGGTGAAATTTAGGCCTGTATTCGCTCAAAATTTATGAAGACCTTCCGTTTAATCATAATGGATTTATTTTCGTAACCATGGCCATAAATTAAGTTCGTGACACAATTTAAACTCTTTAATCTATATATTAAAGACATAAAACGAGAAATGTTTAAACACCACAACAAGATTTATATCGTTGTTCACAGCTAGGCTTATAAAGAGGTTAATTACTATTTTTGTACTTTGAAGTCCTTTCATGTTTCGTGTTGTTGAAGCATTAACTATAATTGGAAAGTGGGTAAATTTGTCGCTGAAAATGTTATAAATTATTTTGTGTACTGAGAAAAATTATAATAACGGAACAACATAATGCACGCAAAAATGTAAGTAAAAGTATTTCAGCAATTATGCCTAATTTATCAACTATATAGATTACCCTGTCATTTATATAAGTCACACTTGAAGTCCCACTTGGCCTCGCATAAATGACGTTTTCATAAGTACGTTTTTCACTCTAAAACTTCCACTTCGAACCAAAGCTCATATTTATCATTGTGCCTGCTTCTATGTGTCTTGCATTATTTATTATCCATTTGAACAGCTTCTCCGATTTATAATTATTTTAAACTCTTGTATCCCCAGGACACATAAATAAACGTAAGTATTTATTTTTTGGAAAATATAATCGTAACAACTGTCGTCTGCAGGCGCATCCACATGGCATTCTTTCTGGTCATATAACTCCTTCTCCACAAATGCAAATAGGACCACTTGGACTGATAGAGAAGGAGTTTGGTAGAGTAAAACTCCTACAAAATTAGTAGGACAGTAATGAATTTATATTTGCAAAAGTGGGTATATTGATACAAAAAATGATTACCGTAAAAAGATATGATAATATACCAAAGGAGATAGATATAGTGTAAATAGTGAGGAGATAGAAAAGCGCATCGCTCCCGCACGGGTCCATAAATAAATCCGCGTCGAAGTGCTCACCATTTCCATCGTCGATTGCTATGCCGAGGAGACGTCATCGAGCTCCGTGCCTGCGTGCTGTGTGACTTCATGATGGTGGGTCGATTGAATCATATTAGTATGCATTCACGTATACTGGTTAGCAAGAATGGAGAATAAGCAATGCCGTCTCCGTTTGGCCGGTATTATTTCGTTGCGTTGCACTGAACCGGACGAAGCAGAGAGTATCAAAGATTATCTTATTCTATTTCAGAACAATTTACAATAAAAGTGCAGCTACAAACTTATTAGAAAACGGTGTACTTTTGCCAATAAATGGTATTTTATGGGTAATTGGTTCGTTCATTCATATTTTAGGTTAATGATGGTTTTATGAATAAACATATTTTTCAATTTATTATATATATGTATGTATATATATATATATATATATATATTTATATATATATATATATATATATATATATATATATTGTTATTAATATGCCTTATGTTTCATACTGAACTCAAGATGATGACGAATCAGGCAAAAACCATCCCAAAAGGCAAAGGTTTAAACTCCATGCAGATTCAGAAGTTCAGGAGTTATTTATAAAATCACTCACGTATCCGCCAACACAGCCAGTTTTAGAAACCAGTTGACATAGAAATTGAAATAATTACAGTGAAAAATATGCAAGAGGAAATTTTATAGAGAACAAATAAAGTACTCGAATTTCTTTTTTTGTTTGTATCTTTATAAGCCGCTCTTTCAATATTAATCGAAAGAGTAACGGATACTGATTCCAAAACTATTTTATATTAGGATAATTCGAGAGATATTGTTAAAAATATCCACAAAGATTTTAGCAGAAACGGGTTAACGTGGAAACTTAAAATTTGGCATAATTTATAAAGCACATTAATTCACAAATATCTCAACAGTTTACACTCAAATATTCACATGAAAATTGCTAAGGGGGTAAATAAAGTAGTATTTGTTTTTCCTGTCAGGTAAAATGTAGGATATTAATCGAAAGAACAAGTTACGGAGATTTCGACACCATTTTTGTATAGTTATGAAGTTTAGTATATAGTATAGTTTTTATGATAGTTCTAAACGTATTATTTAATTTATCCATGAAACTATGTTCTTCTCTCCTATCTCCAGTTCTAAAATCAAAATTATGAAAAACAAAACTAGAAAAACATAACCAGAAATTTACCTGAAATTTACTACAAGAATTACAGCATTTATTCTAAATTTCAAAGTTTTTGAGATATTCATGACATTTTTACATCTGTAATATACATACTAGTTAACCTATTTAAATGGTGAAAAATGGTATTAACAATTACAAATAGTTGAATGGAAATACTAAATACCCTTAAATGTTCATATGCGTGTATCTAATTGTATTTTTGTATATATACGTATCCCTCGTAATGAGAATTCTGCTCGTATTTAATAGGTTTAATTAATAACTAGCTGTGCCCGCGTGGGATTCTGTTTGTGACTATAAGCGTATTATTAAAATATCAATATATAAATTTTTATCACTCCTAAACTAAAAAATTACATTTATTTTAACATGTACATAAAAGTCACGGGATTCTTTTAGGGTTTTTTATATTTTTTATATTTATTTGTATATAAGTTACTTTTTATGACATTTTTTGTATGAACTTATTTATTTAATATTTTTGTAATTAATTACGCTTTTTTAAAATATTTTTTTGTGATTTTATATTGCACTCTTTTGTATTTTCTAATTTCTAATGTTATCTGTTGCTGACGTATTTAAATTTATTAGTAGCTTAGAGCTACTCTGTACACAATGTTTGAAGTGGTGTTATTTTTTGTCAGCAAAATATATTGTTTCTCTAGAGTTCCAACTAGTGACATACCAACATTATAGTTGGCAAAAACACTCTGCATAGGTCGATTCCAACCAAAGAAAAGGTTTGTCCTTGGGACTTTTAATAGTCATCGCACACGAAGTTTTTACTGAAAATTGCAGCCGTTTGAAAGATATCGGAGAGTCCGTGGAAATCATTCGAATCCTGTGATCAACTTTTAAAATAACTTTTTAAAAAGTAGGATCTTCCTTCAAAAATGATTTCTTTTTTTTTAGATATTTATCTTGATATAACAACGTCCGTTGGTCCGTTTAACGATACACTACAGTGTTTAACAACACACTACAGATCGCAATTCTTGACCGATTTCGGTTACTCTTGTTTCTATCTATTGGTTAACTCTCGTAATGGACTCTCATAATGATTTGTCAAAAGTTTAACTATTTTCTACAACACGAAGCCCTCTCTACCAACCCCCTTCATCCTCGACTTCTGTTCTCGTCATCCGTCTTGTGCAGATCTTCTTGCCCCTTCTCCCTGCTTCCTGCTATTTGCATCTTTTCAAATGTTTTTTACAACTGCATCTTTGGCACGAGGAGCGTTTAGTGACAACATTTTTTATTGATTTTTACCTGGTTATTGGCAATAATTGACTAATGTAAACTTATGGCATTTATGCTCATAAACAAGTAGAAAAATAGAAATTATTTTTTTTAATGTTTAATTTACCCTTGGAAAACTAAACTGTACAATCTTAAAAACTCATCAATCCCTTAAGTAGTTATTAGATGAAGCGCCTGCAAACAAAAAAATCTCTGAACGTCTTTGCTCCATTCGCCAAGCGATATCTGTCGTCGAAGTCGGCGGTATATCGACGACAATACTCGGAATGATCAGTCAATAAATAAACCGTTTCTACCTTACATCGATATATGTTATGTTTTTATCATTGCTCTACCTGTATAAACTATATCATAATGATATAAAACTTGTAACCTTTTTCAAAGTAAGGGCTTCCGAATAAAAAAAAATTAAAAATCAGATGTGTAACAACAGAGATTAGCGCAAATAAACAAAACAAGCAAAACGTGTATTGCTTCATCACTATTCTGTCTCAATAAGACATAACGTTATAATACTTAACCTATAATATTTTCCAGTATATAAATTTTCCAACATGAAATTCCTTTGCGAAATGAAATTCAAATTTTCCCTCCTTTTTCAACAAATTCAATGTCACTATTAAATTTTATCTCACCAATTGAAATTATTTTGCTTCCGAGGTCTCGTGACTTTGCGCCACTTATATTCACGTCTTTTCACCTCATCTCATAAGTAGAAATCTAATGGCGTGATATCTGGTGAACTCGCAGGCCACGATATAGGACCTCAACGTCCGATCCATCATCCATAGCAATTGTTGAGGAAATCGCGCCCTGACCTTGTGCTGTATGAAAACTTGTAATTTTAGGTGTTAACACTTACAAATAAACAATAACAAAAATATGTATAGATTATTACTTTTTATTTCTTTACAAACATCAACAATCAATCGCAGTTTCTGTTTAAAAATTTAATATTTTAAATTATCGGTAACTGCTCTAATAAGGTCTCACACTCAATGAAGAAATGATAGGAAATATTCTAATAAGGTTTCACACGCAATGAATAAATGATAGGAAATATTCTAATAAGGTTTCACAATCAATGAAGAAATCATAGGAAATGTTCTAATAAGGTTTCACACTCAATGAAGAAATGATAGGAAATATTCTAATAAGGTTTCATACTCAATGAAGAAATGATAGGAAATATTCTAATAAAGTTTCACACTCATTGAAGAAATGATAGGAAATATTCTAATAAGGTTTCACACTCAATGAAGATATGATAGGAAATATTGTAATAAGGTTTCACACTCAATGAAGAAATAATAGGAAATATTCTAATAAGGTTTCACACTCAATAAAGAAATGATAGGAAATATTCTTCATTCAAATAATTATGAAACATTTTATTAAGACGTAATAATTATTTTTAAAGTCGCAAGTAGTAGCGTGCTACATCTTAGTCAATTTCTCAATTTTGTGTGACCACAACAAATAGTTGCTTCAAATTAATTACGACTTATGAATTATTATGATTCCTAAGCTCTTCGTATGATAGACGAGTAAAAAAACATAAGTGACAAAATATATTCATCACCATCGCTCACAATTGGAATTCGTCTGAATAAAACGTACGTTCCTTAAACCCAAACAAATGTTCATCCTAACCTTACTACTCCGCTTATTTCCTTTATTAAAATATCGTTGAAAGTCGCGGGTAACAGTGTGCTGCATCTTTGTAAATTTCTCTATATTGTTTGACCACAACAAATAGGTGCTTCAAATTAATTATCACTCACGGATTATTATGACTCCTAAGCTCTTCGTATGATTGACGAGTAAAAAAACAAAAGCGACAAAATATATTCATCACCATCGCTCACAATTGAAATTCGTCTGAATAAAACGTACGTTCCTTAAACCCAAACAAATGTTCATCCTAACCTTACTTCTCCGCTTATTTCATTTATTAACATATCGTTGAAAGTCGCGGGTAACAGTGTGCTGAATCTTTGTAAATTTCTCTATATTGTTTGACCACAACAAATAGGTGCTTCAAATTAATAATCACTCACGGATTATTATGACTCCTAAGCTCTTCGTATGATTGACGAGTAAAAAACATATTCATCACCATCGCTCACAATTGGAATTCGTCTGAAAAAAACGTACGTTCCTTAAACCCAAACAAATGTTCATCCTAACCTTACTACTCTTCTTATTTCCTTTATTAACATATCGTTGAAAGTCGCAGGTAACAGTGTGCTGGATCTTTGTAAATTTCTCTATATTGTTTGACCACAACAAATAGGTGCTTCAAATTATTTATTACTCACAGATTATTATGACTCCTAAGCTTTTCGTATGATTTCCGAGTGAAAAAACATAAGCAACAAAAATATATATTCATCATATTCGATTGAAATTTTTCTGAATAAAAACTACGTCCCTTAAACCCAAATAAATGTTCATCCTAACCTTACTGCTTCACTTATTTCCTTTAATAATGTCATATCGTTGAAATGTGATATGTTGTTCTTTTAACGTTTTCCCGAAACAATAAGAATCGTCTTTTTTCATTTCTCGCTCAAACTTTTGTTATATATGTTTGGTACAACAGGTATTAATGTTTATGCAATAGAAAACATGTGCTTCTCTGTGCATTATGCATTTAACAAGTTTTATAAACGCACAACATTCATGAATGTATATATTTGGTCGACTATGTTAGAAGTTAACTGAATATCGATATTTACATACTAGTACTGTATTAATGTACCGTACATTATTTTAAAAGCTCCTCTTCCTTATTACATTTATAGAAACGTGAATTTACTAAGAAATAAACGGAAAAATACTAAAGGACGATATATTACAATACATTCTAATAAGTGGTTAATGCCAGCTGCAAGAAAAATTTTAAAATCTAAATGTCAACAAGAAATTAAAGTTTGATGTGACTTTTTATAGGTATCTCATACTGTCGTTTTTTTTTATTGTGTAAATGATTTCTAAAAGCTCTGAACAAGTAATAATTAGATAACGTAATATCGACGAAAATACTCGGAATGATCAGTCAATAAATAAGATAAACAAAGGTGGATACTCTAGTTGAACCCAACTTCATTAATTTTTGACGAATATAACTTGCGGTGTGTAGTCTAGTGTTATCATAGAATGGAGTCAATCCTACTGACTATTTTGCTAGCTTTGTATTTTCTATAGATTCTCCGGAATTCATTTGCAATCATTAATACCTTTGATGTTTCACCAACCGCTTAACATTACTTTTTTGGTACTTAGTTCAAGTTTGGCACTAAATCGTTGGCGATTACGTATATGATTAACGTACACAATCCACTTCTCATCACCAATTACTAGTTACTTCAA
Source organism: Druceiella hillmani (assembly GCA_039881145.1). Lineage (NCBI taxonomy): Eukaryota > Metazoa > Arthropoda > Insecta > Lepidoptera > Hepialidae > Druceiella > Druceiella hillmani. Next base: position 7,745,427 of record JAYKKI010000045.1, on the reverse strand, counting down.
TCAATCAAACTCACGTTTCAATGTAAGTATTTGTTGACAAACGTTAACTCATAATGTTTCCCATACTTGATGTTGATTTAGATCCATTTTCTTTCATACAATAAATTTGAAAACTGAACTCTGTCATTAAACGAGCGCACTTAAGTCTATTTATACCTCATAAGAAAACATTCTTGAACTTTCAACAACTTTTCTATAAAAGTACTGATCTCTTAGCTAAAAACTTATTAACCAACACATCATTCTATTCGACTAGACACTTGCGTAGACTTATCGCAACATTGCTTCCTGCAGAAACCAAATGTCATCCAGTTTAACATTTTAATGTAAGTAACTTTTGGCAAACATTAACTAATAATGTAACAGAATCTATACTTTATGTTGATTTAAATACATTTTATTTGTATAATGTACTTGAATACTGTCATTCATACTTAAATGCTGTCATTCATCGAGTTCACTTAGGTCGATTTTTCATCGAGTTCACTTAAGTGGTTTTATAGCTTATGAGTAATATTCCTAAACTTTAGACAACTCTTCTGGAAAAGTCATAATCTCTAGGCTAAAAAATTATTAACCGATCAAATATTTTATTCGATTAAACCCCTTTGTAGACTTATGGCAACATTACTCCCTATAGAAACCAAATTCACGATTACGTATATGATTAACGTACACAATCCACTTCTTATCACCAATTACTAGTTACTTCATTCAATCAAACTTACGTTTCAATATAAATATTTGTTGACAAACGTTAACTCATAATGTTGCCCATACTTGAGGTTGATTTAGATCCATTTTTTTTCATACAATACATTTTTAAAACTGAACTCTGTCATTAAACGAGCGCACTTAAGTCTATTTATACCTCATAAGAAAACATTCTTAAAATTTCCACAACTTTTCTAAAAAAGTTCTGATCTCTTAGCTAAAAACTTATTAACCAACACATCATTTTATTGGACTAGACACTTGCGTAGATATCGCAACATTGCTTCCTATAGAAATTAAATGTCATCCAGTTTAACATTTTAATATAAGTAACTTTTGGCAAACATTAACTGATAATGTAAGAGAATCCATACTTTATGTTGATTTAAATAAATTTTCTTTGGTATAATGTACTTGAATACTGTCATTCATACTTGAATGCCGTCATTCATAGAGTTCACTTAGGTCTATTTATAGCTTACAAGGAAATATTCCTAAACTTTCGACAACTCTTCTATAAAAGTCCTGATCTCTAGGCTAAAAACTTATTAACCAATCAAATATTCTATTCGATTAGACCCCTTTGTAGACTTATGGCAACATTGCTTCTTATAGAAACAAAATTAATCCGAAGTAACATTGTAATGTATGTAACTAATAATGAAAGGGAATCTATACTTTATTTCGATTTAAATATATTTTCCTGGTATATTATATGGCTCACTACTGTCATTAACCGAGTTCACTTAGGTCTATTTATAGCTTACAAGGAAATATTCCTAAACTTTCGACAACTCTTCTATAAAAGTCCTGATCTCTAGGCTAAAAACTTATTAACCAATCAAATATTTTATTAGATTAGACCCCTTTGTAGACTTATGGCAACATTGCTTCCTATAGAAACAAAATTAATCCGAAATAACATTGTAATGTATGTAACTAATAATGAAAGGGAATCTATACTTTATTTCGATTTAAATATATTTTCCTGGTATATTATATGGCTCACCGCTGTCATTAACCGAGTTCGCTTAGGTCTATTTATAGCTTATAAGGAAATATTCTTGCACTTTCGACAACTCTTATAGAAAAAAACCTGATAATAAAAGAGAATGTTCTCGTGGAATGATAATGGCTCACTGCTGTCATTAACCGAGTTCATTTAAGTCTATTTATAAGTTATAAGTTATATTTATAAGTAATATTACCTAACGTTCGACAACTCTTCTAGAAAAGTTCTAATATCTAGGATAAAAACTTATTAACCAACCAATCATTTTAATAGCCTAGACACTTATTTAGACTTATGGCAACATTGTTTCCTATAGAAAGCAAATATCATCCGATATAACGGTGTAGTAAATATTCCTGAATTTCCGACAACACTTCTAGAAAAAACCTGATCTCTAGGCTAAAAACTTATTAATTAATCAAATATTTTATTCGATTAGACACTTATGCAAACTTATAGCAGCATTTCTTCTCATACAAATCAAACATCATTCAATGAAATGTGTTAATGTGAATAATTATTAACAAGCATTAGCTCGTAATGTCGAAGAATCTATACTTTGTGTTGATTTAAATAAAAACCGTCTTTAAACGCGTGCACTTAAGTATATTTTTATCTCATAAGAAAATTTTTTACACCGTCCGACAACTTTTCTAGAAAATTCCTTATCTCTTAACTAAAACTTATCACCTAATCGAATGTTTTATTCAATTATAGGCTTGTGTAGATTTACGGTAATATTGCTCCCTATAGGAACCAAATGCTATTCGACAAGTTTCCAAATAATTCCGAAAAACGACTCGTAGAACATTTACAAAAAAATTATCATTTGTGATTGGTAAACTAATTTCTATGAAACAATTGTTTTTGTGCTCTGCCTGGACCAAATTTGCCAAAAGCTTCGACGGTCGCGTGTCTATCTACTTAAAATGAACGACGCGTCTTATCCGGAAGGAATTATATTCTTGACAAATTTTCTTTCCAATTTGCGGAAAATAAAAGACACAAAGCTTTGCGAGCGAGGAAGGGTCCGAACGTGTATGTCTTGTTAATACATATTTGTTGGCAACATTTTTAAATTATTTGCAAAAAGATAACAGAAACACAAAAATATGTCAGTTACGAATAGAACTCGTAATGCAATGGTCCCGTACACATTTAGAAACTTACAAACATTTAATGATATACCTATTAAATTATTTACAAATATAAAATACTAATAATATCATTCATAAGCATGGTGCATATTTAAAAAAATATGTCATCTAGAATCATGGTGTATGAAATATGATACATATTTAAACACAATTAAATGAAACTACGTGATGTAGTATTATTTCTACTTTCTTTAATGTCTCTACCACGACCTACGTTTCGTTGTATTACATTATCTTCAGGATAGGCTATTCGCAAAGATCTCTGCTACTAGCCTACCTGAAGATGTTAAAAAAAGTAGAAATAATACTACATCACGTAGTTTCATTTAATTGTCAATAATGAATTTCTACAAAATTAACGCCAAATATATTCAATATTTCTATTTTTTATGTATAGGAATACGAAACATGGTGCATATTTAAAAACATATAGCGTAATCTTCATAATTTCTACCGTCCATAATAGGTAAACGTGAATAATATTTTACACAGTTTTAGTATCCGTTGTTATTTTCATTAAAGTACTTATTGAAAGTTATGTTTCAGAACTTTCGAAATGATGTTTTAGAATTAAGATGGGTAGATAGGTCTTGGTGACGAATTTGAAAGATTACTTTGTTCTTCTTTGCTACTTTTTGATATATTATTTTTTGAAAAACGGATCCAACGAAATAAAGCTTTATGAAATAAATAATTTCTTTATTTTCACCGTATGGGAGGGCCGTGTGGGAGGATGTGTCATAACTTATATCTGATTTTGTGTCATTAAAGTAGACATGTACCTCAAATCTAATCTCAATATATGTAAAAATGGGAAAGTAATCAAGCAGTTATATAAGGAGGAACTGACATGACGAAACTATATGTGTTCTGACTTACCCTCAAAAGGAACCCTTTTAGAAACCTTCACGCATCCGTATGGCGATTTTTCTCTGAAACATAGATTTTATGCTGAATATTGACCTGTAGACAAATTTAATCCAACAATTCATTTTTTTTATTTCCATTTTACAGAGTGTCAATTAAACTGGGTAATTATAAAGATTCAAGAATTACTATTTTGAAATTTGTTTGTAATAATGAAATATACTTCTAGAAAAATGTTTAATAGTGTCCGCGAAAAACAAATCTCCTACTCTCCTTCTTAAACGATTTTTTAACTTCATTTCCCCGTAACCATGGTTGAAATCTACTGATTTCTGTTTCCGGTAACAATATAATATTTATACCTGTAACAGCAAGTTAATTTTACCGTGGAAACGGAACTTGGTCTAAGGAACTCTTCAAGGCATACTAGAAGATCTATACTATAGTTTTGCTACACAACTAATTAAAATAAATGTAACAAGTAGCGTTCAAGAATATGATAATGTAGTCGAAAAATAGTTAACGAAACTCCTCAATACCTAATAGCAAATGTATCGCATTAGTATCTTCTTAATTATCTCTATTCATGATGTTGTGAAAGAGTTGTTTATAGAAAATTTATCGATATTTTTACACAGCCGATTTTTTTGGCCGCACTAAAGTGCGGCCATTAGGAAATGCAATTAAATGCATAGTTTGTAACGAGCTATTAATCTATTTGATCCCTTAAGATGTTGCAAAAGTTAGCACTTGTATACACTGCAATTGTTGTATAATAAGTATAAGAAGAAAAAAGTATCAGCATAGAAAGTATCTAAAGCAATCAAGAATGATGGGTTTGATTAAATAGAATATATCTTGAATTGAATATTGAATATATTTGGCGTTAATTTTGTAGAAATTCATTATTCACAATTGAATGAAACTACGTGATGTAGTATTAATTCTACTTTCTTTAATTTCTTTACCACGACCTAGGTTTCGTTGTATTATAACATCTTCAGTTGGGATATTAGCAAAGATTTTTGCTAATATCCCACCTGAAGATCTTTGCTAATATCCCACCTGAAGATGTTGTAATACAACGAAACCTAGGTCGTGGTAAAGAAATTAAAGAAAGTAGAAATAATACTACATCACGTAATTTCATTTAATTGTGTAGAATATATCTATTAATTTGATTAATTAGATTATATCCATATATGATTAATTAGATTAGATTATATCATAAAACATAGTCCCGAGCCGCATCAATCTATCTGTATTTTCGCCATTTTCTCTATAATTTCTGAAAGAGTTTTTTTACTATTTTCTTTAATACATTATTCATTTGTAAGGAAATTTTAAATATAAATCTTACAAATATTGTTTTTAAATTATCCGTCCTGTGACGATGAATGCAGATGAAGTCGGAAAAAAGCAGTCGCCGGCGAAGTACCTTGGCGAGCGCTACTTAAATCGTTAGAAATACGAGGAAACTACGCTTGACAATATTGTTCATAAACAATCTACAATAAATTTCACAATTGTATGTTTATATATATATATATATATATATATATATATATATATATATATATATATATATATCGTAATAAGAATGATTTGCACAAAAAGCTGCAGAAAATTGTATTAAATATTGTTTTTTAAACGGTAAAAGGTTCATTACGAATTTTGTGGAATATAATATCGTATATATTACATAAAATTTATAATGAACCTTTTACCGTTTAAAAACAATTTTAACACAATTTTCTGCAGCTTCTTGTTCAAAACTTTCTTACCCCAAATTATGTTTTATAGTGATCTCCGTCAATTTATATGGATCATACTTCCCGTATTTGTGGTAGTTTTCTAAAAAATCATTTGAAAGTTAGGACGATGTTTTGAGTGAGCAAATTGCAAATATTTAAATCATTTTACGAACGAGCGCGCGGAAATACCTTTAACTTCAGTGCGATACTGAAGCGGGTCACAAGTTACTGGCCATTAATGAGTTCCAGCTATGTGATATTAATATCCCTTCATAGAATAACATCTGTCGAAAATTATTATGACACCTGTTGGTGCAATTTTTTGGACTAAGGTGAATTAGATCGTTCACTTTAAAACCTTTTTTAACCTATTTTATTTTAATATATCTATGGATGTTGTTCAAATATTCACACTTACTTGATAGATATCCATACCAAAGTGTTTACTTTACTGGATAATACACAATTATCAATTAATCACAGGACAATATTACAGATAATTTGAAAACAGATACACTTGGTCAAAAACATTATGAGAATATACCGAACATTTTATATGTACTGAAATTTTAAAGTCTAATACATTGTTTGGACATTTTCGCTCCATGTAACTATTTGCGTACCGTTACAACATCACTGGCTAATCTAGTAAATGTTGGAGTTAGTGCTCTGACTGCGGAGCGGCTATTAGATTATAAGGGAATACAATGTGAAATGGCACTTGCCTTTGCCTTAAAATAGATTATACAGTATATTACATGCAGCATAGTGTATTTATGTAGCTAGAGGCAAAGATATAAACTAGACTGGTACCCTGGCTCGTGCCTACGGGCTAGTTAGATTAAGTTAGATTGATTATTTTATCTAGTAGCGAGTCTGTCCGCGCATTGAGGATTCCGTACCTCGTTTGAAATGAAATTGTTTTATTTATCGTAAGTCATTACTAACTCTAGACGCATAGACCACTATGCGAATATTTGGCAAGTCACCGAATGGTGAATCATGTGAAAATAAATAAATGTTTTACTGTTTGTACGACTGTCATATCACAGTCACAGATGGCGCTATTTACAATATAAAAGCCTTTCAGAAATAATATATAGAAAATCTTTATTTTTATGAAGAAAATTATTTAAAACGTTAATTTTGAATTATTTTGTTTATTCTTCGTCATTGGAGGTGAAATTAACGTTCAACACAATAGCTCAATCATTAGTTTTGGTAAATTATTAAGTGAGATATAGCGTGCTGACAAAGAACACTTTTGAGAAATAATATATAATGATGAGTTCTTAAGACAATAAGTGTCTAATGATACCTTAAATGTTTAAGTATGATATATATATATATATATATATATATATATATATATATACACATATACATATATATATATATATATATATATATATATATATATATATATATATATTTAAACATATTTTTGAATATTTCAGGAACTATGTTATCTGTTTTATTCATAGAGGAAACCCAATTATTTCATAATTTTCAGTTTAATAGTCTCGCAAATAAGGAACTGGACATATTTTTTTCATATTTTTAGCATATCGCTGAGGATTTACTAAATAAAATTATGAAAAAAGATTTTTGGGACCCTTATAAATATTCATCATATATAAAATTATACTCTTCATCATATATAAAATTATTAAAAAAAATTAAGAATCCTGAAATCTGTAAGTAAATACGATTATGTATGCGAGTTAGTACGCTTTAAAACTATGCCAAATTTCAAGTTCCTACGGCAGTTTCTCAGAAAAACATAATTGTGAAAAAGAAACAAAGATATGTGAGTTTCTTATAACGATTTCATTTTTCTTTTTATGGTTCGAAACCCCAATTTCACGCCAACATTCATTACAAACAATTTTTTTATACGTAGTTTATGGGTTTTTCATTTATAATACTAATTATAATTTATGAACGTTAAATTAAATAAGTCATTTTAAAAATTCATCTCCAGTCGTCTCAACACTACACCAACCATCTCACCTCCATCTTCCACAGGTTTGCTTTCGCATTATTAATCCGCACGTTAGATTATCTACTACCGTTAAAATTAATTTAATTTTTTTTTCCATATTGTGACGTATCAGAGACAGGACACCATTATTTTCAATATCATGGATACCCTTCGCTTATGGTCCCCTATTGTTTGATAGTTGGATTTACTTAACTTTGTACCAGAAGAGGAACCGGATTTCGGTTAATCTTTTCATCCAATTCAGGGCACTAGAAATAAAATCACGAAGTTTTTGAGTGGTTTATGACCCACCTACTACTTTTAAGACACAAAATACGCACGGACCTAATCAACATTCTTTCTTTGAAAATAATTAAAAAGAAAAAAACTTACCGTAATAGGACGTAAATTACATAAGCTATAATGAGATTTAATCATTATCTTTGTAATTATTTGATCTTCTTTAAATTTTTAATCTTTTTTAAATTTCAACAAAATTATTTTCTGTGCTCAGAAGTCGTCTAAAATTACGTAACCTTTTGTAATCGTAAACAAAAAATCCTTCCATGACCAAACCTTATCCCTTGTCTGTCATGTCGCTGTTTTACTTTTGTTTTATTTCATTTTGTATTTATACTGTATTTTTCGTATTAATACCTATTTGAATTTATTATTATGTACTCGATTTTGTGGGTATCAATAATTAACATTTAAAATGTATTTTCAGTCTACTATAGTATGTGTTTTTCTCACTTGATTCGTAATGGTTGGCTATAAAAAATGCTCCACTATAACTTAATTTTATAAACCAGTAGTATTATAAATAGATACGTGACTACAAACTATTGGATACAAATATTCAATTCGGGGTACGTTTTATCCAAGTAAGTAAAATTGAAAATATTCCGTGTAGTTACAAAATAATTGAATCTAATCGGCACACCGTTTATTATATGCATTAGTATACTGCGTACTTATTACGACCATTAATTATAGGTAATATTCCGAGAATAAATTCATGCTGGCGATCATATTACCTAGACTTACTTGTGATTTATTTTAGTCCTTACCTACGATAGGTACAATTTATAAGATATCCCGAAAGCCGTCTCCTATAGCTTAAATTTGATAATTATTTTTTATCTCTGTATGTAATAAAAGTGTTTCTTTTTCACTGGAAAAATAAAAAAATAATTCATTGTTTAGTATTGCGTACTAACAAAAATGGAAAAAGGTGTACATATGTAATAATCTCATGGAATCAGAACGTTTATCCTTAAATCCAGAAATTTTTTCAGACTATTGGACATAGAAAATTGACATTTTGCGTAGTTGTAAGGGGTGACAGTTTAATTACAGAAATAAAGTCCGTGGAGTTATATTTTTTTTATTTTAGAGATTATTTCTGGAAAAAATATCAAAAATAACTAATTATTTAGTATTGTTAACTAATAAAAACGGAAAAGGCATGCTTATGGAATCGTCTCATGGAATTAGAACTTTCATCCGTCAGTCCAGGCATTTTTTTCAGACTATTGAACATAGAAAGTTGACATTTTACATAATTGTAGAAGAGTGACAGTTCAATTACCGAAATAAAATCCATAGAGTTGTATTTTTTATTTTATAGATTTGAAGGGGGGAGAAAACGAAAAAACCAAGGAATTTTTTGAAAGCCGTTGTGCTGGATGTCAAATGAAAATGTATTACATCACGAATTCAATAATATTTCATTTCTTTATAATATCAAATTAATAATGTTTTTCCAAGAAAAATCTTGAAAACACTTCCTCTTTCGAATGTATCACTAAAAATGTGAAAAAATTCATGAATATTGGTGATCATATCTGCAACAAAAAAATATTAGCATCGCCTCACTTAACGTAATTTTTGGTAGAAAAAATTTAGCTATTTAAATATACTGAAATATTTTGAAGACATATATTGAAGAATGGAGCTGAAAAATTTTAAATTATATAAAAAAACCTGAAAATCAATCTATTAATATAAGCGAGTGATGTCTACATTATAGATTAACCACTCGCTTTGAACTAACAAATCACAACGACGTTTCGTAATAGAAAGTTACTTTAATATCTCATGCATAAAGAAAGTATTTTAATAATTTTGAAATAACTTCTTGACAGGAAAATTCCATGAGCAGCAACCAATAACTTCTATAATGTAGCATAAAAATTGAAAATTTCATTCTGGACAATTGGCAAAGGAATATTCTTGAAATATGACAAAAGATAGAAAATAATAAGGAAAAATTGAAAAGACTATTTATTACTGGAAACGGAAGTAAAATTAAGAATTTTCTCCACCTATCGTTCCGAATCGCCATCTCCACTAAAAATGTGAAATCTAAGGTTCAGGAGTAATAGTATAAAAGATTTACTATCATCTATTCACCTAAAAAATGGTAGCCAATTCTCTCATAACCTTTCTTAATGTACCTGAATCGAAAACTCATTAATCTCATTCTCAGCTGTCAGATCGTTACCAGTGTCATCGTCTGTCTCCATTACTAATATTATTATTAATGTCGTTTCGATTCGCTTGACAGATGGCTTTCGCAAGTTTGCGAACCTTGATTTTTTGCGCTGACATATTTAAAATTTATCTTAATTTTATTCAGACTGTTATTTCATAAAATTTGTAAATATCAACCTATCACAACATTATGACTTTATTTTTATTAGTTCTGTTATAATGTTGTGACTTTATTTTCGTCTTCAAGGTGTATTTTACAGGAGACTGGTGAATATAAGTCTGACACCTTAGGACTATTTTTGTCGTTTTCTTTTAAAAAAGGTACTTTTAAATAGCTAGTATTTTTTATAATATAAAAAGCTAAACATTTCGCTGATTTACGCCCAGGAAATAATAAAAAATAAAATAAAATTTCCCTTCAGAATACAGAACAAGGAAAAACCTATCCTCGTAAAGGCGTACATATTATTACACAGCTAATCTGCCTACTAATATCATAGTTGTTTTATATCTTTATATATACCCATTAATACTTTTCTACCTATCTCCTAATATTTTAGTTGCTTTATGCATTTGTTTATTTATGTACATACTTATCTTCTTCCTTATTTACTTTTTTACTCCTGTCACTTGCTTATGTCAAAATAAAATCAATGCCAAAACCACCAATAAAGAATTCTTGTCACGACCTCCGGCTTCATCATTAGACCCTCATTTTGCGAAAGAACAGTTTTATATAGCCCTTATCCATGCCAAAAGATTATCATTCAACTGATAGCATCTAAAGACGATAATGGCACCTGCGTTGTTCATAGTTGGAGGATTAAATGTATGTTTTTACTATTTCCGCAGTCAAATTCTAACCAAATTTCCACGAATTTTCATAAGTTGATTGATAAATTCTAAAAAATTGAGTAATACACACAAACAAATCGAAAAATCGAAAGCGACCTCAGAATAATAAAAGATCTGCTTATGTAAAGCAAAAATCACGTCTTCTGACCAGAAGAAATAAAAAAAGTGGTAGAAAGAGCTCGAGAACCAGCGGCACCAACAATAGCATACTGACTTCTGGGTCGCCCTCAACCGGGTGTCAGGTAAGGATCATTCATTAATTCATACATTCACACAAAAAATACAGTCGAATTAAGAACCTGCTACTTTTTTGAAGTAGATTACTTTTTTTTGAACCCTGACATGTTCTTTCATAAAAATTTTTAAATCTAAACTCGGAAAGAAATCAAAATATATGTGCATCATTTTTATCAATCAGTTGCGCAATTTGATTGGCAGGTTAAAAATTTGATGGCTTAGATTAAAAAAAATTACAAGATCTTTTTGAAGCTTTTCCATATTACCAGTTGTTTTTACTCCACAAATGATTGCTTGAACTATCAATAAGTAATAAACATAAGGCACAGTGTTGAGCGAATCAGGTGTTTATACTAATGTATTCAATCTAATAATTTTTTTGACATGTATAATTTGTAGTAAATGGACTTTATTACGAAGAAAAAGAATTACATTGTGTCGACTACTTAGTTTGTTAGCTAATCAGTCACATTGTAAACAGTAAATCGTTGCATTTACCATTGATCGCTCCAAAAACAAGTACCGACTAATAACGTCTTTGATATTCCACCAACAGCTCAGATCTTATCATCTTTATGGTATTAGTTAGTTATTACTTAGATTATCTTTATAGTATTAAGTTCAGGTTTTGACTAAAACTCCCGTTTGTCCTGTATAAACCCTAGACATTTGCATGTGTTTTAACATAAAATAAGGAAACCCGTACTCGGTGCCGATTTAAATCCATTGTCTTTCATGTAACTTACTTAAGAGTTTTTGCACTGACCATTATTAACCGAGCACACTTAGATCTATTTATGACTTCTAATAGGATATTGTGCAACCCTCTGCTAACTTTTTACAAAATTCCCGAACTCGTGACTAAAACTTTATTGACCAACCCAATACATGTTTAAATATACCAAGAAGTAACTTTAACGCGCTACTTCACCTACTTGATAGGAAAGTTTACTCTCATGTTCATGAAAATGTACAAATGTACACCACCTGTACATGCGCAAACGTTCCATTCACCAGAATTCACCACTCGACCAAAATACAATATTTCTAAACATTAAATAATAAGTATATAACGTTGAAGGAACTTTTATAGCTAAATATATTTTCTTACCAATAGTGAAATTTATTTACATATGGATTCATAATTTTGAATACGACGCAAACTTTCATTGAAATCTATTGGGCTGTTTAATGGTAAAAAAACAAACTACTTTTGTTATTTTAGTTAAAGTAATTATACGTGCCTGTCTTTTACTCTAGGATGTGTATTATCTATATGAAAATTGTAATGATGTCCGTTTGGCCGTTTAAGTGTCAGAGAAAGACAAGCAAGCAAATAAACAGACAACATGTGAAATGGTGTCTGCTTATTTGCTTTCTTGTCTTTTGTTGTATTAATATGGATTGAAACTCTTTGAATCATTACGATAAAATCCAGTGTAAATTACGAGTATTTCCTGTGAATACATTAATCGATGAAACTGGGTAACACATTAATCGATAAAACTGACGGGCCTGACTAGATCATCAAAATAACCACGTAAAATTTGTAAAGAGCGAAAAAGACATGAGTTTTGACAGCACAGAATGTCAGTTAATAGTTTATTTTTAATTCCTTTAGGCAATGGTTACATATTTAAAATGGATCAGTATTGATAGTTTTATGTAATCGTTTTCAGAAAGTTATAATATACTTCGTTAATTTTTTATTATCATTCTTATTTTTGATAAATAATTTTTTACACAATAAAAATATAATCCAGACCGTTTTATAAAAATAGCGTTTTTATCTTGGATTACAATCACGAATTATATATTTTAGTTTTTAGCCCTTTCTTGATTGTCAACAGCTGAATTGTTTGGTTTTTTTATATATTCTAAACCATATCCGCTTTAACTTGGTAATAAACTGCTGACTGATTTTTGTGTCCTCAACCCCTTACAAGTTTTACTTAACTTTTTCCGTCGACGCTGAAAAATTGATGCCGAAAAGCTGGCTTCCGACGATGCGATTGTATTCGTTAGTATTCTGGCATATTGTATTGTTTATAAATAAGAGAAATCTCATTTCCAATACAAAAATAAACAATAGCTTCGTATTCAAGTATAATCTATAATAATATACTTGAATACGAATTAAATATGATTATGAAGACAAAAAAGGAAAGTTAGGATTATTTAGCTGCCAAAAAGATATATAAAAAAAATATCGCTGAAAATGTAAGGAACAAAAACGTGGATGTCTCTCAGAGGGACACAGATAAATATGGATAAGATTTTTAAAAAATTAACTTGAAGATACTTATTATAAGTTTTTATGAAATTATGTCTTGGGATAGCAGGTTTTCATTTTTGTCTATATATGACTCATAAAGTTTGATACAAGTTAAATGACTTAATCCATTTTTCATACCAATAGTGGGAAAAGCAGACCGACAAACATGGGCCTATCCTTAAAGAAATAGAATATAACGTTAAAAAGGCTGATACTTTTCGGAACATAAAAAAACTACGATTCAGGGACTGGAAATTAGGGAGACAAAAATAAAATACAATGTTTGATCGTAATCTAATACAAAATAAAACTGTATTCATAGATGTACTTATATTTTTAATGTAGCAAACTTTGTTAACAAAAATGAAAATAATAAGTAAAATCTAATTAAACATCATACGGTTTCAAAAACTAATCGATACCAACTGATTTTTAAATGTGTAACCATGGCCTGAATGAATTAAAAGTAAACTATTAACTGACATTGATATTCGTTCTTTTCTTTCTTTCTTTCTTTTATTCTATGGCTATTATTCTCTCCAGAGAGAACTAGTGCCAGTGTCAAGTTCAGATTTGTTGGTTAGGCAATACTGACTAGGCATTCGTTCTGTGCTGTCAAAATTAATGTCTTTCGCTTTTTACGGCTTTTTTCCTTCTTCTCCTACCTGCGAGTTTTATAGATTTGTGTGAGACATCACTAATGTTGCTTCAGCTATTGCTAAGAATGAAGTTTTCAATTTCCATATTATCATGAATGTTACGAAGGTTTTATGTCTGATTATAGAATCTCCGTTTTAAGAAACTTGAAGGATATTTTTAAATGTTTTCTCTCCTTTGAAAAAAGCTATTAATTTGAAAAAAAAAGTTCTAAACCTTAGATAACACCACTTGAAATATATTATTTGAGCGCTGGTAAATAATTTAATCATTGAACAATTTAGTCTTTTAATAGAATCTGTATAAAACTTTTCCGACATAATTCGAAATTACTCAGAACACGCTTTCATACTACAAAATTGTTCGCTATTTTACTCGAGAACTAGCGAAAATGCTGGAATACGATCACAAATTATTTATTTTGGAAGTCACTAAATATTCATTAGGAACTAAGGACAGTTTTATTAGTTACGTAACAAAACGCCTCGTTAAATAACTTTTTCAAGAAAATACGGACTTTGACATTTAAAAATAAGAATATTCTGCAGACAAATTTATTAGTTGATTGATCGGCAGCACAAAGCTAATATCGTTCATGACTGTGCAAAATATATAGCTATAAACAGTTCAGTCATAAAAGTTAAAGCAGTATATACTATGCGAATGGACAAGTATTACGTAACCGCGCTTTATATTGGACCCTTCATTTCACACAGCAAGCAAAAACAAACATTGTCCCGTCCTTATGTAAGTTTATCATGTTCTGCATACTCTTCATAAGTATTTTTATCCTTTTATTCTACATTCCAAATTAAGGAATTTATATGTTTTAAACTTCTGTGCCTCAAAAAAAATAACTCTTATAGGATAACACTATATATCCCCCTATTACGACCGCTTTTCAAATATACCCAAATTTTTGGTACAGATAATAAAGCGCACTGCTATAAAAAATTACAAGTAAAGATTTTTAATTAAATACAAGTTATTTATATTTCTCAATATTATTATAAAACTCTTTCAGTTAAACGTGGATCTTTACATAATAAATACCACGCACTTGGATTATGAAGATTAAACTTAGCTGAACTTTAAAACTAGAACAGAGCGACGATTGATTTGAACTGAGATTCTAAACAACTAAACTGAGTGAGGATTGTGACTAGCTTTTATAAAGAATAGAAATGCTGATGCATTTGGAAACGCGGTTCGCTGAGGCGCATAAGAACGGAGCTTTATTAAAGGAAGCTGAGGCTCTGAGAACCGGACTGTGACATCATGTTAATTTGACATATTTAGGAGCGGTGCTAAAGTGTGTTAGTACTGGCTAATTAGCGATGTGACAACATTTTGCAACAGTAAGAACTTAAAAAATATTTGTCGGAAATTTATTGAGGGGGAAAGTTTGATTAAAAATTTTTTTTCCGTTGGTCTTATTAGTATGCATTAAGAAAAGAAATTATAACCATTTCCCAATTATTTTTTTTGACCATTTCATTTAGATAATTGTAGAAATATGCCAAAAAACATATTACCTCTCCGTTTCCGAAGTTACTAAATTTAAAATTATTAAAAAAAGCGTAATAACATTTATATAAGTAAAGCTAAACAGCAAAATATGTTGATTTTTCTATATCTCACAGTTTTAAAGAAATTCTATATTCTTACAATTTTGAATAGATACTAGAAAAAAAATTTTTATTAGTGTTTTAATTTTTAGTAAAACCGTAAAATACTATAACATGACTATTATATTTCAAAAATTACGTTACTTTTACTAAGCAATGTATTTATATGATGAAAAATAATATTCTTACTTGTGAATAGTTTAATGGAAATACTACGCACTCTTAAAAGATTTATTTTTTTTATATATAATGATATGAGAATGTATTCAAATCTTAACGTTTTGTCTTTATATTGTATAATTGTGCACAGGCAGTTAATTTCCAATTAATTATTAATTGATACTTTGATAGCCTGTAACATATCTTTTATGGAGTGGTTCACTTCTCTTAAATTTTCTGTTTTAATAAAACATAATGGAAACGTTGATTAACTAAAAGCCATTAGCTAAAAAATTCTTAATTTTTTGAAAAAATTAGCGTGTTATGAGCTTTCAAATTTAATGGTGGACATGCAGTGGGTATATATTTCTGTTTCATTCGCTCTCGTAGAATACGTTAAGTATTTCCACAAATGACATTACAACTCAGTATTGCCATCCTAACCTAATTTAAAAAAAAAATGGATTAATTTTTAAGATTTGTCAATGTATTTTTCACTTGTCTTCAACTTGTACCTAAAATTATGGTTTCTGAAATAAGAAAATTGGTATGGTATTTTATACCATGTTCGTAATTAATAATAAAAAATAATCTTTCGCACAGTATGATGTTTATTCTTATTTTAAATGTAATAAATTTTATTACACATTTAAAATCCAAAAATTTTAGGAATTAATCGATTTCAGAATACGGAGTTCCATGGTTGGCTATATCTCTTAAAATTGTTGATGCAATTTAACTAAAATAATTTGATTTGCCAGTTGTAATGAAATGGTAAAATCTACAATTTACTTTTGAAATTGTAGATTTTAGGGCAAAATTAGGGCATTTTAGGTCAATTTGAAACTTTATCTTTTGCAAACGGAGCTTAAAAAAGAAAAATCGTTAATGGTAAACACTTCATTTTCATTTTAAAAGACCTATCCACTAACACCTCTCTGGATGCAATGCAATAAAAATAGAAGAATGGCCATAACGAAAAAATTACAGTTTCTTTTTTCACTACGCAATCTTAGAATATTGTAATAGTTTTTATACACTAAACGTTGAATATATTTGACGTTAATTTTGTAGAAACTCATTATTCACAATTAAATGAAACTACGTGATGCAGTATTATTTATACTTTCTTTAATTTCTTTACCACAACCTAGGTTTCGTTGTATTACATCTTCAGGAGGGATATTAGCAAGACTGTAGTAGTCTACTAAATTTTAACTACTATGTTAACTATTAAACGTTTCAATATTTTCATAACAACAAAAAATGTTCAACGTGGGACGAAGTCATTGAAAACGGTGTGTATAGAATTAATACTTAATTTTTATTATAGTTTTACACAACTAATTCCCGGCAACTAAAAGTATTTCTTATTTATTTATTTCCAGGACCTTTTAGAACAAGAGAAAAAACACAGAATGAGTGGA
Organism: Druceiella hillmani; assembly: GCA_039881145.1. Taxonomy (NCBI): domain Eukaryota; kingdom Metazoa; phylum Arthropoda; class Insecta; order Lepidoptera; family Hepialidae; genus Druceiella; species Druceiella hillmani. The sequence goes on along the minus strand of JAYKKI010000045.1, from coordinate 7,728,205 downwards.
AAAATACATTCATTTTAATTTAAAGAAAAGTCTATAATGAATCCCTGTTGCGTGTGAATTATCAAGCATCTTCAACTCACGTTTTTAAAATTAAAATCAGAAAAAAATAATAAGACGGTCATCACAGACAACTTTAATTAAATTATTAAATTAAAAAATCATTATAATTACAATATTAACAATATTGATGTAATATGATTTTATTTTAATACATTAATTTTGCGGTAACTCAAAGAAATACTTGATCAGAAGATGTATAGTTGAAGTTGCATTAAAAATGAATATACAGAGAATTAAAAACAATTATGTCGTTTTACATACAATTACTAGTCATAGTGGGCCTAATAACATTTATTCTAAATCAGAAAAAATAATAGGGGATGACAAACGAAAAGGAAACGTTTTTAGAGCTGAGATCAATTTTAGAAACTTACGTTTCAATTACATTTTTACTAGAATTATTTCGCGCACATAAATCAATATTTCACGACATTACTAAATTACAAGAGATATTAGAGAATCTTAAAAACCTGAGAGAAAACGTATACATTTGAAGAGAAATGTATTCTACATATTATACCTCATGCGTTCCTAATGCCTTTTGTTTGTAGTGCCAACCTTTTGTTTGTTGTGCCGTTTATTATGACATATTTTATCATTTTTTTCTGTGTCCATAGTGACAGTCATTTAAGTTTCTATGAGGCCTTTAGAGATATCGAGATGAACCAAAGTGCAGATATCAGTCCTCTCTGTGTAGGTATAACACATCTTTATATATGCATATATAAAGGAATAGACGAAGATACAGACAAAAATGCAACGATCTAAATATACCATTCGTGATACAATAGGTGTACATATATATATATATATATATATATATATATATATATATATATATATATATATATGTGTGTGTGTGTGTGTGTGTGTGGTACACCTTTCTTATTTTCGCGAAATAATACAACTCTGTTAAATTGATTTCTTGTCGATACCTCGAAAAAATACTATTTGATTCCATACCACACCAAAAACGCTGAAATATTGGAAGAAAAAATTTAAGTGACACCCAGTACAGCTGTCACTTTTTAATGCTCATTGACTTTATTAAACGTCAGATAATTAGATTATATAATTATAGGCCGTTTGTAAGAGCTAACATTCCTATCCCTTATTGAATCTTTTTCATCTTCTTAACTCATAAACCGTAATTCTTAATATAAAAGCAACAAGACGGGATTGATTACAATTATGATATTAATATGGTAATGAGCTGCCGGCCTTTTTTAAATTGACACATCGACAATTAGCAGTTTTAAGATCTCCCAACAGTAATGTGATGTGTTACCATCTTTTTGCTGTAATTTTCACGTCGTCTCCGAACTTTGATGACAACACCTTTACCAAGAATTCATTATCTTCAATTTCATAGTTGTTATATGCTTTGATTGTGCGAGAAGAGACACAATTTTTCAAAGGTTTATTATCAAATCTGCTAACCTAATCAGAAACTACATACTTCTGCACCTTGCTTAATCTGGACTTCCTTTTTAAGAATACTGGCCTACAATAATTTATTATTTTTAATCCTTTAATAATTAATCCATGTTTGGCATCCAAATATGCCAATCCTTAATAGTTAAACCACACCCTTTCATAATTAAGCCACATTGTTGATTTTTACATCTCTATCACGTAAAATTGTCGCTGGAAATCTGGTTGATTATTGCCATCGCAAGGCATCCAAGCATTTCACGTAACTAAGTTAATAAAATTCGTTATAAATACCAACTACAAAGCATTTTCAATTAAAAGCGAATTGAACTCATTGGAATTTTCATTAAATTTGAGAAGAATCTCAGTTACCTTGTAAGAAAAAGTAGGTACGTATAACGGGGGAAAGTTAATTTTACAACCAACGTCTCAAACTGTAAAAAATATTGTCTTTCAAAAAATTAGTGCCGAAAAAATGTGTTAAATATCATTGATGTTCAACAACGGAAACTAAAGTCGTAAAAAACTTAAAGCAAAGAAATTGCCTTGTAAAAAATCACGTCGACAGAATCTGTATAGCTTTATTGGCACGGTACAAAATACTAACGATACAGATAAGAAAGTCATAAAATATTATAACACGAATATTATCTTTAAAAAATGATTCTAGAAAAAAGTATTAAACTTCATTGCCACCCAATAATGGAAACTAAAGTCGTAAAAAAATTATGGCATAAAAATTATCTCGTAAAAGCTCTTGTCGACAAAATCTGTTCAACTTCATTGGCACCCAATAAAAAACTAACAATGTCGATAAGAGAGGCATAAAAAACTATAGCTCTAATATTATCTCTCAAGAAACAGTTGTCGAAAAAACATGGTTAACTTCTTTGAAAACTAATAATTATGACTACAGCCGTAAAAATTTTAGTACGAATGTGTTTTGCGAGAAACCCACAAATTATATAAAAGAACCCGTAATTGATACAAAAACCTTCCAAATACGACAAGAACTCGCAGTGTATACATTTATTCACTTAGAAACATTTAAGGGTACGTAGTATTCCTATTAAACTATTTATAAATATTAAATTATTTGCAACGTACTCTATAAAAATCTTTCAAATATAACTAGATCTCGCACTATGGCGGTTGTGTATTCATTTATTCACTTAGAAACATTTAAGGGTACGTGGTATTCCAATTAAACTATTTACGATATTAAATTATTTGTAACGTAATGTATTGCCTACTATGTCCTTCACAGGCGTAAAACATGGTGTATAGTTAAATATTATTATTTCTCACCTTGTAAATATATAAATATATTGCCTAATATATAAATATATTAAAATATATAAATATATTGCCTAATATATAAATATATTTCACAATATATAAATATATTAAAATATATAAATATATTGCCTAATATATAAATATATTATAAAACATATAAATATATTTCACAGATAATAAACGTACGTTTTGAAGTACAAAATTATTATTGCAGTTGATTTACACCACTTGTATGGAGTTTCTATTAACTTTTTAAAGATCCAACTAACTACAGATCCTGAGATGGTCAACCATTATTCGTAAATTAATAGAGCCTACTAGGCTATGATAACTTTTCTTCCAATTTGGTTATATATACTACTATTATAAATACTTTTTAGATATTCAAAAATAAGGGTTCAGATGGTAGGAGATGGGGACACGTAAGTCTTACAAAAATGATCATTTTAAAGGTTATGATTTCGTAAAAGGAGCCCTGTATGGAAAAAGTGTTCATAATCAATATTTTTTAAGACTTATTTAACAATATTCTAAGTAGGGTATATGAGTAAAAAAATCAGTTCCACTTTACTTTTTTTTTTTATAAAAACAAATATTTTTTTAAACAATTTTCTTTCATAACTTTTTAGATATTAAAAATATGTAAAACAGTGCATTGCAGCTTTATGGCACAATAGTCTAGTAAGGGTTCCTAATTGGGCTACGGAAGCCTAAAAAGTACTTCATTGAAATATGTGAAAAGTGTTAAATTATGATATTAATAACCAGATTTATGCCTGACACTTAACTATAGTCCTCCTAGATATACAGAGTAGAACATGCAAAACGAAGGATAAATAACGTAAGTCACTGGAAGGGTCGAAATTACTTGGCTTTCCCCTCAAACTTACGGCAAAATTTTCACAATAACATTCACATTTCGTTTCATTATGCGGCATCACAAATAGCTTTTCGCAAACTTTAATCGTAGTTTATGGCAATAGTTCATCCAACTTCGCGTGCAATGAAAGGGAAATTCTAATATCGGTGCGAACATTGCGATGTGGGAATTCATCAGTTTCGGTATTTTCATGTCTATGAAATATGTGAGAAGTTTGATGGAGCTCCGTTGAAACAGCCTGGTGATATTCGCAAACTTTCATAGTTACATATTTATTCATAAGTTTAATGGTAAGGTAAAAGCTCAGTATGTAAAGATGGATATTTTAACTCTATTAGTCATCAGCTTCAAGACGATGAATAATATTTTACTTAGATACTGAAATCTCTTTGCTCTATACAGGCTGTATTTTTTCTTACAAGGCTGATTCTTCTCGTCTTTCGAAACATAAAACATTGCTATTGAATATGGAAAAACACAACCTGTCCGAAATAATCAAGTTTATAATTGAAAAATTTTTAAAAATTTCCATTTTTTATCTTAAAATCACTTCAATACATTTACTACTACAGAAGGGTGACGCTTTAAAAATCATCAGAAAAGCCGTTTTGAAAATTAAACGATCAATTGAACACGAATTATTGATATAGCATTTTCTTTTCATAATTTTCATTATAATTGTGATTCATCACATTATTCTGAATAGGAAAAACTAAAAATAAACAAGTTTATTAAATTTTTTTTTAATAGTTGTGTTTTCTTTCTTTTTATTATTTAGAAAAATGGGTTCAATCACCCCTGTGCAAATAAGTCGTAAGGCATAATACGATCTGTATACTCGTATTTTTATGGAGCATGGTTTATTTAGATAATGTCGATCCGAAAGCTCCAATTCTTTTCTTTACGTTGAAATTTTATGTTTTATTTCCTTTTGTCTTACATTATATCATTCAATGTATAATTCTCCGATTTTCTTTTCTACCTTAAGTCTTTTGGGAATTAATTTTCAATTGAAAAGTTTTTCTGAATCTGAATAATGACCGACGCTGTGGTTTCCTAAACCTTATTATGTTTTCTGTTTATTGTTATCGTCTCCATTTAAAAAAAAATATATTTATTTTCACTATATTTTATTATCTTCTATAAAATCATAAATTTTCCTCAATATATATATTATATATAAATATATATATATATAAATTCTATAAAGATATGCAGGTTTATTTCATCCTTGGCTGACTTGATCTGCGCCCCACATCTAAAAGTAGCCATAGCTATTATCTATTCTGTCTATTTTTTCCAATTTTTAAATTTAAAGCATCAAATTATTCATTTACTTAAGTTCTTTTCTATTCATTTTAATTCTTTTTTATTCATTTACTTAAGTATTTTTCATCGGAGTATTATCAGCAAATAATAGATTTATGTTCTTTTAATAATACTGACGTTGTTTTAGTAATAAAACCAATCACATTCAATATATGGATGATAATACATCTCGTGTTAATGTGGTTAGTGTATATTTATAATTATGTGAGTTATGCTGATAATATTTATCTACTGCACAAAGCATAAGCATAAGATGGCATTCATCTAAGTTGAGAGTTACGTGCGAGATTAATAACCACGTCAGCTAGAAAATTATGATCTAATGAAACTTGTCAATAGAAAACTGAAAGTTGGAAATCGTTTTTATATTATACTGCAAACATACTTTTCAGAACTTGAAATACAGAACATACAGCACTTCTTGGTCTTAATGAGTTTCTTTTTTATATAATACTACTTTTTTTTAATTACAGATGAAGACCGATCAAGTCTTCGCATTAACACATAAATAATTATATTATTTCTTTCTATCATAATAATTAAAAACAGGTAAGGGAAAAGATGAATATTGTCACTTTATAATATTGAACAAGATTCATCAAATAAGAAAAACATTGAAACAAAAAATAAACCGTTAAAAACTAAAGCAATATATCTAAAGCTCTAAATTCAAGCGAAATATCAAAAGTCTAACCATTTACAAATTCAATATATTATTTATATTCATTTTATTTTCGCTTTAGTATTTTTATCCAAAGTATTTGAAAAATTACTTCTCTCTAAGTTCCCAACAACTCTACTAAGTTAGTTTTAGATTCGGACACAGAATTTCAATTAGTTTACTAAAGATACAAACATACAACGGACCATGAATGATTTAACGGCACATTTGACTCTGTAGTCTTCGACATTAAATAAGTAGCTCTTTTTAATGTCTGCTGTGTGATAGCGATGACAATCAGGTATAAATTATTTGTTTATGTCTGATTGTCATCTTGAAACTATAAATTGTTCCATCAATCATTTTTTCCAAAAATACATCAACACTGCTGCATTTTTGCCTTCTTTGGCTCTCTAAATTGTAATTTTGGACTGATTAATCATTTGGGTCTGAAAACAGCCCTGTTAATTAATGTTGCTCATTAGCTCTATTAATTTTTAGTAAAATGTATTCCTAATTACTTTGGCAAAAGCTAATCGCCTTTCAAATTAAGCGTTTGTCTCTGAAAAACAGACCACTAACTGTATTAATAACAAGTTCTAAGTATCCAAACAAGCAGCAAAAATTGTTCATTTTCCGTTATTTTTCGTTTTACCTGACTTATGCTTTGTCCTCATTTTTCGTTTTACCTGACACGTTTTGTCCTCATTTTTCGTTTTACCTGTGTTACGCTTTGTTGTCACTTTTCGTTTTACCTGACTTGTGCTTAGTCCTCATTTTTCATTTTACCTGACTTATGACCCTATTGACTGCATATGATCTTGACTGTATACTTCTTCAAAGTGGCATTCATCATCGAATCTTTAGCAAAATATATTCCTAATTACGTGGGCAAAAGCTAATCACCTTTCAAATTAATCGTTTGTTTGTCACAAACAGTGAAAATTGTTTATTTTCCGTTATTTTTCGTTCTATCTGACTTATGCTTTGTCGTGATACATTATTTGAAAGATGATACTTTTGTGTGTGTGTCGATGATACTTACGTGTGTGTGTGGTGATGTGAACCTTTATCAAGAATTCACGTCACTAAATAATTACTGTAAATCTGTGTGTTCATTAGATCTTCGCGCTCAAAAATAGCAGTAACATTTCAACTATAAATCAAAACTTAAGTGAAAGAAAATGTGTAAGCTACTGAAGACCATTCCTTTTCCCCTCTCAACTATTTTCAAATGATCTATACTATTACGATTACTATACTTTGTCAGTTTCTTTATAATTTTATCAACTCACCGACTGGGCCTGTGTTTTAAAAAAAATACTCACTTCCCTTGATTTCAAATGTAGTTTAAAACTGAGGATGTCTTCTTTTATTGGACATCCGTCTTCTGTCTATATTGTCCAGTCGTGGAAATTTACGAATCCATAAACTTTGTCATTTTCTTTATTAATTACCCTTTTATAACTTACTTATCTTATCCTTATAAAATAAAGTCAAATGTAAATTATTAAGTATGTATTATGCTTATTTTATTTCTTTTTAATAAAACGACTTTTGTTAAAACATTTTTTCTAATTTGTATTATATCCAGTTTACTCTAAATTTATTACACTCCACTTGTAAATAACCATTCAGTTATTTGACGGTATTGCAATTAGTTTGTAACAAGAAGTATCAACCCAAATGTATTGATATTGTTATTATTATAATTATTATGTCCTCTACCGGAGTTAATCATAATTTTAAAGATTCTAAGTAAGTATTGAATATATTTGGCGTTAATTTTGTAGAAATTCATTATTCATAATTAAATGAAATTACGTGATGTAGTATTATTTCTACATTCCTTAAGTTCTTTACCACAACCTAGGTTTCGTTGTATTACAACATCTTCAGGTAGGCTATTAGCAAAGATCTTATCTTTGCTAATAGATGTATAAATTATCTTTGCTAATAGCCCACCTGAAGATGTTCAAAAACAACGAAACCTAGGTCATGGTAAAGAATTTAAGGAAAGTAGAAATAATACTGCATCACGTAGTTTCATTTAATTGTGAATTCTAAGCAAGGTTTTATGCTAAGTATTCTACAGTAAAAAAATATGTAATAGCTATTACAACGTATCAATTTTATTGGTTTGTGAAACCTGTTATACGTATTATCTTTTATATTAAATATTTTAAGCTATTAGATTGCTTTTCTGAGACAAGTTTTGTTAGTGATATTGCAAAGAATACTGTTTTTGTTTATTTCCTACCCATTATTGTTAATGATATTACCTAATTTTAATTTCTTAATAAACATTTTCCGACAAAACTAAGTTTACACGTTGATATACCTCAGCAAAAAATTGCAGATATGTTGATATATAATCGTTAAAAACATTTTTTGCAGAAATGGTGATATTTAATATCGCACGAATAATATGCTGAATTCGAGCCTCATTAATCAGCATAAAAAATAATTATTTTTTAATATGTTATAAAATATGTTAATAAATAATATGTCGATGTATAATAACGTATAATGTGTTAATGTATAACAACTTATTATATGTTGGTGTATAACAACTTATAATCTGTTTATATATATATATATATATATATATATATATATATATATATGTCGATATAACAAACATCCATATAATTATTTACTAGTAATAAAAAAACAATCAACTTCATCAATAAATAACTGCAAGATGTTTCCATAACGTATTCATATACATATGTATATAAGTGGGCATATTTACTATTTGCACACTATACATAATTTCGTTGTATCCAAATTTTGACGTGACTATCAAACCTAATTTATAGAAGTTTCATGTCAACAAAATTGTTAAATATTAGTAGAATTCACTATACGGACTCATGAACACATATAAACATTTAACACTACAACAACTACAACTACACTAAACTTTACAAAGATTAATATTATTTTTACCACGTAAATATATTACCTACTCTTACAGGCGTAGAAATATCATTAGGAAAAATTATAGCTACAGTTTTCCAGTAAACTTTAGATAAACTTCTAGTAACGTTGCTTTTTTCACAACTTTAGCAGCTTCGGTAATAGGGGAAGCGACGTATTTTTGTAGCCATTTTTAACAGGAACTATTTAATACCATCTTATATAAAATTCTGAAGAAGTTAGTTTCGGAAGCATTATTACTTACCCCAAACTTGATGCAAAAATCGCATACTTCATTTGCCCGTCTATAATTTCTATATGACTATTTTTGAGGGTTAATATTCCGACATATGCAGGTAGTAAGTTAAAGCGTTAGTCTTACGAAAAGTAGCTTATTTATAAAGCACTAATAATTGTATTACGTTTAATGTGCATGTGAAGAGTATGGAAGCCGTGGGTGTTACGTTTATTCTTCGCATAGTGGTGATAAACAATTTAGGTGATCCTCGGACCCACATTAAACATATCATATCCTCTTAATTATATTATCTGTGATCAAGGCAGGTGCGATCTTGTATTAAAATCCGGTACCAATATTATTGAGGTCTTGTAGGTGCCGTATCGATTAAAATGAAAAATTCCATTGTTGTCAACCTCACCACGTTAAGAGATGGTGTGAATCCATACATCGATAAATAGATAATGTCACAACTTTTCTATTAATTATTCCGTTATAATTTTGCTTCATCATTATATCAAATTCTAAGTTTATACATGAAACACTTTCTGAGTAAAACGACTGTGACAAAAGGACGTACACGTGAATTGTCTTCACACGGATTCCGTTTTTTCCTTTCGATCTACGGGACCCTAATAATTAAAAATTCAGTTGCCTAATCCTTCTGCAATAATGATAATCTATTTTATTATAGTTTGTGATAATTTGGATATATATTATAAATAATTAAGCACCTTGTAATAGTAACTACAATGTTTGAAAATAGAATGGTTTGAATTTTTTTAATACATTGGTGTAAACCAAAAATTATAGTCTATTCTCTGTGAATCATCCATATTACTTTAATAAAGTGTTAACTATATTTCATTCAAACCATAAACACGGTAATGACTGCATGAAATAAAACCTGCAAAAAGTTTCAGATCAACCCCTCAGTACGTTTGAAAAGTTCAAAGCTTCATTGAAAAGATGAAAACTTCGAAATTTATTGCGAGAGCAGACCAACTGCGAATTCAATGTACATAAATTGAAATAAACTCTCCGAAGGCAATACTTTACGAAGTCCAAATTTGTAGCAAAACGGTAGCGGAGGAAAGTTCAGTGAACCCACGGAGATATGCACGATATTACTCCGCGTCTTAACTTAATACCAACATTCAAAACGAGATCGTTAAAGCTCGAAAGTTGTATGCAGTAAAATTCAAGTTGTATCGTAAAGAAAAATATGAGCAGTTTGATATTTTATTTAAGTCGAGTTAACGAGTGATCGTTTCCAGACTTCGTATTTATAAATTATTTAACTTTATCATAGGGCATTACGTAACATAAAAGTTTATAAAGATTTAATTATGAAATCTACCTTTCATTTGGAGCTTATCTTAAACCCGGCTAAGAAAAATCGATGTAAAAATTGTAATTAGAAATTTAATGATGATCTCTCATTAACGATTAATTAACAGTGAATTTATTTGTTGTTATATGTTGAGTTTGGAGTATGTTTGTGCAGATAATTAATAAAATATCTAGTCTAATTACGTATATGAGTCAAGGCCAAATCAAATGATATATGAAATTACTTGCAATAACAAAAAAATTATGACATTGACAGAATGTTACGTACAATGATTTTATTTTCATTACAGTCTTACACTAAATGGTATAAAATAACATTCCAATCATTTGATGCTATTTATTGGGATACTATAAGGGTTGTAATTGGTAATGGTTCACATAATTCTTCACTGTCCAAGCAGCAAAAATTTGGATCCTGACACCAGAAAAATCACATCCCTAAATATTTTCAAAGATAAGGTGAAAAAGGCCTACCTCTCCTAAAACATTTTCCTTTGTGCCTTTGTCTTTTCCCATTTTTCCCATCCGAAATCATGGCAATAATCTGCATTACATTTTTGTATTTTTTGTTTTGTTTTCTGTCTTAAATAGCTTTTTATTGTAAAATCTCTACGTTCTGTCAAATAATTTCAATACCAATCGAAAGAAATTGCTCATAGAGTAATAAATCCACCATATGTACTATGCATAAAAGCTGATAAATAAATAAGTAATTGAGACATCCAGTCACTATTTAAAATTATGGTAAAAAATTATACAATATCTTATTACTACATGAGCAATTCCTTTCATTTTTCCTTGGTAAAAAATTATATAATATCAATACATGTTTCAAATGGTTACATCGATAATTTATTTTTGTTGTTAAATCGTGGGCGCTTACAATTGATAATTGAATTTTATTTGAAACATCTAAATTTTATTAATCATATTCTAGTGCCCCGAGAATGCAATGCTCGCAAAATATCATGTTTAAGTAGCCTAATGCAGTCCTTGCCGTGCTACAAACTCTGATTTTGAAGTATTCATCATCTAACCAGAACGAAAGTCTTCTTCGAGACAAATTAAATGAACAGTAAAATTAATTTAGGAGTTTCTTTAATCACCTTCTGTATTTATCATTAGATCAGATGTTTGTTACATTAATAATGTTACTGGAACTACATATGTGCGCAGAATTTCAACTCAATCGGTTAACGAGAAGTAGGTAAACGTTCGATTACAACTAATTAATTATACAGCGAAAAAATTAATTAAAAACCTGTCAAGTGAAACATTTACTTTCGTTCAAAATCCGTCATACCTCAAGTGGCACGTAAATGTATATATCCACGCATTGAGAGTGTTAAGCAGCGATGATGATATACCGATTTACCATTTCTTCAAATACCTCTACAGTTTCAAGTCATACATACTTTATATAATATTAGCCTGTAGATACATGCCAAGCGCTATCGTGTTATGGGCGCGAGTTTGAATTACTGTACGGGTGTGACTTTAAAAATTATAGTTGTTACAATTATAAAATATGTACTTTATTTAGTCGTTTATTTATAATTATGACTTAACTCTAATGACTACAACTAAGGATTGCTCAGAAACGTTGTCTTCGGGCGGTATATAAAACAGATCCAATGCCACGTTCTCCTCCGATCTTCTCTGTTAGCTTGTTTGTAGGAATTATCGGTAGATCTTGTAGATCAGTAATGTGGTCGATTGTTGTCCATAAGCACAAATCATACAGTGAGTTCCGCTAATTCATTCGGTATACCGCGAGTTCTGTTAATTCGTTCGATTTCGTACTCTCCTCCTATCTGCTGTATTAGCTTGCTTGTGAGAATTGTCGCTTGCTTGTGAGAATTGTCGCTGGATTTATTATGATAACCCTTGCAGCTAACTGTTAACTCGTGTCATTCTACCGCTGCACTCCTTGGCTATAACTGTACTCCATAGTGACAAGCACATTGAATTCCAAGTAACATCTTAGATTCAATAAGACCAGTGAAGCTAAGATGAATACAACGACGTCTCACACCGAAATCAAATCTCCCTCAAATTTGTAGACTAAAGTAACACATGGAAATATATCAGACCGTTCAGGTTTCAGAAAATCTTAAACACCCATATATACATATATACATTCTATAAATATGAGCCTCTTTTTCGCTTTGTGTATTAGAATCGAATTCACAAAACATCATATTTGTATCATCTAATACCTAAAAAATTTAGAAATCATATAACTTCCTTTCTTGCAAAAATAGCTAGAAATATTTTTAAAAGATCTCTTAATATTTACAGTACCTTAACGTGTACATACCAAAGTCGTTGAAAGTGTGCCGCCCTACCCATTGAATACCAACCCAAAATGTTAGGTCATGTTGATATTCTACTAATTTACAATCGGAAAAAAGTGCTTAAGCCACAAATACAGCAATTTTAAACAAGTGAATAGTTCTACCTACTTTGAGTCAATTCATGGTAAAATCAAAATTGAATGCTTTAATATTATCAGTGTGAGAATTGACGTATTACATGGGGATTTCCATGATAAACTAATAGAGCTTTTCCATAAAATAAAGTCTATAAAACTATTGAATATATTTGGCGTTAATTTTGTATAAATTCATTATTTATAATTAAATGAAACTACGTGATGTTGTATTATTTCTATTTTCTTTAAGTTCTTTACCACGAACCAGGGTTCATTGTATTACAACATCTTCAGGTGGGCTATTAGCAAAGATCTTTGCTAATATGGGATGGGATGGTGCATCTCCTATATTTCTCTCTTCTTATAAACTCTTCTTTCAATTTCTTTTCTAATTTAGCTATTTTGACATACTTTATTGTACAAAGCTTTCTTCACGATTCGCCTTCTTCACTATTCAATTTTATTCAGGCATATCGATTAACAGTATTGTTATAAATATCAAGTTTTGCGAATGGTACTGGAGAAGTAGGTGCTGTTAAATCTAGTAGTATTCCAAATTATTGCGTAACTTTACTTTTTTCTTTCTGTAAACTGAACTATTTATTCGCGGTTTTCGCCATTTCTTCCTTTTTTGTCGTGGTTCTCTTAAACTTATATCATTACAAGCTTAACTTGACCTTTTTATTTTTTTTTTATAAATATTTAAATCTCTCTTTTTCACGAAGTCTCTCTAAAATGTCAGCATCAACTTTCAAATATTTAAATCTCTCTTTTTCACGAAGTCTCTCTAAAATGTCAGCATCAACTTTCAAATATTTAAATCTCTCTTTTTCACGAAGTCTCTCTAAAATATCAGCATCAACTTTCAAATATTTAAATCTCTCTTTTTCACGAAGTCTCTCTAAAATGTCAGCATCAACTTTCAAATATTTAAATCTCTCTTTTTCACGAAGTCTCTCTAAAATGTCAGCATCGACTTTCAAATATTTAAATCTCTCTTTTTCACGAAGTCTCTCTAAAATGTCAGCATCAACTTTCAAATATTTAAATCTCTCTTTTTCACGAAGTCTCTCTAAAATGTCAGCATCAACTTTCAAATATTTAAATCTCTCTTTTTCACAAAGTCTCTCTAAAATATCAGCATCAACTTTCAAATATTTAAATCTCTCTTTTTCACGAAGTCTCTCTAAAATGTCAGCATCAACTTTCAAATATTTAAATCTCTCTTTTTCACGAAGTCTCTCTAAAATGTCAGCATCGACTTTCAAATATTTAAATCTCTCTTTTTCACGAAGTCTCTCTAAAATGTCAGCATCAACTTTCAAATATTTAAATCTCTCTTTTTCACGAAGTCTCTCTAAAATGTCAGCATCAACTTTCAAATATTTAAATCTCTCTTTTTCACGAAGTCTCTCTAAAATGTCAGCATCAACTTTCAAATATTTAAATCTCTCTTTTTCACGAAGTCTCTCTAAAATGTCAGCATCAACTTTCAAATATTTAAATCTCTCTTTTTCACGAAGTCTCTCTAAAATGTCAGCATCAACTTTCAAATATTTAAATCTCTCTTTTTTACGAAGTCTCTCTAAAATATCAGCATCAACTTTCAAATATTTAAATCTCTCTTTTTCACGAAGTCTCTCTAAAATGTCAGCATCAACTTTCAAATATTTAAATCTCTCTTTTTCACGAAGTCTCTCTAAAATGTCAGCATCGACTTTCAAATATTTAAATCTCTCTTTTTCACGAAGTCTCTCTAAAATGTCAGCATCAACTTTCAAATATTTAAATCTCCCTTTTTCACTTATAAATATTTAAATCTCTTTTTTTCACGAAGTCTCTCTAAAATGTCAGCATCAACTTTCATTTCTGCCCTTCGCTTTCTATCACATTCTTTCTTCCTTATTTTGTTTTTACTTCCGTTTATTTTTTTTGTCTTGCCATTTCTTTCTCGTAACGCTCTAAAAAAGCCAAGCAACCATAACCTTTCTGCATTTGTTATTAGATATCATTACCTTGCACAATCGTCGTTCCCTCATCAAAAATTTGCATGAGGGAACAAAGATGAGTAAATGATGAAATAAAACGTTAATGCACAAAAGAAAACAACATAACCTTATTTTTCCATTCGATTACACTTTTTTTTATTACGCCCAGAAACATATTCAAATATATTGTAAATGTTTTTAAATAAATGATTACTTTCTTAACACGTGAGGAAATGACAGGCGAAAATGTAAATTTAAAAGAGTATTCCTTTAAAATAATTTTAATATCAACTCTCATGACTCACAAAAAATATGGCTGACTGGACAATCCGCCATATTTTTTTTTAATATCACTATTGCCAACTTTAAAAAACAATAATGCTGCGTTCAATTTAAAATAATCCTCTAATCCTATTGTTAAATAAACTAAGAGGGAACGATTTGTTTTTTAAGGACGAATTTATAAATATATTTAGTGTTTTTTTCCCTTTTCCGAACAATATACACATTTATATACGACCAGTATTATTTACAATACATTACATAAGTAACATTTACAATATATGAATAAATAATAAGATAACAAACGGTTTTTAACAAGTTTTTCGAATTAAATTTTAAAATGTATTTAAATTTGGTCGTTGGGACACTCTTATTTTTTTTATTTATAGTAAAAGAAATAAATCTGTTTCGTAATTTGGTCCGCCTAGTGATGTAGTTTCATAAAAAAATTTACTTAACTATAACTTTCGATCCCGTTTTACAAGAATCAGCAAGGACACGAATTCAATTCTTTTTGAGAATCAGCCTTATACTAGTACTTGCTTATTTTTCACTTTATGTTTAGAAACCCGGCGATCACGGTTCGTAATACGCTTAACGCAGATTGAAAAATGCCTAGGCTAAAATAAAGGTGCACACGTAAAAATACGGGTATTGATCTTTATGTTTTTAGGCCTCTTTACACCATACTACTAAATTTTACTGGCTCTAACAATTATAGATAACCAATATTGTGTAAATATTTTTAGGAAACATTTCCCGGAAGTCTGAAAGAGGCTTAAGAAAATATTTATTTAACTGGAAACAATAAATATTTATATTAAATTTATTATAGCTATTTTAAGAGCATAGACCTCAAATTTTAAAGTGTTTTAAACTGATGTGCTATATTCTGTTAGAATATATAATTATCTATTATAGAGTTATATAGTATCTAATCATCTGTTATTCATTTCATGCACACAACGTGATGTAACCCAGACATAAATAATCTGTTTTTTCTTTGGTAACTTCGCTACAGGTAGGTGTTTTCTATCATACTTTTATAATGTAATATAAATTTTGTAATACAATATAAAACTGGAATCATAGTTGTAAAATGTATTAAAGAAAAAAATACTGATACACGTAAATGAACTACCTATATGTGTTAATCCTAACTTCCCAATCCTGATAATTATATATATAGTGTGTTTGTTTGCCCTTCTTTCACGTCCTAATAGGACAACGGATTGGTTTGATTTTTTTACACAGAGATAATTCTTATTTTAATAAATCTGATCTTATTTAATATTATTAATCCAAATTTTGTTTATTTGTCATTCTTTCACTAGCAAGGAATTAAAGGGATTTTTTGCCCATTTTTTCTGATAAATCTCATTCCTTCGCAAAATTTCTGACTTAAAGCTGAAAAAATATGCAAAGAATAACAAAACAATGGAGCAACGGATCGAAGCGATTTTTTTAAACCCAATATAAACGAGGAATTGAATCACTCTATTGAATCCATAATTTAAGTGTCATTTTTATAACAATTTCATTTTTATTCTTGTAACACCTTTGACCAACAACTATATAGACATTTGCCAGTATCTCTGAAAATGTTTATAATCGTCATCTCTCTGCACACTAAAAATCAAAGTTTCAACATTTACTAGAAATGAGTTATGAGGGCGCCAAAACAACTACAGAACTTTCAGGTGCAGTGTTTGTAATGTGGTTCGTGTATCAACTTTACAGCTATATCATTTAGTTATTTAATTAAAATCACAGTAGACAATAACTGTATTCATTACGGAAAGGTATTCAAATATATCTCTGTTTCTTAATTTCACAATTTTTTTTTCTGCATAATACTCCAAAAAGTACCATAAATCATTGTTAACATTTAAGGCGAAATTATAACGTCTAAATTTTTATAGCGTATGATACTCTTAAACAAAACACTATAGAATAATCTCTCGATGTTTCATCTGTCAACACAAATGAAGGTTCATTTTATAATTTTACTAGAAAATGGCAGAAAACAGCCTAAAACCAGACAAATAACTGGTTATGGTTACGAGTCATAGATACGATTAAATTTTGGCAACAAGAAACTAAATACTATTTGAAACACTATGAAGCAAGCCCATAAATAGCTGAAGATCTGAAAAATATGTATAATATTAATACCTAAAACAGATTGTATCAAAAGTTAGACTATAATAGTTAGGGTTACATTTTTTTACTATAATTAAAAATGCACTACCCTAACTATAATTATAAATGCGAAAGTTTATATGGATGGATACATGGATGACGGATGGGTGTTTGTTGCTCTATGACTCCATAATTTCTAAACGGATATATAAAAAAATAGCGTACATCGAGATTACTTTTATTTCGAAATTTAATGTATTTCCTGACGCATAACATCTTTATTTTATAATATTCAATAAGTTTCTATTTGATCATGTAGTGATTACTCTGTAAGGAAAATTCCATAAATTTGATTTCGGCACGTATTTATTCACATTTCCCGTGGCATACTGTAGTCCAAACGAAAGAACATGAAGGCAGAAGACAGATGTTATATATTTTGGAATTTTCTTTTAAAATAATTTTTTTTTATAAGATATTCTCTTTATTATATACCAATTTTAATAGATCTTGATCAAAAACTATTTTCATTTGTATGAAAATGACACACTGCGAAGACGATCGCAATTTTTTTAAATATTTTAGGTCCTATGTTACTCGCGATATTAAGACAAATCGATTGACTCCTCGTTTGATAAAATCGGTTTAATTTTTTAAAAGCTATAATGAAATATACGAAACTTACCCATATCTATTATTAGATCGGCTAATAAATAGTAAGCGTTTCAAAGAGAAAAATCGATAATTATATCTCAATTTGTTTTAACTAAGTATAAGTGATTTGCGCACCACCATTATCGACTACTCATCTATATTTATTTGGCAAACAATGAATCGCATTATAATAGAAACATATAGGTTTTGGATTGAAAATCCCTCAATGAACTCTCAGAGATAGCCATCATCAAAAATGTCTTCACACAAAGCATTAATGATCTGAGTAAACAAAAGACGGACTTCGTCATGTCTGGTGAATAAGGGGGATGTGAAATCACTTCCCAATCCAAGCCTTTTAACTTTAATCAAGTAAATCTTGCAATGTGCGGGTGAGCATTAAAATGCGAAAAGAAAGCTCTATCGTGTTGCGGACACTTTCGACGGAGTATAGGGCATAAATTGTCGATGACTTGAGATTGAAGTTGACTGTAATGCACTATTGCGGTAATAGTTGTATTACTAGAACATATTTCTCAATATTAAACGAACATTTCACCAAAAGCATAACATCAGCTCTTTGGGATGAGGTTAATTTTTTGACCAACTTCATTTGACCCTGGCTGGGTCAAAAGGAGTTAAGGGAGAACTTACGGGTATGATTTACAACCCACTTCACAACCCCAATGATAAAGTTATTCAACCAGTTGAATTTACCCCGAAAAGATGAAATTTATATACATATGTCCATACAACAATTGAGTTGATCCTGACTCAACTAATAAGATATCCAAAAGTATATACATAGGCTTTACCTAATTGGTGTAAATATTTCTTTACTGTCCGTGAAAACATTCAAATTAAATAGTCAAAGCCCACATTAAAAGTCTGCAATCTCCTTCCAAATCAACGATCGGCCAGATTTTTGTTAGTCCCTTAACGTGTAATTGCCACGCTGACACTATGGTCTTACAGTAGCTTTTAAGATAGGATCGTGAGCTATTCTCTAAAATAAACTGTCTGTGGTTTTAGCTACATAATGACCATGTGGAATTCAATTTCGTCCATACTTTCTCAATATCGACTCGTCAATAGTCGAATAACTAATACTCACATGCAAGAGCACGAAACGCTCTCTATATAGAAGTCGTCTTCGGAGTTTCTCAAAAAAAATTATTTATTTTTTTAAAAATCCTTATTATTTATTAGCCAGCCCGATATTATTGTCGATATACAGGACAACTATTGATAGATATTTTAATCATTATTTATGAGCTATAATTGTATTATTTTAACTGTATTATTTAATTAAATGATACAGTGTGGAACAATACTTCAAAATTAGATAGTTATAATAATTAGATACCTAAACAACTGTGAGTTTTTAAGGTTTATATCTTAATTGATTATTTTTTGTTAATGTTAAAGCATTTGTAATAATATATAATGTATTTGTGAAACATTATGTATGTTATATATTGCCGAGTTTATGTTTAAACATGACGAAATAATAGGAAATGTTACGATTATCCACTCAGCAGAGTATTGAATAACGTTCTCCACAGTGGATAATCTTTCCTTTCGGTTTCATAGTATTTGGATAAAAAGACAATCGAACAAGCTCTTTTAGTTTCTTTCTTGTTTTTTTAGCACTTTTAGAAAATTTCTCGGTTTTTTCTTTTTTATTGTTTTAGACTTTCATCTTTTATATTGTTTCTAATTCTCTAGCTTCAACTTCAATTTTATGAATATTTACTCAAAATTTTATCTCTTCGACAAATTATATAAAAGATGGCCAATCTCACCAGAACGTTTCTATTTTTGTCTTCCGAGTTACGGAACTCGGAAAAATTCCGGTGTCACAGTCGCGAGCGCAATTAAAATTCCACCTCGAACCTTCCTCCCCTATAATCCTCAACCCCTTGAGCATTGAGCGAAGATAATCTCCCCTTGAATTTATTCGCCGCCACACGTGAGTATAACTCCGAATAATACCCTCGCAGCGTCGCAGCGGCGCGGGGACGCGACTATTTTACGTTTTTCTCACAGACATTACAGCCCCATATCTCACCGACTCCTGAAATATGTTTCGAACACGAGACGGGCTCTTTGTCGGGCACGTCGGCGTCTCTGAGGAGACTTATTGCCGCAGTTATTGTTTTAAATTGAAGACGGGAGCGGTGAAGTGGTGACGGATATCGAAATATTTTACAATCCACAGTTTTATTGGATCCCTGGCGTCTTGTCTGTGTGAACATATTAAATATATTGTTTTGCGTTATCTTGTGTTAGTGATATTATATAAGTACTTGTCCAAGTATAAGGTACGTGTATGTTTCCCTAATCGAAATATTTTACTATCCATAGTTTTATTGGATCCCTGACGTCTTGTCTGTGTGAACATATTAAACGTATTGTTTTGCGTTATGTTGTGTTAGTGATCTTATATAAGTACTTGTCCAAGTATAAGGTACGTGTATGTTTCCCTTTTGAGTTATTAAGTACAATAGCTATATTCCCCACTCTGCACATGTTTGTAAATGTTTTTGTATAGTGATATTAGATTTTAAACTTAATCTTCTTATCGTATAAAAAGAAATAAATTGTTTTAAATTGAAGACGCGAGCGGTGAAGTGTTAACGGATATCGAAATATTTTACAATCCACAATGTTATTGGATCCCTGACATCTTGTCTGTGTAAACATATTAAATATATTGTTTTGCGTTATGTTGCGTTAGCGATCTTATATAAATACTTGTCAAAGTATGAGTTACGTGTATGTTTCCCTTTCGAGTTATGAAGTACAGTAGCTATATTCCTCACTCCGCACGTATTTGTAAATGATTTTGTATAAAGATATTAGATTTCAAACTGAATCTTCTTATTGTACAAAAGGAAATACAACGATTCAAGCAGCATCACGAAAATATGTGACAAAAGAAAGGTTGTTAGGTGGGAACAAGCATTACCCTAAAGTATAATATCACAATGTAAACTTATCAATCAGCCTTCTAATAACATGTAAAGGTTCAATTTGCACCATGTTATTTTAAAAGTGTAAATAAAGTAATTATAAATTATAAAATATCCCGAAAAATACGAAAATAACGAGTAACAAAAAGAGACCGGAAAAAGTTCTCACAGTGTGAAGGGTCAGGTGCCACAAGAATAAAAATAAGATTGATAATAGAGAAAATGGGAAAAATAAGCTTATTAAAACTTGCATATAAATATCAGGAAAATAAGAAATCTTATATTTTTATATGAAAAGTCAGGTTATTTTGATAGAACTCGAGATGAAACAAAGTGCAAATTATGT
Organism: Druceiella hillmani; assembly: GCA_039881145.1. NCBI lineage: Eukaryota > Metazoa > Arthropoda > Insecta > Lepidoptera > Hepialidae > Druceiella > Druceiella hillmani. The sequence continues at coordinate 7,707,208 of JAYKKI010000045.1, read as the reverse complement.
GTCTTCGTATCTATACACAGATGTAACACTGACCTATGTTCTGCGTACTTACTGTCTTACGCGTGATCTATTGCAATAACTCTAAAATTTATTTCTATTCTAAAATTTAGTTTAAATCGAATTGTACTTTTAGTTATTATTTTCATATTACCATTGTAATCTGCTTTTGATTTAATCTATGTTGATAGTAATTTGTGTAATATTGTAAAGTGTAACTAATTTTTTCAATATATTCGTTTGCAATACAAGTCGATCAAGATTTGAATAAATAAATACATTCTGAGCAAAAAAGTGTCACGTCAAAGTACGCCTTTGGTTTGGCATATATTTTTTTTTAAATAAACATCATTAATATTACTTTTCTTATACGGTTACAGTTTAATACCATGTACAGTTTTGTTTATTATTTCCTCTTCATCTTCTTCAATGTCTTGACAGCCCAGGATGGGTCCCTGCCTTCCGCAGAATCTTGTTTATTATTCACCTTAGAATAATAACGCCATTTACCATATGAGCCATTGTGACCACAGTAATGTCAAAAATATTTTTGCTTAAATTAAGTCATTTATGAAAAATACAATCGTTGGACTCCCGAAATCGTTTAATGAACCTCAAAAAAAAAGTTTGGTGGCGTAAAAAAGCGAGGATCGTAAAGTTTGTGAAATGTCATTTCTCTTTTCCAACTTTATTTTTTTTCATTTTTTCCTATATTTAATTTAACAACACAATATTTTATAATAGAGGTAAAGAACAAACCGACTAACTAAATTAGACCAGCTGCGTTTGCAGTTAGAAAAATTAGGCAGCTGACTGTTGTAGCGACGGCCAGGTTAGTTCATTTTGCATATTTCCACAGCATTATGTCGTATGGTGTTATGCTGTAGGGTAGTGCTGCAGATATTAAAAGTATTTTTATTCTGCAAAAGAGAGCAGTCCGGACCATATAAAATATGAAATCTCGATAATCAGTTCAAGATCTGTTTAAAGAGGCAAATAATCTGCCTTGCCGTCGTTATATGTCTATGAAAATCGATTTTATGTTAAAAATAATTAAAATTAAGGGCCTGATATCCATACTCTGAATACAAGAAATGAAAATATAATATTAAATTTAGATTACAAATTACTAATAAGTTTTTCCTGGGTAATGGTGTCCGCTTTTTTAACAAGATACCTGAGGATAAAATAAACCTTCCCATAGCGAAATTTAAAACGTAATATAAACACGTGCTTATTTCGAAGGTTTATTATAGCATCAGGGACTATATTGAAGTTAAAGATGTGTGGAGGTCATTATAGTGTATAGTATAGTTTAAAATGCACATTCTAACCCTCATTAAGAGGTATTTAAAGATATACGTATAGACAAAAAGTATATTTATTCATAAAAATTAGAAGTTAAATCGCAACATGTCAAAAGAGACTTTAATAATCCTACTTGAAAGAAAATAAAATAAATATATAAATAAATAACCAAGAAACGGTATCGCGATCTACCCTGTAAATAGCTTCACCCGCGAAATCGTTTTGCTGAGTCTGCAGAAAATGATATTAAACTTAATTGCAAGATTAATAAACGTAACTTCTTCTATAAGAATAATTATAGAAGTAAACTTTTTTTTTAAGTGCATTTTTTGTTGAAACGTCAAATTGCCATATCTTCTTTTTAGTTGATCGATTGGAATGAAAGGTGGCTTCCATGTTACTTCAAATTTCAGATTCAGATCATCGACCTTAGTGTGTCTGCCTTCAGTCCGAAATGTCATCGATCCTAATGCGTCTGCTGCAATGCCATTGATCCTTACAAAAGAATAAATTAAAAGTTATATTTTCAGTAAAAGAAAATCCATTTAATATTTTTCCTTAAAAAATTTACTTGATTATACCATTATTTCTAGATTAAATTTAATAACTGAGTCTGAAAAACTCAATTTTACGCAAAATATCGTCGCCGTGATGTGTTGGGTTGATCACAAGGCATACTGCCTTTGACATCGTGGCGCACCTCGGGGACCTGGGTTTGATTCCCGGCCGCTCGCCGAGCAGGGCTGGGCTGGTGTTCTGGTTGACTATAAGAGATTGCTCTCATAGTAATAAGTTCGCTATATGTATCAATTAGTAACATTAAAGTATACAAATAAAAAAGACTGGTGTGTGCTTATGACCACACGACAGAAATGAAAACTAAAATAAAAACACCACGGTTGTGTGATGCCTTTTCTCAAGCTTTGTACTACACATGCGCGCATAAACACGTATTAACACACGTACAATGCTGAGATCCAAGCAAACTCTCGCTATGCCTTGGTAAACACGAGTGGAGAGGGTACGAAGCAGAGCACAAAGAGAACCACGAACATAAGAAACACTGTATAATGCTTCCTATCTCATTTTCCCCCACGTTAAATCCTATGAATTTATGTGGCTGTCTCTTTTTACTGTCGCTTTTTCGTTTCATCAACTTTCAAATCAGAACGATGCTAAAGAAGTTTTCACTTTAATAATATTATTATTTTTATTTACATTTGATAAGCAGACGATGTAGAGAGATACTTTTAGATTAACAAATCCAAAAACGGTAAAAGACGAGGAGGTAAAATATAAACTACAACATTTAAATAAATATGTACAGGAATTTTAACTTTAATTAAATGAATTATTTTAGCAAAAATATTTTTTGAGCAATTAAGTTTAGAAAAATGTACTCTTTTCATAAGTGGTGTTCTCTGAAACGTGTACAAGGACCCTTTACACGATCCCGTTTCAGCCAACATTGCCAAAAAAATAAGAGGCGTTCATTGCTTTTTCATTTATTTGTTCTATGCTAGATTCATAAAGAGGAAACTACGAAAAATTAAGTAAAAGTTCATTAGGTTTCGAATAATGTTAGATGGAAGTTACATGACGTGATCAACTGTGGTCACCTAAAATATATCAAAAGTTACCTTCTAGCAATGCTGCAAATGCATACAGCATTAAGGTCGCTTTCTCAAGCACCTGCTTCTTCCTTACCAATGCACACTACACCTTTGGCCACGCCCATTTCACCAATGTATGTTCAGTTGGAAAACTTCGTTGTGCAATTTAAAATATATGTAGCGCCATCTATTGTTGTACATACAAAGGCGCTCTATACATTAGGATTTACTGCTCATCGTATAGTTAGGCAATTGTTTGTGTTGTTCTACAAATGCAATGTAAATTAATTTTGGTAACATTTAATTCACGTACAATATGATGGTATGAACCGATTGCGATAAATCTATGATTATCTTTAGTGTTAACTGTCTAGTTAATTTCTATTTTCGTCTAAAAACGCCATCTTATTTGAGTCAGTAATTTTTACATGATACGTATATAAACAACATGCAGATGGCCAACACAAACGTACAAAAATTCCAAAAGTGATATTTTTGTGTAGTGTTACTTCTATTATGTCCTGTTTTATATTTTTATATAGTATTACTTCTATTATGTTTCCTTAAATATCTTCTATACATATTCAGGTCATTTTTACATTTTTATGATATTTATGTATTACTGTTTATGTATTTCACAGATTATATACTGGCATTAGTAAAGGGAAGAATATCTTTATACTATTTTTATTTATAAGGTCTTGTTTGGTTTGCCTACTTAATTTTGCTATTAACTGTTATTTAACTTAACTTAATTAATCGCTCCAATTCCTTCAAAACTTAAGTCTGTATAGCCAATTTCAGTTGAATCTTCATAATTTTACCCGACTGCTTCGAAATGTTTGTTCTTTAATCACGATAGCGATAATGAAATCTGTATTTAACCTTGCATAGCCAATTACGTTAGTGAATACGCCATCGAAATAGAAAAATAATTTAACCACGTAATCAAAAGCAAACTTCAAAAACATTTATCATATCCCTTTGTATGCCAAATTTCAACTGTTTATACCAAAAAATCAAAAGCTAAAACGGTGTTACGAATTAATGGACAGACCGTAAACACTCTGGTACGGTTGTGTTTTTGATCTGAAAATCTCTTTAAGTTCGATGTCGCAATTAATGCACGTTTAAAATTAGAGTAGTAATATTTTGTTTTTTAAATTTTCGTGATATGCAATTAGTATCATTTTAATATGATGAGATAAAGAAATAATAAAAGTTGACTCTGCATGTTACCAGTTTTTCCCCTGTCTCTTCGAATCCCGTGCAAGTGTCCAATCAAAATCGCGTTTTAACCAGATATAGAGTGAAAATATATAATCTGACATGACTTAATAAATAAATATATATATATCGATGATAATCGATTCAAAATTATTAAAATGATGAATAAAATTAAATTTTCATTTTTGTGTAATTAAAATATTTCTATAAGAAACTACATGATGTATCATTGTATGCAGAAAATAATTAAACTCTGGAAAATGTACAGAAAGTTCAGACAATGTCCCATCCTATGTGGCACTTGCAGCTGCTGAAAGAGCTGAGGCTTGTGGAAAAAGAAAAAGATGCATCGTCTTAACCAAATCATACAAGTGCGGCGTCCTTTTCTAAAAACTCGTACAATTACTCTGCAAGTACCACGCTGCGTATACTTCTCCACTAAAGACGTATTCGTATAAAGACTAGCGGCAGTGACCGGATACGACCTACCCCACTTCTTTATTTAAAAGTTGGTATAAAAATGCATCGTCGCGACCAAATGAATACAAGTAGGGCGTCCTTCACTTAAAACTAGTACAAACTCGACAAGTACTACGCTTCGTTTGTTTCTCTACTAAGGACGTGTTCAGTGAAAAGACTAGCAACGCTGACCTGATACAGCCTAACCCACTTTTTTAAGTGAAACTTCTTGTGCAGTGTTACGTTAGTAGCCTAAAGAAATGAAAAAGTGACGTAAAAATCGTTGTAATCAAAACATTGAAAGGAAATATAGAAAGCGATAAAGTAATTCAACATCACTAAATGACCGAATGTAAAGTAGCGTTCTATACAAAAGGAAGTACAAGGCAAATAAATGCCATCATCATCATCATATATATTAATACGCTAAGGTTAAGATGTTACTCTCCCTTTTTAGAAAAAACCTCACAACTAATCCACATAAATTATATATCATTTTATAGATAATTGCTTGCTCTACCGGCATCCACAGCTAAAAAATTTATTATTGCTATTGTTTTTGCAAATTAATTAATTATTAAAATTATATACACAAAACAGCAATGCTGCCATCTAACGGCTCAACGTCAATATGATTGACGGTCGGTAAAATTTTTGTTTAATTTCAAATCCACTCACGTATAAATAAAGTGGCGCTTTAGCTCAATGCTTTTGATACTTGCGCCTCTATATGTCAATTTTAGTAAAATATTTGTTTGATCTGTCATATGAGCTTCATAATGGAATAAATAATGCGAAGACTTTGCACGGGTCACGCTAGTATATATTAATTTATTAATACTGTGTTTTAATATTTTTTAATATCTAAATACATTTGGGGGGTAAAATAGTGAAAGGGACATTCGATTTGGAAATATTAAAATGTTTATATTACACTTTTGAATCAATATGCAAGTTTATAGTATAAAGAAGCACTAAGTTAAAGAATGATGGATTTATTTGATCTTAAAGGCTCGCATTTTAGGTCCTTCTTCAAGAAAAGATTCCTTCTTTAAAACGTTTATTGTTAATATAACACAACTTCAAAGTTGAAAATTTTATATTAAATGTTTTTGTTCTTAAAAGTATGTTGTACTTGTGGCTGTAAGTTCTTCTACACATACTTTAGTTTATGATTTAATCACTAGAAATCGCAATAATTTTGAATTGAAAACTTCTTTAGGTGCGTTGAGCAATATTTGTTAGGGGAAAATCTTATGGGTTGGCATCACCAACATGCTAATATTAAGAGTATATCTATCTGTAGCTATGAGTGTAACGTTGCTCTTGGCCAACAGTGAAAACATATACATATATATATATATATATATATATATTAAAATTAAGGTGTCGACTTCTATCATGGTCATAAGCACACATCACATTTTACAATATATCATAAAACTCGTTCAATCCTCATTGATACTATGTTTAGATAACTCATCTTTATTGGGGTAATCTCTCCTAGTGTATAAAATCACCAGGCATTAAAATACGTTGCGTAATTTAAACTGGAAACTAAATTAGACAATAAAACTAGTGCACTAAAACTTAATAAAACCTAAAAACTAACCAATTAATTATGAAAAGGGCAATCCCGAAAAACAACTAAATTATAAGTAAACAAAATATATGGCGTAAACAATATTATTTCAATATTATTTATTAAACATTCGAAATGGTAAACTTATGTATTAAGCATTCAAAACGTTGACCCATTAACAAGTATCTAATGACTACATTAATTTTTGTTTAATATTTTACAGCATTTAAATGGGCGTTTTCAAATAGAAAATAGCCTGTCAAGTAGAAATAGAACTCGCACCACGATTTTTTTGTACACATTTAGGTACTTAAAAACATTTAAGAGTATTTACATATATTATTTTTTCCTGTATTTGTCTAGTCAGATTTTATCAATCCCATTTTTTCATAATTTTTGGTATTATAATAGAAAAAAGTTTTAGAGGTCAATATCTACTCCCTTTTTAATTCTTGTATGAGTATTTTAAAGGGGTTAATTACATAATATGCAAGTTAATAAAATTTATTACGACTGATGTCATCGCTACAGTTTTCCTCCCACCTTTGCGTGGGCTTCTAGATACCCATTTTTCTTATAATATTAAGTCGAGTAGTTTTCGGAAAAAAGAGGGTGATGTATTTTTTTGCATATTTCTTAGTATAACATTTATTATTACGTTAATAAAATTGCAAGTTTCTACGTCGCACGATTTCCAAGAAAATCGACTGTGATGCATATTCCAAAAGAATGACGTCTGAAATCATCGCTTTAGTTTTCCTATAACCTGTGCGTGGGCTTCTAGATACCCATTTTTTCTTATAATATTAAGTCGAGTAGTTTTCGGAAAAAAGAGGGGTATGTATTTTTTTGCATATTTCTTAGTATATCTATGAAGGCATAATACCTGAAATAATAAAAAAAAATATTTTTGAAACCCTTCTAACTAGATTTTTCAAAAGATACCCCACTCGAGATTTGGAATTAAAAAAATTATTTTTTGTGAACATGAATTAGCCCCTTCCCAAAAAAATGTTCAAATTAATATTTTTGCGTTTTATTTTTTGGGATATAAACGCGTTAACATGTTTTATAACTACGTCAAATTTTAAGTTTCTGCGTCAAACGGTTTCTGAGAAAAACGGCTGTGACCGAAGGACGAACAGACACATGCGAGATCTTGTAAGGGACATGCGAGATCTAATATCTTTCCTTTTGAGGTATGGAACCCTAAAAAAATCTCCATTATTTCGTTTTGAGGAACGTAACTCTAAAAAATCCTCAAAATCTTCGCTATGATATAACCCATATTATTTATTGAAATAGAAACATCTTCGACCACAGCGTGAACGCGAAGCAAAATTCATAGTGAAACATAATTCTATGACGCATGAAGTTCGGTCGTATTACAAGGAAAGTGAAATTTGTTTAGTATGCCTTATATGTATGTACCACGTATCCAGTGCAACAACAATGTAAATGCAAAAAAAATTCAAAAATTATCTATCCCGGAATTTAAATGATGGTATTTCAAGCATAAGACACGATTTGTTTATTTTATACTAGCTTTGTTTTTTTATTTTTTTACATAGCAAGTTTAAACATTTTAATTTAACATTTCCATGTATTTATGTATTTTAGACAATTTTCTCCCGAATTGTCAAAATCTGAATATGAAAATATTTGGAGTAAAGAAATGAAAATATTTATGAAAAAAATAATCGTGTCAAACAAATTGTTGAATATTAGACGTGGTGTTTCATGACGATTCTTTAAAATGGTTATAAAAGAAAGAACATTAACAGATCAAAATTATGGAAAACACGACTAGGTTTTTGAAACGTTTTGTTCTTTTGAAATCTTGGGCATATGGTTTGTACAAAATTAAATACATGTTGACACAAAATTATCACAATTAGTAATGTAGAAAAAGCATATTTTATTTCTCAATTTGAATATGTATTAAGGAATTTCTGATATTGAGCGAATCGTAAATTTACGTAATTAACATACAATATCTACATTATTATGAAACTGTAACTGAGGTTTCTACGCAATGGAGATAGTTTGGAAAAAATAGTTCACTGTGCTGTTTGGTCTTTTCTGAACTGAAAAAAATGTTTTTCAATTCAGAAAAGGCCAAACAGCACATTTTTTTAGAATCCATGCTGCATGAAGTTAGAATGTATAAAAATGAACAAGGGTTATGTTGGGTTAAATTAGGTTAGGTTGGAATAGGTTTAGTCGGGCTTAGTTAGGCAAGGTAGTCTAGGTAGCATTTGGGTATAGATGACCTATGATGGATTAGGTCTGCATCCGAGGCGACAATTTCGCATATCTATTTCTCATTATGCCGATTATTTTTTGTAAAATCGTTGAATTATATATGTGTGGCGCTTTGTGTAGTTCAAAATCTTTAAATATTAATAGACCTGTTTTGAAACTGGCTTTAAATTAAGCATTTAATTAATATTGACTTTCATAACATATGAATAAATGCAACCATATAGACTCGATTAGCTAAAGCTATTAAAGTAGAATACCCCAAAAATAAATGATGATTCCAAATACGATTTGACTATCCCTATTAATACTCCTTTTTATACAATAAATATATCTCTGTATGTTTACCAATTAACATTATCTTTCTATTTCAATTCCAAATATAATTATAATTATAAAACGACATTCCATAATTTTATCTTAACGAAATCTTGTCCAAGTTGTCCTTGTGCCTTTTAATTTGTACGTTATTAACGTATCATTTAGTGCCGTGATGGTGATGATTAAAGATCGTGTAGGATAATTTATATTTTAAGCTATAAATAATATTTTTATCACTTGTGACTTTGTTGCACCGGATAATTTGCACCGGTAAATATGTCGTAGACAAATTGGGGCTGAGTTAAATATTATCGTCGATATCTTTGTCATATGGCTTAAGTTAAAAAATCTTGACCACAATCAAAGCTTTTGTAATTAATCTACCTTTAACTATGTTTAAAAAAATCACTTATAATGATGGATAAAACCATTTCTATTCATAAAAGTAGCGTAATAGATGCTCCAACAAAGTTCATAGTATTAGAGCCATTCAATCAACATAAATTCAGTTTACAAACGTAAAATTAGAAGAAATACTTTGTTTCATTGATACGAGTCCCAAAATGCTAACAAAACCTTGTAATATATATTAGCCAATGCGAAAGAATTCTTTGCTTTTCTTGAAAACGAGCCAAGCGAATAAGATCCGGAGGCATTTACATATATACATTTATTACCCAAGGCACCAATATCTAAGTGCGTCATCTAGCTTGGACCGAAGCGCCTAAGTAACAAGACTAATATATTCCGCGAAATTAGTCGAGAAATCTAATCCAATAAGATACAAAGGGAAAATAAGAAACATGCTTAACGAAAAGTTTTTTATGGGCTTACTTTATTACTACCAGTATAAATATATTGCTGAATCCGTTGTGAATCATAAATATTTGCGCAGTGATGACATATTTTTTTCAATATATGCCCAGTGATGACATTTCTTTTTCTTAAGTATATGCGCAGTGATGATATTATATGTCTAAGCCCAAATCAGATTATTCATATAGTGTATATAAATAAGCGGGCTCTTGTCTAACGCGTGTTTGTAATGTTCGGGACCTCGGTATAATTATAACGAACAGCCGCTCCTCATTTCACGATCACATTATTAATACTTGTAAGAAAGCATTTCGGATATTCGGATTTGTCATGCGGCGCTCCCGGGACACAGATTGTAATTAAGGCTTCACATGATATTGTCGTTCGTAGCAAATTAAAAGCGAATTCAGTTATTTAGTGCCTATATGAAGTAATCTAGGTACCCATGTTGGAAAAATACAAAGAATATTTATTCTAATTCTTTATTTTATAAACCTATCAAATACTTGTAAAACTCGCATTAAGAAGGTTTCGTATACACTTAGATACTTATAAATATTTAATATATATTAAATAGTATTTAGTATTTTTGTTTTTTACTGTTTACACATTAATAGTATTTTTGTTTTTTTACTGATTACACATTAATTTTTCACAACGTAAATATGTTACCTACTGTATCTTTAACATGGTGGATGGAAAAAAATGACGAGATTGCTCTGATTTTCCCACAACTTCAAGTCAAATTTTACCGACCTTATTTTTTTATATTTTTAGTACAGTAGTTTCGGAAATAAAGACGAACTCGAATTATCTATTTTCAAGTTTGTTGAAGTTATACTTCTTTATGCGCGCAATGAAGAAAATTATGAGAGTAAAATTTTACAATGCGCTCTTGCGCACGGACGTTGAAACAGGAATCGACAGAATGATGCAACAAAAATCGACGAGATGAAGTTGATCACTAAACGTATATTTACATCCGTGTAGTGACTTATATTCATGATAGTTACTGTGGTATTTTTAAATACACAACACTTGTTTTGTATTCAAACGAATCTAAGTTATATCCGTGATTTAAAAATATTTTTTAGTAACTGAAATTTAATATTTATTGTGAATATTTGTGGCAGATATAGTGTTTATAAGGTTTTTAAAATATATTTTATGTGTATTTCTCTAAGTGAAGTTAAGTTTGGATAAGTATTTATTTGCATTATAAATTATAAATTTATAATGCAAATAAATACAACGGATACTTTATCATTTATTAAATATTTAAAATTTATAAATTACAATAAATTTTCAGCATATTTATTTTTAATTATTAAACGATAATTATTACAATCATTATCGTTCTGTATATGTATATTTTGTAGTAGCTGATATTTAATATTTATTGTGAATATTCGTGATAGAAATAGTGCTTACAAGCTTTTTAAAATATATTTTAAGTGTATTTGTTTGAGTGAGGTTAAGTTTCGATAAGTATTTATTTGCATTATAAATTATAAATGTATAATGCAAATAAATTCAACCCATACTTTATCATTTATTAAATATTTAAAATTTATAAATTACAATAAATTTTCAGCATATTTATTTTTAATTATTAAACGGTAATGATTACAATCATTATCGTTCTAGAGTTTTATATTCAAAGAAATCTAAGTTATGTCCATGCTTTTGAAATTTAATATTTATTGTGAATATACGTGATAGAAATAGTGTTTATAAGCTTTTTAAAATATATTTTAAGTGTATTTGTTTGAGTGAGGTTAAGTTTCGATAAGTATTTATTTGCATTATAAATTATAAATGTATAATGCAAAAAATACAACCGATACTTTATAATTTATTAAATATTTAAAATTTATAAATTACAATAAATTTTCATCATATTTATTTTTCAATGATTAAATGATAATGATTGTAATTCTAGACAAAAAATCAAATTTTTTGCTACTCTGTATGAGAAAATAAATTTTAATTTTTAAAATTTAATTATTTGATTGCATTAAGATTTTACCAACCGTATTTATAATCCAGTGTTTATAATCCAGTCCTTTATTCCATTAATTTTTATTATTCCATTCCGTTAATTTATATTATCTAGTATTTAATTTACATTAATTATTTGCGTGCTAAATAAAGTTATTCTTGCCTTATATCAAAGAAATATACCTTCTGATGCGCATACCTAATTTTTAAACACACATTTTTTTTTAGAATGTTTTTCCAATTTAAATTTTTATTTTTATAATGTCTTAAATATGCGATTTAAATTTATGAAAAAAAATACTTTTATATTTCTCTTAATAAGCCTTTTCAAATGATATGATGCATAAAAAAAAATTAAGAACTTAGCTCCTTCTTTAATTCTTATGTGATTATTAAGAAAGTTAATGCAAAAAATGTCAGTCAATAAAATATATTACTACAGCAAATTTTAAGTTTCTACGTCGCGTAATTTCTAAGAAAATCGGTTATGACAGACGAACTGGCCAGCAGTGCGTATCATTTTATAAATGTTCCGTTTTTCAATTCGTGGTATGGAACCATAAAAATGATGTCTGCCATCTTCAGATGAAGAAATGAAAACGAGGGGTATCGTTTTCATTTTCGGCATTATTGAATATAACTATAACCGTTGGATGTAACTATATGTAACCACAGGCCAAAAGGGAGCTAAATCTATCCTTCCATTTATTCAAATATATAAATACAGGTAACATTAATAAACTGGTTATATTTATGATAGTGTTGGGATTTTACTTCTTGGCTAGCACTACAACCTACTAGAGGTCAAGGCTGTCTCGACAAGCATTCTCCAGCGGATCAGTTGAATTTTTAAAAGTTTAAAATCATTCCCGACCCAATCGATCCATCTTGTGCGACGTCTTTCTCTTTTTCTGGTTCCCTCCACAATGGCAAAGTTCACTTACTTGACCAGGTTGTTGTCTTCAAATCTAAAAATATGCCCAAGCAACCTGATACGAAATGATTTAATGACTCGGACAATATTTGGTTGCTTAAATTTTCCATAAATTTCATGACTAAACAAAATTTTCCATTTGTTATTTTATTTGACAGGGCCAAATATTTTACGAAGTATTTTTCTTCCAAAAATAAAAAGTCTATCTTCATCTGCTTTTGTTAAAGGCAAACATTCACTGCCATACATAATTATTAGTCTAACAAGAGTAGTATAAATATTAATTTTTGTTTCCGGTTTCAAAAGTTTAGACTTCAGAAAATTCTTTGGCTGAAGTAACACCTATTAGCCATATACAATTTATTGTCAATTTCAGGCTTGGTATGGTTTCTATTAGTGTTGGGATTAGTATCATTTTATTTTTGTACGGGACTGTTACGAACGAGGAAGACATGCAATATTTCATATTCCCCATGTACGTGACAACATTCGTTTGCTTTCCCCAATTTTCCGCTCTCTTAATTAACTTAATACTCTATTGGAGGCATTGCCCAATCTTGACTTGTTCTCCAGTTCGATTCGCAACTTTAGAGCCTAGATCGTGGAATATTCGGAGGCTTCAGGACCGGCTAATTAATGTTTGTACTCATTGTTTTATATAATTGTCTGACATATATTTTTAATAATTAAATAATGTTTCCACATATCAATATTATTAAAGAGTAAGTTTTCCTAACGGAAAATTGATATAAAAAATAAAAATAATTAATTTAATTATATCGTCGTAATCACAGTTATATAAATTAGGAAAGTATTCATAAAATACGGGTCTTCTAACTAATTTAAAACAGCTGTTCAACTTCACAGAGTATTGGCTATTTTGTTAAACTTGACAGGGTATTAACTATTTTGTTAGGCGTCGACAAACGGGCATCTGTCTCCAACATTATATTTATGTTACATATAGAAATTATTTTGTAGCTAAATAGGATTTTAAAAGTTATATATGTAAATAAATCTAGGTCTAATGTTTCGTAACTGAAAAAAAGCGTTATTAAAACTCAATCTTTTTGCAAAGCATATCCGTATCATGACAATAAGCAGTCAGTTTTACGACTCTCCATCTGTTTTGACCCTCTGCGGAGGTAAAACAGTTCAAACAATACTACAACACTGTTAATATCACGCTGTAGTATTTCATAATGTGTTATACTTTAAGAAATGAAAAAAAAATACATGCCATCTGTAAATAGCAAGAACAACGCGCATTTTTTACAGCATTGCCGACATTATCTAGCAGACTGTTATACAGTAAAAGATCAGGATTCAAACCCTGGTTTAATCCTGGCTTAATCACGTGAAACGAAAATAAGGTATTGCCCTACTCGTGCGTATTACTTTCTAAAAAAAATGTTATAGCAGTTTAGGGTATATGATCAAAAAAATCATCAAATGTGAAAGATGTAAACGTGATGGAGGAATATGCTTTTTATTTTTTTTTTAATGCTAATGTGCAACTGGAATTTGGCAGCAAGAGTAAAGCTGAAATCAGTTTAGGAATGATTTGATAGAAAAGTACGACGGCTGTCGACAACCTTGCAAATAGATATACGGTGCGCTCGAAAATAACCATAGTCAAATGCTTAGTTAAAAAAATTGTATATGTGTGTCGTACAACTTTTCGAGAAACTTCAGAGGCGTTTATTGTGACAAGCACAAAGGCTTTGGTAAAAAATTTGCAAAATGTGAAAAGAAGATACCTAAAAGTAGAATGGTAAAACTAGCTTCACCTAGACGATTTGATAATGATAACAATGTTACGTTTAATTTTATTTTATATCCCTAAACATAATATTCGAATCAGGAAAGGTATATTTTACGTGCAAACCCGAAACGACATTTTACCAAACCTTTCGGTCTTCTTCACCCATTCTTAAAGCCACACTCTGCAGAACTGTAATATTTTCAGTTACTCCATTAACAACCTCATAAATAGTGATCATGTATAATCTTGATTCACCTAAGTGAAATGACTCACTGAATCTTAATCAATAAAAAGAATCAATTCACATAATGACTCAATGAGTTTAATGAATCAACAGATCTGTGTCTGATCGAGATATACTGCAATTCATTTACTCTTTATCAAATATCTCTGATATTACATTCTAAATATTTATTGAGTTGAAAAATTAATTATAATTTATTGATTTTCTTCAAGTATTAGATAATTTCTTTCATTATTAGAGAATTAAGTACTTTTTGCTCTCTCCGCGTGATTATTTATGAAATAAGAAGGGAAGAAGAAATGAATATATAATAAAGAATGAAGAATCATATCAATAAGGTGAATATCGAGCGAGTCAATGAAACTTAATTATTGCAAGCAATATATCTCTAATTTTTTACGCCGAAACTTTCCTGAGTCAAAAAATCTAAAGAATCAATGTATATAATGATTCACTCACGCACCTTTCACCCCCGCTTTATTTTATTTATTCTTTGAGCAGTAAATACGGTGCCATAACAGTGAAAACCTCAGATGGAAGTATAACGTCTATATTATACTAAAGTAGTAAATCTAAAGAATCAAAGAAAATCTAAAGAATCAATTGATTTTTTTGATTCACTCACGCACCTTTCACCCCCGCTTTATTGTATTTATTCTTTGAGCAGTAAATACGGTGCCATAACAGTGAAAACCTCAGATGGAAGTATAACGTCTATATTATACTAAAGTAGTAAATCTAAAGAATCAAAGAAAATCTAAAGAATCAATTGATTTTTTTGATTCACTCACGCACCTTTCACCCCCGCTTTATTTTATTTTTTCTTTGAGCAGTAAATACGGTGCCATAACAGTGAAAACCTCAGATGGAAGTATAACGTCTATATTATACTAAAGTAGTAAATCTAAAGAATCAAAGAAAATCTAAAGAATCAATTGATTTTTTTGATTCACTCACGCACCTTTCACCCCCGCTTTATTTTATTTTTTCTTTGAGCAGTAAATACGGTGCCATAACAGTGAAAACCTCAGATGGAAGTATAACGTCTATATTATACTAAAGTAGTAAATTCACAAAATACCAAACTATATATTTTCTGGAAATAGGAGGACTTGATCAGATTTCAAACTATTTTGAGGCTTGATATCTCGTAAACTATTCTAAAAAACGAAAAGTGTTAAATGCAACCTACTCTTTGTTTTAAAAATCCTTTCTAACAATAACCCACTCAAGGAGTACGCTATATGCATTTTATTTATACTCTCTTCTTAATAAGGAGATTAAAAACTTGAAAAATGGGGAAAGAAATGTTTTGCTAACAGATGAACGGACGCACACACACGGGCATTACAAAATTTTGTAGAAGTACTGGAACCTCTACAAAATTGTTAAAGAACTGGACCTTAAGAATTAAACCTTAAAATAAATAGATAGACTATTTTAAAAGTGTCTTATCGTACCTTTTAGAAATTTGAACTAACGAATGACATAAACCAAAATATTGAATAAGTCACAATATAAAAATATTGTGAATATTACAATAAGCTACTGAAATTAATCCCTAATAACTCAAACAATTCTAGAGATATTCATAATCGCATAATTAATAGAATTAAATATAAAATTTCTACATAACTGTCGGCAAATATATCTATAAAATATAAATAAATTGACAGTACCATTAAACTATCATTTACGAAGAAAGAATAGTCTTTCACATTCCGAACATATTCTAAAACTTAATTATTTACGAATTTACTTCTTATTTAGATTAAAAATATCTTAACAGTGTGCAGTTTGTACTATTTAAAATCTTAAAAATATAGCCAATATTTAGCATTATGGAATCATAATCTCATACACTCGAACGTTATTGGAATCTATTACTATTCAAATGTGACTGAGTTAAATCGCTAGTAAAATAAGGCGACATACACACACACACATACACATATATATATATATATATATATATATATATATATATATATATATATATATATATATAAATATATATACATATATATATATATATATATATATATATATATATGTATATATACATATGCATAATATATACCCACACACGTATATATTTCCCCATCTTATGTAAACTCGCAATTATGCAATTTTTTTAACACGACCTCTTTGAATCGCATGATGAGTAATTTACGCTTGACTTTAATTTACCAGTATTGCCATCTTATGAAAAAAGAAACTACTAATGTTGCGTTGCATATTTTATTCCACATTATATATTATACAAAGACAAAGGCTTCTGTTGTGGCCTCTCTCTCTCAAGGTTTGTGTTATGGCCGATGAAATTTCTGTAATTTTTCGTAGAAATAATTAAAGCATTACTTTAGAAATCTAGTATACTCGTTTAATAAATCTACAGATTATAATGAAAAACGGATAATGACTGTAGAACAATAAATACAATGGATAAAGAATTGTTATATGAAAAACTTAAGGTGAGACGTAATTATTTCTGAAGACTTTCCGATAATCACATCGTATTATTTACCAAATTTCATGATGTTTTTATTATTTTCTTAAGGCTTAAAACTCATTGTACTTAAAAACAAAACAACAAATTCTAACTCAATTGATCCCCAGCTTTTTGCATTCATATCCACTCCTACCTGAAACTGCGCTACTGCCAACTCGCATTTGACCTTCAACCGATTTACGAATGTATGCCACCCTGTGGAGAGCTATTCAGACTCTACGAACGCAACCTATGGCTGCCTAGGTTCCTCTACGTCTCTACGCCTCTACGTCACGTAGATGGACCGCGAGCTACCTAGATGTATGTACATTCTACCCTCGTCAGCCTCCGTGAACGGAGCTATATATAGGAACTGTGATGTAAATATATAAGGTAAAAGCCGTACAGTTCATTACATGATTATATATTTCATTGGTTTTTCTTCAATTTTAATGCACCGGAATTTTAGTCAGCCTTATTAATTTATAAATAAAATCCACAACCGAATTACTAGGACACAAAGTTTTGTTTTATTTGTTTTGATTAAGTATTTTCACCACATATGTATAATTATACGTTGACGAAACGAAAATGGCCCTTTGAAAGTAAAAATGTAACAGTAAGACAAAAAATTTATCCAAATGTATGTTATTTTATACATCACGTAAACTGTCATGAATAAGAGATAGTATATTTGTGCTTTACAATACTATTATAATACCATTCGATCTACCGATTGTTCCACGTATTCTATTCATCCAATAGTATTTTCAGCAGCAATTAACACCGGCTGCACGCATGAAAAAGTGTCACGTTCCGCCTGAACCTGATTGTGCAAGCGAGAGTGCGGAACAAATGATAGAGAGGCACGATCGGCCCAAGCGTCGGAATTTATCTCTCTTCTCGCGTGACCTCAGAGCTAGCAGTATACTTTTCCTATCATCGTCCTATCCTTAACAGAATAACGCTGATTGGAAGATCTTAAATATAACAGTATATAAGTTGTAAATAAATTGTTAATAGCACATTGTTACTTGTAATTAATATGTATAATTTAAGTAAAAAAATATTTGTATTAACGAGTGTAAATAAATGTTAATTTACCGAAAAAATTGTAATTTTCAATTAACTCCTTCTTTTTATTATACAAAATAATAATAATTCAGTGATAATAATTCAATTCAATTCATAAAAGTATGCAATTTTTCATCAATGTTTCTTTATGACGTTATCACATAAAACTATCGTCCGTAAATCGACTTTACAGACAACCAATTTTTTTAAGAAATTGCAAATTGTAAATTTACACAGCTTTTTTCACATCATCTTCATACAGGCGTTACTGTACAGGGAAGATTTCTCTAGACAGATCTTTGCAATTTCTCTTTTCAAATTAACTACACACTTGCAAGTTACAAAAAACTAAATAATTGCGACTTGGAACAAACAGTCTATATTACTTAAATTGATGGACGGTATTGTTGATGCCGTCCGTACGTCTGCCTGTCTATTTGATACTTTTATCTTCTAAACGAAATAAAATATAAACATAAAATTCTCATATAATACGTAGCTCCTTCGCGCAAAACTAAAAATGGTATTTAAAATGAATTAAAATGTCACAGGTTTGAATAAAATTATAAAATATTTATTTAAAAAATGTCTCAATAATACCTTATCATTATCTTTATAGCTAAGTCATCTTAACATCGTTTTTAAAAATAAATCAGCCTTTAAGTCTCAATTATATTCAATGATAATTATTTAGGGGTTTACTGCTCAACGAAGATAAAATTTATCTTTATAGTATCATTAATTATAATTACAAATGACATCATTACTTACGGTAACGTTTATAAAGCTGGTATCAGTCTCCACGTTTCGATTACATTTATAATATTAAAATAAAATAGATTCATATTAAATCACCATTTAATGAAAATGCGCGACGTCTTTATCCATGGTTTTGCTTTAATACTCTGATATCGAGAATTCTCATTGGAAAGTCTTAATCTCAAGAACAATGTTAAGGCAGTATAATCGGGCTGAGTCTTTACTACAATATATTATCTAGAAGATATGTGACTCATTTCAATTTGTTATTTATTAATTTATTAATCAATGAGCATGATAAATGTGTATGCTATATTTACATATAATTTTATTACAGTTCAACTTCTAAAATAGAAATCACACATCACATTCAAAATTAAAATCTCGATTTGTAACCCTAATGAGAATAATTTACCTGTTTTCCTTCTGATTTTTCCAAATTTCCCATTTCGATCTTTTTATACAAAAATTATATACATAAGTTACTAATATACCACTTAATTAAAATTAATTTCTTTATGTGCAGTTTGTATTAATACTTTATAATATATCACAAAGATATAATTATTTCCTATTATGAAATTTTGACCTCGAATATTCTAATATTGTTAGAACCTGTTGTAGTTATACTGGGTTATCAATACGATACACATCTAAGAGGATATAAGTTATTGTGTATATATTCATTTTATTGTAAAAAAAAGTTATAGATAAATATGCAAAGTATGTTACTTGCTTAGAAATTTTTTCCTAGGGGTGATGACCATCCATTATTGTGAATAATAAAAGATAGATATGAAAAAAATTTAGTTTTTCCTGTTCAGACCTGTAATGAAAAGTATGAAAGAAAAGTTTTTATCATTTAATCTTATTAACGATATATTGAAAAAGTTCTTATTAACGATATGTTGAAAAAGTTCTTATTAACGATATATTGCTAAAATTTTGTGGAATTAAAAAAAATCCAGTGTTTAATGATAAAAAATTGTTTTTTTTAAATTTCTAAATTTGTAGGCGATTATTGAGAGGAAAAATTCTTGTAAAATACGTCGTAAAGAAAAATGCAACTGTATATCACAGAGGCGTGGTACAGAAACGAGATTGTAACGTCTTAATTTTGATACGTTCCACTCGATATGGCAGCTATATGATGATTTTGATACGTCTCATTTAATTTATTCATTTTCTACTTATTATTCTCACTTACAGTAATTTCTTTGATACGTCTCATTTAATTTATTTCTTTTCTACTTATTATTCTCACTTACAGTAATTTCTTTGATACGTCTCATTTAATTTATTCATTTTCTACTTATTATTCTCACTTACAGTAATTTCTTTGATACGTATCATTTAATTTATTCCTTTTCTACTTATTATTCTCACTTACAGTAATTTCTTTGATACGTTTCATTTAATTTATTCCTTTTCTACTTATTATTCTCACTTATAGTAATTTCTTTTAATTATTCATTGGGGTAATATTCACAAAAACTAACCATATGTTAACGTTACGATGATGTATGAATAAATGAGTCAACTCCAAGTGGGGATGTATCACCCAAATTTGTAATCTGGTATTACTACTGTCAAGTGAAAACGGAGGTTTTATAATTACCAATTTCAATCTGAGTTTGCCAGTTATATCTATGTAAACATTCGCTTTTAAAAGCACGAATGATTTTATATAACCCTCACTTGCGAGATGCGGATGAATTCACATATTATAGGTTTCATTATATCTATATAAATATTCGGTTTTAAAAGCACCAATGATTTTATTTAACCCTCACTTGCGAGATACGGATGAATTCACATATTATAGGTTCCATTATATCTACGTAAATATTCGGTGTCAAAAGCACCAATGATTTTATATAACCCTCACTTGCGAGATGCGGATGAATTCACATATTATAGGTTCCATTATATCTACGTAAATATTCGGTGTCAAAAGCACCAATGATTTTATTTAACCCTCACTTGCGAGATGCGGATGAATTCACATATTATAGGTTCCATTATATCTACGTAAATATTCGGTGTCAAAAGCACCAATGATTTTATATAACCCTCACTTGCGAGATGCGGATGAATTCACATATTATAGGTTCCATTATATCTACGTAAATATTCGGTGTCAAAAGCACCAATGATTTTATATAACCCTCACTTGCGAGATGCGGATGAATTCACATATTATAGGTTCCATTATATCTACGTAAATATTCGGTGTCAAAAGCACCAATGATTTTATATAACCCTCACTTGCGAGATACGGATGAATTCACATATTATAGGTTCCATTATATCTACGTAAATATTCGGTGTCAAAAGCACCAATGATTTTATATAACCCTCACTTGCGAGATACGGATGAATTCACATATTATAGGTTCCATTATATCTACGTAAATATTCGGTGTCAAAAGCACCAATGATTTTATATAACCCTCACTTGCGAGATGCGGATGAATTCACATATTATAGGTTCCATTATATCTACGTAAATATTCGGTGTCAAAAGCACCAATGATTTTATATAACCCTCACTTGCGAGATGCGGATGAATTCACATATTATAGGTTCCATTATATCTACGTAAATATTCGGTGTCAAAAGCACCAATGATTTTATATAACCCTCACTTGCGAGATGCGGATGAATTCACATATTATAGGTTCCATTATATCTACGTAAATATTCGGTGTCAAAAGCACCAATGATTTTATATAACCCTCACTTGCGAGATGCGGATGAACTCACATATTATAGGTTCCATTATATCTACGTAAATATTCGGTGTCAAAAGCACCAATGATTTTATATAACCCTCACTTGCGAGATGCGGATGAATTCACATATTATAGGTTCCATTATATCTACGTAAATATTCGGTGTCAAAAGCACCAATGATTTTATATAACCCTCACTTGCGAGATGCGGATGAATTCACATATTATAGGTTCCATTATATCTACGTAAATATTCGGTGTCAAAAGCACCAATGATTTTATATAACCCTCACTTGCGAGATGCGGATGAATTCACATATTATAGGTTCCATTATATCTACGTAAATATTCGGTGTCAAAAGCACCAATGATTTTATATAACCCTCACTTGCGAGATGCGGATGAATTCACATATTATAGGTTCCATTATATCTACGTAAATATTCGGTGTCAAAAGCACCAATGATTTTATATAACCCTCACTTGCGAGATGCGGATGAATTCACATATTATAGGTTCCATTATATCTACGTAAATATTCGGTGTCAAAAGCACCAATGATTTTATATAACCCTCACTTGCGAGATGCGGATGAATTCACATATTATAGGTTCCATTATATCTACGTAAATATTCGGTGTCAAAAGCACCAATGATTTTATATAACCCTCACTTGCGAGATGCGGATGAATTCACATATTATAGGTTCCATTATATCTACGTAAATATTCGGTGTCAAAAGCACCAATGATTTTATATAACCCTCACTTGCGAGATGCGGATGAATTCACATATTATAGGTTCCATTATATCTACGTAAATATTCGGTGTCAAAAGCACCAATGATTTTATATAACCCTCACTTGCGAGATGCGGATGAATTCACATATTATAGGTTCCATTATATCTACGTAAATATTCGGTGTCAAAAGCACCAATGATTTTATATAACCCTCACTTGCGAGATACGGATGAATTCACATATTATAGGTTCCATTATATCTACGTAAATATTCGGTGTCAAAAGCACCAATGATTTTATATAACCCTCACTTGCGAGATGCGGATGAATTCACATATTATAGGTTCCATTATATCTACGTAAATATTCGGTGTCAAAAGCACCAATGATTTTATTTAACCCTCACTTGCGAGATACGGATGAATTCACATATTATAGGTTCCATTATATCTACGTAAATATTCGGTGTCAAAAGCACCAATGATTTTATATAACCCTCACTTGCGAGATAAGGATGAACTCACATATTATAGGTTCCATTATATCTATGTAAACATTCGATTTTGCGAGATGCGGATGAATTCACATATTATAGGTTCCATTATATCTATGTACAACATTCGGTTTTAAAAGCCCCAATGATTTTATATAACCCTTACTTGTAAGATAAGGATGAACTCACATATTATAGGTTCCATTATATCTATATAAACATTCGGTTTTAAAAGCACCAATTATTTTATATGACCCTCACTTGCGAGATACGGATGAATTCACATATTATATGATCAATATTTTTGAACAATTCCTAAATCCGGTCATACCATATATAATGATTGCTTTACATCATGAAACGAGTTTTTCATATTTTATGGTTAAAAATACCAAGTAAAAGATATTTTAATACAAAAGTAATAAACAATTTTCATATGTTCTCCGCTGCGATTTTAATAGAAGCTTATTATTTCGCAATACAAGAAATTACATTTCAAATCTTCAGTTATTTATTTGGTATAACTTTAGTTTAATTGTCTTTCTATAAGTGAGAATATATTTAGAAAATAAAGTATTTAATTTAAGAAACTCCCATGTACTTATTTTAATTAAAAAAATCGATTTAAAAATGTCTCTTCCTACGAAAAAAAATGCTGTCAATTTGCTATGCTTTTTAAGTATTTAATTTCCTTATTTTTTTATACAAGTAGAAAAATAGGTAAAATATTTAATATCACAAAAAAATTTTATTATAAATAATCACAAACGGAAGTTAATTTTATTAAATAAGTAATTTTTAATATATGTAATATTTTGTTTAATAACTAATAAACTGTAAAATTTTCATTGGCACTAATCCCTTTCACTGTGTCAAAATTACCATTTATCGCTGATTTTATATATGTACATTCTTTAAATTAGAAATTATTTGAGAAAACCTAAATCAATTAGTTATTTTATAAAACTTTATACCATTTTTTTACTTTTTCCTAGTAAAATCCTTGCTCAACTCTCAACTGGCTAGCAGAATAGATAAATAGAATATGGTTTAAAATGACAATGAATGCAAAAATTACAATGAGTGCAAAGCAAAAATAAAAATGTTGCAAATAGTGAGCTAAACGTGAACCATCAAGTACCCCGGAAATTATTTAGTCAGTATTGCCGGTCTCGTCATCTACTCGACATTAAAAAGGGAAAAGGTGCTCTCTTTAAAAGAATAATCACCATAAAATTATATAAAAATGGATTGCCATATAACATTTTGAATAAATTCTATACCAGGTACACTTACGAAGTATTCAACTGTGTCCACAAAAAAACGAAGAAGTTTGTAGTAACCATAGTTTCAATAAAATTGAGAAATCAAACGAATATTCCATATTTTCTTCAACAGAAAGATGAAAGTTCCCTTATATACAGATCAAATAATTTATTACCAATTTACTACGAACGATAGTTATTTCACGAGCCTCATTTTACGATCTCATTAAATATTTGGAAGCTACCCATAACTATATGGAGGTCCAGTATATTGGAAACATCTGATACACTAAAGCCTACTAATACATAAACACGTGATCAGAATGAGAATAAGTCATCTCTATACATGTAGAAACCGCGAATACATACCTTTGTAATTTTTCGAGTATTCTGGTAACAAAATTTAGAAATTCCAGTAATATTTACAAACGTGTATCTGGGTTGGTAATACTAGATGAACTTGATAGACTATGTGTATGCTATAGTATAGGAATAAAACAAACAAAAATATTGGATTCAAAGTGTATTTAAAATAGAACAAAATTACAATACAATTAAATCAATTGCTAAACTAAATAAGCTTCATTCATAATAAAATATAATATATTGACAAGAATTTGACGAAGAAAATATGATGAATAATAAAAAAAATCCAAAGGTCGATTAATCTAGTCACCCTCATCGCCACCCTCTTCCTCTTCATCGAATTCGCCTTCTTCCTCGGCTGTTGCATCCTGGTACTGCTGATATTCGGAGACCAGATCATTCATATTACTTTCGGCCTCCGTAAATTCCATCTCGTCCATACCTTCACCTGTATACCAATGCAAAAATGCTTTCCGCCTAAACATGGCGGTAAATTGTTCCGAAATACGCTTAAAAAGCTCCTGAATAGCAGTCGAATTGCCAATAAAAGTCGCAGACATTTTAAGACCTCGAGGTGGAATATCACAGACTGCAGTTTTCACGTTATTCGGAATCCATTCAACGAAGTACGAAGAATTCTTATTTTGAATATTCATCATTTGTTCATCGACTTCCTTCATGGACATCCTGCCTCTGAAAACGGCAGCTACTGTTAAATATCTGCCGTGGCGAGGGTCGCACGCAGCCATCATGTTCTTAGCGTCGAACATCTGCTGGGTTAGCTCAGGAACGGTTAGAGCTCTGTACTGTTGGCTTCCCCGAGAGGTCAACGGAGCAAATCCGGGAATAAAGAAATGCAAACGAGGGAATGGAACCATGTTAACAGCCAATTTCCTTAAATCTGCATTTAATTGACCGGGAAATCGCAGACAAGTGGTTACGCCCGACATTGTGGCCGAAACTAAATGATTCAGATCACCATAAGTTGGTGTAGTCAACTTAAGAGTACGGAAACAGATATCATATAAAGCCTCGTTATCAATACAATAAGTTTCATCTGTATTCTCCACGAGCTGGTGGACGGACAACGTGGCGTTGTACGGTTCCACCACGGTATCCGATACTTTAGGCGAAGGTACTACACTAAACGTATTCATAATACGATCGGGATATTCTTCTCTTATTTTCGAAATCAACAAAGTACCCAAACCTGCTCCAGTACCACCGCCTAGAGAGTGAGTCAATTGAAATCCCTGAAGACAATCACAACCTTCGGCTTCCTTGCGTACCACATCCAAAACGGAATCGACTAACTCTGCACCTTCCGTGTAATGCCCCTTGGCCCAATTATTGCCGGCACCCGATTGACCGAACACGAAGTTATCGGGGCGGAAAATTTGTCCGAACGGTCCCGAGCGGACGGAGTCCATTGTGCCCGGTTCGAGATCCACGAGGACGGCACGCGGTACATACTTGCCTCCCGTAGCTTCATTGTAGTATACGTTTATCCTTTCCAACTGCAGATCAGAATCGCCGTGATAAGTGCCAGTAGGATCTATGCCGTGCTCATCGGAGATCACCTCCCAAAACTGAAATAATTTATATTTAATTGAATTACACTGATGTCATAAATAAGACAATTTAGTTATTTGTTTAACTCTGATAAACATTCGCTTATAGTTTGCGTATAATATAGGTCTTTGAACCTAGTTAGACGACAGTTAACGAACACTATCCAGCAAACACTATCGAAACACAAATTTTGTTAGTTGGAGATGAGTTTAACGCTTAATATATATATATATATATATATATATATATATATATATATATATATATATCAATGACAAATATAATTGAAATGTAGGAATCAAAATATCCACCCACAGAGACACAGTTTCTAATAGTAAATAACAATTATAATAAATATAATTACAACAAACGTTTCACAGTTATATTTTTTTAATAAAAACCCTGAATTTCTGAATTTCCTGAATTTCTAGAAACAAATCTGAAGGACCCATTATAGACTTATACAAATTAAAATACATAATTTATTCAATTTAAAAGGTCTCACAATAATTAAATGAACAATAAAACCCAGATTTTTATTCAAGAATGGACTGTACATGCATAAGAGAAGTAAACGCTTTAATTAAACAGATAGTTTAATCTTCAAGCGTTTAATTTGTAACGGCCAATAATAATATGAAAATATTTTTAAATATTGTACGGAAGATACCGAATGATCAACTATGAATCACCTTTAAACATTTAATTTGTAAAACGGTCATTAATAACATGCAAATATTTTTGAATTCAGTATGGAAGGTACCGAATGATCAACAGTTAATCAGTAATGACACAGAATACCGAATGATCAACTATGAATCCGATAAAAAATACCATCACTGTGTCCAAGAACACGCTATTATAAATTTGAAGAAAAGATATTGTTTAATATAAGAAAATAGTTCGAAAGTAACAAAAAATTCTTGACAATTTTCAAGATTGACTGAACATACAAATCTGTTTACCTTATTCGACCTCATGCGAGACAATTCACCGTGACATCAAAACTCACGTTTACCTTGTCCAATTATTTTCATTGTAAAAACAGACTACAAAATGCTACAATATTAAATAGGATTTACATTGAAGCGTTCATAATTATTTACTTTGTACAGAAATTTGCTCACGACATACTCCTTCTATTAAATAAATACTAAATATTATAACAAATCTTCCAAACCATTAAACAAATACACAATGACATATTTTGACGGTTTATTTACATAAATACCGCACGTCTTTCTTATTTAATGCCGCGTTTCATCAAAGGGCTTTCGTATCCAACAGAAACAAAGCCTTCGGTGTCTAAATTGCCAGTTAAATACAGAAATTGTACTCGGTGATGTTCTCGTGTAATTAGACTTGAATTGTGCCTTACCTTTGCCCCTATCTGATTCCCGCATTGACCCGCTTGAACGTGCACTATTTCTCTCATTTTCGTTTAGTTTAATAAGATCTGACACAGAAATTAGCTTTATATTTAATGAACTATTATTCAAGAGAAAAAGGCAGTCAGCACTTCAGTTCTCGACCGTGGCCTAAACGTTTATACGAAGAACTCTCGCTTGTTTCGGCGATTTTTTTTCACATGATTCTTTATTCGATTTGAATATTATCTCGCTACGAATACCGTATGGCATTTTCTACAATTTGAAATGAAGTATTCGGTTATAGGTAAAATTTTAGTTTAACAATAAAACAAGTTGTTTCAATTGGAATTTACGCTGAGTTCTGATATTTTTAGATAATATTTGTGTCGAAACCTGCTTATAATTTTTGTTTTGCATCCGAAATTTAAATATGTTCATCGTATATAATAGGACCAATAAATTTTATTTCGTCTCACTTTCTTAAGCTTCTTTGTCTGAATTAATTTTATGGACGTTAATATAATAGGCGTTAACAAATAATTAATTTAAAATTTGTTTCCAGTTTTTTTGTCTAATTTTTTTTTAATCTGAAATTTAAGTATGTTCATCGTATATAATAGGAACAATAAATTTTGTTTCATCTCACTTTCTTAAGCTTCTTTGTCTGAATTAATTTTATGGACGTTAATATAACAGGCGTTAACAAATAATTAATTTAAAATTTGTTTCCAGTTTTTTTGCCTAATTTTTTTTTAATCTGAAATTTAAATATGTTCATCGTATATAATATGACCAATAAATTTTGTTTCGTCTCACTTTCTTAAGCTCCTTTGTCTGAATTAATTTTATGGCCGTTAATATAACAGGCGTTAACAAATAATTAATTTAAAATTTTTTTCCAGTTTTTTTGCCAGTTATTTTGTGAATAGGAAAAATTATGAGAGGGGGTCTTATTTAAATTTTATTAATAATATTTTTACAAAAAAGTAAAAAAATGGGATTCGAACAAAAACTGTTGATTTAAATATTATCTAGATATGAATGCACTTAACTACCTGCGTAATATTAATTAAATGTAAAAAAAATTAATTTTAAAAAAGTAGTTCTGATTTTAATAAAAAAAGAAACATTACTTCCCATCGAGCCCCACTGCTAAACTTTTTTTATTGCTAGTTTTTTTTATAAAAGTATTATTAATAGAATTCAAATAAAACTTCCTTTTTCCCGTATCCGGGGTATACTCAGTATATAAACTCCACTTTTATATTGAAGACGTACATCTTCTCTTTATGCAAATATATTTAATCATTATATGGTATATTTCATACGCAATTGCAAAATTTTATAAACTATCATTTAGTTAGCTATAAATATTGTATAATAAGTATTGTATAGCTTATTTGTACAAATTAATATATCACATTTATTACAATAATTTTAATTTAATTAATTTTACTTTTTTTTAATTTTTAGGTTCAATATTTCCCACATATACTGGTAGCTAGTAGGATTATATTGGTATCCAAAGTTTTCACTTCTACTGTGTGATCTTAAGCACACCTAATTTCATCTGCCGATAAAAGTCGGCAGATGTCGGCATATAGAGAGGAGGACATTGAAGCGCCTACGTACAAGATTACAAGAGTACAAGGTTACTAATATTTAGTAACAAAGAGACTGTAAAATTACGATAAAAAACATTGGGTGCAATAAATTTAATAGAGTGAAAAGAACTAAATACAATAAGAATTGAATACATTCCCATTCACCACAAATATTTTTTCTTTGGGCTTCGGTAGGTAAGCCATAATTAGTCTCCTTGTCCTTGCTAGTATCTCCATTCATCCATCTCTAACAGTCTTCTGGATTCTAATGAATTCTGCTAGTATTAATAACATTTCTACAGAACTTATATCAAATACTATTTAATTTGTAAGTCACAATTAGTCTCCTTGTCCTTGCTAGTGTCTCCATTCGTCCATCCATGTCTCCATTCGTCCATCCAGTCTTCTGGATTGTAATGACTTCTACCAGTATTAATAACATTTCTACAGAACTTATATCAAACACTATTTAATTAGTAGATAAGCCATAATTAGTCTGCTTGTCCTTACTAGTGTCTCCATTCGTCCATCTCTAACAGTCTTCTGGATTCTAATGAATTCTACCAGTATTAATAATATTTCTACAGACCTTATATCAAATACTATTTAATTAGTAGGTAAGTCATAATTAGTCTCCTTGTCCTTGCTAGTGTCTCCATTCGTCCAGCTCTAACAGTCTTATGGATTCTAATGAATTCTACCAGTATAAATAACATTTCTACAGACCTTATATGAAATACTATTTAATTAGTAGGTAAGTCATAATTAGTCTCCTTGTCTTTGCTAGTGTCTCCATTCGCCCATCTCTAACAGTTTTCTGGATTGTAATGAATTCTACCAATATTAATAATATTTCTATGCAACTTATATCAAATACTAGGTAAGCCATAATTAGTCTCCTTGTCCTTGCTTGTGTCTCCATTCCATCTCTAACAGTCTTCTGGATTTTAATGAATTCTACTCGTATTATTAACATTTCCATTCATCTTATATCAAATACTATTTAATTAGTAGGTAAGTCATAATTAGTCTCCTTGTCCTTGCTAGTGTCTCCATTCGTCCATCTCTAACAGTTTTCTGGATTGTAATAAATTCTACCAGTATTAATAATATTTCTATGCAACTTATATCAAATACTAGGTAAGCCATAATTAGTCTCCTTGTCCTTGCTTGTGTCTCCATTCCATCTCTAATAGTCTTCTGGATTCTAATGAATTCTACTCGTATTAATAACATTTCCATTCATCTTATATCAAATACTATATCTAATTAATTAATTTAGCAAAGACAACAAAAATTAAAGGACCAGGTCCTTTCATTTTTGTTGTATTAAATATGTTAGTAAAACGTAAGAAAAATATTCAAGACACAATTCAACAGACACGTGCGACCGACTAAATGTCTCCCGTCTCCGTCAGCGCGTGTCCAATCATATGTTCTATCCTTTTCTCGGTTAGCGCGTTTTAACTCGTACGGATTGGCGGGAATCGACCAAGTTGCTTTGTTTTTTTTATAGGACCGATGTATGTATGAGGTATGTATTAAATTAAAGAATATTATGTACATATATATATATATATATATATATATATATATATATATATATATATATATATATATATATATACTTTATATTCTGTAACTATTATTGAACCAATTATTGCATGTCGTCTACTTTGCGTGCCAGTGTGTAACAAAGAATAAAATAGTAGCTAATATTAATGAAAATGTAAAGTTCAAAAGTTCAAAAGCATTTAAAATATTTTAAAGGATACTATAAACAAACAAATATTAACACAAACAAGCCTAAAACAAAACAAGCGACACTCGTATTTATTTAGTCTAGTCCACTTTTGTTATATAAATATCTTAGTTCCTTCTAATATAATAGAAGCTACGCCACTGGGATTCAGTGAGTAACCTAGTTCGTGAAGTCTGTGGAACGAGCAGAATGTTTATGGTAGGCATTTGTTACATCAACATACATTTTCCATGAAGCATAAATGTAAGGCCGCGTACGCAAGGAGCAAAGTAACGTAACCTACAGGCACGTTTGTAGCGCGCCATTATTCACGTTCTACTGTCTCAAAAGGTCTTTCCGCTTCGTTATGCTTACAAATCATTGTAGTTTCCGCTTGTAAACGCGGTGTAATCTCTCGTGTGAACAATATTTGTTCAAGCGGGCGCGGGCATGTTGGATTGGCGCTTTAGTTTTATATTTTGAAAAGACAGTTGAGTTTTTGCGCTTCCGTGTTTCGAAAAGGAAATATTTATAATTCGTTTTATAAGCGAAAATATTTCGTTTATAATAACAATAAATGCAATATTTAAAAGAAAAGAAAGTCCTTGGCACCTCTGTACGGTACTAAAACTGGTACGGTACAAATTTACGAATACTGTAGACCATAAACGAAACTGACTTAAGTTGTATAGTATCATACCTTTAAACTGCATAGTTTACATTTATGTTTTAGTAGACTAGTACGTATAATAAAAGTCAATCAACTACTTTAACATTTATGTATTACTAACTTATTTTAATTACGCCACCCCATGGTCCCTAAACTCCGCTTTGTTCGCCAAACGACATTTATCGTCGGGTTCGGGAGTATAGTCGGCGGGATCACTCGGGGTGATCAGTCAATAAATAAGCCTATATCTTGTACCTCACACCACTTAAGCGATGTACCCCGCTTCTGTTACCTTTTTGACGTGAATACGTCTGCAAATTTGTTTCCATGGTAGGAGGCAATTCGAAAAACTTGATGATAACAAAATCGGGGGAAATAATTTGCATTGCAGCTACGTAACTGTCACCTACATCCAAAATTTAATTATACCACTCGATAATTAAATGATCAAGGAATTCTTTACGTTGAGTGGGGCCGTGATGCATCGCGCGCGGCGGAGGGGACACGCCTTCATTTTGAGGTCGTTTCGTCGTATCACATAATTTCGTTTAGTATAAATTTTGATTCGGAGAAGCTACGACGCTCATTTGAGTTTCAATCAACAGCTCTGGTCAAGATTTATCGATTGCGTTTATAAAACATTAGTGTGGAATGGTTATGTTGAGTATATATGGTGTTAAAGTTAAAAATTAAGAATATTTATTAAATGGCGGCCTATACTAGTGAAAAAGCCAAATCAAAATATAGAAACCATATTTTGATTTGGCTTTTTCACTAGTATAGGCCGCCATTTAATAAATATTCTTCGGTTCGAAGGAGCTTCTCAAGGGCAATCCAAGAATATACGTAAAATACCATATGATAAAGCGAAGCGGTGCCGGGGACGTAAAAAATATTACCTGTTAACGTACACGTATTCACGTAAAACACACGGCCGTGTCACCAACCCAGCCACGCCCCATTTTTTATCACTGCTCTACCTGTATAACTTGATGATATATAATTCATAATTATGATATATAATTCAAAATGATATATAATTCACAATTATCCATGATGATATCTAATTCATAATTATCCTAAAGTTTAGACATTTTCAATACGAATTTTTAAATAAGATGTGTGGTTCCGATACTAACGCGAACAAATAAATAAACAAACTTTTTCACTTCGTAGTATAGAAACATGTAGCTCTGAAGATAGTATTAAAATCGCAACACACGTTTAAGAGATACGAAATACCCGCAAACATAAATATGCACGCACGCATACCAACACGCACGTACGCAAACATATGTGCCAAAAGGGTGTTACCCTCCTTTTTATGCTGGGGATTAAAAACTTGATCCTTTGTGACGTTAATGACTCGTCTCTCCATCCATCACGATCCGTTATCTCCGGAAAGACTGGTGGCGTCTAGATAAAATTTACAGTTATTTTATGTGCTCGCGTGAATTTCTATAGTATGTAAAGGATATTATTTCAAAACTTTCGGAAGCAAAATTTTGAGATACTAAATATAAAATGTTATTGCCAAACTTGCAATGTCAAAAAAGATGAGAATAGGCT
The DNA here is from genome assembly GCA_039881145.1 of Druceiella hillmani. Taxonomy (NCBI): domain Eukaryota; kingdom Metazoa; phylum Arthropoda; class Insecta; order Lepidoptera; family Hepialidae; genus Druceiella; species Druceiella hillmani. The sequence continues at coordinate 7,674,228 of JAYKKI010000045.1, read as the reverse complement.
ATTTGTTTTTGTGGGGAAAATCCTCCGAAAATGTTTCGACCAATACATATAAACCATTCCTGGAGAATCAACACTTTTCTTCGTTTCGACATAAAAAAAACAAAAGACAAAACAATAATTTAAAAAAGATTTTACTCTGCAAAGCATTTAATAACAAAAGAAATTACCGAAAAAATGGTTGAATGATGTGTTTGCTGATCTTATAAAAATGAGGTTTAAAAACTGGAAGAGGAAGTCACTTGATGGAAATATCTGGAGAGATATGGTGGAGCAAGTCAGGACTCATAAAAGATAAACGCCAAAATGAAGAAAAAATATTAAATAAAATTTTACAATTTTTTCATCCCAAATAGTTTTAGTTTTCATATTCTAACCGTTGTTATTTTTAGGAAAAATTATAATAGCTATGAAAAAAATATGCCACTCCTATCTTGCTGTTTCTGAAAGCACGGATGCAATGAAATAAAATAAACTACACGATGTTACGTATTATTGCGTACCATTGATCTGTGCATATTATTATATACTATTGATCGATACATATATTAGCAAAAATTCTACGCTTATGAAATAAACTCAAATCGATCCGTCCAACAATCTGCCCAATCGATTTTTTCAAAGACAGTGAACCAGAGCTAAATTTTGAATAACATATTCAAAATACAGCTTATTTCTATTCAGCCTATTATGCATTATTAATTCAGCATACTTATTAATCGTTGAAATATAAAAAATCACTAAAATGTTAATCCACAATATTAAGTATAAGTTAGGGAGGAGGGTGATCCAAATGAATCGTTATTAATTTAGCATACTTATTAATCGTTCAAATATAAAAAATCACTAAAATGTTAATTCACAATATTAAGGATAAGTTGGGGAGGAAGGTGATCCAAATTAATCATCATTAATTTAGCATACTTATGAATCGTTCAAATACAAAAAATCACTAAAATGTTAATTCACAATATTAAGGATAAGTTGGGGAGGAGGGTGATCCAAATGAATCATTATTAATTTAGCATACTTATGAATCGTTCAAATACAAAAAATCACTAAAATGTTAATCCACAATATTAAGTATAAGTTAGGGAGGAGGGTGATCCAAATGAATCGTTATTAATTTAGCATACTTATTAATCGTTCAAATATAAAAAATCACTAAAATGTTAATTCACAATATTAAGGATAAGTTGGGGAGGAAGGTGATCCAAATTAATCATCATTAATTTAGCATACTTATGAATCGTTCAAATACAAAAAATCACTAAAATGTTAATTCACAATATTAAGGATAAGTTGGGGAGGAGGGTGATCCAAATGAATCATTATTATTTAGCATACTTATGAATCGTTCAAATACAAAAAATCACTAAAATGTTAATTCACAATATTAAGGATAAGTTGGGGAGGAAGGTGATCCAAATTAATCATCATTAATTTAGCATACTTATGAATCGTTCAAATACAAAAAATCACTAAAATGTTAATTCACAATATTAAGTATAAGTTGGGGAGGAGGGTGATCCAAATGAATCGTTATTAATTTAGCATACTTATTAATCGTTCAAATATAAAAAATCACTAAAATGTTAATTCACAATATTAAGGATAAGTTGGGGAGGAAGGTGATCCAAATTAATCATCATTAATTTAGCATACTTATGAATCGTTCAAATACAAAAAATCACTAAAATGTTAATTCACAATATTAAGGATAAGTTGGGGAGGAGGGTGATCCAAATGAATCATTATTAATTTAGCATACTTATTAATCGTTCAAATATAAAAATCACTAAAATGTTAATTTTCAATATTAAGGATAAGATGGTGAGGAGGGTGATCCAAATGAATCGTTATTAATTAAGCAAACTTATAATCGTTCAAATATAAAAAAATCACTAAAATGTTAATTCGCAATATTAAGGATAATATGGGGAGGAGGGTGATCCAAATAAATCGTTGTTAATTCATGATACTTATTAATAGTTCAAATATAAAAAAATCACAAAAATGTTAATTCGCAATATTAAGGATAAATTGGGGAAGAGGGTGATCCAAACGAATCGCCGATTTAATATTTGTTTTAAACCCCATCTTGCAGGGTATCAAATAAAAGCTGATAAAATTGAAAATTGCATAATATAATTTTCATTTATCTATAAAAATTTTCTAGTAAAGTTTTATTCAGATAAACAGTCAATTGGCGTCTCGCCACTTTAACTTTTGACACTATACCGAGGAAAATGTCATAAAAATAAAAATATCTAACAGAGTCTATATTGAAGAAAATTTATTACAGCAATTCAATAGCGGTACGGAACACTTTTCGTACGAATACGGTATGTACACAGATATAATGAGGCTTAACGGTTTTTCTTTAGCTTGACTTTGCAGAAATATAGTAACGCACATATTTATTATTTTTCTATACCATCAAATAACCTAGAGATATTCATTTAAAATCTGTATCATGGATGTATTAAAAAGACTTATTGAAATAATAAAAACAGTCACGATGGAACAACAGTATGATATAGCCTTAATTTAAGATAATATTCAGATCGTTGTTGCTATTAAAAACAGCAACACTGAAAAACAAATTTCGAAGGTGTAAAAAATAAAAAAAATATTTAGGTTGAAAAATATAGTTATGCAAATCGATTAGAATGACAAACTTGCAAATAAAAAAAATTAAACGATGGGTTTTTTAGATATTTTATCTAAATATTCTTAATAGTTTTTATATAATAAAAGTACATACAAATAGAAATACGTATATTATATTTCAACTTATGTCTATTTACTCCTAAACTATATATGTACAGGAGATATAATACTTACCTTATTTAGTACTAGGGAATAAATCTATAGAGAATTTATACCTCACGTATTTCTGGGAATAATGTGTCAAAAGGTAGATCCTTCACTCTTGAAAATTGGCATTATGGGATAGGTCTTTATAAAACAAGTGAGGGGAACTGTCTAAAAAATTAATGATTTCTATTTCCATGTAGAATTATCTTTTGTTTTTTTCAATATGCTATTGTTTTTTTCAAGTGTGAAAGATATAGTAAGCAATATTTTTATATTCTGAAAAATTAAAAAATAATTTTATAGAAATACTATTAAACAATTAAATGTTTAGAAACGCCAAGTATGTACGGAGACCTAGTAATGCAAGTTCTCTTCAAACTTGACTAGTTTTGTAATCTATAATAAAGCTAATATTTCACATTTGCTATGTTGAGATTGGTCAATAGAGACAATAAATTTGTCATATTATACTAAACCTAATCAAAAAGTTTCTACTCCAAGGAGTACGAGGATTATATTTTAATTCCCACTACATATCAATTATTAAACCCCTAGCCCTCCCGCAATCTATTTCGAAAGTAAATCAGCCTCCAAAACATTGCTACAATGGCCATTCATAGTTAAACATTTTCATAAAGCGCTCGTAGTAATAGCATCCCAACCACTGCTCATTTAAATAAAACCTCTGAGTAAATCCCAGGTAACGACTGAACTATTCCGACCGACGCTACCGGCCGCGGCGTTCAGCTAGCGCCGCCCCCGGGATTACAGGCGTCGAAATGAAATATTAAACAGGCGCCTGATATTTAAATTAAAAACTTTAGCCATCATCCACACGGAAGCCCGCCGACACGCTCCAGAGTTTGCTGTTTAGGGAACTGTTTCGTAATGGACAACTTTTAATGACAACGGTATTTAATTACACGGGCACACTGGCTTTTATTATCGAATGTTGGCAGTGAAAATACTTTTAATGAACGATATTTGGAACCAGAGCTGCTTGAAAACTTAGATTGAATTTTGATACCAAAAATAAGCAGACTTGCGTTAATTATGTCTTTTCTATCGCTACCAAACAACTGACAATGTTTATGATACATAATTCCAGAAACAAATTTAGTCTACAACGTAAATATGTTTGCAAGCAAGAATGCAATCAAATGAAGAGGTTATGGGTTATTTTTTTACTTATTCAGAAATAAATATAGCTAAAGAATTAAGAAAAGCTTATGTAGGTACCCTTTATGTCCTTCTGTCACAAAGTCAGACATTCTATTTCGTTTAACTGACATCTAAAATTTAAATATGTCTGGTTCATTATTTAAACGATAGATTTTTAAAAGATTTTATCTAAATTTTCTTAGTATTTTTTACATAATAAAAGTATATAAAAACCGAAATACGTACATTATTACATTTCACCTTTTGTCTGTTTGATACGTAACCATACACTTGCGTATGGGTATAGGAGGTATAATATTTACCTTATTTAATCCTGGGGATAAATACATGAAGAAATTGTGACGTGTACCTCATGTATTCCTGAGAGTATATACATTATAGGACATATGTACGTATCTCATTTACTTCTAGGAGTATATACGTATAAAAGATGTGATGCCTACCTCATTTACTCCCGGGAACATACAATGTGGATTCGACCGTTCGACATTAAATGAACTCTCGTATGCTAGATGGTGTTCTCAACGGGACACCAAAAATTAAATTGAAAAAATTCAATAGTTTAGTCAAAGTAGTGAAGTAGTTTGAAATTTCAAACGCTTACATATTTTCATCAAGAACTCCTTAGACCATACATTGCCACATAGACATCTTCCCATAAACTTATTTTATTTCTTAATAACAGACAAATAGTAAAATAATTCTAATGCGTATGTCATAGGAGTCATAATCGATACAGACAACTGTAACATACTAACAGACGACTGTCACATTTTCGCAATGATAAATTTAATATTACGCGTGAAAACGACATAATAATTCATTTGTTTGTTATGAAGAGCGCTACGTGGCGAGACAAATATTCCAGGCACCCAGCGAATTAGTCACCGGGTAGCCTGCACGCCCTATTTCGATTTATTTATTTCGTTTAATTGTTTTACGTTTTCATTGTTTGTAACATATTATGATATCGACAAAATACGAAACATAGTTTTAACTGTGAATATGTACTTTTAATTATTTTGTTTATGATTGTGTGTGATAGGACACGTAACGTGGAATAAATAAATCACGTTTTTTACTCTAAGTAGGTACTATTCAAATTCATAGTGCCTTGTATATATTTCACGACTTTATAATACACCATTAAGCTTTTTATTTATGGAAAATGTCATGGGAAAGCGGCTGAAGCTATACGAACATATCGAGAGAGATAAGAAAACAGCCGTGTACTCGTATGTCCTTTAAATCCCCGCACGGTACGGTCACGATACCGTGCGGGGATTAGTTACATAAATATTACAACGATGTTTACGTTTTGTTTAAATTAAAAGACTATTTAGTAAGTTTTATTTATTTAATATTCGTTTTATTGTTCATTTCTTTAATTTAATGTACTTATGACAATTAATAGTGACTGGGTTTTCATTTAATGTCGAATAGTTAAATCCACATTGCATATATTTAGGAAATATGACAAGCACGACAATTGCTCCTGGGAGTACATACGTATTGAAGATATGATACGTAACTCATTTACTCCTGACAGTATACACATACGTATAGAAGGTACTCCTCATATGACTCATGAGTCATAGAAATATCTTCTATCTCCCTCATATAGAAAACATACCTCATTGGAGTCCTGCCAAAATCGATTAAATTGTTAATTAATTTTTGCATATTGCGCCTTCAAACAAGCAAGTATGCAGATAGACAGACAGATAACAATTTTAAAACATATAGTACTTTTTCACCTGAACTTACTTTTTAAAAAATGTCTTTAATGTGCTTGAGTTTTCGCCATTATTATTTTGTTACATGTATAGTTTCATTATTTATATTTAATCATGATACAACTTTATACGGTGTATCACAAGAAAATCATTTGTACCAATCAGACTACCGGCTCTAGATATAAGCATATGGATATACAACACATACATGCACCCGGCGCTAGAGATGTATATATAGACACACTTACAATACATATATGCAAGCTGATAAATAAAATACCCACTTTAAGTGCCATGGTGAGGCAGAAAGGGATGCAGCATCGACGTTGAAAGTTGCGGTACAATCGCTACTGTGCTTTTTTCGACATCTCTTCTTCCCATTTTTAATGCCTATTATAATGTAAAATATGCTGTTTTAAGTTTTTCAGTTCAACTTTATATTGAAGACTGAAATCTATGCTAATATTATAAATCTGAAAAGCTTGTTTATTTTTTGTTTGTTTGAATGCAATAATCTCTAAATCTACCACTCAGATTAAAAAAAAATTGAATTTAGTAGACCATTTATTGAGGAAGGTTTTATCCTATGTAACATCACGCTACGATCCTTACAATAGCAACTATTACCATGGAACGTTTAGGTAAGAATGTATCCGAAGTGAGAACGAAGACGCTGATGCGGGTGGACGGTGTGGCACGGTGGGCCAGGGGCCAGAATCAGCCCGACGAGAACCAAACATTACCGAAAAGAACCGATCTGTAAACGCTTAAGGTTGCTGCGAGGGACCATGCCTCTCGGCTCAGTCGCATGGTCGGCTCCAGTTGGCTCACTAGGCAACAGTCATGCTTTAGTAAACTAATTTTTCTCGATGTTTTTGAATAATTCTGTGCGTTTAGAAACTTATAAACTTAAACTTTATTAACCTATAGTTTTTTTTTCTTTTCTAATTGTAGATTATAGTTGGGTTTATTTTTTGGTGTACATTTTTTAAACTGGTTGTTAGATTAGTACTTAAGTATGTACTATACTTTAGTTTAATTGATGAAAGCGTAAACTATGAGTTATATGTATATCACCTATCACTTTACGATATACAGTTTTTAAACGCGGGTGAAACTCCTGGACACAACTAGTAAATAATAAGGAAAGAATACTATTTTGACCGAATGAGAACAAACCTCATGTCCTCTGGACACGAGAATCGAATGCTCACATCACTGTGCCGCAACCAGAGATCTCATTTTTAGGGCGCCGTACCTTAAAAGGGAAAAGCGGATATATGCTAGTCCGACTCGCACACGAAAGGTTCCGTACCACCGCACTACATTAACACTAATTATTTAATAAGTAAGAAGATAGAGGCCATAGCACCATGTGACTCGTAAAAATCAGTAGAACAATTGGCTAATTAAATCTGCCACACGTACCTTACGTGTTAAGATACTATTCCCAATCCGTCCACCCGGGTTGTCTCAGGGTCCCTCCTGGGACCCATAATGATCCACCTCATACAAAAGAAAACCTTCGAAAGTCCTCTAATAGTGTCCCGTATCTACAGTCTCAGCACTTCCACCCAATAGGGTTAGAGTTTGTCCCTTCTCAATGAGTCATTTAAGTACTCAATTTTTTCAAGAACGTTTTTTGCGAACGATCTAAATGACTCAAAGATCGGTCCATTCTCAACCAAATCTCGATGACTCAAGATACCACGTTCTAAGTCTCCGCGTGATTCTACTTTAATGTTCAGACGTATGCTCTCTAACAAAATTCTACGCGCATCGTCGTGCTCAATACAGTGGAGTAGAACATGATTCATGTCCTGCGTCTCAAATCCGTAGGTACACGCCGGGCTATATCTCAAAGTAAATCTAAACAAACTGGCACGGAATGCGCCATGTTCCGTTAAAAATTGGGAAACATAATAATTAGAAACGAGCCAGTTCTTACTTAGCCGCTCGGAAACATCGGAAAGAACAACCTGGTCGTTTCCCCCTTGGAATCGGGGGAGGACCACCTAGACCGCCAGTGAGCAACGACGAGTTCTAAAATACATCTCTTTCTAGTAGCAAGGGGTTCGTTTACTAAAAACCCAAAATTTAACGGATCCGCAACAAAACTCTTACCTCGAGCCAAGATGAAGTTACCCACGCGATCTGCAATCGCGAGGTCAGCAGGCAGGTGATCCGCCAAAATAAGAAGAAGCGGTAAGAAGTTTCGCCGCGCATCGAGGACTATGCCCAGGTGGGTCACCTGATCCCGCACACCGTTTCTAGCACCAGCCATAACCACAGACGGCACCCTCGCCAGTCTGCCCTTAAAGAGAACAGCCTCGGCTTTTTGTGGGGCAAAGCAAAGCCTATGTTGAGTAAGCTGTCTGTCTTACCGATCTCTCAAGTACTGGCCTGAATGCAGAGCAGGTATCAATGCCGATACGGTGATCTGCTGGCTTCTTGAACTGGGTGCAGGTGACGCAGGTCTCTGAGGTAAAGTCCTTGGTACATTCTTTGCTATCGTGGCCATTTTCAGTACAGCGATTGGAGTACTGATCATCCTTACAATGACGCACCACTTGACCGTCTTGACCGTAGAGATGACATTTAAAGCATCTCGTCACCTGCACAAAGTCAGCAATGCGACAAGACGTCCAATTTAAAAACAAATGCTCATCTTTCAAGAGCGATTCTCTCATGTTCTGGTGGAGTTCCAGAACTATGTTCTTATTTGCCGAACGTGAGGTTCGGGTAATGGCACGAATCTTTGCCAATTCGATAGTTGGGAATCCCATTAGGTTCTCTTCTTTTAGTACTGTTAGGAATTTGTCGATCGACAGCTCTTTCGGAACATCATAAACGATAACCGATGGCAATTTCTCACGCTTTTCCTCTATTTTTCCCTTAATGGAGGCAGCCGCTTCTTGGTGCTTTTTAGGGCTCTCAGCACCACCCACCACCCCACCGTTACAAATGGCTGAGGTCCTATTTATCCTAATACCAAGGCTCTGTGGTTTTATCTCTTTTTTAAGCGTATTGAGGATCTCAGCGCTAAACCTTGACTTATCTTTATTTAGGTGAAAGATAAACACAGGCTTCGGCGTCGGCTGATACTCCTTGCGGACTTCGGGGATGGTGGCTTTTAGGACCGATGGCATAGGGGCGGCTCGGCCAGACAGCAGAGCAGCACTGTAGGAAACTGGGGCAGTATCCTTCTTCATCGCCTGGGTCTTCACCAATTTTATTATCTCTTCTTTTTCTGCTATGATAGCCTCGGCCACCTTCAAATCTTCCTTAGCAGAAGTAGCGTCCTCTGTGAAAAGGGCCACTTGGGCCATGAGGGCTACCGTGAGCTTAGCGACTGTCTCCTTAATTCCCGCTGAAACTCGGGTAAAGGAACCCACCGTCTCATTTATCTTCTCTATAATGTTCCGAGTTGCGACGATCTTATCAGCACTGCGTCTCTCGACCTGTTTTCTGATAGCTGCGAGGGGGAGGAGAGGGGAAGAGTACTCAGTAGACTCCTCGGGGTCTTCCTCGACGTTGATGCCATCGTCGCCGTGGCCTTCTACTCTCGTAGAGCTCCTTGGTGTTAAGATACTGTGGTAATTTGTTATTAATTATAGTAAGATACTGGTAAACTATTTTAAGTTATTTAACAGTCAATGCAGAAATGTATTATTGCTCGCAGATAAACATATGGCTCGCTTGACCACTCGGCCTCCTCACGCACCGGCAAAAGCTCCCGCACCGAGCAGCGAGCACCATAGCCACTGCCGCATGGCGTGCCGACTACCGACCGCTAATTTTTTGAATTATAAGCTTAGTAGCCTTTATTTTATTATCTGTTATTTTATAATTAAAGTGGAGGTAAATAAAGCTCTTAAAACATTTTTTTTCATTTTCCATATCGTATGAGCTATTACTTGAAAAGACTTGGTAAAAGGGGAACAAAATTATATTTTTCACAATTTTAAATTGCATATTTATAAATTTCAAGAATATGCAAAAGTGTAGCATTCCGCCCCCTTATTTCCATAACTACAGAGATAAAAATCGTGGAAGACAAAGGGTTGGTAAAACCTGACAACGAGATTACAGGAAAGCTAAGCGATTGGTCTAGATCTTATAATTGTTTAAACCTGCACCGTGTTCTTACGCCTGTGAAAGATTTAGTAGACACTATATTTAAGTTGCAAAAAATTAATATCCGTCAATATTTTAATAGAAATATTTTGTATACTCAAATGCCTGTAAATACAGAAATGTTTTTTTTCTGGATCACCGGACAAACATATGGTTAAATGTGAGTGAAGGTGGGGGAGGTATTTTACGTTTCGATACTACACGTCTCTCATTTATAGCATAGTTATTAGCATCAACGCAATCATTTCTTAAAACGTATACTAATATTTTTAAACTGTGCATACATTCAAATCTAAAACAAACAATATACGTATAAGTGATATTATGATAATAAATACAAATCAATTATATTTGAATATATAGCTTGGAAAGGCAAATTCAAAATATACCAGAAATTTACGTCCGTTCACATGTGAGGACCGAACCAAACTGAAGTAAGTACATAAAAACGGGTAATTCAGTATAAAACGGAAAATTCAGTAACCCTAACTACGGCGAATATAAAATCCTCGTTAACCTACAATGCATCTATATCCACAAAAATAGTAGATAATTGTGAAATAATTTAAAACAAATATTGACTATCCCATCAGTTTCGAACTCGAATAAAATTAAGCAATCTCAATTCACTTTCGAACATCGTATCTATCGAATATCGCCGATGAGTTTATTTAAATTGAAACCGAATACAATTGCCCAAGCTAGAATTCGAAATTAATTCTCTGCACGTACCCCATAAATGGTCAAATTTTGTCCCCTAGATAAAGCCATGCCACGTTTGGGATCGAAATATTTGAAGGGTCGGGGTTGAGGGTGCGGCCCGAGTGGAGAAGAGTCGACCTTATTTAACTACATCGGGCTTCATAGCTTTTTACTCAAGAAATAGGTACCCAAATGTAAGAGGGCTGTGGAGGTTAATGCATTTCTGCCGTTGTTTTGCTCATCCCTTTATGCCATCTCGGGAATAAATTCAAACCGCTTATCAAATGGAAGAATTCTCAGTGAACCCCATACTACGGCTTAGTATCCTATACTATTAAGCTAAACAACTTTTAAGCGCGCATATATGCTTTTAAGCATAACCTATTAGAATAAATATTAGTATTTAAATTTTCAATTACACTGTATCTTCAAAGCTCATCGATCAAGGTAGCCTTTTTTGTTTCTATTATTGTAGAATTTTTTACAATTGTATTCAAAACGAAAGAAACACAAATAATGTAGTTCACTATACCTAAATTTGCTGTTTTTAATAAAATGTAATGAAAATATAGGTCAACTGAAAAGCAGCAATGAAATAATTATAATTTTGATTAAATATAAACAAATTATGATCGTTTAAATGTAATGGTCTCTACCATATAGTTCAGATCTTCCTATTTAATTCGCTCTCTTAGAAAACAAAGAGCAATACTGAAAATTACATCACCACGTTCTCAGTATAACCCGCCTAACCTGTTGAACTCGACACACCACGAAACCCACACTGGTGACGCATAGAGCAATGCACCATGATATTTCTCCATATACAACAGTTACCCAAACCAACCAGCCCCGCTAAACTGTGTCAAAGCCCAGAAGGCTATACTGGCCCTTTAGCCAATATACCGTTCTTGAGGGATAGATATTCGTTTAGAGTCGAGGTCCTACCTAAATATCTCTCTTAGGTATACCTAAATATCTAATCTCGCACACGGATCCTGTCCCAACCAATACCACAATTTCTTGCTAGTCTGCCCTTGACGAAGACAGCTCCGGAATTTAAGTTTATTCTAGGTGCCCTTGCAAAATATCCTGGCAAGGGAGTCCGCCACCCGATTCTCTATTTCTCTATGGTTCACTCCTATGACCATCAGTAAAATGTCATTAGGCGGTCTTACAGCATCCCTAAGGGGTATAGGTTTCTGGTCTACCAAGTCAACATTCTGTTTACTTAATATAAAAAAAACAATCCGATCACAGAAGTAGTTACTTATAATCTGGCAAAGATCCACTGATATTCCCGGAGAATTTAAGTCGGTTGAAATGGTCGGCGACCAATCATTATCACAACGCCGAAGATGCCCAAGATAACACCAAGTACGTACTTCTCTGGGCACGCATCTACCCAAGATAAAGCGGCAGATATAGCATCTGTTGTGGACACTCTGGGTCGAAATCAAACTACATAGAGAACTATGGCAAATGAGACAGTTGCGCCAGCAAACGCACCGCCAATACCCGCTCAGATAACTTTCCCAAGCCCGAAAAGAGCATAATGGTTCTGTATGTATAACTTTGGATCGCCAGGCGACCTCCCATTACACTTTGGGATAAACTTTAGTTTCTCCACTTTCCAAACCGTCGGAAAGTAACCTTCAAGCAGGCAGCGATTGAATATCTTGATCTTGTTTTCGATCATGTGAATGCCTGGGACCTTTGTCAAGTCCAATTTTATAACGATATCATCTAACTCTAGATGACATATCTCCGGGCCAAAGCTACTAGATACAGATACGCTGGAATTGATTCCGATTAGCCGTTATTTGGCTGGGTCGAGATTTGGCTCTTCATCAGGGAAGTGAGGGAACAAGAGCTACTCTAATATTTTGTGCATATTTTCGGTGCAACACCCATCGAATTTTCTAAGAGCGCTAAAAACAAAAAAGTCTCAGGGTTTCGGATACTTTTATATACGGCTTTCCAGGGATCGCAAATACCTACCTGGGTTACAAAAGACCGAAAATAGGCGCCTAGCCCGCTTAACTTCACTATTGTACTTACAACAGATAACTGATAAGGCCACCCATCGACCCACAACTAAAACTCCATTTGGCATCCCCTTATTTATAGCACGAAGACCCATCACAAAGTTTCCTGGTTTCGTTCCATCAAGGCTATTTTTTCTTCGCTGCCCCGAATAAACCTTACCTCCCCAGCGGCTTTCAACGAATTTCACTGAAGTCATTGAGCGCCGGTGGCAAATTTGAAGAAAATCGGTACCAGCCTTAGCACAGTGAGTTGAACGGAGATCTGATTTACGTCCAGGTCCTGATGAGGGGCACGCCTGGGCTATGAAAAATAAAATTGTAAAGAATAAATAATGGAAATATAACAGAAACTTAGTTACCGTCGAACTAGCAGCTAAAGCAGCAGGAAATATCACACCGCCGATTTGTTTTCCCCTGGCCTTAAATTCAAGGATACTTTTTACGCAGTGGTCCTTCGAAGGGCATCAGTGCCAGGATTAGGTCTTGGTGAATAACTGCCGTTCAGTTCCTCATTTTTATGGACAACTTCATCACGTAACATTCCCCAGAATATCCATTCCTGTTACTACTTGGTAATCATTCACGTCGATATTAATGTGGTCGAAAAGGCAAAGGCCAACTCAATCATAATATTATATTTCCCGTCGCATTGCTTACATTAGTTGCATTGTATACATTACTTGCCGTTTGAGATTGGCTACATAATAACCCGGACAAAACAATGTCTATTTACGAAATACCAGAAATAGTTGGTCACGCTTGGGTCCTAGCAGCGATTTCTAATAATATATTGAATACTCGTTCAAAAAAGCTCTTAATAATATACTTGTTCAAGAAAGCAGGTAAATGCCCGTACAATCCTGAAATATACACGGGTAGACTTTTCTTAATTTTTTGTGACTAATTGTAAAATGCCTGAAACTAATCAGCTGCAGGAAACAACACAAAAGGGGAATGGAAAGGACGGAAATTTCGAGAAGCCGAAGAGTTTCAGCCCCTACCCATGTAAGCGGAAGAAAGGTAGAGCCACATGAGGTAGTACAATACAACCCATCCCGGACCCTTAAACATATTGAACTCACCATTTAGAGCATTTTGTCCTGAAGCTGTTAAACTTGTAGCAAAAGCGCCGCCTATATTGTCAACGACCTCCAGGCATACAGTAAGAAACTCAGTAATCTTGACAGTTACGCCTGAAAAGGACTAAAAAGGCTATAACTGAGGAAAGGGTAAATAGAAAAAAAGGCAATACCATAGGCAAACAGAGAGAAAAGCAATAGCAAAGGAAAAATGAGGGCATAAATAAAGGAAAATGCAAAAGAGAGGGAAAAGGAAAAATAAGTAATGCTAAAACCCTTATAAAACGGAAAGTCCTATAAGAAAATAATTCTGGAAGAATTAGTGAAAAAGACAGCCTGAAACTATATTGATTAATTTGCTGTAATTACTATTTTAATTCACAACCAATAGAAAAATTGATATAATACGTTCTGTGCAAGAATTGGGCACATTTAAAATGGAAACGGATGATGTTGGTTCCTATGGATGTCCCAATTGTAATTCTGACAATGAACCTACGTACTTGTAATTATTGATAAATTAAATTGATTCTGTAAAACTGAATTAAGACCCAAATCAATATGTAAAACACGGCTATATTAGTTCATGTAATAAAACGTCAAAATAAATTTCCCATAATGTCTCTCCTGAGGACTGAAAATATAACATATCCATAAAAATCGTTCTCATTTACGTGACTAGATATAGATGTATATGGACTCCAGATGACAGAACAGTATTCAATGTATTTACATTGAAAAATAAAGAAGACAAAAAAAAACAAAAACTCATATTGTAAATACTTTGCATTATACAAGATGAGTTCGTTTCCACTTCCACTATTTGCCAATTCATATGAACAACCTGATCGTCACGGATTTAGTGACGCCACCAAGCCGATACGACGTCCCGCATACCGTATATTTGATATCAATTGCTCGCGTTGAGCCGTAGGCGTCTCACCGCACTCCACTCGACGACTGTATCAATATCACATTATAACCGTACGCAATCCGCTACACAGAAAATAGATTCATATTGTGAGCAAATAACAAACAGCTCGAAGTTCCGATGGCATTATCGTTATAATGGTTAGATGGAAAGGTCACTACTCTTACGAATTGTCTGTTCGACAGCATGAAGAGAAGCATTTTCGCACTGATATATAAAAACCTACATTGCAGAGGCAGTTCAGCAAAATATATTTGATCAAAAACTTTCTGATAATTAAATTTCGTAATAGCAATTTGAATTCCAATGTCGACGTGGCATGAGACAAACTCTTAGTAAAAAACCTAGTCTACGAAAAGGTTCGATTCCGTGCCTCAAAAGGAAAAACGAAACCCTCATAAGATCGCTCCGTTTTTCCTTCTATCAAAGCCGTTTTTTTTTCAAAACCTGATTGACGTAGACATTATATTAACCCGCATATACCAAAACAGTTAAAACTCAAAAAATTTAGGGGGATTGAGAAGTTAGGCAAATTAAATATTCAAAAAAACAATTTTTAAGAATTCCATATAGTTTGAAAAGTCACAAAAATATTTTTTATAACTTCGCAATCTTCAGAGATATACTGGAAGAAAAGGTAAGTTCCTCCTCCTCACTTCCTTATGATGAACACAATACTGATGATGTGTTATGTATAATAAATAAAATAATTTCACTTCAAACTAAGTACAAAACTCTAAATGCGCGTTATGAATTTCACTTGGCCGGTATTTTAATATTCAGATATTTATTCTATCTCTACTTTATTGCAGATCTTGTTCTGCCCTAATTAATGGTTCTCGATGAATTTGACGTTAGATTCATATGTGTTTCAACTTCTTTGTTATCCATACTGACCTTCTAGAATAGATCTAAAAGCTCCTTCTAAAAGCTCTAATAAACTTAGTTGTAAAACATGATAATCAAATAAGCTTAATGACAAAAACATTTCAAAGCGATGCATATTTATAACTTTGCCATTTATTAATAGACAAAATATAACTATTTTATCAAAAAATTAACTACATTGAAAGAACTGCGTTCACGATCTCTCGCATTTATTTCAAATTACAATCATGCATTATAGTTACTTCGCGCATTGAACTATTATTAGAGATAATTTATGTCGTGCGATTTCATAATATTTCGGGGTTTAACTGTTTTATTATATGGCGAGAGAACTGCATATATCAGTTCTCGTTTCATAAGATTTCGGGGTTTAACTGCTTTATTGTATGGCGAGAGAACTGCATATATCAGCCCTCGTTTCTCGCTTTCTCATTTTCTTAGCCGCAACCACCTAAGTGATCAATAGAAAACACAAAATTACGGCAGGGCTATCGTAATATTCGGCAAATTCAAGGAACTCTGTTCTCCAGAATGTGCACCCATAAGTTGAATTCTTTTCTTTCACAAATTTTTAATAATCAAAAGTTTAAATTTACAAGAATACATGACTAAATAAAATTCTTCTTACTAAGTAGAGTCATGGTAACCAGTGTGCCCGGTGAGTCTCTATGACTAGAAAATTAATTTTTAATTATCAGGAATCCGCAGTTACAGAAAAAAATTATATTTTTGTGGCAGATATCTTATGCTTATGTTGACGGTGACTTTCCATTCACTGCCTTTAGTTTTTTTTAAGTATACCCTTACATTTAGTATCAATATTATATTAAACAATTTATAATCTAATAAGCACGAGAAAATTTAATTAAAGTTATCAAAACACTGGTTTGTGTTATTATCCCACGAAAGTGAGAAATAACAGAATAAATAGATCAATTGATAAACGTATCTTGCGGGATAATAATTAGTTAAACTTATTCTTAATTAACTAATTATATATACTTTATCTTAAATTTTTTTAATGGTTATGGATAATTTTTCATTTAAAATAATTGTTTCTTTTTTAACAATTATTATTTTTATGATAAGAAGTGACTCCAATTATTCTACCTTGTTTATTTAAATATCTGTGCATTAACAGTCAATCACATATGCAAAAAACCAAAATAAATATGTAATCGATTATTTAAAATTTAATTGCTAACACATAATTTAATGTTTTTTATAAAGCTATTTTGGAGTTACATAATAAAATAATAAAATTTTTGTTACACTTGTAATTTAATTATGTTTCGAAATTGAAATCTGTCGTATGTATAAAAAGAATTATTCGTGAAATAGTTTAAATAGTAAAACTTTGTTGTTGACCATATCGTTGGATATACGCAAATAAGATTGTACTTAACACAAGATGAATTATCAATGGCATAGTCCTTTGCTTGGTTCTTTTTTAACATATTCGGAACTAGACACAAAAGAGTCAATGAGCCAGCACCTAATATTTGTAATAAATATTTAATTTACTATTTTCTATGACCTAGCCAAACGGTCTAACGATATCGCCACATATTTAAATCTGGCGCCAATTTCTAATTTCAGATAAATTTTGAAGTTGCATTACAGGTACACGATTATATTAATGATATACAATAGCTATAATTAAAAATTAAAAACAGTATAACCTGATTATTATATAAAAATAAATGAAATGTGGGGTAGGTTCAAATTTTCGACTTAAAAATATTAATTTTTTATGTAAAAATAAAACCGTATTTGCAGCAGCTGGCATGAATCAGTAGCCACCGGTTACTGGCATTAAGTAGAATTATATAATGTAAGAACTCCGAAATATTTTGAATGGCCATCTTATCGGATTAGCTATGCTGACCTGTATTACGCCATTGTGCATGTAAACTTTCAAATCAAATCCAAAACTTCACGAAAATAAAACTATTTATTATTTTACGATATTTCACACACTAGAGTTAAAATGACTGCAACTCACAATTAACAATATTTTACATTGGAATATGGAATGCTAGACGTGTGAAATATATTATTAGTCTTCATTTACTTTTAGATCGCATTGTTTATGGAAATGGACGCAATATTCCATTGACTTTTTATTTTTCTGTCAACTATCTGTCAAAGACCAACAACAGATGGAAGTCAAAACCAAAATAAATATGTAATCGATTATTTAAAATTTAATTGCTAACAGATAATAGAGTTACTTCTCAATGGATATTATTCTGTATATGTCACTCGTCTAGTTATAACTACAATCGCCGATCAAGTTATAAATATTAAATGTTTCGAAGTACGATTTTTAAAATAAATACATCATGAAGGCGTTACTTGTGTTTGATAATGTAAATGATTTGGTGTTTTGGAAGTGGGATGAACAATTCATATCTCGTGTCAAGAATTTGCTGACTGAGGTAAATAGTAATTCGTCTTGGTACAAATGCTGTTACTACAAATGCAAATGCATTTTAAATTCTTTTCTATTAACTATAATAGAAACTTATAGCTCGCTCACATTTTATTATATTAAAAAAATTAAATAACAAAATTTTTCCATGCAAGTTATGTTTTCACAACAAATTATTTGTTATGATAAAAGGTGTTGTTAATTTACTAAAAACTTTAATATTGAGATAGATATCACTTTTAAAATTTAGTTAGATTTTAATAAAAATTGTCATGCTGCAATAAGTCTGTTTTGGTTTAGTCTCCACCTTCAATACAGTTTTATCACTTTATTTATAGTAGATGAGAATAATTATTTTTAAAATATTCATTTATATTTTTTTACAGTAATACTTCTTATGTTAAAATAGTTTACTAGACTTTCCTATATAACAAACAATTTGAAAATTCAGATGTTCCTTTACAACTATTTTTATTATGTATACATAGACTTTCCTATATAACAAACAATTTGAAAATTCAGATGTTCCTTTACGACTATTTTTATTATGTATACATAGATGTAAATGGGTTGAATTTCAACTCGGTTAAATATGAAAGGATAACACACGATAATAACAGATATGAATATGAAAATATCATTTTTGAAACTGTTTTTTTATCTTTTAAATTGATGTTTATTGAATTCCAATTTCATGCTTTACCTCCATCTTACGGCAGTAAATATGTATGCACATACAAATATACATGCTCTTATACGCATACTAGTATATTCAATTGCATGTAGATTGAATTTCAATAGTATCTGCCATGACGTTGGAACCACTATAGCTATCTAGTATTGTTATTTTTTAATAATAATAATGTAAAATTTTTACATCTTTCACACCTCGGTGACTCCATAGAAACCGTCACCAAACTTAATGAGTCCCTATCTCACGTATGGCAGTAATGAGAGAGTCAATAAAGAACATATAAGGTTTGTTCAAATACCTTAAGTCTGCGTGCCTCTGGCTCTTAGACTAAATATTGATATCATAACAAATAAGATTTTCTTCCTTCATATGGAAAATTTCATTTTAATTAACTTGATCAAATTTTTTTATGTCAATTTTTCCATCTTATATTTTTAATAACTTGCTAAGTATATTATGCGCTATAATTCTCTAAAAAGATATCTTCTTCAATTTTTATAATTTGTTATGTATATTATGCGCTACAATTCTCTCATAGGAAAATGTGGAAGATAGCAAGGATGGAGAAGATGGTGTATATGCTGTATCACAACTCTATTCACCCATCGTGACATCACAGCGAGTCATGGCAGCTCAGTTTGGTAACACCTATTCCTCTATGCAGTGTAAGGACGGAACTAATCTTGTGTTTGATGAGGTAAGTTCTAATATAAACATGTTCCTAGAAGGCACAAATCAAAATTGATTAAAAATTTATTTCTCTTAAAGGTATTATAAAATTAGCCAAAACTTACTTCCTGAAACCTAGGTTAGGTTTCAGGAAGTAAGTTTTATTACTTTTCTTTATCTACTTTATTATCTACATTTCGTTGTATGTTATTGAATTCTTGACAAAAAAGCAATCACTATATATTGAAAAGCCATGCCATTCCTTCTGAGAAGTTATTGATTGATCATGGGTTTATCTTTCAACAAGAAAGTTATTCCAAAAGCATCACCGATCGCTGTATTAGTTATCTGAGGAACCAGAAATACCTCCAATCGATGGTGGTCTCTCAGTCTCCCAGATCTTAATCCCATTGAGCTATTATGAGATGAACTAATTCCAAAAGTAAAGGCCACCGTTGCAACATATTTTAAATATCATGGAAAATAATATGTCAAATTCTGTTTGCAAAAAAACTTTTTAAGGAATTCCATATATAGCCAAGAAAATTATAACTTGGAAAAGAAAAGAAAGTTTTCTTTTTTTCTTTAGTGAAAAGAAAGTTTGACAAAATAAGGAAAGATCAGATGTGTTAAATACACTCTTTTGCATAAAAAACGGCTGGTTTTGATTTTGTCATATTATTAACAAAATATTGTTTATTAAGAGGTTGTATTAATTGTGATTATTACTGGCAGGTATAGTGTATTCTGGCACATAAAAACGAACGTTCTGAATTTGAAATTTATTCTTTTTGAATGAAAATTCTCTTTCACTGACAAAAACATATGTTTTGGCGGTAAATGAAATCCAACTCTTATTAAGTTCTTTTTCATTTGTTACGTTTTTTATTTTAACGAATAAATTTTAATTAATTTTTTGCTGTTTGCTACATTAGTTCACTTCTGTTTGCTATTCTCAGTATGGTTGAAAAACGATAAAGGCTAGTAAAGTTATTGTGCTGTTTGAAGAAGGCTCTAGCCAATGTTATGTGTCTAAGCAGTATAATGTGAGCTGTTCCACCGTCCAAAGGACCTGGCAACAATACCAAGAAACGGACTCCGTCAGTAGAAGGCCCGGTTCTGGAAGAAAATGGTTCACTGAACCACGGTACGACTGCTTCATAATCAGTCGAGTGCTACGAAATCATCAAGTTACGTACGTGGATCTCAAACAGAACCTTGAGGACATTAGAGGTACAAGAGTAAGCCTATGGACAGTCAGAAGGAGACTTCAGGCCGTCAATATACGTAGCTATCGCCCAGCTCGGGGCCTACATTGCTCCGTGAGCATCGAGTTGCGAGATTGAGAATCGCTCAAAATTTTTCGTCATGGACTTAACAAGACTGGAATAGTATTTTATTCTCCGATGAAGCTCGTATATCGATTAGTGGTGAGGATCGACGTCGGCGAGTCTTACGAAGACCTGGAGAACGCTTTGCAGAAGTGTGCTTTGAGGAAATCACCCCTTACGGTGGAGGCTCCGTAATGTTTTGGGCTGATATTAACTCAGATGACCGTACCGAGTTAGATTTTTTTGAAAATGGTACACTTAATGTGCAAAGGTACATAACAGAAGTTTTTATTCCTCATGCCCAACCTGCATTGACAGCAGTTGGAGGCGAGTCCATTTTTATGGATGACAACGCTCGCGCCCACCGCTCTAGAAACGTTGATGCATACATGCAGGAGGCCGGAATTCGTCGGTTAGACTAGCCAGCTAGAAGTCCCGGTCTCAATCTGATAGAACACATATGGTATAATCTCAAACAACGCGTCAGAGCCGTAAAACCAGCTCCAGAAAACATTTAGGTCCTTAAAAATGTGATCGTCGCTGAATGGGACGTATTCCTCAGGAAATTATAAAAAACGTCGCATGCCTAGCATTTTAAGCGCATTGATTTTAGCTAGAAGAGGCCATACTCGTTACCAAATTTCCAAATTATATGTTAAATTTATAAAAAATATTCAAAAATAAACTTTAGCCATTTTTAATGTACCAGTATGAAAACGCTCGTCTGTGGACTTTACATATTTTTTTTTATTTATTCACATTTTTAATGAGTGAAGTAGGTAGAAACGATATCTCAATAATAAATAACAATATTCACATCATATAAGTGCCCGTTTTTTTTGCGAAAGAGTATATTTAATAAAAAATAATTAAAAACAACTTTTTTTTTAATATGATAGGTTTTTTTTGTTTTTTTAGCTTTTTTATGTTTCACTTTGTCCGGAAAGTTTTTGCCATCAGTATGTATCACTAATTTCACTTTAGGTATAATTGGCTGTAACTTAGTTATTCTTGACAGTGTGCTTAATAAGACTCGACAAACCCATTCTTTTAATTTTATATCCCTCATTCTGAATGCAATATTCTACCGATTTGTCCCCTTGTCCTACATAGTCCTTGCCCTGGCATTACCTTACTTAATAGTCAGTGCTAACTTACATTTAGAAATATACTCACAATCTTTTGCAAGATATTAGGTCAACAGTTACATTATTATACATTATGCTTAGCTCTTATAGAATATTATTGTGTATTTGTGGCGTATAAAAGGTTAGCCAAAAATTCAAATTTAAACAAATAAATATTGTCTTAAAAATAAAGAGGTGAATAAAATATTTACATATAATACATTTGTATTGATTATTATATATAATACACTTAACGCAATATTTTTTAGATTAGAAAGAAGTATTAAAAAATTATTTTGGTTTCGCATAGAGATTAAAACATATTATTTAGTTCATAAATATTTTCAACAATAATTTTATATAAATGTTATTACATATTTTCAGTGGTTGGATCATGTCCTTCTGGTCATCAGCATGGAAGATTTAGAAGAGCTACATAGAGAGCTGGGTGACTGCAAAACGTTTATACAGCATATTTGTGGTCAAAACTTTCACTTGTAAGCAGTTTACATTAAGTAATTAACGGAATGTTTGTGGCTAAATGTGTACTACTTAGATAAAATAGCCTATTATATTAATTGCTTACTATCTGCTTTTGTAAACTATGTTATCATGTCAGCCTTAATAATGGATGAACTCATATATTTTGATTAATGGTAATTAACTTTACCGCTCATTATACATAACAAATGTTAATTGATGTTATGTAGATTGATGTTAATAGAATTTACATTAATGCTAAGCAAAATAATTAAATTCTGTCCTTATAGAAAATCATGTGACAAAACAATAAAAAATAATAACACATATCCATAGGAAAAAATTAATTCAGTATGAATTTTTAAAAATTGCTTTGCTAGCTACTACAGTATAAATAAAAACTAACTAATTTAGTAGGGGATCTACTTTGTATGCAATAAAAAAGTTTTTTAAACCACTTTTTATGAATTTTCAAAAACAAAACTAATAATGGCACGCTAATTAGTTTTGGTGTGTTTTAATACAAATTTGTAATGTAAAAAAGCAATAACACATTTTTAAAGCCACAGAATAGTTGGAAACACTAATTAAACAAATTATGAAGCGCAGCAAGGCCAGTAAATGTCGAAGTTCCAAAGCTTAAAACAAACAATTTGAAATAAAAAAATCGGTTTTTGTTATTATTAATCAAAATTAGTGATTTTTAGTTTTTTTAGGATTCAGTATTAACTTAAAAAGTTGTTTCAAGCCCATCACAGTCATGCTAAATCTGTAATCTCTAAATAGTTCGAATTCTAAAATTGTTCCATTTTTACCAAAGTCGGTACAGAATACTAAAAATGGATATATTTATATTTATGGAAAACAGTTTAAATTTTACATAATGTAAAATTGCAAGACCCTAAATAAGTTTGTAAATGGGAAAACACATTATTTAATTCTAAACCAAAATCTATGTAAGTTTGATTCCTAATTAAGTAGATCACTTGATTATTTAATTATCAGTTTATTAATAATTTAATAAACTGTAGTAAAATATTGTACGTATGCAAAATATTATAAAAAACATTAGTTTATCAATCCTTCAAAGTTCATCGAATATCTATATTCTTTTATATGATATAATTGTTTATGCTATTTGTGTTTCAGGCTTCAATCATCGACATACCGAAAGTGGCTGTCCATGCTCCTAGATGCACGCTTGAAGGGGGACAATATTCCAGGAGTAGGCGGTGTGCTTGGCACGAGTGGTGCTAGTGCTGCTGCCCTATCTGCACTGCGATCTGTTTGTGACATAATGAAGAATTCGGCACATCCACACTTCCATCTATTATTGTACGTCGGAGATAAATTGTTGGCATTATATTCAAGGTAAAATGTGTTTCTTCATATAAATGGCTATTTGCAGACTTAGTTTTTGACATATATTTTTACATTTTTATAGGTAATTTTAGCATGGCTTTGTTCATTTATATTTATAAGCATTAGAATTTCAGATATCATCATAATATTATTAAGTTATAAGGGGGTGGAGGTGGTGTAGGGAGAGGGGGAAGGAAGGGGAGGGGGAAGGCAGAGGAGAAGCCGAAGCCAAGACGGAAGAAAATCTATTACTGAATCTAATACCATGAAACAAGCAATTTCACGCTCATATGGGAAACTCGAAATACACCGAGCAACACGCGGTCACCCGGTACTGTTTGTTAAATTATAATTGTTCGGGATGTGAAAATATCTTTGAACTATTATTCGATAGTATTTATTTACCGAGCTACATCCTATCAGAATATTGAAAATAATTTTCTATAATGTGTACTTTGTGTCTTTAAACTTGGCTCAATTAATATTAATAATAATTTTAATGTACTTAAAGATATTCTCTGCATAATTACCATTTTTCATAATTTATCAATTTTTTAGCAACTTTAATATTATAATTTTTTAATATTATAATTTTATACAGTACAAACCGTTCTAAAAATATTTTAAGAGTTTAACTGACTTCCTAGTACATGAGTACCTGATACTATTATTAGTACATTTTAGTGACTCAATACTTGAGTGTATTTATCTAAAGTACTTAATTTATAATGTTTGTGATTGGCATAATGTAAAATATAAATTGGTAAATAATGGATATGTCATATGCGAGAACCATATATTTTAAAATATGGATATTGTTAACGTGTTGTCATTAGTCGTAGTCATAGTGTTATGCAATACTTATATACAAGGCATACCCCGACATATCAAAAGTACATTACATAATAACTTTTTGTAAAAAATGTGAATATAAAAATAAAACATTAATGAACCGATAATATAATAAATAACAAAACGTAAATTGACATTGTTGGCACATTTGCTAAGAACAAGTAAGATAGATTAAACAGTAAATGAATAAACATGAAATCATTCCAAGGACAATCAATTCAAAATAAATTTGGTTACCTTCAAGAATTTTGAAAGAACACTGGATGTTTTAGTTTTCTACGTCTCAGTTGAAGCACAAAAATATGACCTTGGTAATAACGTCAGATATGTCTTCCATTCCTTTTTTAAAGTAATTTTGATTTAAATTATAGTGAAACTAACTCACTCGCAAAATTTTGTCAGATTTCGAATTCCAAACACTTTTGCAATACTTACATCGCAATGTATTGTTGAAGCTGCAAATTTAAATACAAATGAATTATATTAAATTGTGTAAACATTTGAGGTAAGAGAAATTTCTTTGACAGAATTTTCTTTTTCTTCTTTTCTAACTTATTTTTAAATATAAAAATCGCGAATACCGTTTTCCTTGGCAGAATATTATCATAGAGCGACAGAAAAAAAAAGTACATAAAGATTAATTAATCTACATAGCTTCAAGAGGAAACATGGCATGAAATAGCCAGTGATTTTTAAGATTCTTGCTTACCTTTTTACGACCATGAACACTCACAATTAAGTTTATTTCATCTTATTTTAATTTGCAAAAAACATGCATTTGTCAGAAAATATTTTAGCTACTAGCGGAAATAAGAAAAATTAATTTAACCATATTAAAAAAAAATACGATCTCTATATTTGGTTAACAATTCTACTTCGCCATTTACCTATTTTGAATGTCAAACTTAAGAAAAATCAATTATACTATTACTTAAAAAAAATCAATTATAAGGAGGACTCTGAAAATATTAAAGATAAGCAGACTTGTGGAACTTTTAATATTCAACTTTTTTTATTATCATTTTATATAGGCATGGATCATTCTAACTAATAAAAGTACACATAGAATTATATTTAACGTCGTTTTCAAATATTATTAAATGTTTATAACACAATGTATCTAGTTATTTAATATACATAAGGTTAGTTATTTTTAAGTCTATCTTTATAGCTGATATTAGAATTGCACCCTAATTTACTTACGTATGTATGATAGCAAAAATAATGTAGTGGCTGCAGTGTGAAAAATTCTTCTTCGTTTATTTTTGCTTATTCAAAGCAATCCTTGGTAAAATGCTTTGAGCAGATAGAGCTATATTTTGTGGGTATCCAGTTTATCTGATCTTCTATCCACTCAATTTTTATATTTAGGTCCTTTGGAAATTTATGTAAATAATATAATCAGTAATCGTTAACATTTAATATAGTTATCCAAAAGACAAATTGTCTATTAAAACTACATCATTATTGTCCCTTTTCTAATTGCAATGATTAACCTTTTACAATAAAAACACAAAAGTTACCTTTTTGACGAGCAATAAGAATATTGTTATAATGTTATTTCACATTTTTCACATTTCGTTTATGAGAAATAATTTTTATCAATATAACATTGGCGTTTAGTTTACACCTCACTAATATCATAAGAAGTACGTGTCAGTTTCTGTTACAAATAATGACTGTATTACAATGAATGATTAAAATAAAAGATATAATATAAATGTTACATAGTCACAAATGAAATATTATGCCATCTTTTTCTAAATTTTATGTCCAATTTCAACTTTTAGACCAACTAATTGTACAATTTGGCATTTTGTGATACAATGCGTTTGTGACTAAACTATATGCAACTGACATATTCAATTTTTCAGAAATAGCGCATGTGTCTTGTTTTACCAATATACGGCTAGCAGGGTTGTCCAAATATGGCACGTCCAGTGGTTATTAGGTCTACTTTTTGACTCAAAGTCTTACTTACCCGAATTTAGAATATCATTCTATATTTGAATGTGTATGTAAAATCTTGTGAGCACTGCTGGAACCACAATGATCATTTCTTTTCTAGTGGTTCAACAGTACACAATGTACAAAGTATTGGCATTTTAAAACTGAGTACAGCCATATCAAATTTGAATGAAAACGAAACATCAACCAATTGGCAATAAAAACAACCAGTTTTTTGATTCTGATAAGAGTATATTTTTTATAATAACAATTCATTGATGAAATAAATGAAAAACAAGAAAAAACGAGAAATACAACAATCAAAAACAGCCAATAACTGTTATCATTATAATATTGAACACAAGCAAATTAAGTTGAAATAAAAATATTGATACCAAGAATAGGATATTCTTAGTTGGCAAGAAGAACGGAACAGAATACATGCGTAGGGCAGATATTTTCAAAATAATTATATATAGCAGTCTTCATAACATCGTTGTGTGTCCTGAACACGCTTATTTTAAATTATTATGGACGATTAATGTACTTATTATAAAACTTTCAAAGAGTTAATTTATATATATATATATTTGTATATATACATCAAAATTTTTCAGTAACCCTAGAAATGAGTACATTCATGTGTTCATCGTAAGACATGAATAATTTTCAACCCATAAACTGCTTGCTTCTCGAAATCATATTAATATAAATAACCTACAGATGTAAGCTTTTATTAACAGAAATAAATTAATATTAAATAAAATATTTATTTCTCAGCCTTGGTTCTCTGGACCTCACACCAACAGACTTTATCCTATTAAAGATTCAAGCAGTAGGAAATAAATTAATATTAATTATAATATTTATTTCTCAGCTGTGATCCTTAGGACCTCACACCAACAGACTTTATCCTATTAAGCATACAAGCAGTAGGAAATAAATTAATATTGATTAAAATATTTATTTCCCAGCCGTGATTCTCTGGACCTCACACCAACAGACTTTATCCTATTAAGCATACAAGCAGTAGGAAATAAATTAATATTGATTAAAATATTTATTTCCCAGCCGTGATTCTCTGGACCTCACACCAACAGACTTTATCCTATTAAGCATACAAGCAGTAGGAAATAAATTAATATTAATTAAAATATTTATTTCTATGCCATGGTTCTCGGAACCTCACACCAATTGACTTTATCCTATTAAGCATACAAGCAGTAGGAAATAAATTAATATTATATAAAATATTTATTTCTCAGCCGTGGTTCTGTAGACCTCACACCAACTGATCTCATCCTATTAAGCATACAAGCGGTAGCTGCCCAAGATTTCTGGGATGAACCGGAAACAGGTGCTGACATACTTGAAAGTGGCGTTCAAGATGCCAAATCTTTTACTGATGCTGAAAGATCAATAAGCAGTGATTCTGTGATCCATGTACCATGTAAGTCGATTTCATAACATAAAATATTCTGAATGATTATAAACTCTCTAAATCTCTCTAATTATAAATTACTTGGTATATATATATATAAATATATAAAATGGTTGTAAGTACTATAAAACTCAATCTATATAAGATAATAGTATTTTTTCAGAAGGTAAAAATGAACAGAACAACGTAGAAAATAAATCTGGCACCCTTAAATTAGGACTACCCCATTTGTTACTAGAAATGTACACTGGTCATCAAAAGAACTGACCTATCTCATCCATTGTGGAACTAAAGTGGTTGAACTAAAAAATGCTTGATACCATTGGTTGTGGCCAGAAGGTTAAATTTAAGTTGTCCGGGGGTCGGTCTAGTCTACCAGAGGTTTTAAAAGAGCAGCCATTACCAGAAAAGACAAGGACCTGGCCGACACAGTTATGACAGACAAGGTAACATTGGGGAGAGATGATCACTTCATTATCCTGTCATTGTTGCATAACCATAACCTGTCAAGGGTTTTAACTGCAATGGCTTCTACTCATACATAAGAAGCGTGGTGTTCCTGTAAATGACAGTATTGCTAGAAGAAGACTGCAAGGGCATAACATAAGATTTTATATGCCAGCCACGTAACCCAAATTGACGCCAGCTCATAAACAAACCAGCCCTCGATTTGCCAGACAGGACATCGACAAAACCGTAAACCGCAAACCGCAAAGACGTGAAATGTCTTTCAGATAAAAGCCGAATGATGTTATGTGATTTTGATAGACGTCATCATGACTTGCTTTTGCATATGCTCAGTATTGCATTGAAGAAACTGTAAGTTACCGAGGGGGCTCTATAATGTTCTGGAGAAGAACATGTTTCAATGCCCACACAGAATTAGTTTCCATTTGGAAAGGTGGTTATGGTGGTGGTAACTGCTTCAAAGTACATTATAGAAATATTCCAGAGATATTTGAAGCCAAATAAAGAGTGTACAAGGAAAACTTCCAGCTGATATATGATAAATAATGCATGGTGACTTATTATAAATAATGCAAGGCATAGTGACTCGGTATCTTGACGAGGTTGATATTCGAGTAATATAGTAGTCCTCTAGTTTCAATCCTAAAAACAATTTGCTAAAACAAAAGATTCAAGCTCGAAACTCAGCATCTACAACTACTTGAAGATCTGGAGAAAGCTACCGTCGAAGAATGAGATGGAATTCGGTTAAGTTAGAGGAAGGAATGTAGCTCATTAAAATTGTTTAGTGTAACAATGAAGCATAAATATGACCAAAAATGTTCTTACTTATTTCAGTTCATTTCCACAAGATCTTTATAAAAACAAGTTTTTGCTTTGACTCTTTTTTACATTTATGCCTTAAAACACTCAAAATACTTTCAGTATTAAACATATAATATAAAACAAGGCATCAAGTTTACCAAATTTTAGCGCACACTTACCTTATATATAAAATTTCAAATGTTTATCTATTACAATTGTGTATATTCTACACATTTGTTATCATTAATGTAACATATCTAAAAATTTCTTCTCCAAATAGAAGTTCATATCACTAGACTATGGGGATTTTATACTAAAAGAGTCAGAACAGAAACTGTTACAGTCACTGTGCTTCTATTTATCTATCAGAGCCTCTAGTCCTGAAATGGGAAAGCTGTATATCTCAAACTTATACATATGGAGAATACAGAGGACAAGCATCGTCACAAAAACAATAAATTGAAAAAATACTAATTGAAGATTGCAAAACCTATTAAAAATGTTTTCAAGCAATGAAAAAAATTAAATAAAACTACGTGATGTAGTATTATTTCTACTTTCTTTAAGTTCTTTACCACAACCTAGGTTTCGTTGTATTCAAATGTTGTAACACAATGAAACCTAGGTTGTGGTAAAGAACTTAAAGAAAGTAGAAATAATACTACATCACGTAGTTTCATTTAATTGTGAATAATGTATTTCTACAAAATTAATGCCAAATATATTCAATAAATGAAAAAAATGCAAAATGTATCTAATCATCAAGAAAATATATTAGTAAATATCATCTAAAACAAGAAAAACTATATTTCTGACATTAATGAAGAAAATTAAAAAAAAAGTAAAAAAGACAGGTTATAAAAAAAGTAAAAAATACATGGGAAAAACCAATCCACAATGCAAAAATATGCAATGTCCGTAGTGCGTTTTTTTGTAAAGATACCTTTTGAAAGAAATATCTTAATTCACATGAAAATTTTCCATTAGGCTACAAACAAAAATAACCTCCGAAGTGTACTGTCTAACTGAAATTACAGACTCGAAACATTCGTGAACAATGCTTATATGTTTTCTGTACGACTTGGACATCTCTTGTTTTTGCACAGACCATAATATTTTGACATAGATTTCTCTGTGACTATACAAGTTATGATAGACTTCATTTTACAATTTCACATTACTATCTTTGTCCTTTAAATTGGCAATGCCAACTTGAAAAATGCAAAAATTTTACAACATTTGTTCTTACCCTGTACTCTTCATATGCAAAGCTTCCTCTTGAAAGAAAAAAAAAATCATTTATTTTAGTGAATTTAAAAGATTTAATTTAATTTAGAAGCAGAGTATATAAATAAAAGGTATGAAAAACCTTTTTTTTTTACCTAGGCTCATTAAACAGAACTCTTTGTTTCATTTAAAAATGACGATGATGGAGACCTGTAAAATTGTATAATGAAAATATCGAATATTGAAGCAAGAAATAAACTTATGCTCAAAAAGGATCATTCCTAAGTTACGAGTGATACAAATATTACGAGTAATACAACATTTTTTCTGTGCATCGTGTATCAACTAGAGACCCGCTTTTTCTCTTTCTTACCATATAACAATTGTGTTGTTTAATTAATTTGTGTGACATGCTTTGATTGTTTAATTTCCAGGGTTATCAACTCAAGATAGTGCAATAGTCAACTTGTGTGCTGGAAACACTAACACACCTTGTGCCCCACATGCGCTGTATTTGGCTGCAGTTGCACAAAGAATCACTGTAGCCGTCGTCATTGATATGGAACTAAGGTAATCATTTGAAATTGTACTTTTGTATTTCTTACTTATCAATAATTGTAATTTATTTATCTACGCTAGGTAAATATATAGGCGAAATTAAAATTTGAGATTTTACTTAACCACTGAATTGAGTTAAAAAATTCTTTTACTCTTGAAGACAAGGCATTCTCTGGAAGAACATGGTCTATTTCCTGTATCACTTTTTATCGCTTTTAGGGTACTGGATTAGGAAAATATATGAAAATAGGTTTAAATATGGGAATTGACTGACAAAGTACTAGTTGACGATAGAGCCGAAAAACAATTTTGTATGGATGTAGATCGATTTGAAATAATATATTCACTATTGAACAACAAAAGACCAAAGAGTAGCTGCAGGAAACTCATACATCGTATGCAGTACCATATCAAAGACTGTCCCCGATGTTCGTTAAACAATAATCGAACTTTTAAAGGATTATGTAAAAGTAAGTAAATTATATATGGATATCAATTTACCACACTGATTTTTGTCCATCTCTCTCGGCCGCGGCATATATGCTACACAGTCTTCCAGAGCTCGGGGCAAACATACTGGAGCACAAACAAAAACCAACACTGTACAGCTCGGGCACGGCTGCAATCGCTCAAGGCACCTGTGCACTTGCCTCAGGCAAGACGCATCCACATTGGGCGAGCATTTGCCTCCCAAAGCTACTGTGCGAGACAACTCGGCAGGTTTGGCAGGCCTTCTGCCTGCAGACCTTGTGATCGCAGACCGCGTGGTTAATTTTGAGTTAGTGCAAGGAAAGAATTATGGTACAGGATAGCCTCATTTCGAGTTCTTAGTAGATGAACCCTCTCGCACACGAAAAAGAGATGTATCTTTGAAATCGTTTGTGCTCACTGGCAGACTAAATGGTCCTCGCCAAATTCAAAGGGCGAAACAACTAGAAAATTTTTCCTCACTATTTCTGATCAGATCGAGAAGACCTGGCTTAAACCCAACTACAATATGTCGCAATTCCAAATGTATGTAAGTTGGTGCCTTCCACGCAAACTTCCATAGATTTGCACTCCGAGATAAACCGGCATGTACCTGCGATTATGAAACGCAAGACCTGGAGTATTTTTTGTTTGACTGTAGTGAGCATGACGATGCGCGTACAGTTTTACTGGAGAGCATGCGTCATGAAAGTAAAGTAGAAGCACGCAGTTTCTTAGAACATAACTCCTTTTGTCATTGCGACTTGATTGGAAGTGGACCAGGCTTTGAGTCATTTAGAATGTTTGCTAAATGCGTTCTAGAAAAATGGAGGCACTGAATGGCTTTCACTCTTTAACCCTATTGGGAAGCGTTTAATAATAGACACGGACACTATTAGTGGACCTTCGAAGTCCCGTCTTTTGTATGAGGGGCCCCGTAAAACCCCAAGTGGAAAGGTGGGAATAGCTTTCATAAAAATTTGTTTTAGTAATACCTAGCAATTTGTCCCTTTCATAAATAGGTATTTTTTAATTGCATTTTACGCTGGGTAACAAAATAAATATTGGGTATTCAGTTTCAATCACTTTTGATTTATTGAATATATTTGGCGTTAATTTTGTTGAAATCCATTATTCACAATTAAATGAAACTTTATGCACATTTTGTTGAACCAAATGCTTTGTATCGTTTTCCGTAATTTAATTCAGAGTCGATGGTACAATATCGCCAATGTAGCCAAATCGGCTGTTTTCAAATATTGAATATATTTGGCATTAATTTTGTAGAAATCCATTATTCACAATTAAATGAAACTTTATGCACATTTTGTTGAACCAAATGCTTTGTATCGTTTTCCGTAATTTAATTCAGAGTCGATGGTACAATATCACCAATGTAGCTAAATAGGCTGTTTTCAAATATTGAATATATTTGGCGTTCATTTTGTAAATCCATTATTCACAATTAAATGTAAACATTGAATTGTGAATAATGGACTCTTTTGATTTCTTTCATAAGTTAAACCAACTCATGAAATATTGTTGATTCATAGTTTAATTTAACAAAATAATTGTTTAATTCTTATTTTGTTTATAGATTTTGTCTATTGTTTTTATAATATATTATAAAATAGCTATTGTTAATTATAAAATAGCTATTGACTTAAGGAAATCAAGTATATCATATATTGATCATTGTAGCTTTGTTGGCACTTCTGGCCCCGCATATTTTTTACACCCTGGGATACCTACTGAGTTTCCTTTTTCCAATACATATATTATAGATAGGTTTCATTGAAGCAAATATGGAAATTTTTAATTAACCAAAGTTCAAACAAATTATGAAATGAAATGACTCATCTCATACCTAGAATAAAAGTTTTTTGGTAAATAAAATATTTCTAAATTTAATTTGAATATTTTGAAAAAACATAACTAAACTTGCATAGTAAACTTAGTGGAAACAACAAAAAAAATTATGAGTACACTCTCGAACAATCGAAGTGCTTGTAAAGCGTTTCGATTGTTCGAGAGTGTACTCATAATTAAATGCATATTTGACAATACAAATAATGAACAAACTGTGTACTATATCCATTAGAAATTACATCTAAAGACTACAAAACTACAAATGTCCGGATGGATCGTGGCTCTAAAATTTTCATACTTTGGGAATGACAATTTAAGAGCCACAATCAAATCCATGCTTTGGGAATGACAATTTAAGAGCCACAATCAAATCCATGCTTTGGGAATGACAATTTAAGAGCCACAACCAAATCCATGCTTTGGGAATGACAATTTAAGAGCCACAATCAAAGCCATGCTTTGGGTTGATTTGTTATAAGTACACATAGAATAAAAACTAGATAATGATGTACCAGAATTGAATGAAATTTATTAGATTGATGAGTAATTAATTAATATATTTATTTCTTTTCCGCTTATTACGCAATATTAACTCATAATTATAATGCAAATAATTGTGAGGCGTCTGGAACGCCTGGCTGATCTAATTTTGTTCTATTTTCATATTGAAATATTTTTATTTCAACGAATTGAAATCGAAAAAACAAATATTCAGATAGTTTTTGAAAACAAAATATTGATTAAATTTTATTATTTTAATTTTATGAAATAATTTATCCCAGAAATATTTCTTGGAAATCTATTGAAAATATATTTTCAATTTTATAATACTGTTATCCGACAAGACATAACGCTGGTCTAATTAAGTCGAAAAGAACCAACAAGATGCGAAACTGGCCGAACGTTTTAACTCTTATCTAAACACGCCATTGCTTGTTTTACATCAATACAGTGTTTCCTGATTTAAATACAATAGACCAGGGCTATCCAAAGTACATACCTTCGCGAGCCAATTAAATTGACAAAATTCAAAAAACTACAAAAGCTTGAGGGCCGCAGAAAAAAATACTTTTAATTTGAAATAAAATAAAATACAGGGTAATAATTTCTTTAGACGTTTATTGGTTCTTCGTTAATTTATCTTTAACAATCACATCGATATCAACATCAACATTCGTTGTTGCCAGACGCATTGCATGAAGAAGTGACTTATCTGAGAGTGAAGATCTGTACTTAGATTTTATAAAGTTCATGGTTGAATACGCGCTTTCACATAAATAAGTGCTGCCCATTTTCGATCCCATTTTCAAGCCAAAATTTGTTAATTTGGGGAAACGATCGCCAAGGATCTTAAAAAAATCCATTCCAGTTTCTGTTCTACACTTGTAAAAGGGGTCTGCCTGTACGTCACATCATTGCAACTGGTAATCAGTCGTTAATGGATGCGTAAAAAGAGACAAAACGCTCTCTAATTTTTTGAAATCTGCGAAACGCTGCTCAAATTCAAAAATTACCTGGTCGATGTACTTCAGGTGGTCAGAAAAGTTGCATCTTTCAAAATTTCTCTTTTCGGTATAATGTTCTTCGCAACTTGGAAAAAAAGAAAAATCATTTTTTTCCAGTGACGTTTTGAACAATATCAGTTTATTTTTGAATCCATTCACATATCCATACAAGTTGGCTATATTGTGTTGTTTGCCTTGTAATTTTAAATTTAATTCGTTCAAATGTTGTGTCATATCAGTCAAAAATGCGAGATCAGCTAGAAATTCAGGATCTTGCATTTTAGTTTCCACATTAGTAGTGTCAGATTTTATTTCATTTTTAAGAAATATAGGAATTTCTTTCTGTAAATCGAAAAAACGCTGCAAGCACTGACCAGCACTTAACCATCGGATTTCTGAGTGTAACAGCAGATCCCGATAGGTTGCGTTAATTTTAACAACTATATTCATGACATTCATTTGGCGCACAGATTTTCCGCATAAGGCTTCTTGGTGTATGATACAATGGATTAATGGGCAATCAATGCCATTTTGTTTTAGATGTCCCGTAAATCCTGTAACGTTTCCTGTCATAGCTTTTGCTCCATCGGTCACAATACAAGAACATTTTTGAAACCCACCGTATTCTATGACAGTTTTGTTAACAGCTTGAAAGATATCGCTGCCTTTAGTTGATCCATGTAGCGGCACTAAATTTAACATTTCCTCCGTGATCGAAAAATCTTTTGAAATGCAGCGAATAAAAATTATTAATTGACTGATATATATAATATTTCATGAGTTGGTCGGTACTTTTGTCCAAACATAATGAATAATATTCACAGTTTACAATGTAATCACATATTTTTTTCGAAACAAATTCTCCCATGTCATCTATTCGTCGCGCAACTGTTTGGTGAGATAATGTTACAGATTCAAATTTTTCCACCAATTTCAGCTGCATAAAGCGATAAGCCATGGCAACTGCGCATTTTTTTATAAGAACTCCGTCACTGAATGGTTTTTTAGCTTTGGCTAATTGCAAACAAACTTCATAAGAAGCAGCCAAACGTTGTTCACTGTCTGTATTTATTTTTGAAAAAAAACTTGTCTGCTGCGTTAGTTTCTTCTTATACTCAGCCACAACATATTTTCTGGCTTCACCGACATGTTTTTTATATTTTTCTTCATGTAAAGTAGTATAATGACGTTTAACATTATATTCTTTACTCACAGACATAACTTGCATTCAAATCATACACTGAATTTTATTATTGTTATTGCAAATAAAATAGTCGAGTTCCCACTTCTCATTAAATGCACGATGTTCATCACTTATTTTTCGCTTCTTCGTAGACATAATGAAGTTTTTTAAGTATTTTTCTCGAACCGGCTGGTTAAATACTTGTGAAATTCACAATTACTTGTTAAATAACATGTGAAATTCAAAGCGGCAGTGATACGAACTTAATGAAGGCACAAGTTTAACTAATACGGACACAAACAAATACTAACATAAACATCTTACTTACAGACTTCTTTTGTAAACAAAATACTTTCCGGGAATTCCCCCAATAATATAAAGATAACTTCACTTTTAAATGATGTCATGCGAATGGAATGTTACTAGATTAAAAATAAATGAATTATATATAATATTTTGAGAAAGATTTCTATTACCCAAACTATTTATAGGTATCCAAAACTATTTTATGATTATTTTACACTGTAGATTTAAATTTTAAAATATGCGTCGCGGGCCGCATAATAACAAGCCGCGGGCCGCATGCGCAGGCCGTTGTTTGGACAGCCCTGCAATAGACTATTAAACATCTTTTTACATTTTTTTACTTATCACTGTTTGCGAAATTATTATTTATTACTGGAATAAACCAACCAAAGTTTTGTCCAACTCCAGGTGCAACTTAAAATATTTGCTAAATTTTGTGTTTAATGAATATTTCTAAACACAGGGATGTAGGAATAACTCTGTGGACAGCGACTCATGCACTCTGGACTTTGAGACAGCTCTTAATACAGGGGCATGTGGACACTCTCGCCACGAGTGCGGAGGCTGTTGAGAGTGCTGTTAAGAAGGTAAAAATATTTCGTTAAGTTGTTCAATATATTTTTTATACTTCTATATATAAAAGAAGACGGATCATCATTTTTTTTTCTATGTTGTCACTGCTAAAAATATACCTAAAATAATATCATTTAGGTTGAGTAATTTCAGAATAGAGGGGTACATATTTTTTGTTATTATTATCTTTTATTGTATCTGATAAAATTATGGAAAAAAAATATTTTTAAAACCCTTATGATAAGAACTTTCAATTGATACCCCACACGATATGTGGAATTAAAAAGAATTTAAAAAATTCTTAAGATTTGGAAATAGATGGAAATCAGAGGCAGCCAAATCTAGCGAATAGGGAGGATGTTTCAACAATTCATACTTTTAATCCCCTAATTTTCTCATTGCCAAAGCGTCTTTGTGGGCTGGTGCATTGTCCAAGTAAAGGAAGATTTTTTCTTTTGCAAAGATGCCTTTTCTCTTTCATTTTTTCATCTACATGGTCAAAAAGATGTTCGTAGATCTTCCCATTAATTGTTTGACCCTTTAGTAGGTAGTTATTTAAAAGAATCCCTTTGGAACCTAAAAAACACTAGCTATAAACTTTCTAGCCGATGCAATCGTCTTTGCTTTCTTCAGTACAAACTCTTCGGCTACTACCCACTGTTTGAACTGTTGTTTTGACTCATATATAAATGGAACCCATGTTTCATCCATCGTAACACATTGGTGCAGAAAATCATTTGAATCGGCATTTGTTTGTGTTCAGTATTTGACAAATGCGACACCCATTTTGCACCAATTTTCTCATACTTAGTTCCTTATGTAAAATGCTGCTGAGATGCCTTAGCATCTCATACACCTTTAATTATCGATCATCTAGAACGATATTGTGTATCTTCGTGATATTTTCTTCAGTAGTTGCAATTTTTAGCCATCCTTCACATGGGTCATTTTCAATCAATATATGACCACATTTGAACTCGGATGCCCATTTATTTACAATTGATAACGGAGGCACAGACACCTTACATACTTTCACCAACTTTAGATGAACTTCTGTTGATGATAAAACCAACTAAAATGAAGAATTTTAAGACGGAAGGGAATTTAAGTTTATTCATTTTGTCAAAGACACACAATGTGTTTATTTTAAACAGCCGTATAAAACAATTTATGTGATCACATTGACATTTGGTATTTACTCTTGAAACTAGTGTACCAACTTAACAAAATAGTAATTTAATTTGTAGCAGTGCTATCTATAGGCCAGGCCGAGAACTTTTCACCACACCCACATATATTGACCATAAATGAAGACTTATCTTTTAGGCTATCTTCTTATAAAGTATGAATATTATATTTGATTTTGAATACATTACTAAAAATATTATTATGAAACTCTATTATTTACTTTAACTTAAACCCTAGGCCACAGAAGCTTTACGTCGCAACAAAGCGAACACCAACATCTGCACCAGATTATCATCCCGCGCTGCAGAACTCCGTCGTGCATGTTCGACAACTACGCCCATCACTCCAGAAACAGCTGCCACATCAGTAGCAACTGCTCTGGACACAGCCCTGGAGAAGTTGAAGCCAGAAATACCACAGCTGGACCTTTTGGAAACTCTCAATCATCTCCAAGATAAGCTTTCACCCTACGTGGACTTCCTGCGGGTGAAAGCCATGCGATGCTTCAGTCTTGGATCATATCCTTTTAATTTTTATATCAATTTTAGTGTTGCATTGTACAGAATAAAGTCTTTTTAACGAAATATACTAACATAACCACTAAAATAATTTAGAACATTTTGTGTTTTAGTACTCGGCAAGGCGGGCTAAATATTGTACATTAATAATTTTAAAAAATTATAATGACTTTATTTTCGTGTGATCGTAGCATTATTAATAAAATAAGCTTAAAATAGGACCAGGTATATAAAAATAGTAATTGGTAATAATTTTTGATATGATCACAAAATTCATTGAACAAAAATAACCATTAAGGTGTATAACAAGTATAAATACGTTTATTATTTATATACCATAATTTTGCATGCCTAAAAACACTATCGTAACATGTAACCTTTTTGTTAGAAAAACTACAGTACAGAAATTTTATCTACGTAAGCAAGATTTGTGTAAAATTAAATTTGATAAGGATAGTTTTGTACAATAAACTGTAGAAATTTCATTCAAAATTGAAAAATTACAAAATTCAGTTGAAAAGTTGTTTTTTAAACCATAAAACGTTCAACATGGATTCTATATAATGTATACATGTATGTCAAAGAGTTTTTTGTAAAGCTTTTAATAGAACTTGTCTCATTTAAAAAATATTTCTTTCTCTCTTGAGAGGATCTGTTTTCAAAGTAAAAACTAATTTTTTTTATATAATAGTGTCACTACTTCCTATAACTGAGAAAAATGTCTGATCAATCAGACAAACAGACACCTTGCGGACCCCATAATAATACTGTTTTTTGTTTCAATTTTTCAGTCAGTTAAGAATACTAAAAATGAGATCAAAAACGTCTAAAATTCATGTATACCTTCTGTATAAAAACTATCCAGAATCGTTAAAAAAACACACAAATTTACGTTTATTCGTAAAAATTTATTTTGTCACGTTCAAAATAATCTCCATTTTTTACAATACAACTGTGATAACACTGGACCCGCTCTTCCATACACTTCTCATAGACTGAAAGAGATATTCCCGCTGTGAATTCCGTTTTATGTCTTCACAATCATTCATTTGATTCATACAATTCAATCGATCAATCCAAATCTTCAATCGATACTCTTTTTGCAAGAGAATTAAGTTCTTTTGCAACCAGTCTTGCGGGGCAGCACATCTCAAAACATTGGTTAAAACTCCATGAACGTTATTTTATCAATATTCGACTTCGAACCGACTCTCTAATACTGAAATGATGATTTTCCAGCACTAATTGTGTGCTTTTTTCAATATTGTCGTCGTTGAAGGCTGTCCGGGATGAGGAAAATCTTAAACCACTTCACGAGGTTTTGTACCACACGTATGCCTGTGTTTTTGATAGAATAGAATTCGCAGGGCAACTTTGAGGTCAACCTATTGTGGCAGCTGCTGTAAACACACTAGTTGACAGATCACACTCAAGTTTGGCTTGGTAATTAAGGAAGGTTCTATCAACTAAAGCAAAAAAATTTTACCGATTCCTTTAAAAGTGGTTCTTTTTCTTTAAAAGTAGTTTTTGTACACAGGGTAAAAGGAAGAAATGAAAAGAAGAATGTGCGACTGGCATGTTACATCAAATTTAATTTTTTTTTTAATTCAAAGTCATTGCTACACCCAATGTTTGCAGTCAATATAGTGTTGCCAGCTTATCAACTTTTTATTCTATAAGATTATATTTTTCCAGATTGGGCAAAAATAGAAATAGTCCTCCATTGCATTTATATATATATATGATTACTGTACAATTTTTAGCTTATAAGAAAATACCAATGTATACTTTAGACTTTTGCAAAATTTTAAAACTATTTAAGATTTCATTTTTTTCATTAACTGTACCACCACAAGCCTGCCACCATGAACTTATCAGATTATTAACCATATAGGCAGTTCCATAGGCGCTCATAGCCTAGAAATAAAACACAACCTGCTTGTGTTTGACTAGAAAAATTATTTCTTATTCTGTAATTGCAATCAATAATTATAGTCTCCATGAACTACAATTCTAACGGCCAGCACAACTCACCATAATACTGTGAGTTCTAGAATGTGCCCTGCAGATTATTAGATTATTTCAAAGGCTGCTGTTCAGTTTGGAACTTTCAATAGGACTATACAAATCACACAATACACTTTTGATAAAGTTGAGAATGAATAATTTAATGGGTATGATAGATTTATTATTACCTTTCTGGCCTAATTAAACCTTGACCTGTATATTGACACCAAAAATCATACTTTTAGAAATAGTCAAGAGAATGATTATTTTAACTCAGTTTAAGTTACCCTTTAACTTTAGTTCTTTTAAATGCACCAGAAAATAACAAAAAGACGATTTAAATTTAGGAGACTAAGGGTAAAAGCAATCACAGTTTAAAACAACTGTCAACAAATCTCAGGTTAAAATTAATCAGGAGATTACATCCTAATGGTAATTTCAATATTACAATAACCTCAGTTTAGCTAAACTTAGTTAACTTTGCTTTTAAATTGTAGCACTGAAGATTTTTATTAACTAATTGCTTTATTATACAAAATCAGAGGCGGCTCATCCTAAAGAGCGCTGGTGCAGTGCACTCCCATGAAAATTAGATAGATAATCTAATTTTTTTATAATTCATACTATCTTTATATTACATTCTTTCTATTCTACTATGCCTATAATAGTCTATTATATTACCTATACCCACGCGTACATTTGGCGTCAAGTTATAACGAGTGGAGCGCTTGCGTTTGCGCTCCTATGAAACGAAGTTTAGTACGATTCTTAACACTGTATTTAATGAGAGCCAAAGAAAAACGTCGACACGTAAAACAAAAGATTTCGTATGAGAAATTAGCCTAAGCTGGAGCGCCGCTCACGCGCGACGTTGCCAGACCATGGGATCGGCTGCGCGCCCATGACGCCTTGTTGCCTATGCGCTGTTGCCGTTCTGATGTATTTGACAGTATTTGTATAAAAACTAGCAAACGTGTCGGCTTCTTCAGTTATTTCGCAGTTTTTCTCTCAAATAAATATTAAAATGTAGTTTGTGCGCTATATTTTGTGTTAAAAATGGAACAATACAGTGTGAAAAGACTCTCGAACTGAAAGCTAAGGGCCACCACGTCCTGAAATTACACTTACTCAAAAATGTAGTACAAAAAACAGATCTTTTACGCGTGTTTTTAAATCTGAACAATATTTCAAAACACCTTGGTTGTGTGGATGTGAAGAGAGCAATAAATTATTTTGTTTTCCGTGTCTGGTGTTTGAAGCTAGCGCCGGCAGTGGTGGTGAGTCTGCATGGACAGAAACGGGTGTTGACGATTTAGCGCATCTTTCATTAAAAGTGAAAAAACATTCTCAATCTCGATTTCATATGTTAAGTGAAGTGCAATTGGCATCGATCAGTCGACAAGATATTCGTAAGGCGCTCGACTCTGCGTATCGAAAATCTATTCGAGAGTTCAATGAACGCGTTGATGAAAATCGATATATTTTAAGGCGTTTGATAGATTGTGTGGTATTTCGTGGTGCATTTCAAGTTGCTTTATGGGGACATGATGAATCTACGGAATCCCTTAACTTGAACCCCGGAATTTATAGAGGTTTGGTGGATTTCATTTCAGAGATCGATTTGGCTATGAAACAGCATTTATCCAGTAGTTCGGTTTTTAAAGGTACGTCTAAAACCATTCAGAATGACATATTAGATGCTATTTATGAAGTTTTTAGATCAGAAATACAGATACAAATTAAAAATGCAGAGTTTGTTGCAATTCAGGCAGACGAATCAACTGATTGCTCTACTATTCAGCAGCTAGTATTGATTATTAGATATTTACATGACGGTAAAATATATGAAAGATTTTTGAAGTTTATACAACCTAAAGGCTATACGGCAGAAGTAATAGCGGCTGGAATCATGAAGGAGCTTGATTCTTTAAGTATTGATAAACATAAGTTAATTGGACAGAGCTACGACGGAGCTGCCGTCATGAGTGGAAGTATTAATGGTGTTCAAAAGATTATTAGAAATATCTACCCATATGCTTATTATGTACACTGTTACGCGCATCAACTTAATTTAATTTTAGAAAAATGTGCATCGATTAATCACACAACACGAAGCTTCTTTTGCAATTTGCATGCATTTCCATCGTTTTTCACGCGTTCCCTGAAACGATCCGAAATTTTAAAAGAAATCGTACATAAAAGAATACCTGCCGCTCCACAGACTAGATGGAATTATAATACACGTACAGTGAAAGTTATACACGATAATTTAGAGCCCCTTAAAGAGTGTATGCAAGTAATAATGGAGAATCATACCACTGACCCCAATACCTATAATCAAGCTCAATCGCTTCTTTCATATTTATTTAATGACAATTTTTTGTATTGGCTTAACTTTTTTGCGACGCTTATGCCGCACTGTGAAATGCTGTTCAAATTTTTACAGTCTCGATCACTTGACTCGATTAAAATCACAAATGAAGTTGGTAAATTCGAAAAAGTAGTAAACCAGTTACGAGATGCTGTTCCACCATCTTCGCCGAAAAAAAAACGTCGCCTTGATAACTTGAATCATTCAGTTATGAGAAAAGAAGTTTGTGACGTAATAAGAGTGCAGATTAAAGACAGATTCGTATATACTGACCATTTGATGGCGTCTAAATTGTTTTACACAGAGAGATTTGTGAACTACAACAAGAGTTTTCCGGAGGATGATTTTAAAAAAGTGGTAGACACTTACAATTTCCTGAAAAAAAACAAACTAAAAAATGAGTTATTAGTCATTTACAGCCGAGAAGATTTTCACAATGCTGACGGCGCCGTTGCTTTGCTTCAACATTTTATAGAATTTTCTTTAGAATCTGTTTTTGCTGAAAGCGTAAAACTTCTAAATATTGTATGCACCATTCCTATGACGTCAGTAGAATGTGAGCGTTGTTTTTCGACGTTAAATAAAGTCAAAACGTTTACGCGAAATACTATGGCGCAAGACCGTCTCAATGCATTATGTATGATAAGCATAGAAACACGCTTAATTAATTCTATATCTGATTTTCACAAAAAATTAATAGATGTCTTCGGTTGCCAAAAAGATCGGCAAATGGCTTTTATGTACAAATAAATGGTATGCTTAATTTTTTATTTTTTTGTGAACCCCCATCAAAAAATGTCACAAGCCGCCTCTGTACAAAATATATATGTTTAAAACTTTACATCAAGACTGACATTTTTAACGTTAAAATTATTAATCTGTGCTCTAACCAACGATATAAGAGCTGTGAAAATCAGTGTTTGACCATTCAACACTGATAAAATTGGTTCATCAAAATCACAACTGACATTTTCCATTTTATTTTGATTAACTAATAATGTAAACCTACCAACTAATATCGTAACTCTATTAATATTATAACCTATTATTATTATCTATAGAATTTTTTGAACCACCGCTGATATAATATGACTACTGAATGACAGATCGGTAGAATAACAGAAATATAAACAGCTTATAACCAGACGGCCATATTGATGCGGTCAATTTATGATGAGGAGTTTAAACCACTCAGTCTCACCAGTAAAAATCATTAAGAGTTTAAACTTTCAACGAAGTTAAACTGTCATTGATCTTATGAAATTATGACTAAACCATCATTTACACTCTATCAGTAATTGAAACTACACTTGATATTATAAATATTAATTAATTGAATTATGCAGGGAATATAAATTTATTTTAAGGGTTATTTTGCTTGGATTATATTGTTTTCTTTCTTCAAACTTAAAGCTGCCATGACGATGCATTAGGTTTGATTGGTAAAGTGGTACTGATCTATTGCTCTTTAAATTTTGCTGCTTCATATCTTGTAAGGAACAAACATTCATGGACATTACATCATTTGCCCTGTGGGATATATGTTACATCAGAATATAACATTATAAACACTAAATATGACAGGTCATTAATTTTCATTTTCTGTCATTTCTCACGACACATACATAGAGTTCGACAATATAAGAAAAATAATTACTTTCGCATTTAAAATCTATCTCCCAAAAAGGCCGGAGATATTCTGTTTTAGCATTAAATTTATTATTTAGTTTGG
Organism: Druceiella hillmani; assembly: GCA_039881145.1. NCBI lineage: Eukaryota > Metazoa > Arthropoda > Insecta > Lepidoptera > Hepialidae > Druceiella > Druceiella hillmani. The sequence goes on along the minus strand of JAYKKI010000045.1, from coordinate 7,629,594 downwards.
ATAGCGTTCCGCCTATCAGCAAAAGAACTTTCCCAAATAAATATTTTCTTTTAACTTAAAAAATATCTTAAAATGGCAATGCCTTATTATTTTATCTTTCAAAGAGCGTGTGAAATTTTTTAACCTCAAAAATTATAAAAACCAAAAAAATTCGCCTCCTGCAAACTCGCATGTTACAAAAATAAAAAAAGTTAGTAAGAAAAAATATCTTTTGAAAATCCTGTCATTTACATATATTCTTTTTTATTGACATGATACTCTCCGTTCATATTTACAAAGGAATATTACTCGTGGGATAAATACTTTTATACTTTATTTTATGCAACATATATATACCAGAAATTAGTTAAAATCCCAAGTTCGCAGCTCGTTAATTAAGAAATTCTAAAAATACCAATGACCACGACCCACTTATTTTTATTTCCCCATTTTCAATCTATATAAGTTACATAATACTTTTTTCACAATAAACATAAATTTAAATAATTATAGCTCGACATTCGATTAAAATTGAAATATCACGAACATCATTTTATATTTAAAAGTTTGCAGTCATTATATTATCGTCAATGTAAAAGTTACAGCTGAAGGTGTACAGTGAAAATTGTTTTCAATAAAAATTTGTGATATGCATTAATGATATACAAATATTTTCATGTGGTAAAAAATTTGTGATTTTATTTTCACGAGAAACATGGGACGATACGGTATGTTAATTTTTTTATCATCTTCTTATGGTACGAAATTAATGTAGATAATTTTTAAATTAGAAACAATTATGGTCTTCTCCTTAATAAATTTTTTTCTGATTCTTTCTTCGTTTTACACATTTTAAATACTGAAAAAAAATGCTCATTGTACATTTCTTCTCAATGCTCATTTGCTATAAGTAAAAACACTTGTTTATTGAAGTGTTTATTTGAACTTGAAATTAAACAAAACTCCCATATACCGTGTCCATACAACATGGAACAATAAATATAGTTTACCCATATGAAAATACGTCTAAACTAACCCATTATGTCCTATAAATTTTGAGCAATTACATAAACTATTTCTATAGACTATAGAAATCAATACTTGAGTCTGCCAACATTCGCATTTGAGAGCAAAAACAATTAGAATTTTGTCACATCACTAGTAAATACCACGAAGCCATAAACAAAGAAATGAATTTTATGAAAATTTATGATAATTTCCTTTTGATAAAATTATTTTACAAATCATTATGAACAATTTCCTCTGTACCGTGTAACTTTTATTTATATATTTCATTTGGTTTAAGTTTGCTTTTGTTATATTTTTTTCTCCTTAATCGTGCTTTTGGTTTTGTACGGATGACTCATATTCCCTAACAAGACACAAGTATGTGGAGGAGTTTCCGGGCTTGGTGCACTTCGTGTTCATCGACAGGAAGGCCGGTCGATATCTCGCTCCGGATATGGCTGATTGCGCCGACATGCTGACTCGGGAAAATGTAAATTCTCTTTTTGTCCTTATTATTTTTATATACTTTAACATACACAGTCAAAACAAAATAAATGACTTAAAAAACCAAGATAAACCTGAAAACATTTCTAATAACATTGTCACTATTGAAGGGAAAATGAAAGAAAAATATATTGAATAACTGCAAAAAGTAATTCTTAAGAAAATAAAATTTTCTTCAAAACTTTCCAAATTCTGAAATTGCAAATTTTTACATCATGAATAACTAAAATAGTGATAATACGTTAAACTGATCATTATTTTCATGATATAAGCATGAAAGCGCAGATATCATCTGACAAGTATGACACGAAAAATGTGTTTTTCAGCAGTCAATTAAAAAACAACAAAAACCAACACTAAAAAGAAAGGTACAACTTTTAGGAAAGAGAGGTACAATCTTTAAAAATATAAAGATCAACAACAAATAGAACAAGGTCCAATCTTTAAAAATATAAAGATCAACAACAAATAGAACAAGGTCCAATCTTTAAAAATATAAAGATCAACAACAAATAGAACAAGGTCCAATCTTTAAAAATATAAAGATCAACAACAAATAGAACAAGGTCCAATCTTTAAAAATATAAAGATCAACAACAAATAGAACAAGGTCCAATCTTTAAAAATATAAAGATCAACAACAAATAGAACAAGGTCCAATCTTTAAAAATATAAAGATCAACAACAAATAGAACAAGGTCCAATCTTTAAAAATATAAAGATCAACAACAAATAGAACAAGGTTCAATCTTTAAAAATATAAAGATCAACAACAAATAGAACAAGGTTCAATCTTTAAAAATATAAAGATCAACAACAAATAGAAAAAAGGTTCAATCTTTAAAAATATAAAGATCAACAACAAAGAGAACAAGGTTCAATCTTTAAAAATATAAAGAATGTGAGGAATAACAAATATCCATTCTTTACATCTTTCGGATATAAATAATTGTGCATTGGATTTAAACGTCTTTAGGTGGGCAATTTGTAAGGTGCAATCTTTACAAATAGCCTGCCTGAAGATGTTGCAATGAAACCTGGGTTGTGGTAAATAGAAATAATACTACATCACGTAGTTTCATTTAGTTCACATAGTTTCACATTTTTTACATTTCGTTCGTCTTCGATTGAACCTCTGTCTCGTTTCAAGAGATTATGCCACTTATAAATCATGGTTATGCTACAGCCAGAGTCCCTAAAAACCGATGACAACTCCTTCAATAACTTGCGGCGTTTTTTCTTGCTTTGTCAGGAACAGCTCGAAATTTGGTTATCTTCATACTCTATGATTTCTTCCAGACTGAGTTGGTTGATCCATAACATCTCAGAGGTTAATGACATAATTAAACTGAAACTTGATATATATACTCGTAATGAGTCTCTCGTTAGTAACAAAGTGAGTAAGCAACTCCCATCCCTTGCCATGCCCTCCATTCCACACAATTTGAAAATTATATATTAATTTTTTATTCACTGGAATATTTACTCTATTAAATATGTAAACATAGTAGAAAGAATTTAAATTAACGGTTTAGGCATCGACTTCAACCAAAATATTATACTTTCTGTCTATTACGGCTATACTAACCCATCAAAAATTCCACCAGATGCGTGCCATAATGAACCGCGCGCTGCGTTACGCTCATCAGGGCTACACGGCAGCAACTTGGCGCGGAGCTGCCCTTCATGGCTGCTACGTGTTATGGTGGGAATCTGGCGGCGCACCACTGAGGCCACGCGCACCACACCCTGCCGCTGTACAAGCCCTACCTGTCCCAGGCGAGCTGGCCGGCACTTTTTATAGGTGAAAAAAATCAAAGTATACTAACTTTAAATTTAATTACTGAATTTTGCCTATGATTTTTAACCAAAAATATATTATTGTTTCGCGTTCATGTGGTACACATGTTAAATTGTTGAATGAGTAAAAAATATTATTTACATATAATTAATCTGTGTTGGATTAAATAGTGAATAGTGACAAAAATTATCTAAATAACTTTCTTTCTTAAAATATATAATTGTACTGATATCTCCTCAAAACCAATTAAAAAATGGCCAGTGTTCATCTGCACTTAAAAAATGTTGCAAAAACAACTTCTGGAGCTAATTATTTATTATTTGATATTAATCGTGTTTACAAATTGAGACATGTTAATTGTTAAATAACTTAGCAGTAATTCACATTTCAATAATAATTACTTCAAATTAATCATTAAAGCCAGAACTTATTACTCCCTGTAAATTAACATATTTTAGAACAAACAAAGCTGATTTTCCCTTTTACAAGTAATTGTTTTTAAAGCAATGAAAAGAACAAAAGAAGCTAATTGTTTTTGTATAATTGCATTATATATTATTCTGTTATGCGTCCCAATGGCTGACACATATATACAGATGCTAGTTTCTATTATTTCAAACTAAACCTTCAGGTTTCACATATTTCTTATATATTAGTATTTATCTCATACTTTTATTTTAAGCTCGAAACTTATAAGAGCTGAACAAGCCTTTTTAAATCTCTTTAGTCATTGTTTTTTTGTAGTTTTCTTATTTATTGTTTTGTTTTCGGTTTGTCATAATTGTTGAAAAGTTTGGTAAGATTGGTTTTTTTTTTTTGGCATTGAAATGGTATATCTAAACGTAATTAACAAGTACCAAAAAAAAAAGGGAAGTAGCTGATATTTCTTTAAACTGGGAAGAAACAACCGTGCCGAACAAATAAATCAGTGCCAAGGACGTCTGTTTTTTTACACACAAGGAAATAAACACTATACTGTAAGGCGAGAAGTAATGCAACAGACAGCCGAATATGCTGAGGGTGATATTTAAATTCAAAATGTGATATTTACATTCGATACAATATTAAAATTAGAAATGACACATTTTCATAATATTTATATTAGAAATGATACATGTCACAAAGCATGTTTCAGGTGACAATTGTGTTAAATGATTTTTGAATTTCCAATTTTATTTTAAGGTTTGACTAATTCCAATGATATGGGGCTAATATATGTATGTTAAAAATATCTTATTTTCATTATCACCTTTCAAAGAACCCAGCATTTATGGAATTAAACGTCTCTAAAAAATGTGGAGGCTTCACATATTACCTTACTAGCTGAAACAATTGGTACATTCCATTAGGCCATCACAACAATCAAAATTCTCACTGCTGGTACAATGAATACATTCCGTTAGGCGATCGCAACGCTCAAAAAATGCTCATGGTATCATTCAACTTAGCAACCGTATTTGCGATCAAAACGTCATTGTTCATGACCGCTTTGAGACCATGCCGACCCACATATTGAAGTGGGTTTTTGTGGTCGTTCATCTATCAATTTGATTGAATATATAAAGTATAGGTAAGTCAAATAATAACCAGAAGTAAATTATACCACATGATGCAAAATGTGCCAACGATCATCAAATTCTTTTAGTAATTAAATTACACTTTTACAATTTATTTAACCATAAATTATTATTTAATAACTAATACATAACATAAAATACAATGCCATAATCTGTTTATTTTCATTCAATACCTGCCGTTTCCTCATAATATGAATACGCATTGTTCATAACCTGTTCCGCTTGGACTGACTGTTGCAATGATGAGAAACTAGTGGAATGGTTATCATTGCAGTTGTGGATGCGAGTATTGCAGGCGGCTAATGGAATGTAGCGAATGAAGCACTTACTATGATTACCATACACAGGTGTAACGAAGTTAAATGAAAAGTAAAGAATAAGAAGAAATTATGACAAAAAATGTATTCTTTGCCAAATTTTTTTTAAAAGATCCTCGACTAAATATTACATAACTAAATGTAACGTAACGCAACGTAAACTAAATATTAAGATGTCACAAAAAACCTGTCTCTTCTTCATACAAGTGATTCTGTGCATCAAACTGAGTAAAAAATTTTAAGGAACTATATGCCAATTCTCAGCCGTTTCTGAAAAAATCATTGTCATAATTGTATTCGAATAAAAAAAGTATACATTTTTTGCAGAAATATGCTTGAAATATACTCATAGTGATGCATAAAATCCAAAATGTTGAAATCACGAAATTAAAAATGTACAAATGTATGTGTTAAAAAGTTGTATGAATAATTGACAAGTTTGTTACACCTCTATAAACGTTAATTATATTTTAAATTATCATATTTGTTGGGCAAATAAGGTTCAATTAAGAAGTGAAAAAATACATTACCGGTTTTATCTTGTCACTTCTTTAATAGAATTATTAACACATCGGAAAAATACTTGGGTCTGAACTCAGAAATGGTGAGTTTCAATCTTGGAATGAACCTTTTTTTCATTTTTTAGACTTATAATAAATAGTTCTGTACTCTAAACACTCATGTTATACATAGCTAAAAAAAATCATTCAAAGAATGAGTACGTTTTCATTTCAGCGCAATCTATAAAATTTCCAGTATCAATATCGGATCCAAGAAGCCGCATTTATATGCAAAATCTGTGATATACTGGCAATATTATATAATTGGATTGACCTAACACTTAGTATAACATAAACAATTTTATTCATTCTCCATGTGTCTACATGCTCCGAATAGATAAAAACTATAAGTCCTATGACGTAGAAAAAGAGACTTCTTATTTTACTTTTCATAGGGTTATGTTTTTAGATACTTTACATTAAGCGTGGCAACTATTTTGTTTGTGATTATATAACAGAGATGACAATTTTAAAATCTTATTAAAGTCAAAAAAACTTAAAAAGCAAATTGGTAATAACCAGCGTGATAATTTTACAGAATTCTATACCTAAGATTTTGTTTCAAGAAGCCCACTCTACAGAAAATTCTGTTAATAAATTAGAGTAGACAATTATGATATGTACTACTTTAATTAAATCACCAAAGAAATTTAGATATAACCAACGTCATAATTTTACAAAATTCTATACCTAAGATTTACTTTCAAGAAAATTTTGTTAATAAATTAGAGTAGAAAATTATGATATGTATTACTTTAATTAAATCACCAAAGAAATTCAGATATAACCAACGTGATAATTTTACAGAATTCTATACCTAAGATTTTCTTTCGAGAAGCCAACACTACAGAAAATTCTGTTAATAAATTAGAGTACAAAATTATGATATGTATTACTTTAATTAAATCACCAAAGAAATTCAGATATAACCAACGTGATAATTTTACAGAATTCTATACCTAAGATTTTCTTTCGAGAAGCCAACTCTACAGAAAATTCTGTTAATAAATTAGAGTAGAAAATTATGATATGTACTACTTTAATTAAATCATCAAAGAAATTCATATATAACCAACGTGATAATTTTACAGAATTCTATACCTAAGATTTTCTTTCGAGAAGCCAACTCTACAGAAAATTCTGTTAATAAATTAGAGTACAAAATTATGATATGTATTACTTTAATTAAATCACCAAAGAAATTCAGATATAACCAACGTGATAATTTTACAGAATTCTATACCTAAGATTTTCTTTCAAGAAGCCCACTCTTCAGAAAATTCTGTTAATAAATTAGAGTAGAAAATTATGATATGTACTACTTTAATTAAATCATCAAAGAAATTCATATATAACCAACGTGATAATTTTACAGAATTCTATACCTAAGATTTTCTTTCAAGAAGCCCACTCTACAGAAAATTCTATTAATAAATTTGAGTAGAAAATTATGATATGAACTATTTTAATTAAATCATCAAAAAAATTCAGATATAACCAGCGTGATAATTTTACAGATTTCTGAAGATTTTGTTACAACAAGCCCACTCTACAGAAAATTCTGTTAATAAATTAGAGCAGAAACTATGATATGAACTACTGTAATCGAATCATCAAAAAAATTCAGATATAACCAACGTGATAATTTTACAGAATTCTATACCTAAGATTTTCTTTCAAGAAGCCCACTCTTCAGAAAATTCTGTTAATAAATTAGAGTAGAAAATTATGATATGTACTACTTTAATTAAATCATCAAAGAAATTCATATATAACCAACGTGATAATTTTACAGAATTTTATACCTAAGATTTTCTTTCGAGAAGCCAACTCTACGGAAAATTCTGTTAATAAATTAGAGTAGAAAATTATGATATGTACTACTTTAATTAAATCATGAAAGAAATTCATACATAACCAACGTGATAATTTTACAGAATTCTATACCCAAGATTTTCTTTCAAGAAGCCCACTCTTCATAAAATTCTGTTAATTAATTAGAGTACAAAATTATGATATGTACTACTTTAATTAAATCATCAAAGAAATTCATATATAACCAACGTGATAATTTTACAGAATTCTATACCTAAGATTTTCTTTCAAGAAGCACAGTCTACAGAAAATTCTGTTAATAAATTAGAGTAGAAAATTATGATATGTACTACTTTAATTAAATCATCAAAGAAATTCAGATATAACCAACGTGATAATTTTACAGAATTCTATACCTAAGATTTTCTTTCAAGAAGCCCACTCTACAGAAAATTCTATTAATAAATTTGAGTAGAAAATTATGATATGTACTACTTTAATTAAATCATGAAAGAAATTCATACATAACCAACGTGATAATTTTACAGAATTCTATACCCAAGATTTTCTTTCAAGAAGCCCACTCTTCATAAAATTCTGTTAATTAATTAGAGTACAAAATTATGATATGTACTACTTTAATTAAATCATCAAAGAAATTCATATATAACCAACGTGATAATTTTACAGAATTCTATACCTAAGATTTTCTTTCAAGAAGCCCACTCTTCAGAAAATTCTGTTAATAAATTAAAGTAGAAAATTATGATATATACTACTTTAATTAAATCATCAAAGAAATTCATATATAACCAACGTGATAATTTTACAGAATTCTATACCTAAGATTTTCTTTCAAGAAGCACAGTCTACAGAAAATTCTGTTAATAAATTAGAGTAGAAAATTATGATATGTACTACTTTAATTAAATCATCAAAGAAATTCAGATATAACCAACGTGATAATTTTACAGAATTCTATACCTAAGATTATCTTCCAAGAAGCCCACTCTACAGATAATTCTGTTAATAAATTAAAGTAGAAAATTATGATATATACTACTTTAATTAAATCATCAAAGAAATTCATATATAACCAACGTGATAATTTTACAGAATTCTATACCTAAGATTTTCTTTCAAGAAGCCCACTCTTCAGAAAATTCTGTTAATAGAGTAAAAAACTACCATATGAACTACTTTAATTAGATCATCAAAGAAATTCAGATGTAACCAGCATGATAATTTTACAGAATTCTAAAGCTAAGATTTTAACAACCCCACTCTACAGAAAATTCTGTTAATAAATTAGAGTAGAAAACTATGATACGAACTACTTTAATTAGATCATCAAAGAAATATACCTGGAGACATTGTTATATTACATACATTTCTAATAGAAATGACTAGTTATTAACAATATGCATGAAACTATGTTTGTGAGTATAAATTTAATTTTATATTGAATGAACGAAACTACCTTGAAAGTCTTCGACAGATATCTATTTATTATCGTAATTTGTATTGGTATTCACGTTTCAATCTCTTCTTTGTTGGGAATACAATACATTTGTACTTCTATATAATGAGAAACAATTTAAGAGTCAGTACTGAAAGAGGTGTATGATCTAATGTCAATGCCTACAAAAATTTATGTTTACAAAGGCTTTGTGCCTTGTGTTATAAATAAGAATGTAATTGCTCAGTAATAAATTATTCTATGGTAATGGATTCAACAGATTCATAACAGAAAGAACCATATTTCATTTTGCTATAACCATTTTATTATTCATTTATGAAATTGATAAAATACTTACGAATAATAATTATAAAAATGTTGATTATGTTATTGTATTCTTGCTATGTGAATTCAACACAATGGTCACATTGCCATAGACAATGCAGAGATGACATTAACCAACTCGTTTTACGTATATTTCATTACAGGCAACTAACCGACCTATGTTTCCCCAACAACAATGGCAATGTAAATGTTAAAGAACTGATTTGCATCCACCTTGGCCTATTGCCCGCGACTACGGCAATCCAGCAAGCTCGGCGATTGGCTCACACCATTCACGATGTTACCGGCGATAGGGCCAATCCTGCAGATTTGCTTTGAATTATGAAATACCAAATATATCTATTCAATTATCATAGTTGTTATACATAGAGAAATTAGCAGTTAGTAACGTCAAAAATTAATGGAAAAAGTGTTTGTATAATTATCAGTTAGTTATAGAATTTTATGGTTTTAATATATTTTTTATAATTATTTTTATTTATCCCACCACAATGCCAAATTATGTGTCAAAGCCACTTTCTATTAAGTAATATTATTAATAATAAATATACATGTGTCCGGGAGTAAGTATTGGACAAAGAATGGGTGTGTTAAAAAGAGTTGAGTAATATTTTTTTGCACTCAATTAGAAAAAGGGCGTGTTTTACATTTTATTTCAACGACAATTTATTTCTTTATAGCTAACGAATGGTGTCTTTTTTTGTCTGACGTATATTCCCGGACATGGTATATTGAAACATTCCACGTAATATGTAGTGCTATACTATTTTAAATTCATATTAAATGTATTTAAAGGTATTTTATAAAATAAATACTTAGCCATTTTTTTATGGAAATAAACCTTGCTTACTCCTGTCCAGTAGCTGACATGTAATATTACATATTAGTGCGTTTTAAATTAATTTTTATTACACTATTAAAATGTTATTTGAAAAATTATTTTTGATCTTTACCATTGAAAACATGGACATAATCAGGTTTTTACTCATGAAAACATGGACATGGATGACAACTGGTTTAAAGTCAATATACGATTTATTATTATGTCAATATACTATCCTTGACATAACAAAAAGTTTATTTCATATATACAGTTGACTTATTATAAATTCCAACTCATTGAATATTTTGTGAACAGTAAGAATATGAGATATATTACATTTTATCCAATTTATAGTAGATTATTAATGTGATAGCTGAAAAGAATAAATAAAATACTTAATATAAAAAATTAAATTGTTGAGATGAATACTGAATTTAAATAAGGCTGTTATAACCAAATATTACATTCCTTCAATATTATTATGAAAATTACGTTAAAATAAAGACTGAATTATATTAAACATTATTAATTATAGATATCACTTCGCCAATTGTAAAAGAATATTCCAAATAATAAAAAAATTATTCCATTTAGATGAATGCATTTTAATTAACCTTTTCTTGAAACTAACCTTTAGTTCTGTCAAAAAAAATTTGAAACGAAAAAGGATATGAAATAGTATAAAAATTCCTAACCCTGCCTTCCATGACCTATAATCAAAGCTCTTACTACCTTTACGAAAATGTAAATGAAATTCAGGCGTATTGTGAACCTCCTGGCTGGTCACTTTATGTTTGTACATGTCTAATCCAAATTTGTTTCTTTTACCCGAAGTTCCTGTGTCACATTTTAATTTATTCTATAATTACGTTGCTCTTATCTTTATATAAAATTGTTCTTTCTATTTAATCCATATCATTCAAAGTAAAACAATCCTTATAACTTTGCTATGTATGTTCATCCATCACAGTTTCACATTTTCTACAATTTTAGACCCATGTGCATAAAATTTTACAGATGGGCATCAATCCAATTAAAATGTAGCTAAATATTAAAATTTTTTCAAATACTAAGAAATATAATTCTGCCCCTTTACATGCAAAAATTGTATACTAATATTAATTTTTGTGTACCTCATCAAATGACGAATGTCATTGAAGTGAAATTTCAAATTTTATTTATTTATTTACCATTTTCCGCTTCTAAACCATGTTCACAAAATAATTTATCCACAATTAAATGAAACTACGTGATGTAGTATTATTTCTACTTTCTTTAATTTCTTTACCGCCTACCTAGGTTTCGTTGTATTACAACATCTTCAGGTGGGATATTAGCAAAGATTATCTTTGGTAAAGAAAGTTGAAATAATACTACATCACGTAGTTTCATTTAATTGTGAATAATGATTTTCTACAAAATTAACACCAAATATATTCAAAATAATTTATAATAGTTCATTCCCCTGGTAATTTTTCATCGAATTTGTGGGTAATATCCATGACTGTCATTGGATAGATCTTTTAAAATTATGGTTCCGTTCACCATTTCCTCATTCTAAACCCCGCTCTCGAAAGGAGCTTCAAAATTTTGTACAACATGACTCTCGTCTAATGTTTCATTAAATGGAATGTCATTTGAAAGACCTTTTAAAATTAAATTATAGTTCCATTCATCATTTTCCATTTCTAAACCTAGCTCAAAAAGTGAGCTTCAAAATTTTGCACAATGTGTCTCTTTCTCCTCTAATTTCTCATTGAATGAAGTGTCATTGGAAAGACTTTTCAAAGTTAAATTATGGTTCCATTCACCATTTTCCATTTCTAAACCTAGCTCAAAAAGTGAGCTTCAAAATTTTGCACAATGTATCTCTTTCTCCTCTAATTTCTCATTGAATGAAGTGTCATTGGAAAGACTTTTCAAAGTTAAATTATGGTTCCATTCACCATTTTCCATTTCTAAACCTAGCTCAAAAAGTGAGCTTCAAAATTTTGCACAATGTGTCTCTTTCTCCTCTAATTTATCATTGAATGAAGTGTCATTGGAAAGACTTTTCAAAGTTAAATTATGGTTCCATTCACCATTTTCCATTTCTAAACCTAGCTCAAAAAGTGAGCTTCAAAATTTTGCACAATGTATCTCTTTCTCCTCTAATTTATCATTGAATGAAGTGTCATTGGAAAGACTTTTCAAAGTTAAATTATGGTTCCATTCACCATTTTCCATTTCTAAACATAGCTCAAAAAGTGAGCTTCAAAATTTTGCACAATGTGTCTCTTTCTCCTCTAATTTCTCATTGAATGAAGTGTCATTGGAAAGACTTTTCAAAGTTAAATTATGGTTCCATTCACCATTTTCCATTTCTAAGCCCCACTTGCGAAATGAGCTTCAAAATTTTGTATAACATGTCTCCCCCTCCTCAAATTTTTCATTGAATACAGTGTCATTGGAAAGACCTTTTAAAGTTAAATATGGTTCCATTAGCCATTTCTAAGGCTTAACTCGCGTACAACTTCCCAATGACTTTAAAACCACAAAAAATTTGCACAAATTGACCACTTCATAATGACAATTTTGTCGGTGAGCAGTTATATGTGCGAGTAGATGAACCACAAACCAATGACACAAAAAAACAGCTACAATACTACAATGGCTTTCAAAGCAGCGTGCGTGTGGCGCTCTCGACAGTTATTGGCCTGTTGTCAGTATGTCGCACGTGTAAGCGGCCACCAGTGACAATTTTGTGGGTAATATCCATGACTGTTGTTGAAACCGACTTCAGTATGCCGCACTTATGTCTGCTGTGATTTGTTTCTATACTAATTTGTTACTCTCCACGGATGGTGACTTTTTGTGGTTTAATGTCTTTGAGAAATCGTATGTGTGAGTTAAACCAAAGCACTATCTGTGAAATGACCTTCATAATACATATTCAATGCATTTTTTTCTCAGACAGACAAATATGGAACTCTTTTCAAGAGACAGACAAATATGGAACTCTATGCATTTTGTTAGCTTTATCCATTTCTTTTTACCTCATACTTTATTTGTTTCACATCACATTCTTCAATGTTATGTGGCTTCGAGACCATCCCACTTCATTACCATATAAATAAATAACAAAACACAAATGCGTGTGTATTTTTTTTCAAGGAAACATCAATCTATTCTATAATTAAAAAATATAATTTTTAAATACTATATATAGATGCCAAACTTGTTAATACCAAAATACGTTGACTCATTCTAAATTTTGATATTTTTCGTACAATATTGTGAAACATAAGTTAATTAAAAACCAGTCTTGAAAAAAATTCAAAAATTGATTGAAAAATAAGCCAGTTGTAGGCTTCTAAATTTGAAGATACGGATAGAGTTGGGTATATCCCTGTCTCTTTTCCTCTCGTAGAATATAATGTGCAATATTAAAAATGACCTCACAACACAGTATTGCCTTCCTTCTCTAAAGGTTAAATTTAAACTTTTATAACTCGGGTGAATTATTCCGATTATTAAAAAAAATTTTCACTCTTCATCAGCTTGTACTTTGAAATTATGATTAATGAAATAAAAAAAAAGTTAGTCAAATACCCAATTAGTGTACTATAAAGTAATATTCAACTCGATCTAGTGTATGTGTTTAATAATTAGAAGAGTAGGCCAAATTAAAAAATTAATATATCAAAGTCCAACAATATTAAGAGGTCTATTTTCTAAAACGTAGGAAACTTTTAAGCGTAGGATTATACTTTAAGGGTACCTCAAATCTTGCATATGAACACATACTTACGGAATATTATTTTTAACAAAACAATATTAATAAACCTGAAGAGAAAACGAGGCCAGATACCAGCCACCAATACAATTCATACTGGTAAGATTGAACTGCAAATTTCTTCAGATGAAATAAAACCCGTTATATACTATAATTACAACTGATTTGTTAATTATTATATTTCTTGTCTCAAGAAAATAACTGTTTAACATTCTTAATTATATCCTTGTGTCATTCACATTTCATTTAAGTCATTATACATATATATTTTACAGTTAAGGGTAAATATTTAGATGTAAAAAAATAAAGTCATATGTTTTCTCACAAAAAAATTAAGAGGGGTTTTGATTAAAACTTTTTTTTTATAAGTTTAAGGCACACTCAGTATTCTGGCGAACTGTCACTTTTATGCCTGCTGTTTTCATTTATGATTATGGGTTTCTGAACTGGTGTCCGATCTTGGTCAGTTTCGAAATCCATCAAGAGGTCCGGTTTATCATTAGACGTCTGAAAAAGGAAAGAAATAGTTTAAATGTGTGATTTAATACCATGTTTATTTTATGTGTACAACAGCTAGAGCAAGAAAAACTAACTGTATCTAGCCATTCTATGCGGCTCTAGACCAATATATATCTTAGTAGTTATAGAAATTATATCATATATTATTTTACAATGCATATTTAGGTAATTATATGTTATGAAATAGGTTTAATTAAAAAATAATACCACATTTGCCAAAGATAAAAATTAAATAGAATCCCATGATAAAAATGTTAATTAAAATACCTTTTTCATTCATTTTGTTATTTGAATCTAGGGTCTCTACTACGCTACTACTGTTTTTAAAAACTAAGTCAATAGACAATATAATTCATACTTCTATATATATCCTTAATTCAAACGATATGTATGAAACTTTATTTTATTTTTACCCAGTTCAAATCATTATGAAGGTAATTTAACAGGTCTTGTAAAACAAAGTATCTACCTTGCACAGCATTTTATAAATACAAGTGATAAAATTACATAAAATATGTTAGTGGCTGCTTTGCAGTCGGGACAATTGTGTTTTTTAAAATAGAGCCGACATTTTAAAAGTTATGAAGGAGAATTACAAACTAAGTATTATTCATACTTAATAAAGGAACTATAGATAAAAATAGTAACCATAAGTAATCCAACTTGTCAATAAACAAAATATATGATGGTAACAAAGGTTTCGCTTCTGTGAATAATTATTATTTTCAAACACCTTTTGATGTGTAGGGGACTCAATTCCGAATTAATATTAACAAGCTAAATAGAAAACCAACAAAATTAAAATAACAAGAAGAATATAAGTGTCCATTGGGCAGAGAGAAGTACAAGGAAAACATTTATTAAAAACGATAAAAAAATATACAATTTCTTAAAACTACATTTCAAATTTTTCTATAAGTACTCTCTTTTTGAAACAATACTTAGCTTGTGACTCAAAATCTTCCAATTCCATTAAATCAAAAACCATATATATGTAGTTCGAGATTTTATTGCCTCAACAAAAACAGCTACCCTACACAGAATCTTACTTTGACAACGGTTAATTTTATAATTTTGCTCAAAATAAGTAGCAGTTCATAGAAGACACCTTTACACTTTAAGGGCTAAAATAGGCAGTTAGTTATAACTATAAATATAAAACAGATTGATGGCCATGTAATCATCAATCTATAAGAACAGATATTTGAAATAATTAAATATGAAAATAATATACAGTCACGTAATAACACAGCGACAAACAATTCCAAATATTTTATACAACATTAATAATTGCAAAATAATTAAATATTCAATTATTTTCAGGGGTTGACAAAAATACTTTTCAATTTAATTAAATACATGACTTAACATTCTCACTCCAATGTGAGTTACGTATGATACAATATCCTCATCACTTAGAAACCAGGGCGACAATATAATCTCATAAGGGTCCCATGAAACGGGACTAAAAGTGGCGAGCGAACTATTCTTTTATTATTGTGACATGAATAATTTATTTCACCTGTGTTCCATAATGCACTACAATAGAAACTATTCTGATTGTTGCAACCTTTCTTTGTAATAACAAATAAAAATACTTACATCTATTAAGTCATTATTAATAACAGTTGTTTCTTTCTTAGGTTTATTCTTTAAAGCTGCTGCATAATTTGGTAGAACAGGATTGACCACCACGACCGGATTCAAGTTTTGCTTGGTTGGCTTAGTACTTCCTTTCAAATTATTCTCACTATTTTGCAACTTTAATTGCACTAATTCTTCTGGAAACTGCAGTAAATCCTCTGTGCTGTTCTCGCAATTCGCCACTGCCTCTGCACAAACTTTGGCTAAAACACGCTCCCTCTCCAACAATTCTTCTGCCAATCGACTTTCTGCAGCTAAAGTCATTTTCATACCATGCCTCTCTGACAGAATTGTAGTCATTTGTTGTATTTCTGCCTCCAATTCTCTAATAGCCATATCAGTTTTTACGGCAGTCTTCATTTCGACAGCCAATCGGGCATCTACAGCTTGCTGTATCTTCAATATAGCATCACAAGAATTTTCCGTTTGCAAATTGCAGCCTTTAACGATTTTATTAAAAACACCGTATGGTGATTGCCTATGGACTTTCTTATAACCTGTAACCTTTTCACCCAAGTTAGCAGTCACGTCTTCAATGGTCCGGTAAGCGCCGCCTCTGTTCACAGCGCCAAATCTATACTGGAATGTGTGTGTGGACCCATTCACAGATTCTTTCTTGGTAATGCCACAGCTCACAAAATTTCTCTTACCATGATCGCGTTCAAAAATTCTTTGCAAGTTGCGGGATATCATCTTATCCCTCATGGTTGGTTTTAAAGAATTATTTTTCCTATATTTGTACCAACCGACGACTTCATTGGCAGCGTCCGACAAGAACTCTTTTACTACATCCTCCTTGATCCTACCTGTAGACATGTAGAAATGAGCAACTGCTGGTAAAGGTAGAACATTTCTAACGACGATCTCTGTGTCTAATCTGGCATTATCGCTTTGTAAATCAGAAATATGATTGGTAACTTCCGAAGTGATGTCACCCAAAAGGAATCCTTCCTAGAAATAACAGAACGTGTCATTGAGTATATGTTAAAAACTAATAAATTAATAATTAACAATTCTTGATATATTAAAATAACACACTACCTGTCCATTTATAGAGTTAACACACTCATATAAGAGAAAAGATAATGCAGTGCCACTCAGTGACACCTTCTCCGTAAACGCCATTATGATTGTGATTGTGATTATAATTATAATTTGACATATTCAAATGTTACCATATAAATCTTTACTTTTCTTCCCAACTTTCATTATTTATTAAAACAAGTCACATTAAACACAGATTAGATGTAATACAACCTGTACCTTTTAATTAATTTGTACTTTAAAATATAAGTTTTATCCACGAATAAAATTAAATTATATATCGGATGAAATAAAAACTGACGTTACATGCTATTAAAGATATTTTAGATAAAAATTTTTAATTGTAGTATCAAATGCAATATGCGAACAAAACAAATAGCAGTACTCATTTGTCTATCAATAATTATACAGCTTACATTCTTGATGAAAACCAAGTACACAGAACATATATGTACACTGTGATAGAGTAGTAAGTAGTAGCCATTTCTCTTAAAAACGTTATTTCTACTTTTTACAAAATAACAAAATATTAACTATAATCAAAAATAGTATATCATCTAGTTTAAACAAAATGAAGTAAAAACTTTTTTATCTTTTGAAGTAAAAACATTCTCAATAAAGACTAAAGTATTTTTGGTTAACTTTTATTAGGAACTTTGCTAATATTTGGACATTTAATGAAATATTTCGAAAAGAAGTACATAACTTAACAATGTACAATTTTTTCAATTTCATTCGTTAACAAAAGGAGCAATGCAAAATCTTTCAATCAAATAACCTCTAGCCAATTTTTTTCAAAATTGTTCATAAACTTTGTTTCAAATTATGTTTCTTTATTGAACTGCGAAATCTATATTTAAAGTAGTTTATTAGACAATCTGGATTCAATGAATTCCTAAGATATGGACAAGTCATTGTTTATTTTGATTGTATGATATTTTTAGGTTATGGTAACATTATACCGCCGTCAGAATTGAAGTATAAACTTTGGGACCTCCAGCACAATTAAATATAATTTAAAATATAAAAATCAAAATGTGCATTCAGATAATTAAATAGTTGTGCAATGATTTTCTTACAATGCAGTTTATGTGAATGCCGTTATATAAGAAAAATATGGGAATTTCATGACAAGTATAAAGTTAAAGAAATCTAATTTCCTCTCAGACATAATTACGTTACAGCTTATTTATTTATGTGTTTGCATATTTTTTTAAATTGCCATTTGAAATGAATTATGAAGAAGGGAGACTCAATACTTTTGGTAATTGGCCGACTTCCGCAGAAGTGGATCCAATCAGGATAGCTAAAGCTGGATTTTATTACACGGGCCAAGGCGTCGAAGTACAATGCTTTTCTTGCGGCGGAAAGATATCGGAATGGAACTATGGTGATCAAGTAATGACCCGACATCGTCGTCTGGATCCTCAATGCCCCTTTGTGATTAATCCCGCCACGTCTGGTAACGTAGCGTTGATACCTCCACCGAGCTATTCGCGGGGAACTCCTGGAAGCAGCGCTAACACGTCAGAGGCTGTTTCTCCAAATTCTTCGACATCACCTGCTACGGAAACCAATTCGAATGTAACTAATGAAGATGAAATATATAAGAATGATGCTCTACGCCTGCTGTCTTTCATTAATTGGCCTGTGAGTATTTTATTATTTTCGACTAATTATTACATTTTGAACTATAACCTTGATAAAAAGAATATAATTCGACAATTAATTAGCGATAAAATATGTCTGTTATAGGTCAAATGTTACTTAGATGCATATTTTTATATAATAAAGATCTTCAAGGTCACTGGCTAGCGAGTTGTATTTTACAATATTTATTTTACGATCAGAGTTGAGGTTTTATTTATAGTTAAAATAGATAATAATAATAATGACTTCTTTTATACTCCTTACATTTCAAAGGAAAGATGAATTGCCATTGAAATATTGCACAATATTTCAATCATTCTAAGACAAAAAATATTTGCACCCGTGTGAGTTGGCACTAGCCGTACCATAATATTTTGTTATTATTTAATTTTTTGCACATTATAGTAACAATATAAAAAAAAATGTTATACCAAATTTTTACTTCGTTAAATTATTTGGTATGCTGAATGAAATTATGAGTAAACATTTGAATGTTTTTTTTATTAATAATTGGAATATTATTTATTTAATCTTTAAATATATATTTTGATTTACATAAAAAAAAACAACTCACTCATGTGAACCTAATTTAAAATTTTATAGCTATGTACAATTTCTATAGTATCACATTATCTTCGGTATTTTTTAATATACAAACTAGTATATTTTAATGTTTTATTAAACTCAAATAAGCTAGACTTCCTAAAATGTTTTTCCTACAATCATTCTTAGTGAGTTGATGTTTCATTAGATTTCAATTGAGGTTTATTATTTTAATACTTAGTTTATATGACAAAGGAAACAATAAATATTTTGTTTCCTCGGATGTAAGGGTCCACACACACTAAGCCCAAATGTCATGCGACACCGAAACATAAAACATATTGTTGACTTATAAAGACACATTGTGACATGATGTTGTGTGACGCCTTTGTGAAATTATTATTGTTCGTGTATGTGTATTAACCCCATTGCTATTGTGGATGAAAGAAGGAATTTTATACATTATAGCAATATGGATTTAGAAGGTATAATCTATGCTATGGAAATTCAGAAGGAAAAAAAGAAAAGGGAAAGAAAGTAGTGGATTCATCTGTTATTAATGGACCAATTAATGAAAGGAACATTTTGACTTTTCCACAATAACTTGCGGTAACTACGAAGTTTTTCAAATTATTCTTGAATGTTAATAACTTTGATGAATAATTGAATCTAGCGGATCCTTTCTTAAAATGCCTGGAACCTTCCGTAAAACCTATAAACAGCTATGATTACAGAACAGAAACATTAACAGCGGCAATCAAATAAGACAGGCATCATAATTTTAATCTAATATGTATTTATATATAGCTGGCAATATACCAATTTTTCTTTATCACTAAATTATATTAGTTTGCAAGTATTTGCAGTTTTGTTCAAGGGCAAATGAAAATATAGGTACTTAAATGAAATTATTGTTTATTATACCATTATTACGCAGAAATCTTATTCACCTTTTTTTAAATTAACTGTTTTAGTGCCATTGTTTTTTACTCATATATACTTAAAAATGCCAAAGAAATCTTATGTTTTTCATGTCATTTACCCTCGTCTCGAAAAAAAACTGTATCTCTTCCAAAAATTATCCAATTTTAATAATTTTTTTGGTGTTTTCTTAATAAAAACTTGTACAAGGATAATAAAATGCAAAGAAAATTATGGAAATATATATTGTGAACAAAAATTAGAACAAAAACTGAAATCCAGGTAACATCGTCATTTTCAGTCCTGTACATCCTCCGTATCAGCAAAATAATTGTTATCGTCACTATTATCACTATCACTCAAAATTTGCGTTACACCAAATTGTGAGCGCACCACAATGTCCCTTCCACTATTACTTTCTTCACAACTTGAAAACTCAAACGGCTAAACAATGATTTCGAAGACATTCACTTTTATTAATTATTTGTAAAATATATTAATAATCATTCAAGATTGAAAGCAAATTGTTAATTAACAAGACAAATTGTTTCTTTTGTTATTAATTTATTAACACATGCCACACAAAACAGAAGTTAACTATGTGTAAATTTGGTTTAAAAAATTTGGTTTACAATAAAAAAGTATAGAATTATTAAACTTATATGTGACTAATTTTTAATTAATAAATTATATTAATGTTTTTATTGAGAATATATTTATTCCCAATAAAAACATAAATGATGGGAACATAATTTAAAAAGTAATATTCATGATAAAAATAAACAGTCTTACAATTTGACATATAATTATTGCGATATGCAGCTCGTTCATTCAAGGATACCGATAACTACATTTCAGAATAATTTATTGTTGGAGAAAGGGTTTTTATTGGAGGCAATATTGCAGGATAGTTATCTGTTGGGCTACTGGCTTTACAAAAACCGAATGATTGAAAGGACATTGGACAAATTATCCTTTTGTTACAAAATATGTGTATTTTTTATGTAAACAAATATGGAGGTTATGATTGAGATTTATTACCTGAAGAAGAAGTTGTGAGACTTTACACAAAATTAAAGATAAAATTACGGTAAATGTTTCAAATAGTTGTAAAATGTTTATATGTTATCGTAATTTTGTTAGAAGGTGTAAACACATCAACATTCGCACTAGGTATGATGCAAATTTGGTATCTTGGTCTAGACTACGTTGATCATTACAATTTTCATTATTTTTTGTTCTGAACATTATTAGAAGAAATTCTTCGTAAGTTTTTTTTTTATATAATTTATATATATGCATAAATACATTATTGCTCAAAAATATTTACCCACCGAAGTTTAAGAGTTATTAATACTAGAATTAAAAAATCAAATTCAATCGGTATTTTAATAATATTACTTATGCAGTTTTTATTAATTATGAAGTTTCACCGATATTCTATTTAAACTATTATATTATCCATATGTACACCCTTTGCGTTAATAACGTGGAAACTAAGTTTAGGCAATCTATAATAATAAGGTAATCAGTGTCTGTTTCACGCCAACCCTTTCGCAATATATTCCAAATATGTTTTGTGGAAGTCGGACATTATTTTCTGTCTTCTGTATCTCATTTATTCCATAATAACTCAAAGAAGATGAATGTCACACTTTCTGATAGTCGACCAAAATCACTAACAGTCTCAGCAGTATATTGGATGAGTGTAAGCGCAATATAAGTGGTCTATTTTTGAGCGTGATGGCGCTCGTGAAATCAGTTACTGTTTAGCGCGCGGTAGGGGAGATTGCTCGCACGCATTGCTAATTTTTTATCTTTCTACGTGTTACATAAAGTTCAAATTATAATATTATTAGTAATTACAATATAAAAAGGATCCAGGAAAAGAAATTTTTTAACCCATAATGTCGGAATGCGAAAATAATTTGAGTGAAAATGATCGTTTTTCAAATTGTGCAGAAAGTGATAGTGGGATTGACATGTGGTGCGCTCACAATTTGGCGTGATGCAAATTTTGAGTGGTAGTGACGATAACAATTATTTTGCTGATACGGAGGACGTACCGGACTGTGAAAATACGATGTGACCTTGATTTCAGTTTTTGTTATAATTTTTGTAAACAATATATATTTCCATAATTTTCTTTGTATTTTATTATCCTTGTACAAGTTTTTATTAAGAAAACACCGAAAAAATTATTAAAATTGGATAATTTTTGGAAGAGATACAGTTTTTTTCCGAGACAAGGGTAAATGACATCAAAAACAAAAGATTTCTTTGGCATTTTTAAGTATATATGATTAAAAAACCATGGCACTAAAACGGTTAATAAAGTTAGAAAATTGTTAAAGATTATGTTAAAAAGCAAACTAAGTTTTACAGAAGTTGACTTTTAGGTAATTGTGATAAGCATATTTAACTATGTTAAAAGTGAAAAGACCGTTGTTTTAGCGTTCAAAAAACTATCATCATAACATTAATTTATAAATGTTTTAGATGATAATATTGATATTAGTGCCTTGTGCCATACTGTAAACATAAGATTGACTGACAAAAAGCTTGAATAATCTTTAAGAATTGATAACCCCATCAAATCTTATACTTACTGGTGATATGTGATGCCATTTCTTTTAAAGTTTTTATTTGTGTAATTGTTTCTATGTACAAGTATTGAGTCAAGTACATATGTACAAGTATTGAATCAAGTACATTATTATATAGTCTCTGAACAATATTTACGTGCTGCAATCAAAACATAACCGGCAGCAGTGTTCCAAGTACCATTATGTGTATACCTGGTTTATGTACATGTGCTACACCTCATTAACATATCTTTCTTGATATGTGATTTATAAACTATTTTTTACATAAGAAGTTGATTTAGAAAATGAGGAAACAACGAACCAGTTCCATATTCTTATGTAATACTTTGACTCTCAGAAAATTGTTGTTCATGACACAAACAATTCACAGGTGACTTTCATCTCCCGTGAATCCTTAGCCCTGGCAGGGTTTTATCATGCTGGCGGTGGGCGGGTGCGTTGTGCTTGGTGTGGCGGAGAGCTGTATGGAGGCTGGCGACATGGCGATAGACCACTTGCTGAGCACCGGAGACACTTCCCACATTGTTCATATGCACGTGTTGTTGCTGCTAATGAGGACAGACCATTTGTCCCGGGAAACCCTGTTGTGACTGCTAATAACAATAATTCAACGTCTAGCACCTCGCCTCCAACAGAGAATGGGTCACAAACGTAAGTTTGCAGATTTTTGTTGGGTAACTGTGTATTTGTTTAATGAATCTGTAGGGAAGTCATTTCTTACCGAGTGGAGGGGTCAGCCATAATATAAAACTACATTGCACTCGCTTTCATCATGAATTAGCCTGCTTTCATGTGACGAGGCCTGAAGTATGGTTCACCTCATGACCAGGGTTGTGACATATATTTTATTTTACTTACTCTTAAGTCCTAACTACTTAATGTAAAAATTTTCGAAAAAACTTAATTTTTTCTAGTTTAAACAAGGTAGTTTACATTTTTGCATATCCTGCTTCAGTGTGAGAATGTGCTATGTTATAAACAAATACATTTATTCATAAATTAATATCATATTTATGTTTAAAGCAGGGACGCAGTAACTCACAATGAGCGAGTCCTGGCTACTTGCCAGGGGGATCGTGAACTCCGCACGCTTGGAGTTCTGTCGAGCAGCGGTACAGCTAAACATCAACGCCATGCCTGTATTGAGGCTCGGCTTGCTTCATACAACCGTTGGCCACCGAATCTTAAGCAAACCCCAGATCTGTTAGCGGAAGCGGGTTTCTATTACACTGGCCTTGAAGATCAGGTATGTTTGTTGTTTTATATATGTTTTAAATATTCAATGTTATTTTTACTTTTTTCATCAGGAAGAATAAATAGTTTTTGGCTACATCAAAATTTATTTCTAAGTATGAAGACAAGCCTATATATTAAAATATATAGGCTTGTTTTCATACTTAGAAATAAATTTTGATATAACCATAAAACTATTTGTTCTCCCTGATGAAAGCACTTTTTTCATTTATATGTTTAATTTTTGTAAGAAATAATATATTTGGATAAATAATATAATTAGGCAACCGAAAGTAGGCTAGTTCCTTTATTAGTTTGGTAGTTGCTATATGTCGATCATTTATTTTTCAAATTATGATATTGAACTATTTATTGTCAATGCTCTTTAGTGATATTTATGGCTAAATAAGCTATTTAGATCATGAGCTATAATTCCTTTTCTCCTTCAATCAAAATAAAAGTAACAATATCATATAACAATAATTCTAGCTTTTATTATTCTGGCAATTTTTATTTAAATATGAAGGAATTTAATCATGAAAAAAATTATTTTTTTTTTTATCAACAGAATGCCCCATTCTGTTGTCACTTGACTGACCTTTGTACCCATTATTTAAAGATTTTGTTGCTTATTTTGTACTACTTACTCTAAGGCTATCTTTAATATATCATCCCTAAAACAGAGAATATGTTAGTCTCATTAATAATACACACATGTTGCATTTACAATACACACTTATTACACTTTTCTATTCCCTACTTTGTATTTTATTTGTGTAATTATGAACATGGACAAGAGAATATCGCATAACTGACATCGGAAGTCATACTTTTGACTCTATGCATTTATTTTTTGAAGTAAACAGGGAAAGAAATATGGAAATTTATTCTGAAATTTGCAGTAACATGAACATTCTGACAATAAAGAAAAAAATAGCTAATTATTAGTATCTGGGTTTCATAATTCATTATTTAGAAACTAAGGAATAAAACAAAGCCCTTTTTTATTTATGCCCCTAGCAACACTACAGTCTTATGTCAATATAGACAGTGTAATATATGTATAGTAATACTAACACTTGGAATTGATTATATATGTTTTAGGTTATTCAATAAAATTATTCAATTAATTATAATTTCTCAAAAATACTATTTAATTTGCTCAACAAAAATAGCGAGTTTTTAATTTATATTATTAAATACAGCAGTAAAAACGCACAATAGAAATTGTCTTACAGTGTCACTTACATGTCATGTTAAAAGTCAAAAGTATTTTTTATGCAATATTTTACTTATTTATCTTTTCATTTTGAGCTGAAATAACTTTCCTAGTTCTAAAAAATTCTAGATTCAGAAAAATACTAAAGTTTTCTTGAACATGTAAGTGGTTAAAATGTTATAATCCTACCAACATAGTAACCAACAAGATTCTCACATTGCCAACACATATGATATCAAAATGTTTAATTTATATTCCTTGGATTGAAAATATGAAACTAAATTTGCAAATTCTTTTGATTTTTGTGCGTTGTTACTTTCCCCTAGAGACATGATCCTTTGCTCTACCAAACGTTTCACGTTGCTCCATTAATAACTCTTTTTCCACATGAAGTGACAAAATCTGTAGGTCATATAATAAATTTATTTTTAAATTCCAACGATGGACCATTGTATTATTTATATTTACGTTGCTTTATTTATATTTATATTGTTGTTTTCCGGCAGAAGCAAGTTATGGATTTTATTTATAAAAATCTCTGTTTATTTTTGAAAAAATGTTGGTCATAAATAAAGTAAGGCGGCTATTCTTAGCGCATGATACTCTTTGGGTCTCATGTTGATACTTGTATGAATAAGACATGTCACAATTAACTTGGTAAATGCAAGTTCCATCTTTTTTATCAGAATTTAATTCTTTGAAAGATTAGAAAGTCTTTTAACGTGCATTCTTTGAACAATCTGAATAACGTTCTACAATTTTGTGAAATAATACTTCTGAATTATTTTCGTTTAACTCTAGTTTAATTTTCTAAATATTCATCTTTATTCTTTCTTTCCACAAAACAACTTCAGATAAGGTGTGCCAATTTTCTTCAAAATTGGATAATGATCACGTATTAATTATTCCAACATTTTAAATTAATTAATTTAAGAATCATCACACAAATTATCTTGCCAAAACTTATTGGAATAAATCAGGATCAAATCTTTTCTGTATCATAATAAAATTGTTATGCATTTTACATTTTCATTGTTCAGCGGAGTGTCCTTCAACAATAATATATTTTTGGGCCTACGTTTACCAAACAAAACTTTAAAAATTCTACTTGTAAAAATCCTTTCAGGTTTTATTAATGCTTCTCGTAAAAGTATTGTCATGTTTTTGAGTGTGAACTCTGTTTCTTCATTTAAATTTTTTCTCATTTCTTTGAACATTTTAGTAGCCAAGCAACTAGCTACATCCTTAATGACAATTTTCTACCTCAGTGGACACAACAGAATGTTTCTTATATACACCTTAAAATCAATTTACTATTCGTTTGCGAATATTTATTCGCATAAAACATAAATTCACTGGAAAAGAGGATTTCAGATAAAATAGCTTTTGAAAAATCAACTCGTTGACTTTTTGTCTTTTCAAATGTTTTTCCTTTCTGCTTTTGTTTCATTAATTCATCCAGCATATTTTTTGGTCATTTCCTGCTTTTTCTTCTTTTGTAAGACTTTAATTCAAACGCTTTCTTTCTTTCTTATTTTAGGTCTTCTTGTTCCTTTTGAAATTTAAATTTTTTATTTTCTTAATACTCATATTTGAACCTGATAATTCTATAACAAATGAAAAAATAGTCTTAAAAAATGACAGTAATTGAAATTTTTGAGTTTTATCATAAATACGTTACATAACTGACAACACAATAATTTCTATCTATTTTTCAATAATTACATAAATATTTTTATATTATTTTTTATTTTAATTTTATTCATTGAAATCGCAACTTTGACAATAATTTTTTCAGAAACGTTTGAGAGTTTTTACATAGTTTGTTGACACTTACTTCTCACTATAGTGCGTAGAATCACTTGTATGTGTAATATATATGTTCTTTGTTATACCTGTATATGTTTTGTTTTTGAGAAAATATTAAAGTGTATATAACTTGAAATATAAGGAAATTTTCATGTAACTTGCGTAATTTCAAGTATTTTGAAAATAATTTAATATATATGTATATATATATATATATATATATATATATATATATATATATATATATATATATATTATACAAGCCTTGGGAATAGAAAAATATTCCAGCGCGTCCGGGTATTTAGTTGTTTCCAACCCGCCAAAGTGTATACATGGGTCCACTTAATTTTTTTAACCGTAGAATTGTCTGACTGGAGACTTTGAAGTCAGACTTCGCCAATTCCTTGTTCGGAATTGTTTCTTTTCTTCTGTGCTCTTGAAACTTCTTCGTGTTTTGAAAGAATAAGTAAAACACACACTCAAAGTCAAAAAAACTATGAAAGATCTTCATAGTTTTTTTGACTTTGAGTGTGACTGACTGGTTATTGATTGATCTGCGTGAGTATGAAGCTTTGATAGTAGATAGTAAGGATATTAATTCACAGTTTTGTAGGTCTAAGAAAACTGTTCTTAAAACCGTTATTAAAGGCGATAGACGTCCGTATTTTAATGTTACATTGTCTTCTTTGCAGTTTAATTGCAGGTCTTATATTCGGGCTGTCAAAATTTGTTGTAATAATCCTTTTATTCAGGAATACGTTTAAAGACTACTTACATATACTAATATATATATATATATATATATATATATATATATATATATATATATATATATATATATATATCCTAATTCTTACATCAATTTCATAACAAAAATTATAATTACTTAAGAAAATTTTGTTTTTCTTATGAATTCCATGTAGTTAAAATTGTAAAAAATACCTATAGTGTCAAAGGAAAATATAAGCAATCTACACGGTGTACCCCAACACTAAATTTTGCGTTTCAATATACATGTATATTGAAACGTAAAATTTAGTTCAATTGTGAAAACTATTATGTATTATTTATTATTGAATTTTATTTAAATTGTAGGTAAGCCATTTTTCATGGCTGTTTATTCTAATATCTTGTTGACCCTAATACTTTGACACTTTAATATAGTACTTATTACTACATTTTAGTTATTATTTTTTTTAGTTTATTACTTCCTTTAGATAGATATTTTTCTTTCCATATTTTTATAGCAATTAATATGTTTGTTACATATTTACGGCCCATAAATTTAATTTATTTCTATATATCAGCATTTGGGCTATTGACTGGGTTTATCCCAATGTATTAATTGGAATTACGTACAATCCTTCTTAAATTATCGTCCTATTTACAATTTGTTCTTAAAATAAATAACTGTTATATATTAACAGGTACGCTGTTTTTACTGTGATGGTGGTTTGGGCAGATGGGAGCCGGAAGATAATCCTTGGACAGAGCATGCCCGCTGGTTCCCAGATTGTGGTTATGTACTGCTTATGAAGGGTCGTAGCTTTGTGGAGAAATGTAAGAAGATCACTAATGTGGGCAGCCCTGATGGAGACCGCAGGAATGTAAGTTCGAACTTATATTGTTTCGTTTAATTTTAAATTCTAATCTAGAATATTCACCAAGAATTAACACAGAAATTCGTGTTTGAGTAATAATGAACATTGAATTACCCAATTTTTTGGGGCATATTTCCCAGACGAATAGGTATGAAGTCATAACAGTTTGATTAGAATCAGTGATAATTATAATTACCATTCTGTTTTGTTGTATGGTTTAAGTGCTTTGTGACGTTACTATGTGTTACGTACTGTAGATTATCTCCTTTACAGTTTATCTCTCTAGGCCAGTTATGTGAATATTTTCCTCTTAATTATAGGCTTCTTTTAAGGTGCTCCCACAATGGAAGCATTCGCCTGTAATGTAAAGCATTACAGTGCGTAACATCATTACAGTGCGTAACCTGTAATGATACAATCTCTAATGTTTTGATACAACTTGTAACATCAATGCGCACTACTTGTAATTGACCATGTTGCGAACGCGGAGCGCTCCTTCCCCTAGCTCAGTGGCTCACATAGTAGTTAAGTGAATGCACGTGGTATAGTGTTGTTGTGTTTCGAGGTTAAATTTAAATAATGGCCTGGGATAAAGAGGAGACCCTATTTATAGAAAAATAAAGGGAAATCAGGGAATTAAGGGCCCTAAGCATCCTCAACACTTTAATAAGGTAATAAAACAAGACGGTTGGGTTAAATTATCGGATGAATTTGGGATCACCGTGGACGAATGTCGAAAGAAAATCACAAGCCTGTTAGCGTCTCTTAGAAATCTGAAATGTTACATTACAGGCAAATGCTCGGCAGTCAGGTAGGCAGCATTGTAACGTAATGCTCAAAATCCAATCTGAAATGTTACATTACAGGCGAATGCTCGTCAGTCAGGGAGGCAGTCAGGATTTTTTCCTTTACTTGTTCTGTGACACTTTGCTTCTTGCCAAATTTCATAATTCTAGGTCAATAGGAAATCCTAAAACTTCAGTATATGCTTTTTTAACAATATATGCTTTGTGGACCTTGTAGGTCAATATATGCTTTTTTTACCGGATTATGTTTTTGGACTACATAGGAGTGCTGACAAAAAAGGAAAACTTTTATTTTCTTCATTAAACATAATTAAAAACATTAGATGTACCGAAATAAGTTGTGCTTGCAATTATAATAATTGTAGTTTTACTGTTATTGCAGTACAGTATCATCCTTACAACCATAGCGTCGAATTTATCTGCTAAAATAATTATACTTGTTTTTAATTAACTACGGACGGCTTCTTAAATAATATTGTTTATTGATTGTATATATTTTATTTTTCCATGAAGTTTTGTCACAGAAGTCCACAAATCATTTTTATGTCATTTAATATTTTATATATAATGTTCATTTTTTAAAAATATTTATACAAATAAGTTGATAGAACCTAACTTATCCTAACCGAATGGCATCCTGGTAAAATACTCCTCCTCAATAATTCATAGATCAATGCTAAAGAAATTTTGCTTCAGTAACTTTAACTCTTGCCTTTGTTAAACATATCTGCTTACTTTCCATCTTAGTTTTCCTTTTTTCAACCCACAGTCAAGCAATACCACCCATGTTGCACCGGGACAGAACAACAGCCGAGTGCGTTTGCCAGTGACGGAAGCAGAAGTTGAGCGACAAATGGATGCAGCATGTGCTAGGGCTGCCCTCTCAGCTGGCTTGCAACCTGCCAGGATAAGAAAAGCTATTCGGAGACGACTTGAGCTAACTGGTGAGTTATTGATATACTAACAAATTGTGCTTAATAATTTTGAACTTTCGTTTTTATTTTTTAGAGCCAATAGCAGTAGAAAAATTAATGTCTGGATCACTTTGCAATCGACAAGTCAGATATAATTTAAATGTCTTGTCGTTTGTTTGCGATTGGTAACATTTCATTGTTCTATGTGCCTTTTAATTGTAATTTAGAACTGGCTGTGCCCGGGACTTTGTGTGGAATTCGAAGTAAGAAAAGTCGTAGGAATTTTTTGTGTATTTTTCTTTTTACTTTCAGAACTCTATAGGCATGAGTTTACTAAAACGCTAATAGATGATGTTGGCAGCCAAATCAGTTCCGTCGGCTCTGATATTAGTATGCATAATGAACGTAAATTAAGATGGACATATCTTTTTTATTGGTGTACCGATTGAAATAAAACCAAACCTATCTGGTAGCCCCAGCTAATCTAAATACATAACTGAAAACCGCATCCAAATTGGTTCAGCCCTTACTGAGATTAGCGTGCACAACGAAGGTGCATACAGATAAATAGACAAAATTCTAAAAATTATTGTTTTAGGCTTACGTAGCTTAGTAGCGTGTCTTTACTAGGTAGCACTTAGTTTTACTTAAAAATATTCAAAGTATAGACTCGGTTTTTTTACGATTTTATTGTATGTATAGATTTAACATTATCATTATTTAAGTACTATTTCTTTATGTAGAATATTGCATGAGGGACACCTAACATTTCTTAAATGGACAATAAAGATTTATTTTCTACAAAAACAAAATATAATCAGTCCTATGTTGTATTGTTTATTATCATGTGTTAGCAAACATATATGTTAAGATATGTTTTGGTAATTGTCAACGACGACCTAACATTTGCTTGTTAAAGTGCCAGATGCTAACTCTATTTTTTGTTGGCTTTAGAAAAGTGAAGTGTGCATAATATAATTTTACGAGCAAAAAGAAAATGTTAGAGTTTATTCCATTTACGACGACAGGTGATGTATTTTTGTTATTTTGTTTTGGTTTATTCATCACATCGGTTTCAATGTCGTCTTTACTGTGTTGATTAGAAATTTTGTTATTTCTTTAGAAATTTTATGAAATGTTTATTTCGTTCTCGAGTATGGATTTAATGAGCGCTTCTATAAATACAAATATCTAATCTAATTTAATAGATATATCATTTTTCAAAGGTTACTATACAAATTAGTCATCTTACCTTAGTCTCCTCAATTAATTTTATTAATAAAGTTACATTTACTAAATTATCGTAAGACATATAACCTATGAAGTCTGCCGTAATGTTCACTTTTTTAGGTCCTTTTACATAAAGGTGAAATAAGGCACCATTTTGACTTAGGCAGCTGTCAAAAAAAGTTGTCAAAAGCAGCTGTCAAAAGGTTTTAATTAGATACAATGTGCGGAGGTCTGCTTAAAGGCTAATAATTCTGTGAAGTTTCCATTATTTATACATTAACATTATGCAATAAAGTATTGAATGCTATTTTGATAAATGGTTTTACCCTTTATTTAGGAGGTGTTAACGTAAGTTTATTGAATTTAAAATTTCAGTTTTGGGCTCTCAACTTAGATTTACTTTTTTATGTTTTTTGTTATAATATTCAATATGTTCAATGTAAGGTTTTTATATGCCTGGTTTTAGGTAACGACATTGATTCCAATTATTAATAATACCTAGCTTCCGCCTGTGACTTCCTTCACATGGACTATAGCAACGTAGCCTAAATTCCAATCTAGGTAATCATTTATCTATTCCAATTTTTCCAAAATCTTCATTTAAAAATTACAGAAGACAATTTGATGACAACGAAATCAAGTTTCCACAACAATTTCCTTAAATTGAAGTATTAATTAATACATATGCAATACACAGGAATACCATACACGTCAGCGGACGCACTTATTGATGCAGCTCTCCATGAACAACTGAACGAAGGCGAGTGGAGAGCTCCCTCGCCCCAGGATGGTGATCGTCGCATCCGGGACGTGATCACTAGGGCCATGATGGGAAGATACAGGTGTGTTGTCTTACAAATTTAGTGTTTATGGGAAGAATAATCGTATTTAATATATGTCTTATTTAAAACGTGTTTTATTAAAATTGTTTACACCAACATAATTATATCATGACCACATATTAATATGCATCAGCTACAATATTTCTATTGTAAATTTGTGTGTAAATTTACTTAAAAATGAAAAGATTGACTGCGACAGGTTATACTTTGAAGTCACAGGTTGAAATGGCACCATGCGCTGAATGAAAAAAAACATCAGGATAATAGGTAATATGGACGAAAATCTTTGATCAGTAAAGTTTTGATCTAATATGTGATATTTTATGAATCAAAAAGGAAAGTTACGTAGAAACTTTTTGCACTACTGAGAACCTAAAACATCACAAAAAGAATGTAAATATTATCTTTTACTTGTTTACAATGCTTAGTTATGTTACATTAGGGATGGAGGTAAAAAAGAATTCCTAAAAATGAACATATACTGTACAGCTTGCTGACACAGAACAGTATTTGCACAGACTACTATGGATACAGTCCACTAAACGATCGCAATGCTCAAATGTCTATTGTCCCATTTGATGACAGCAGTAGTCATGGTCGTACTCAAAACATCATTAATGACACTATAAGTCCATGCCAACCCACATGTCGAAGTCAGTCGTTGTGGACGTTCATATGTCAATTTGACTTTGACACATTAACAAATGGAGTTAATGTGAGTAATTATATCATCCATGAATATTAAATATGGCTACGGAGAGAATCACTTTATGCAGATCTGAAAAGTGCCTTATAGAAATAGAGGTGAAACCTGAAAATGCAAAACGTACAATCATTAAATTTTTATATAAATGAAATTAATCTTACAATTAGTGTAAATTATTATCCAATTATTACTGTATAAGGAATGCAATGTTATAATTTCTTTATATTTATTCAATACCTGTTATTATCTCATAATTACAAACACGCATTGTTCATAACCCGTTCCACTTGGAATGACAGTTGCAATGCTAACAAGCTAGTAGAATGGGAACGATCGCAGTCGTGAGCATGAGTATTGCAGGCAGCTGGTAGAACGTAGCCTGTTCTGCACATCGGGAGTCATTGGCTATTGACACTTTTACTGTAGCAGAATTGGTAGAAATTAAGTTGTTTGTATTAAATCCCTGGAAATTGAATCATCTGTTATACAAATTAAGACTAGAACATGCTCCCCTGTACTTAATATTGGAAGCTTAGAATTTTAATTTATTTTGTGTATACACCAGGGAAAATGGGGTTCATGATAAAAACAAAAATATGAAAATTGTCTTGCCACCAAAGTGTTAAAAACTTCAAACTTTATATTTTAAAAATTTCTTGTTTTTCATTTGTGCACAACAAAAGCAACAAATCACCGAAATTGCATTTTGTTAAATTATTTTCAAAAGATAGGTAGATGGATGATGATATCACATTACTGTGTAATCAAGAAAGGTTGCAAAATTGATATATTACGCTAAAACTGAACAGTTTCTCTACGCTGAATACTGGTATAATCTATACTTTTAATATAATAAACTAGAACATTTTGTTAGTTCAAGGTAATTTTGAAAACTATCCACATAACTTTAAAATTTATTTCATACATATTTTACCCTAGCTTCATTTTACCCTATTTTATACAACGGAGTGGCTGTAAAACGGTGGTAATGGTAAAAGTTGGAGAAAAACATCTGTTTTACAGGAATGTTCTTGGACTATTCCTGGACTGTAAGATTACATGAAATAATGTACATTTTAGTGTACGTCAGTACCAAATTTAAGAATGTATGTGCCAAATGCATATTAAATATTGAAATTAAGAACCAAAATTGAAGCATCTTATTGTGTACAATTATTACAATATAGCAAGTTCTATATGATATTTATTACGTTAAGCATTGTCGACGTAGTGTTCCCGACGTTTTTTATTTTATCTTATCAATAACTGTGCTATTGAAAATTTTGTTGCAGTAATGACATTTCTCCATTATTGTTTTGATGTTGGAAAATGGGTGAAATAGGCAAATTAGCTGTTAACGGTACTGACGTAATTTTGTCATCGTATTCGTATGAAATGAAATGCGCTGGTATGATTTTGACATTGTATCGAAATGATTTTGTAATTGTAATTTTTGAAATGATTTCTCAATTAAAGAAATATTTGATATGGATATCGTAGATTGATATTCATTGGTTGGACATTAGGCTGCTGGTATTCGTTTCATTCATACATCTGAAATTAAAACACTGTTGCCATAATACTGAAACTCTGTTGGCACGCAAATAAATGTATACACTTGTTGGACAAGATCGTCATAGCCAGTGAAATACGTAGGGAACTCAATCAGTTACAATAGGGTATTTGAATGATGTCAACGTTTTTTGTAAAAACGTTTTAAAACTGCAGAGTATGTTTAAAAAAACCTTGTGATGAAAAAAATAATGCATATAACAAACAATTAATCGAAACTTCTAATAGGAAAAGATGTAAATTTTTTGGTTCACTAAATTGAAAAAGTTATTATGAATTTAGTTTCCACACAAAAAAATGAGACAATTATAATATGCAATTTATAACTTAAATGTAATATTTAACGAGATACTAAAAATATTTAATAAACTCCCTTTTAATGAATGCTAAATAACAGGCTAGTGACATCATAAGTCAGTTGTGTTTTGTATGGGGCATTTTCGCGGATATCATAATTCGTCAGGTTTTAAGTCGTCATAACTTTGTAATGAAAAATCCTAGGTACGATATATTTATTTTAACCGCTTTTAATGTTATTAGTTATTCGATTTTAGCAATAAAAAAAATGTCGTCAGTCAAATACCCTATTAATTTTTCGATTCAATAAATATACAGAATATAACACAAGAACTGTTTCATTCAGTCAACACTTTGATATGATTCAGATTCAGTGAATCATTTTACTTAGCTGAATTTAAGATTATCACCCGACGACGAATTAATTTATCAAAAAATAGCTGTGCAACGTATTGGCGATAGCAATTTGGGGTCTTATTAAGCATACTGACCTTGGACTACGTAAAAACTTATCTATTTGGGTAAATGATTACAATTTTTAATAAGCGCAGTATTTTTGTACCTATTTCGAATGATTAATTTTATTCAATTTACCCAAGATAACATTAAACAAATTTGTCATTTCGGTATTGTCAGTTAATATCGAAATAGCAGAAAAAATCTTTATTGAAAAAAAAAATTTAGACTCGTTGCATCGTGAGTAAAGAACTAGTTCAGTAGAGGAGTAGTGTGGATGAAGAGTGAGAGACCATCCTATGAGTCATTGCTTTTTATTAGAATTCTAATGAAACTGGCTTACATGGAAAAATTCGTCGAGACAGGCATATTTTGGAGAGCTTAACAATTCCTGTTTCGTGGAGGAATTAAGAAAATGTTAGTGACGTTTGGAGACGTATATATTGCTAAAAGGGGATGATGTTGAAAAATCATTTGTTTTTAAAAAAAAAGTTTTTTCATTCGTAACACGGTTACTTATTGAACTGCCTTGTACATAAAAGCCGTGATGGTATCCAAAAATGTCAAAATGGCAATCATTGACATCTACAATATACAGTTGGTTTAAATATAATAAACGAAACTTTCTGCTGGATTGTTAAATTTTAATTAATTGTTATTTAAACTAATTTTTAACATAAGTTTTATTATTATTTAATATAGTAGTTGACTCTATTTAAATCTTAAGTAGTTTTTAATTTTTAGAATTGACAGTAAATAATAAAAAATTATACTTTTTCAGTGCAACCGACACATCCGAAGAATACTCCGAGAATGAAGATGACATTGGCATTATTCCTGCTACAACCAACGTTATCACAGAATCTCAGTCTACCGTGCAACCAACCCAATCTAGATCCGGAAGGCAGGAAAACAGTACAGCCAACAATGGAATCTCACATGCAGACTCTGCGAGGGAACTAGATGAACCTTCCCCGTCGGTAGAGGATCTCAGTGTGGCGGATGATGTTTCAAGGCAATCAGTTTCATTGGAGGAAGAGAACAGACTGCTAAAGGAGGCTAGGCTGTGCAAGGTGTGCATGGATAAGGAGGTTAGTCGGTTGATTTATTACCCAATTACAGTCTGCCTAAATACTCGCATTTAATTGTAACGAGGGAAATGTAAATAGAACCATCACAATAATTTGAAAGGGAATGTATATTTAAAATGGCAGTCATAAAGCCAAAAGAATCCAGTCAATGAATCTATGAAGTCAAACGGAAACAAGATAAGCATTTGTAAATAATGCAAATTTCATGACATAGCTTGTGTGTGTTGCCATTTGTGAAAATTATTCCAGTATTTTGTCAATTTCTCGATCGTGGCAAGCATATGCTGATTGCGAAGTTGGTGCTCAAACATTTTATACTCTTAATCATATTTATGTAACTCAATATACTACTGGCGTTCCTAGGATTCTCAAGTAAGACCAGCCTCATAATATTTAATTCACAATAATATTTTCATAATTTATAATGGAAACACTATCCATACAAAACAGTTTATTCAAATGTAAACAATCAACTATCCATTGTGTGATAAAAGTATATTTTATATTATTTCAAAGTTTGCATTATTGTCAAATCAAAAGTAGATATTAGCAATGTAATATCCTAAATTATATAATAATTTTTGATAATATCCTAATTAATAATTTTTGACTGAAACGTATCTTACTGTTACAATTTAATTTAGAACAAGTATAGCATTTTAACTCCTATATAATACACAAACATTAATTTATTTTTAATAAAAACAATGTGACACATGCAAGTTCAAGCTTTAACTGCAAACAATTATAATTGTTTCCCGTTAAGTTTATAATTATAAACTTTTTAATTTTTGACAGTGCATAATATTTTTAACCGTATAAATGACAACATGATGTTTGTTGCAACTTCATGTTAAAGCTTGGCTTTCGCTCAAACTTCAGATTTGAATAGATTTTAGTTACATCTATATATATGTATTTATACATTTTGTAAACTTTTATCCTTGATGCGAAAGGACGTGTGTTGTACGTGAATTGCACGTGTGTTGTTTCAAATATTTCGTCGTGGTAATATTATAGAGCATGAAGTAATGATTATTAAAGTTTGATTATTAATGTTTTTATTTATGTTGAGTATAATAAAATTTGCATTTAAATATTTATTTTATATTTGTGAAGTGTAACAATGTCATCTTCATTGCATACAGGTATGCGTTGTATTCTTACCTTGTGGTCATCTGGTTAGCTGTGCTTCATGTGGCGCTGGCCTGCCACATTGCCCACTGTGTCGTGGTGCCGTCAAGGCTCTTGTAAGGGCCTATCTCTCTTAACAAAACAGGCACTTTAATCAGGTATGTGTGTTTGTTTTACTGTTTTTTTTTGCTTTTATTGAAATAAGTTTCCGACTATTCTACTAAGCCACTATGATGTTCCCCGATACATATACATAAAAGGAGACTGGCGAAAATGGTTTTACACAAATAAAATATAATTTATAAGAAAGTTGATATTTTTTAGCTTATAAAAAACCAAACAATTCAGAGGTTGACAATTAGAAAAGAGCAAAAATGAAAATACAATTTTAACCATAAAGCTTTGTTCATACTTGTAGACACTGTACGTGGCAGACATTAAACACCACTGACGTAAAAATATTATTACATACATTATCTATGCTTATTCACATGTAGCATATATGAACGTAATGCGTGGCGACCAGCACTCTCGGCAAGAATGTTGTCAGTGCAAGTTTGTGTCTGTACATGTCTGTGGTAATGTGTGCATCTGTGCAGTTAGTATGAATGCATACTCACGAACGTACAGTTTGCAAATTAATTGGAAACTACACATTTTTTATGATTTAAATGATCGCAGGTACACTGATAATTTATGCAAAGATGATGTATTGAAAGAAAGTTCAAGAGCTTGTTGTGATTGGAATCTGTGTCAGCTATCTGTCGGTAGATATGAAAACTGGCATCTGTGCCATATCTGCCATGCTACGTGCTGGTGAACCAACCTGAATACAAAACAAAAAATGCTATCCTTCATACGTACATAATACATTTTTAGAAGCGACTACAAAAAGTAATTAATATAGATCACTTTTTTTAATGTCTGGCCGTTGCCTGATTTAATTAAAAATGAACTGTTAACTGACATTTATATTTGTTTTGTAGTCAAATTAAACTTCTTTTTTATTTTTTTTAATGTTATGTGACTTTTTCAATGACCCTGTCGGAGCTGCCAGTTTCATAGATTTGTATGTTTCATCTGTGAATAGACAATGTAATAAGACATATTTTGCATTTTGTTTTTTTGTGCTGGTCCAAATAGTCCCGTAGGATAGCATTTACAAAATTGTTACGAAACATACAACCTACCTAACTTTTCATAAAAAATACAACCTACCTAACTTTTCATAAAAAATACAGAATCTCTCCTTTGTGAAATTCTTCTCAACAATTCAAATATTTCATTTGTGCCATTTTTAGTTTTGTAACATCTGATCCCAATTTTATATAGCCTTTTGCTTGTCTCCTTTACAATTTATGAGATAATGTCAAACAATATAACATCTGATTCCAATGTTATGTGGCCTTTTGCTTGTCTCCTTTACAATTTATGAGATAATGTCAAGCAATATAACATCTGATTCCAATTTTATACGGCCTTTTGCTTGTCTCCTTTACAATTTATGAGATAATGTCAAATAATATAACATCTGATTCCAATTTTATATGGCCTTTTGCTTGTCTCCTTTACAATTTATGAGATAATGTCAAACAATATAACATCTGATTCCAATTTTATATGGCCTTTTGCTAGTCTCCTTTACAATTTATGAGATAATGTCAAACAATATAACATCTGATTCCAATTTTATATGGCCTTTTGCTTGTCTTCTTTACAATTTATGAGATAATGTCAAACAATATAACATCTGATTCCAATTTTATATGGCCTTTTGCTTGTCTCCTTTACAATTTATGAGATAATGTCAAACAATATAACATCTGATTCCAATTTTATATGGCCTTTTGCTAGTCTCCTTTACAATTTATGAGATAATGTCAAATAATATAACATCTGATTCCAATTTTATATGGCCTTTTGCTAGTCTCCTTTACAATTTATGAGATAATGTCAAACAATATAACAAGTTTTGGCGAGTCATTTTTGATCTGCGCGAATGAGTATTGATATGTGTAGTACGT
Organism: Druceiella hillmani; assembly: GCA_039881145.1. Lineage (NCBI taxonomy): Eukaryota > Metazoa > Arthropoda > Insecta > Lepidoptera > Hepialidae > Druceiella > Druceiella hillmani. The sequence continues at coordinate 7,589,770 of JAYKKI010000045.1, read as the reverse complement.
ATTAAAAGTTTATTTTAAGTGCTGCTCAAGAAGACCTTACTACATTGAACTTAACAAATGGTAATCTGAAAGTGAAAAATCTGCAGAATAATGTGGATGTGATAAAATTTCCAATCAAAGCAATTCCGATTCTCCTTTTGCGCATTTTGCAGCATGTTGTCAAGCTGAATGACTTTTTAACTCTTTAGTTGACAGGAATTATTATCCTATAAATCTTTCAATTGCCTAAATTCAAATGTTTTTATTTGTCCAGATATTCTTTGCGGTTTGCATCGAAGTCATTATTTTGAAATTGTTCAAATATCTCTTACAAGTCGTTTTCCCGGACAGAGCATGTTTACTATAATCTTTCACAAGCAAACAAAAGCTTTCAGAAGCAGTTTTCTTTAAATAAAATGAGAAGATCAGATTAACCAGCAAATGTTATTCTTTTTTTTTATAAAAAAGCATTTGTGGGTGCAAAATTAACATTTTCAAATTAATAGAAATATGTGGTGTACCATTTTTTCAGTGGAATACTATATACCAATCACTCGGTACTTTAAAACGCTATTGATTTTATATATTCCTATGTGGAAATATTAATATTTTAGTCATCTATTAGAGACTGAAGTTTCTTCGGATCCTATTACCGAGTAGCTTACTATTATGAGAATAAAAAATCAACAATTACAAGAATCAACAAAATGTACTAAATTAATTAAAAAATTTAGTACATATTTCATAATAGCTTTTTTAATTAATTGATTAGTACATATTGTCGATTCTTCTATCAATTTCTCGAGAAAATTTTTGTTAAATTTAATGTTTAAATTTTTTTTCAGAATGGATTTCAAGTTTCCCTTAGTATAATGACGTAGGCTTGTGATTTAAAATGGTTTATTTAATATATACAAAACATAGTATACAATTTATATCTACTGATGAAATTTATTAAATTGCAAAGCAATTATTGACATTAAAAAATATTGTAGAAATTTAACGAATCCCTCTGGATGTCATCACTGACCATCTAATAAAAAATTATCTTTGGACCTAAAGTTAATATTTTTGTTTGAAAACTATGTTTAATTGAAAACCATTCCTTCAAATAGATATTCTCAGGCCACTTCAGCTTTGCTTCGCTTTCTACTATGACGCTATACCAAAAAATAAACACTTAAAAAAAATATAATAAAGAAATAGTTACTAGATCTCAAAATTGATATATCTATGGGCGAAGTAACATAGAGTTAACTAATCTCGCAAATCAGTTGACATACTAGATTAGGTTATAAACATTTATAATAATCATATAAATATAATTTGACAGTTGTGTGATTGTCTATTGGTTGCATTCTCCTCTATATTGTCTGTGATAATGATATGTATCTAAAATGGCCTTCGCCTATTTCCAGTTTCATTTTCTTTTCAAATGATAAAATGATGTAACATCATATTGAAAAATAAATCCTCTTAGAAGTTATAATAGTTTTTTTTTTATATAATTACTTAAATCAAATACATTTCTAAGAAAAAAGTAACAACAGATCACTTTATTATCTGATTTAAAAAAAAACAGGTTGCTGCTTCATAATTTTTCTTTATAAAGCTTTACATAAAATTATAACTGTTATGATTGATTTTAAATTAAGTTCTTTAAAACACTTTATTTTGAACAATCCTGATGTAAAAAAAAGTATTTGTTATTTAAGTATGCAGAAGAGAATTGTATTCTCACTTCACTAGTTTTATATAAAATATGCTTAATGACACAAGCATTAACTAATGAAGAATTCATAGCAGTAATTTTAATTGGGCGTTTTGTTACTTAAGTCAAAGAATTATTGGAATATATATGGATATATTTTATTCTTCATTATGTTAAAAATATTATAAAATAGCCCTACAGAACAATTGGTTACTTGTCTAATTTTTTAATTACATAAGTCATAATTTGAAAATACAAGCTGAACGCAAAAAATTGTATGACAATTTTTAAAAATCAACAGAGTTAAAAAGGTTTTTAAATTTAATGTTTTGGCAAGGATGGCAATACTGAATTGTGATGTCATTTTTTAGTATTGCCCATTGTATTCTTCAAGAGTGAGAAAAGAAAATATCTCCACTCTTCCTTGCCATTAAATTAAGAGTTCATAACTTGTTTGTTTTTTAATGAATTTTTATAATTGTTTCATTACTCGTTTTTAATCAGCTTATATTTTCATGACATTTTACAAAAAAAAAAACAGAAAATTTGTCTACCTATTGAAAGAAAATAAAAATTACCCTATTGAAAGAAAATAGTAATGAAAAAATTATTCCAAACTACCATTTTCGAGACAAATTTAGTATACATGGATGATAACGACAAAATATGATGACAGATGTATAAAAAAAAATGTTTTTTCTCAAACTCTTAATGTTGTAATAATTGTGTGTATTGGAAGACAATGTTTGTGATTTATACATTACCCTATGTAGATATTTTTTGTGCTAATAAGGGCGTGTTAGTTTTTTTTTTAATTTTGTTGTTTCCTGATAGCATTTGACTCGCATTATAAATGAAAAAAATCATCTTAAAATCTTCATTTTAGTCACTTTTTCTAGATATAATTCGTCCTTCTCTGTCTAGCTCTAACCATATATTTGACAGCAATTCTGTGCGTAGTGTAATAGACTGTATAAAGACGCACGCAGACAATACTGTATTGAGTCTCGAATGGATTTCACTGTTACGTTGTGAGAATATGAGATGGCACGTTTGCAACACGAGAAGATGTGCTGTCAGTAACTATATTGCATAGAAGATTCTATATATATTGGATTACTATTTTATATATTTGTCACTCTCTTAAGTTATTCGCCGTTTGAAATATATATAGTGCTAATTGAAAAGTTCAGTAAAAGAATAAAACTGGATACCTAAGAGTACAAACATTCTTAGTAAACTGTTTTTCATTTCGCAATGATCTTACAGTTTAGGTTTTAATTTTTTAGAATTTGGTAAAAAATATGTGTCACAATTTTATATATAGTTTTTGGTTATTCCTTACTCTTTGTTAATGCTGCGCTTCAGTACTATAAATACATTTTATGATCTTGTCTATATTTCAATTTTATGGTTGCGTCAAAGTCAAATGTTATCTTTTTAGATAAGTACACTCTGTTAATTTGAACTGTCTTGCAGTGTTACAATGGATTTGATTTGTGAAATTGTAAAGATGGAATAGAAATAATTACAGACTCATGAAGTAACAAACCCGAAATGGAGAAACATTGTAAGTGGCAAAACCAAAATTTTGTTAGAGACAATTTTTAAAGTAAACTATGTTATGAAAGTGTAAATAAATAATTTATTACGATAACTTAAAAAGTAGTGGTGCTTACGTTGATCTTTGGACGTCAGTTTGGTTTGAATAATTATTTATTTTTAAATTTTATAATAAGTATTGTGATAAAATATGTTATGAATTTTAAATATAGCAATGGTTTCTAGATGGTTCTGAATGATTCATAACAATATGACATGTTGTTTAAGATTAAAAGATATTTTTCTGTAAAAATGTCGCTTAAAATGTTTTTCTGTTAAAGGCCCCGTATGTCAAATTCATAGATTTAGTATAATGACAAATGATAAAATTTGTTTCATAAAAGTATTTCTATAAAAAGATGTTCATTTAAAAGTATATAAATATAAATTTTTAAGTAGAATTTGTGTCCTGAATTTTTAAAATCAAAGGGAAATTTCAATGAAATCAAACTAGAAAGTATATATACAAATATACAGTAGTAAAAAATATAGAGACATTTGTAATTTAAAACAATACCTCTTTTAATTGTTGTGGCTATTAGAATTTTACTAAAAAAAATATAGTTTCCATTATTTGATTGTCAAAATTTTTTAACACATTGTTTACATGCAGAATTTAATTTCGTGTAATGTTTTTATTATTAAATTTTGATGTGTAAATGTTATTTTCATGAAATATCTTTATAAATCGCAATACTCAGCAACTTGTTCATCTGTAAATTAAATTTGAAGCAAAAAATCTTGGTTTATAGTCTTTGGCAGCTGTAAAATTAAAAAGTTTTCCCAGTAAAGTGCTTTATTGACTGTTTAGATACAGTAATTTAGTTACATTGCATTGGCAAAAAAAATATTCATTTGCCAAATGACAGTTGAAGGAGCTAACCTCAATTTGGTTTATCTGTCGCAATAGACTGGTGAGCGATTGTGAAAATTGATAGAGTTCAGTAAAATCAACGAAAAAGTGAAAACTTTTAGTCCTAATATTATTAGAAATTGTACGACTTTGGTCACAAGGGATTATTCCTAAATTCAGCTGCCCTTTCGTAATCCGATGCCTGCATGTAGTCTGTGATAATAATATTAAAGATCATTTATAAGATATTAAAGATCAATAATATTAAAGATAAATTTATATGTTTAGGTAACTTAGTTTTTCCAAATTAGTACAGTTATTTAGATTATTTGAATTTGATCACTCACTAATGATGTCTTTCTTCATGAATGAAATTTAATGTATGTTATAGAAAAATGAAAATAGAAGAAAACGTGTTTGAACGGTTTACTTGTCAAAACTTGTAATTTCAACTTGTACAAATTTGTAATTTCGACTTGATATTTGATGCCAAGAACTGATATGTCACATCCACTTTGCTCATACGAGTACAGAAATAAAGAACATTTCTGCACGTTACAAATTTAGTCCAAATTAAAAATACTACTTTTAGTCGTTGAATTAAAAGAACCATAAAATTCCTATTTCCATAACAATGAATGTACATCATTTGTAGAATATATACTGTATTTTTTGAGCAGGATTTTATATTCTTTCAATAATTTTGTAATTTAAAAGTGCTCCTGTATTTTTTGCAATCTTTTAACTGAGCCTGTTTGACAGTTTTACTTCTGACAATACTTCATAGATGATGTTAATTGGTGTTTCTATTAAGTTTTATGAATCTTTAAAGGTAATCTTTAAAGTTACCTACAATAAACTTATCAGCGACGTCATTTAGAAATTAAACTATACAATGTAGAAATTGATATATATAATGTTTATTAAAATGCGAAATTAAGGTATTGAAGGTTTCAGTTTGGGATGTCCCTGTTTGTGACCAAAGTCAGTTATATATTAGAATTTCAATGTGAAATTATTGGTAATTTCTCTTTAAGTCAAAGTAAAGTAGCACAGTGCTAGTAATCGTAGTGTCGGATATATAAATTGGATCTACATCAGATATGGATTTGAAGATATTGAAAAAACAGAAATGAAATAGTGTATAAGACGTTTTGTGTTTTATTTTTTCCTTTTACTTAAACCTGGTCTCCAAAGCCCAAATGCTATGACAGAAACTAGGAAATATCTTCTCCATGCTGTCTACATAACAATAAAATTATAGTAAATGGCTCGGAGAACTGATCTTTTTCGTCAGTTCTCTCATAAATGGTTTAGTACCACTTTGTAAAATGATGAAAGTTTGAGAGTAAAATTTTAAGTGCAAAATTAAAAATGTGAAATCGAAAATTATCCCACGGTCGTAATTTAAAGATAAAGTATATCAATCTATATACATATTGTTTTTTCATGACATATTTATAATAGAGAATCGAAAATATATAGTTCACTTTTATTTACCATAAAGATTGATATTATGCCCGCTGTACGCTGAGACAAACTGAGAGCGAGTGTATACATGGTGCTACTCACAATGGTGGCCACCATTTTTTTTATGGTAAATGTGTAAAAAGTTATGGTAGCTAATAGCACAAAGGCAAACAGCAGCAGCAGTTTCTACGTCCATCGTCGCAGGTATCTTCAAGACTCTCGGCGACTGTGTACAGCCGGCATTAAGTTATTAACAAATGTCATATTATCATAACGTTCAGCTTAAAATTTAATTCATTAAAAGATGTTGATATTTTTATTTGTTGACAGTTGTATATTTTCAAGTCGAAATAGTTATCTCTTTAAATTAGATATACAGTTTAAATAAAAAATTATTTAAATCTTATTTTAAAGAATTGGTATTTAGAAAATCATGTGGTAAAAGGTCATCTGCCATCTTTTTTTAAACAGCGTCATACAGTAATTAGTTAAATTGCAAAGACGACTCATTTCTAAGTTTCGTTCTAAGATACACACACTTTTTTGTAATTAACGAAAGTGATTTGCCAACTAAATGACACCTCTGGGCTAAAGCATACACGTTTACGTTTGAGTGTATTATTTTGAACCAAAGTTAATAAATTTGTTATTACAAAAGATGAGATTTCGGGAATTTTATTTTTGGAAGAGCGTAGCAGGGAATGTATCTGTTGTCAGAATCTTGCTTTTCTTGCAGTCCGAAATACGCTACACACTCGTGCAACCTCACAAGGAGTTCAGTAGCCGTGAGTCTCCCGTACGCTAACCTCATAAAGTCCTTTGACTCGGGCGCAAAAAATTGACAGCGATCGGAAGTTGCCCGACACGAGGCGAGGTTGCATAAAGTGAATCGAAGTACCTCTCTACAGTATTTCCTTTGCCTAACTTCGATCAACTTTGTAGTAGTGTAGTGCAGGTTTTAGAGTTCTGTAAAATTCTAATTCAGACTTTCCATTGTTATTATGTGTATGTGTTTCCCTTTATAAACTACGATCAACTACTCCACATCTGATTAGTGTAATAACAAATTTATTAACTTTGTTAAAACATGCTAAGAATTAAAAAAAATTGATCTTTGATAATGTCACTCTTCAGAGATGGTAATATTTAGCTCTTCAGACTTGGACAGACCTAATTGTTAACAAAATTTATCAAGTGAGGTTTATCATTTTATCAATTAAAGTTAAACATATTAGTATTTAAGATATATTTTTTAATTTTGTCCGAAGTCCTCCTATATTTTCAAAAATACAGAAGATGTAATATTGCATAAAAATATTGAGTATTAGTAAATGGTTACAAATTTTCTTTTAAATAGTTTGAGATCAGTTAAAACTGAAAAGAAGCAGTTTTCAATTGATAACAAGAAGACCTACCTCGACTAATTATAATTAATAAAAATTAACTATAAAAGAATAAAACAACTCAGAACGCCTCATTAGACTTGTTATTGAGTTGTAGTTGCTAATTTTCATATTTGGAAAATATCTGAATATAGTAAAGAAACTTTAATGGAATGAACTTTTAAATTTAATTCTAATACCACCATTAATCTGTTTTCTCAGAACTCAATGATATTTAATTATTTGTAAATAGCTATTGTAATAATTTCTGGACAAGCCAGACGTACAATACTTTTTAAATATCCTTGCCACTCAATGAGTACTTCGTTAAGGATAGTTCATTATCTTATCTCATTCATGCATGCTTACCTCTTTATTACTTTATTGGTTGTTTAAGCTTTGTAAAAGAATAATGAAAATATAATTATATATAATTTTAATTTTATATAAAAAAATATTATTAAAATATTAGTAAAAGCACAATTTTGCTTGCAATATAGAAATAGGACAAAATATTTATGACAGAATACAAAATATTTTGGAAATATCGCACAGAAAAATTTGACTGAATGCGGGCTCGTTCTAAAATATAAAATACATTTATATTTTGGAAGGAGTCCGCATTCGTTACCAATTTTTAATAAACTTGTGTTATATTTAAAACACATTTTTAATAAAATTGTTGAAAGTGTATTTTACGTAAACTATCTAGAATCGGCAGGGATATAACTTGACAATTTCAGTTTTTACTATGCCATTTTATTGATTTGTTTGTTTATAAAATTTTACTGCTAGTTTAGCGAGTTAAATACACAGGTTTTTATCAGTGGTGCCACCTCCAATAAATCAATATAGAAATAGGACAAAATCTTTATGACAGAATACAAAATATTTTAGAAATATCGCACAGAAAAATTTTACTGAATGCGGGCTCGTTCTAAAATATAAAATACATTTATATTTTGGAAGGAGTCCACATTCGTTACCAATTCTTAATAAACTTGTGTTATATTTAAAACACATTTTTAATAAAATTGTTAAAAGTGTATTTTACGTAAACTATCTAGAATCGGGAGGGATATAACTTGAAAATTTAAGTTTTTACTATGCCAATTTATTGATTTGTTTGTTTATAAAATTTTACTGTTTAGAGAGTTAAATACAGAGGTTTTTATCAGTGTTGCCACCTCCAATAATTCAAAGTCGCTAAAACGGATTTTACCTATTTCTACCAGGGGGCGAGTCATATAATATATATATATATATATATATATATATATACATACATATACATATATATATATATATATATATATATATATACATACATATACATATATATACACATATATATATTACAACAGTTTAAAAATAGTTTTTATGCAAAATAAAAAACTGAGTATCAAAATTATTTTTAAAATTTTTCTATGATGGATTCGATTTATGAATTTTACCGCAGAAATAAAACTCTACGCTAAATTTAATTGCCTTTATATACATAAGTGGTTTTATCATGTTTAACATAAAAATTCTATTGTCATCAAATGTTTTCACCATAGGTTCTCTTATCAGAAACATGACTGATCAATTTTCATATATAATTGATCATTAAGAAAATCAGGGGGTTCCATCGGAAAGAAGTGAGCGGTGAATATTTTTTTTCAATAAAATTATATGCCAATTATTTGCTCCTTAAATAACCTTTCAGAATCCGCAAATGCTCCACTTCTATAATTATTATTTAATTAATAATTACATTTTATACATTTTTTTGGCTTAAAAATTGCTCTAGATTTTATCTATCAATTAAGTAATAAAACTAATTAACTTTTGCAATATTTTTAATAATTGTCTTTTAACAAATTTTGCATGGTGATCACTCCACTCCATAAGTTGTCAGATAAGTCGCTATATTATTTTTGTCATCAAAACTTTTTTTTGTCGCTAATACTTAAGCAAAAGTCGTCATGTCTAACGACAAAGTCGCTAAATTGGCAACACTGGCTTTTATTGTAAAATAATCCTTTACAATGACCACAAGGTAAAAACAACAAAAATTAATTGTGTTAGACGTAAATGATGGATAAGAGCGTAACGTAATATGCAAATGTGTAAATATGTGATATATGGAATGAGATGTGGGGCTTTAATTTCAAAGACCATGCTTCTCAGATGAAAAGAAAAGATCTTGAGGACCAAGGTCTAGTAAAAGTTTTATCAGTTTCAAGGTCTAGTAAATGTAAAAGTTGTATTTACTTAACTTTGCAAGGAGAACTATTTATTTACAGAATTTTGATTAATTATAATTACTTAAAAATCAAGCACGCTTCTTTACAGCTACCACAAGGAAAAAACAATAAAAATTATGTTAGACGTAAATGATGGATAAGGGCTACCTAACGTGATATGTAAATGTGTAAATATGTGATAATGGAATGAGACGTGAGGCTTTAATTTTAAAGATAATGCTTATCAGATGAAAACAGAAGACCTTGAGGATCTAGGTATATATTAGTAAAAGTTTTCTCAAAAACGGTGCAAGAGTTTTGAACATTTAGCATCTATATACTGAAAAAATATAAGCAATTACCCTTTTTGTATAATAATTATATAGATGTGTGGATATGAGCACAAACTATGATAAATTATGTTGCAAGAGAGGTTCTACTTAATTTTGCAAGGAGAACTATTTATATAGAGAATTTTGTTTAATTATAATTACTTAAAAATCAACCATGCTTCCCACGTTCTTATTTAATTTAATTTGTAAGAATCAAATTGTGCAATTCAATATTAATATAGATGCTGATTACTGATTAAAAGTTTGCCTACGTTTATATCTGATAATGGACAATATTGAATTTTTGACTTTAGGCACAACACTCAAGTTAAGGTAAGTTCACATCGAGCAATGTGTGACACTAGGTTGTTAAAAAAATAAAATCTTTTTCTTAAAAAGTTCTTTTATATAATAACACATACATATTCTTTTATATACAACACATATATGTTCTATTTTCCTATTTTTTAGGATTTCGTATCTCAAAAGTAAAAAGAAACCCTTATAGGATCACTTCTTTGTTCGTCTGCTTGTCTGTCAAGATCCTTATTCTCAGGAACAGGTGTCACGTTTAAATTAATATCAAATACTTAGGTTTACATTCGCTTGAAACTGACTATAGAGTACTCCCCTTAGAACTAGAATCATGAAAAGATCCGAAAATCGTTAATTTGTAGGTATATCACATAAAGAAAAATATTTTTTGAATATGCGCCTGCAAAAGATATAGTACTCAATATATTTTCATTCTAAAAAATTAAAATTTTGTAAATAGTTTAATAGGAATTTTATGTACCATTAAATAATTATAAATGCCTAAATGTGTACGGAACCCTCGTAGTGCGAGTTCCACATGCCTGACAGGCTTTTTTATATAAATAGGTACATACTTTATAATCAAGAAAAATTCATGCCTAGAACAAAAATTTGGAAATTTGCTGTAAGTGAAACTGTTTCTATAGGGGCAAAATACTTTATCCAGTCCTGGATTTAATAGTTACTCTATTAGCAGTGGTCCATCCTATTAAAAGTTTCTGATATAAACATAATAAATTTATAGAATAGATCACCGTATCTCATGCATAAGTAGCTTACTGGCTGCGCGTAATTGAGTTCATTACTACATTCTGATCACATTCCTCTTACTATGCATGAGGTTTGGTCTCGAGTCACCTATTCATCTAAAAAGATGAATACCGTGTGCCAACTGAAATGATAGAGATTACTTAAGTAATGAATTAAACGACTTATCTATGGAAACGTGGTTCTGTTTTTAAACAAATCATGTTCACCAGTAAAAAATATCAGTGTTGCATTTATGTAGGTGTTCCTATGTAGCTTTTGTTAATTTATTGCACGTTACACAATGTTCACAATTGTATTACTATTGTTTGCCACGTGCCTATCTTTTGTTGGTTTGTCAGAGCAACATGCAAAATGGGATTTTCATGGTAATAATATGATGCTTAAGGTTCAGATTAAAATTTAGTCCATTTTTACCCGGATCGAATATTCCTTAAAGGATTTCAAGGAATTCAATTATGAACTGCTATTGTTTAATCACTATTATATCTATTACTGCGTTGAGCATGCAGTGGGGACTGAATGCGCGAGCTTAAGAAATGATGAGCAGCATTTGATGACACTCATACAATGATTCAGGTTAAAGTTTCAGCTAAGCTGTTAGTTACTTTTGTGCCATTTGAGGATGGTATTAAAAAATATAGGCCAGTCATAACAGCCACTAGGAAAGATTACTATGCAATATATATGATAAAACAGTAAAGACAAAAAAGTATATATTAAATACCTTTTTACAAAATGAGTTGAAGATATAAGCTAGAGAACAGAACACAGTAGTTTTTTTTAGTTTTTATCCTTTTTATTGTTATTTTCTTTAAAATCTAATGAAGAACATGAGGTAATGCGCATTTTTGACGTTTCTGTCTGCCGGGTTTGTCTTTCAAGGTGTTTGTTTGTAAAACAGAGTATGAAGTAAATTTAAATGACATTTTCATAGTCGTGTATATTAGGTATTATTATTATATCATTTTGAGCCATATTTATTTTACGTTAGAATGTTGACGAATGAAGAAAAAAAATTGTCGGCCTACTAAAGATTAAGACCTGATTATTGAATATTGATTTACTAACGTTGAGGTAACTGGGCAAAATTCATATTTTTTTTAAATTTAATGTGCTTTTCGGTATATGTAAAAGCTAAAATATTTCTGACACACTCCATTGAATTTGACTTTTTAGATCGTTTATTGAATATTTTCAAGGTTCCCTTATTAAATACTAAGCTTTCAAGTAATTTTGTAATTTATTCAACTTTTGTCGTTTTTAAAGCAATGCAAAAACAATCTAAAACAATTTAAAAGTAATGCCTAGTGAACACGTATTTAAAACTATGTTTAGCCAGTTTCATTGATAATTTTTTTTCGTGGAATAAATACAGAACTTTGTTTTCAGGTTTTACTTTGCTGGTTTATAATAAATTTAACTTCGATATTGATCAATTATAATGTTTAAGAAGTAAGCACATGGTCATGTTTATCTCCCTTATTAAAAAAGCGGTGTAAATCTGACTGCTTAAAATTAATGTCGAATACAAATATATTGTGTCATAAACTAATCATATAGGAATGTAATTTACAGAAAACAAAATGGCGACGTAATCTTGAATTTAGTCCCTATAATGAACACAGTTTATATTGATAATTATAGGCTCTAGTCTCGGTAATTATTGGAAGATGTTACTTAATTAGACTGGTACGTAAATTCTTTGGCTATATGAGAATGTTACAGGCTATAAAAATGGTGTATCAAGAGAGGGACGAGAAATAAGAGAAAGAGTAGGCGTACATAAATATTTTATTTATTATCCAATCATACCTATACATTAATTTATCACAGTTTCATAATAATCTAAATGCCGAGATTCACTACAGTTTTATAATAATCTAAATGCCTAGAAACACAATATGACTATAAGTTGGTCACGTGAAAGATATACTTGCACAATCAGTCTTTAGTGCTGTAAAAAAGACAAATGCTCCCGTGAACCACCCCCCCTCCCCCCTCCCCTGAATCCGCCTATACGGCATATCATATTGTATATGGCTTCACGTTTAAACATATTTAAATAAATGCAAGGCGAGACGCAACTTCCGACTAGTGAAGAGTTTCATGTGAATGCACCCAAACGAAAATCGATCTAGAAAATCCATAAATTTTGAATGAATTGTACTTTCGAATGACTCTGAATTGAAATTTCGAATGAGTTAACTCGGCAAATTTTTAAATATTTTTAAACTTTAAATATTTGGTCGTAAATTCCGTTCGCGTTGTCTTAATAAAATAGACATGGAGTTGTTTCATTCGGCGGTATCAAAAGTCCGGTGTGACAGCGTTGCAGTTGGCGAAGATATCGACGAGATTGTTAATAAATTTAACACTAGCTTTTTGCCAACTTTCGACGTCTATGCACTAGTGAGGGAGCGAACAGCGCGCTCTCCATCGAAACCGTGGATAACGGACACGATCCGTCTCATGATGCGTCTGCGTGGTCGAGCCCGCTCTAAAGCTCTTAACCTAAAGAAAGATACATTTAGAATATTATAAATCGCTCAGAAATATTGTTATCACGGCTTTAAGACGGAAGGGGAAGCATATTATACTTTTTATGTAAACAGGATCATGGACAGCAAACATCTGTAGCAAGGCTTGCAAATCATATGTCCTACCACTAAAAGCAAAAAAAAATAACCTGCCACACCACCTCTGCGATCCAGATCAGATCATTGATCACTTGACATCGCTGCCTTACCCCGATAGAGCGGACGCCGATCTCATTATAATGCCAATCATTTTGCTGAAACAAAAATGCGTTTTGAGACTGTGAATGAAGATATTATATAGAGGATTGCGTATTTTTTAAAGTCTGAAGCTATCGTTGTGGATGGTATCTCTGCACGGATGCTGAAACTAATACTATCCTACACCATTACCGTGATCACCAAAATAGTGAATCTGTCACTTACCTCTTCTACCTATCCTGAGATAAGGAAAGAAGCTGTTGTCATCAAATTAAAACAAGTATATAATATATGGGAGAGTCGATACTTTTAGATAGTTGTATAGAAAAGTTCGACAAGAAATCAACTTATCTTACATAACTGCCTAGGTTTTATTTCCACACAAGAAACTATAGTATTTTTTCAAACGTTTAAAGTTTCCTCAATTGAATCAATTATATTTATTCTCTCTGGCTATTTTCATAACATGATACACCTATTCATATACAGTATGTTCATTGTTTGCAACTGGGAGCAGGAAATTTAAAATAAATTGTTCATAATATTATGAGAAATATGGGGGATGTTTGAGATCCTATTACCTCAGAGTATATAATGATCTATTACTATCGAGCTGAGAGTAACAAATATACATTTCTTTACTTGTAGCTATCGAACCAGAGTTGATTTAGGTACATTCAGAAACTACATAAAAACTTGTTTAAAAATAATATTAATATTGAATATATTTGGCGTTAATTTTGTAGAAATTCATTATTCACAATTAAATGAAACTACATGATGTAGTATTATTTCTACTTTATGTTCTTTACCACGACCTAGGTTTCGTTGTATTACAACATCTTCAGGTGAGCTATTAGTAAAGATCTCTTCGAAAAAAAAATCTTTGCTAACAAAGAAGATGTTGTAATACAACGAAACCTAGGTCGTGGTAAAGAAGTTAAAGAAACTAGAAATAATACTACATCACGTAGTTTCATTTAATTGTGAATAATATTAATATTTTATTCCGAACTCAACTATTAATTAGTCAAATTAAATTTTGTTCTTAGCTGCTACTTGCCAAGAGCCCACTCATTCAGTTACCTGTAAAACGTATACTAATGAAATTTCGATATGAAACTTTAACGCAGTGCTTTACAGACGTCAAAAAAAGCCAAAAATATCTATTTTTAAAGAAATAACTAAGATTACGTTTATTTTCTTTTAAAGAAAATAGAAATTGTCATATAAGAAAAATAGTTATATAGTAAAAGAGGACATTGTTACATAGGAAGCTTCTGTACTGAACCAACCGTTTACGAATTTGATACACGTTTTATTAACTGCTAAATGCATTTACAACTATTTTCTAATACTTACTGTTACCGAACGACGGTTAAATGGAAATAAAACTATGCAAACGGTAATAAATTACGTTCAAACAGCCGTTAATTCAAGCACATTCGCTGGAAGGAGTCATTTTGAGTTTAAAGTGGAAACAAAATGCGTACACGAAGCGTCGATTTGATGAATCAAGATTGTCGGTAGTATGTTAGCGCCACGCGCGCACGTGACTCGCGCGGTCTTGTCTCGGGACAGGAATAGCGCAGGAATTAGTGGCACGCTTAGGTTAGTAGCATGCGTCAGGATGAGATAGGGCTGCGCTTCGATCGATATCGAATCCGGTAATAGACTAATAGATTTATTTGTTTTTCTTTTAAATTTTGAATGCGTGGCTTTCTTCGTTGTATTGAGGGTATACGTAGATGAAAATAATTTTAGGTACTATAGCCAGTAGCTTAATGAATGCAACGCTTAGGTTGTGATCAAAACACCATAGACTTACATTATTTCGCCGACAGTGCCCCATTATAAATGGTGTTAAATGGCGATATTAGCACCGTTTCGTTTCAATTGACATCTTGATTCTCGTGAGTACATTTGTCCTGAAAAAAAAATGCCGCATGTATAGTAAAAACATATTTAAATTATAGTCCGAGAATTGAAAAAAAAGAATGGAGGATGCACCATCGGTTAATAATAGTTTTTTTTATATATTTTTTGTTATTTATTAAAAAAATATTTTAAATAACTATGAATTTGTAAGAATGTGTAGGTGCCGGAAAACTTGAAGGCTTAGAAGCAAAATGAATGCGTATGAATGGCTTAGAAGCATTTGTCCATCGGTATGGAACATGAATTATTTTAAAATTGGGAATGTAAATATAAAATATTCATAGGTTTTAATCATTCAGTGATTAAATATAGCCAATGCATATACTTTTTGACATAGCCTAAACATGATTACACACATTTTGTTTTCAATTATTGCGTGCAATGGTTACTATGTTGTAACTTATTTTTCGTTCGTCAAAAAGTGCAGAGCCAAATCTAAAAGCTACAAAGGAATTAAAAATATAATATAGCAACATCGTAAAAAAGAATTTGTTTAGCGCATTCCAAGGATGATGGTTTTGTAAATAGTTTTTGCACCAATTTTTTTGATTTTTGAAGTTTTGTTTTCTTTCAAGTAGTAGAATTAGATAAAGTAAATATATTGACAAGATTTGTCTGAATATGGTAGTTGTGAACATGGTAATTTTTTAAAAATGTTGAACTCTAAAGGCGATTATCTCCGAAAACGTTGGGTTTTGTGTACAAGATTTGTGCGAATATGGTAATTTTTTTAAAATTTTGAACTCTAAAGGCGATTATCTCCGAAAACGTTGGGTTTTGTGTATAAGAAAAAAATTACCATATTCACGGTAATTTTTATAAAAATTTCGAACTCTAAAGCCGATTATCTGAAAACGTTGGGTTTTTCACATTAACCCAAAACATTTTATTTTCAGAATGATGACAGAGGAATACACCATATAATACATAAAAAATACAATTTGTATATTGAAATCACGTGTGAAAAAGCTATAAATTCGTACATAGCGTTACAAAAAAATCTGTGGTAGCACATACCAATTTTTAATATTTTACAATAAATAAACCATCAACCACGCTATCTGCGTTTCTTTAAATTCAGTAGAAAAGTGGCGAAGTGTAAACAAATTTTTATTAAAATTGTTGAAATATAAACTGTGAAATTATTAAACTATTTTATTTTAATGGTTACTTTAACGATATGTTAGTAAATATTTAAAATTACAAGGAAAAATTCATTATGCGGCACACAATCACCAATATCAATAAATAATTTAAACGTCATACATATAAACGCATCAGAAGTTCCATGCGAATTTAACAAGTTTATATTTTACCACTAGCTTTTACCCACAGTTTCGCTCACTGGTAACATTGTGAGTTTGTTAACAAAAGCTCTGAATCACAGAGTATATAATGGTCTGTACTCTGAATGCTAAATGATACCTACGATTAGCAGTAGACGTCCCATATCGGTGGACGTCCACTGCTAAGCGTAGGTCTCTGCCATATACTCGTACTCTTATGAAGATAGATCCCGCCCCGCTTGTATCCAACTATTTCCCGTGATCTTTACCAGATTATTTTAGTAGATGGGTCCCTTACGAGAAGCTTTCTTTCCCAATGGTCGCCAGTTCTGAATATTATATAGCCAGCCCATTGCCACTTCAGCCTGTGAATCCCACGAGCTACATTAGTAACCTTAGTTCTCCTGTGGATCTTTTCATTATATATTATATTTTGTAAAGAAACCCAAACATAACTCCTTCCTATTGTATTCCCAAGTTTCCGTATGAGAAATATAATATAGAATATAAAACTGTCTGAAAGCACTATTATTATATCCTAGAAAATAATATTAAAGAGAAAAAATCCTTTTTTACTTTTTAGTTTTAAAGTGATAAATGTGCGTTTTTTCGTTTTTTCGTCTATAAATTTGAGAATTATTGTATCAAATAATAAATAAATTATGTTTTATCTCCGTAATGAAATATTTTATTCAAATATGCATAATTCAATAATTTTACTAATATCTTTCCTAAATAAAAGTGACATTTTCGCGCCCCCGTCACATATTTTGTCAGATTTAGAAAAAAAACATTGTATATTAAATAAAAATCACGACAATAATAACTACTCATCAAATAGTAGATATACTTCTATTAGTATATATATTTCTATTCGTTCGATAACCACAAACGCTAAATTTTCAAAAGAAAACAAAATCACAATTTGCAGAAAAATCATGGTGGTATAAATAAATGTAAGTACGCTACACACAACTGTATTTTCATTCAATTCGTTATTTCGTCCCCTCTCCTATTATATATAATTATCTATATGTATGTTTTATTTTACTATTATGTTTAAGTGGCTGTTATCGCAATGATAAGGGCCAGGGACGCCCAACTCCTTTTTGTATTGTAATATTTGAAAATTGGTAATCGTATCTGCACATTGTGTTTTATCATCACCGGCTCGATGGTAATATTGGTAGATGTCCCGATTTTGGGGGAGCATTCCGATTTTTAGGCGTGCCATGACAAGTCCCATAAAATGTTTACGCGGGAAGCTAAATGTTCCGAGTTTTCAACATAAATAACAATTTAAAATTTAGCACGCGTTGAGCTCAACAATATATCTAAAGTTTCAAGGGTGATGATTTTATACAAACGACTTCAAATATTTATAACCGTTACTAAAAACCATCCATCAAATTGAGTTACTGAACATGACGGCGGTGGTGACGATTGAAAACTATGTTTATGTCCCAATTTTTAGTCTTTTGTATCAATTATTTTAACTGTCAACCTCGGTTTTGTATAAATTTGATCTGATAAATCTCCTCGACAGCCTTTTGATGGCTTTGGTTTTCTTAAGCAACTTTTCTCTTGCCATCTTGCAATACGAAATTGTTCGCCAAATGTGACTTTTTATAATCCCAAAGTCTCTATCAATACTGTCGATTCATCTAGGTGTGGGCTTACTAATTCACCTTGTGGCCTTGGAGCGTATATATAAACTCTCTTTGAATTATCCTCTGGTCACAAATATGATTGTAAAACTGTACCAAATGATTTCTTTCGATATTATATTTTATATGGAATAAACCACGATAACTTACAACTACCCAAAACAAGGGTCAATATGAATTTTCTTTCCATTAAGTTAAGGAGCACGTGAAAAAATTAAACTTTTCCTAATGGGCACTTGTTCCCTTCGCTGGCGATTGTTCCGCATTGAAAGGGTTAACTAACAAACTATGCACTTCTAGACGCAGCGCGACGGTGCGGGTCGCGGGACAGACGGCCGCAAATATGAGACGTTCAGTATTTTTAAGAAGCGCCCGCCGCCGTCTATTTGCGTCCGGGGCGCGCGCGTCCAGACGGCGCGCGTCGCTAAAAATTACGCCGGAACATTCTGATTTCGTCCGCGACGCTTTGATGTCGTTGTACTAGCGTACCTTTACGGCGAGAGATTTACCGAGCTTCTTAAATATCACTCGTCGTTCATTAAGGCTAGATTATTAGTGACCGTTATAAATATATGAATTTGTATGTATTGTGTCTAGGTATGAATATATCCAAATATTATCAAGATAGGGAATGTGTAAGTATGAATATATCCAAATATTATCAATATAGAGAATATGTAGGTATGAATATATCCAAATATCGCCAAGATAGAGAATGTGTAGGTATGAATATATCCAAATATCATCAAGATAGAGAATGTGTAGGTATGAATATATCCAAATATCATCAAGATAGAGAATGTGTAGGTATGAATATATCCAAATATCATCAAGATAGAGAATGTGTAGGTATGAATATATCCATATATCATTAAGATAGAGAATGTGTAGGTATGAATATATCCATATATCATTAAGATAGAGAATGTGTAGGTATGAATATATCCAAATATCATCAAGATAGAGAATGTGTAGGTATGAATATATCCAAATATCATCAAGATAGAGAATGTGTAGGTATGAATATATCCAAATATCATTAAGATAGAGAATGTATAGGTATGAATATATCCAAATATCATCAAGATAGAGAATGTGTAGGTATGAATATATCCAAATATCATCAAGATAGAGAATGTGTAGGTATGAATATATCCATATATCATTAAGATAGAGAATGTGTAGGTATTAATATATCCAAATATCGTCAAGATAGAGAACGTGTAGGTATGAATATATCCAAATATCGTCAAGATAGAGAATGTGTAGGTATGAATATATCCAAATATCATCAAGATAGAGAATGTGTAGGTATGAATATATCCATATATCATTAAGATAGAGAATGTGTAGGTATGAATATATCCAAATATCATCAAGATAGAGAATGTGTAGGTATGAATATATCCAAATATCATCAAGATAGAGAATGTGTAGGTATGAATATATCCATATATCATTAAGATAGAGAATGTGTAGGTATGAATATATCCAAATATCATCAAGATAGAGAATGTGTAGGTATGAATATATCCAAATATCATCAAGATAGAGAATGTGTAGGTATGAATATATCCAAATATCATTAAGATAGAGAATGTATAGGTATGAATATATCCAAATATCATCAAGATAGAGAATGTGTAGGTATGAATATATCCAAATATCATCAAGATAGAGAATGTGTAGGTATGAATATATCCATATATCATTAAGATAGAGAATGTGTAGGTATGAATATATCCAAATATCATCAAGATAGAGAATGTGTAGGTATGAATATATCCAAATATCATCAAGATAGAGAATGTGTAGGTATGAATATATCCAAATATCATTAAGATAGAGAATGTATAGGTATGAATATATCCAAATATCATCAAGATAGAGAATGTGTAGGTATGAATATATCCAAATATCATCAAGATAGAGAATGTGTAGGTATGAATATATCCATATATCATTAAGATAGAGAATGTGTAGGTATTAATATATCCAAATATCGTCAAGATAGAGAACGTGTAGGTATGAATATATCCAAATATCGTCAAGATAGAGAATGTGTAGGTATGAATATATCCAAATATCATCAAGATAGAGAATGTGTAGGTATGAATATATCCATATATCATTAAGATAGAGAATGTGTAGGTATGAATATATCCAAATATCATCAAGATAGAGAATGTGTAGGTATGAATATATCCAAATATCATCAAGATAGAGAATGTGTAGGTATGAATATATCCATATATCATTAAGATAGAGAATGTGTAGGTATGAATATATCCAAATATCATCAAGATAGAGAATGTGTAGGTATGAATATATCCAAATATCGTCAAGATAGAGAATGTGTAGGTATGAATATATCCAAATATAATTAAGATCAATGCTTCCAAGTTGGGAAACAAGTTGAACTCTTACGTTGGACCTGCTCCATCAATAGACACTTTTGAAAAGTCCTTCAAAATTGTACATAATTTCGTGCTAGCTTTGCTTCCTTCTGTCTTCTTTATATCTCTTTTCTATTCAATTTAAAACGTAACTACTATTTTAGTATATGTGTCTACAGAATGTTACAAGGAATGTGTCTGCTATTCGTATAGATGATTGTATGCCTCAAACTTAGTATATTTGAAGTGGTTTCTGTAAAAAATTAAAATTTTTTTTCTGTCGGAATTGCAAAATTTGCCAGTAATTTTTTCAGAAACAGTTGTGGATAGTCATGTAGCTTCTTAACATTTTTACTCATTTTGGTGCACAAAATCACCTGTGTGAATAATGTACAGGTTCTTTATTATAAACTGTACATATATTTATAAGTTTCCTAAAAAATTAAATTCTTAATAACAAAAAGAAGAAATATTTAAATTTTTATTAGAGTTTTGAGAAACGGAATCTTTATAATTGCGTCATATTCTTCTGTATGACATAGTGTCATAGCCCTATGAAAACTTCAATATCGACTATCATTTTAAAAAAATGCTTAGAATCGCTTGTATGAATAATAGATACGTTCTTTCTTGCATCTGTATACGTAAGTGTTGAATACTCCTAACAGTACAAGATTTGACAGAGATTCTCATCCAATCTGTACTTATTACAAAGTCTTTTCACATATGTTTTTGAATATGTAATTTTAACCGCTTTTACCAGCGTCATCGAAGTTTAAATTTATTTCTATAAATTTCTCCTGATAATTTGGCAATGGTTTAAAAGATGGACTCGGATTATTTTATGGAAGAATCTCTGTCTTCCACAAAATATCTGTATACTCAGGATTTAAAAGTAATATCAGTGCTAGATAGAAAATTATCAATATTAAATATCAATGCTCTTTCTTGGAGATATATGCAAAGTGTAATTGTATTAGTTACTGCAATTGTGGATAGAGTGTTTATGGCATATTATCAATAAAACAATAAACAAGGGAAACAAATACAGGCCAGAAACAGGCCAGAAACGGCCACAATGAAGACTACAGATGCGTTGGTATGACGACATCAAGAAAACAGCTGGAGTGGAGTAGGTAGAAACTGCTCCGGATCGAGACAGATGGCACAAACTGAAGGAGGACTACACCTTAGTGGCCAAAAATGGCTAAAGAAAAAGAAGACCAATAAAGGAAATAAGTATTAAAGGATTTGCTTTTCGACACCGCTGTAAACCGTTAGGTTCGTGTAAACATTCCTTGGGACTTGTAAGTTTATCATGTTCAATAAATCTTGTCTTTAATCCCTTGCGATCTATTCTTTATCATTTGGTTTGGGTTCATATCAATGTATTTGTTTTAGTTACAGATAATCCGTTGATTCTGTGTTCAATCTATTAATTTTTTTTATTTATACCCTTTTTGGCTTCTCTACTTTGATTCTGATAATCATTTCGTTCCATAATCATCATCATCATCATCATATATATTAATACGCTAAGGTTTTAAGATGTTACACTCCCTTTTTAGAAAAAACCTCACAACTAATCCACATAAATTATATATCATTTTATAGATAATTGCTTGCTCTACCGGCATCCACAACTAAACAATTTATTATTGCTATTGTTTTTGCAAATTAATTAATTATTAAAATTATATACACAAAACAGCAATGCTGCCATCTAACGGCTCAACGTCAATATGATTGACGGTCGGTAAAATTTTTGTTTAATTTCAAATCCACTCACGTATAAATAAAGTGGCGCTTTAGCTCAATGCTTTTGATACTTGCGCCTATGTCAATTTTAGTAAAATATTTGTTTGATCTGTCATCTGAGCTTCATAATGGAATAAATAATGCGAAGACTTCGCACGGGTCACGCTAGTTTTATATTAAACCATTAAATTTAGTTGATATGATTGACTCAATGATTGAGTTTCTAATGTTTTAATGGTATTTATTTCCTCTTTTTTTCTTTCCAATTATTTTTAATGACATTAAACAGTGATTTTATTTTTTAGAAAAAATTTTCTCAAGTGTACGAATTTCAAATAAAATTCTAATAAAACAAGCGTATCCTTACATATGGTAACCAATATTTATATTTCGTTCAATGGGGATGAAGAATTGATAAAATGCATACGTTGCAGATGTATTAAATACAAAGTTAAGATGCTGTGATATTCATTCGAGTTAGTAGAAACGTCTTATGAAATAGCCGAAGACCTTTTTTTGAAAGGATAAAAGAGTGCCCTGCAATATTATAAAATAAAATCGAATATTTTAGTAAAATTAATATTAATTTCAAATTTATAAACTGCTTATAAATGACGTCACGTAAAACGAAGTATGTATTTGACGCTAATTCTGTTTCGTTTCCTGTTATTTTTTTAATTAAAATAAAACTTTATTACAAATGATATTTTGGAAATTCGTAACCACACACGTAATTGAATTTAGTGAAAAGATCGATCGAAAAAATTATTTTACCACCGAACCGTGGATCCAACGGACGGATAAGATGGAAAATTTCAAATGTTATTTTTATGGATTTTTTAATTTATTATGTGTTAAATTTGAATAACTGGGACACTATACACCTAAAACAAGTACCAAATGACAAATCTCCAAAATATTTTTTTGCATATTTCCTTAACAAACGAACATTCCAGTATGGTTTCACTTATACCTATCGAATATGGAATTCCATAATAGATGCGTACAATCTAACTGTGAAGAGATCTTCATATTCTAACTATGTTCTCCATCTTTACAAGCTTCAGCAGTTTATCAATCACCTGCAGCGACAGGTTTGGATTAAATAAACATGGACAAGTTTGTACAATGAACAAGTCACCTTCGCTCATATGAATGCAATAAAATTCCAATGAGTACACATTATGAATTAATAACATGTTTATGCACCATCTGCTTCCGGCTGACACATCGTCGTCAGGTCTTCGGTATGTGGTGCGGTATTCCTTGTGAATCGGTGGCAAACTGTGTGTCATACTTTGGTTTTATTATATAACTATTCGTTTGACAACTAATAAATTCACCGCTTTTTTCTTGCGATTCCTGGAACATTATACAAACCTTTCGAATATCTCTAGTAGGGTATTTAAAGAAAGCGGGGATCGAACTGTGTTTAGTTAGAAACTGAGTTCGGACGTGTAAAAAACGAATAAAATATGGAAATTTGGCGAATGGAACTTAGAGAGTTCTTGCTTCATGAATTCCTTTTAGGGCAAAAAGCGAGCGAAGCTACCCGCAATATATGCACAACGATGGGCGAAGGGGTATTCTCATACGACTCAGTTAATCATTGGTTCCAAACATTCAAAGAAATTTTGACATTTCTCATCACAGACGATCTCCTTTTCAAACAAAATCCCAGGTTAAGTCCAGTTTATCTGGCAGAGTTACTCTCATGTTTGCATGCTCTAAGAGAAAAATAACTACATGCTATTGGGAAGAGGTGGGAATTTTCTGTTTTTCTTTTGTATCAGCTAGTCCTGATGAAATGATATGATGGATTTATTTAGTAGAACGATTTCGAATACGAAAGTAGTGTGATCGACCAAAATGACAGAAAGTTCTACTAAATTGGATAGAATCAGAAATTGGATAGTTTTTTTGTTATTTCTAGTAATGCACTTTTCAAGTACCAGAAATGCGAATAATGTATGAATTTTATGAACAACCAACGGCGTCTGATTGTATTATATTCTGACACAGTGATAGTTGGTAATATTCTGAAAAGTTTAATTAAGGTTTTTTATTTGTTTTGCTTATAACTTTATTTTGTTATGAAATAGAGTGTCTTTGGAAAGAATGAGGAAATTTCAAAAATAAAATTATGTATTAAATATCTTCATCAATTTACCATCAATGTGATAAAAAATGCTGCTGATAAAATCATAGGAAATCTGATAATCTTAGGAACATATAACGTAATTCATTGCGAAGATCCCCATGCTTCAATATTTCAGTAATAATTTATACTATATGTCCAACAGTGTTTGACAGTAATCCTTAATGGACTGCTTTGAAAATGCTTAAACACACGTCTTTTACTTAGAATCGTTTGTGTTTAACAAGCTCTTGTTCGATAAAAAGATGCGAATATACACATATAAGGTGGCTATGATAGTCAGAGTGTAGCATGATAAACATCTTGATGTCAAGACCAAGGCTATGGTATATGACGCATACCTTTGTATATTCTTCCGCGCGAACATGAAGATGGATATCCATGATATAGCCAATGTATTATCTTTGAAGTGTTCTAGAAATACATAGAAAATGAGAGAAATTCCTAGGATCGCCGCCCAACTCAAAGCTTACTGCCCAAGACATATGCACTGAATAGACATGTTTGCTTATGAATCTTTTTCTAGAATAGCAGAATGCTAAAGAATTATTCTAAACTTTAATAGCATGGAAATGAAAAAGCTGGTACCTTATAAGGATTGCAAGGACTTTCCCTAGTTAGACTCTATAGTCACATAAAAGATGAAAATATCTATTATGATGAAGTTATAGGTTATTTCATATTTATAACATTGGTGCTGCCTTTTTAATACTGTTGGAAGAAACCAAATGAGAAATGAATCATTATTTTAAGATTATCCAAAATTTCTGCGTTGAATGAAGATTGTTAACGACAATATTAAGGAACATCCTTAATGAATACCTTCACCGTTATATTTTACCGATCACACACTTTCTTCTTATAAATACATAACTGTAACATTCAACATCCGGTTACGGAGATACAGATTTAAAAAGCTCGAAGTGAAACGTGTCTTAAATACAATTCAAGTCAGAAGAGGCAAAAATGAAACCAACAAACTCGTTTTTGATACTGACGTCAATTATGCCATTCAACGTTTCTTGATGCACTAAATCCTAAATTTGATACGCAATATATCTTGACAATGGATGGAGCGCTCACAAACCTACAGATGGACCCGGAGCGTTAGATAATGTAAGCACATGAAAGACAAGTTGTTTTAAAATACAATAATATAGAATACTAACTAATCGAATGTGAATCACCAATTCCATCTATAATTGTATACCCGAAGCTGTGGATAGAGCTTAAAAATGTCAAGATTAATTTTCGTATTAAAATATACAATTCAGACTCATTTAGCACATTTAGGCGATATCAGGTTAAAAGAGCTTATTGTCGAACTGTCCATATTGATTAAAGGAAATTAAATGCTAAACCTTTATTTTCGTGATTTTATAATAAAAATGATAATGAAAACAAGAATATTTCTCTTTAAATTAGGGATTAAAAGGAGCGATTCTGTTGCTCCCTTATATTGCGCACGTAACAACGATTCAAAAATCACGTCTGTCCGTAATTCTGTTGCGACGTTGCTTCGTTATTCCCATTGTATACTTTTTGTTTCAAATAAGAATGCTCCCGAAGGAATGAGATTTTCCGAAATAAAGACCATATCATATCCTAGATCACTATCTCTGTGCAAAAAATCAAGTCGATCTATTGTTCCCTTGCGACGTGAAAGAAGAACAAAGAAATACACTTTCGCATTTAAAATATTGGGTTTATAATATTAGTTAGGATGAGATTCCGGGATAAAAAGTAAACCTATGTCATTTCCCAGCCCATCAACTATTTCTGTGCTAAATATCATGACGATTTATTGCTCATCGGCGAGCTAAAAGAAGGACAAAGAAACACACTTTCGGATTTTATTATATGTATATGCGTTATTTGAGTGGTGGTATTTTGTAAATACGTTCTAAAAGCACCATTGGCAAGACCTGTTGCGCATATTACACATTGAGGTCTAGTCTCTCATTTATTTCTAGAACTAAAACTGAATTTAATATAGTCGCCGTCATACTTACGTTTCAGTGGCATTTTTCTGAAAATTTATTATACTGAACTTTTCGTAGATCCTACCTATTTAGTTACCTATATAATTTTAACTTTGACAGTGGCCACATAAAAAAATCTGCAATGAAAACTGACTAAAAAATAAATAACATTGATGACACAAGCGTTTTAATGACAAATCACTGGAACTGGGTAACTACAAAGTAAATCGTAATTAAAAATATACTTAGCAGACTGACAAACTATCATGTGACGTGCTTTAGTATAATATCACATAACTGAAGCGCTTGCTTCCTCCGGCCCTTTTCCTGCTACGTGTACACTGGAAGTTGATAATTTGAGATGTATTTAATCTTAAAACTGTATTGAGTACTTACAATATATGTATTAAAGGTCTGGTAATTTTGGAGCCAGCCTGTTGTAAACTAATATATTCTAGAATACAATAAACCGATATTTTAATGACGATTAATACAATGCTTATTGCTTTCATTCATGGATAACGTCCTACAGTCACCTCTCGATTATCTTTCGAATAACACAGCATCATCTATTTTGAATGTTGGTACAGAGTTCTTCTGTAATTAGCCTTAAATAATGCCTCAAATAAGCCTCAATAAACGCACCGTCAAATATTTATATATGTTTACTTGTTCAAGAGTAGCGTTTCTTTGAACTTAAAAATTTTTAAATGAAACAATACGGATAGTCATTTATTTCCATATAAAACAGGTTCTGCTTTCAGACATTTTGTATATTAATTTTCTGGAAATTAGCTATATTCTGCGATGTTATTATGATTTGAAAATTAGTAAGAAAAACAGGACTTGTGGTGATGTTTTATTCGTTGGCATATATTCGAAATTCAAGTTGAACTAACAATGGACTAATTAATTGGAATGAAGTTCTTTTACGCGACTTACAGCGGAGTGAATTGGCAGAATCGTCACGTAAGGAAAAAACGTTTACTATTACCTCTCTTTCTTTGTTAGACTATTACCTCTCTTTCTCTCTGTCTCTTTCCATTATATACGGTTGCATGTGTGTGTGTTCGTGTGAGTATCAGTTGCGAGTATTCCTTCGAGCAGAAAGCAATGTGCGCGGTCACAATTTATTGTAATTTATTAATTTTAAGTATTTATTAAATAACAAAGTAATAATGAATATAAATGAATTTGCCGAAATCTTTTTGTAATTTATAAATATTTAATATTTAGTAAATGATATAGCGAATGTTTAAGTATGCTAAGATGTTTTTATTCCTGTATATAATATAAATTTAATACATAATATATAGCGGAAGGAACTTCGTTTCAACCGGATGTTCTACGATACTTCTCGTTAATTTTTTTTCTTCTTTTTTTAAATATACAATTTAAATTACTTACTGGCACGTATGAGTTGATGCATTAAATGGTCAAATAAGTGGAATGAAATCGAAACGAATTAGAGATGATTAATTTGAGTATCTACATAACGCAAGAGTGACTATGGTAGGGATATTTTAAAATTACACCGTGTACATGAATACATAAAAACCTGTCAAGCATGAGTAGAACTCACACTATGAGGGTTCCGTTCACATTTTGGCAGTTAAACACTTATTCATTGTATTCATTCATTGTATTTCTATTAAACGATTTACACATATTAATTTTTCACAACATGAATATATTGCCTACTATATCTTCCACAGGCCTAAAACATGGTGAATATGTTAAAAATGATAAGATCTATAATAATCGCTTTAGATTTTCTATAATTTTCTAGTCAGATTTTACTATCCCAATTTTCTTAAAATTTTTGTTGCAATAGTATCGGAAGTTTGGAAGAGGAGGGCTTTTCTCTATTTTCGCATTTATTTGGAATATCTTTTTAAATATACAATTTAAAATCATGAAAAATATTCTTGTATTCCTCGTAATAAACCCTTTTAAAGAACGTCTTAAGATTTTTATTTATCCCCTCTACAATTTGTATATGAAGGTTTTAAAAAGTTAGCAGATGCATAATAGGTTATATTAATAAAATATTCACGATTAAATGAAACTACGTGATGTAGTATTATTTCTACTTTCTTTAAGTTCTTTACCACGTTCTAGGTTTCGTTGTATTGCAACATCTTTAGGTGGCCTATTAGCAAAGGTTGTAATACAACGAAACCTAGGTCGTGATAAAGAACTTAAAGAAAGTAGAAGTAATACTACATCACGTAGTTTCATTTAATTATGAAAAATGACTTTCTACGAAATTAACGCCAAATATATTCAAAATTCAATTAATAAGATATATTACTATGCTAATTTCAAGTTTACGCATGTCATAATTTCTGAAAAAAAAAGTACTGTATTAAACATGATGTATGTTAAGTTTCATGATGATACAACTATTAGAAGTGCATGAAATTTAGTATCGTAGATTCCATTGGATAGTTATTTAGAAGTCGATCAAATAGAAGCGTGTTAAAGACAGTGTACCTTCTCTTTTACCCAAAGGTCTGCTTCCGTATACATTAATGAAAAAATATCTCATTGAAAGAATTACCTTATTAAAATAATTAGGGTATGTCATGAAATAAATACCGGTATTTACATTTAACACAATAACTAATTAATAAAGTATTCTTTTAAAATAAAACTAACGGCGGCTAGTTAAAAAAATGGGCACTTAAATGTTGGTGGAGGAGGAGTTTATAAAAAGATACCATAAAAGTTAAAATTCAGTTAAATCAACCCACAAATTATCGAAGAAAATGTAATAAACATGACTTTAAGAACATATTTTTCAGTTTTTTCCGCAACCTATTCATTGTTGAAGTAGGTGAGGCCTCCGTTACAAAAATAATTTTAAAAAATTATTCAAAAGTAATTCCCAATGTAATTCTTAAACCTATATTTAAATGGCCATTTTTTTAACTAGCCGCCGTTAGTTTTATTTTAAAGAATACTTTATTAATTAGTTTTTGGTTTAAATGTAAATATCAGGGTATACATGTATAAGGTAATTCTTTCAATGAGATAGTTTTTCATTAATGTATACGGAAGCAGACCTTTGGGTAAAAGAAAAGGAACACTCTCTTTAACACGCTTTTATTTGATCGACCTCTAACTATGTAATGGAATCTACGAAACTAAATTAAATGCACTTCTAATAGTTGTATCATTATGAAACCTAATACTTGTATGTAGTTCTGATGACAACACAATAAAATGGTAACATCGAACTGGTACAATGAAACAGAGCCGGAAGTTAAATCGAAGTCGCTCAGTCGTCCAAAGACCCAGAATCAAGAGGACACAACTTAACCTGATCAATTATGCTGCTCTGTTGATTTGAATCTTGTATATGTTTTTTTTTTAAAAATGTTAATATTTGTAAAAGTATTTTTAAATGTAATGTAAACCAAGTTCAAAACAATGTTCTCTCTTAACATAAGACAAAAAAAGTAAAACTAAAAAAAACGCTTTTATGAATACTTTCTATCGGTCTTTTTTATCGGTCTCTGTAAGGACTTTAGTATAAGCCATATTTGTTTCTGACTATAACATTTGAGTATTAAAGAGTGGGGCACTTTTTCTCAAAAATAAATGATTTTGATTCTCCAATGAATATTATTTCAATGAAAATACTAACATTTCAGTTAGATTTCGAGAAAAAGTGCCCAACGCTTTTACACTCAAATATTGTACTCATTGCTAACATTTCAGTTAGATTTCAAGAAAAAGTACCCCAGGCTTTTACACTCAAATATTGTACTCATTGCTAGCATTTCAGCAGATTTTGAGAAAAAGTGGCCCACGCTTTTACACTCAAATATTGTACTCAATGCTAACATTTCAGTTAGATTTCAAGAAAAAGTACCCCACGCTTTTACACTCAAATATTGTACTCATTGCTAGCATTTCAGCAGATTTCGACAAAAAGTGCCCCACGCTTTTACACTAAAATATTGTACTTATTAACAAATATGGCTTACACTAAAGTCCTTTCTGACTATACAGAGAAAACAGGTTGGATTGTAATTATTTTTTGCTTTTTAGTGCAGTATTTATAAAGCGCGTTTCTCTTTTAATTTTAAGCTATTAATTAACTTACTTGAGAAAATAAAATTTGATTTGGATTTATTTCTCGTTCATGTTTATGCGGAACTGATAATCATCAATCCCTATTTTGTTAAATCAGCTTAACTCTAATAAGCAATTATTTACTTGAGCTAATCTCGATAGCTGGTCCATAATTGCTGAGGATTATGATAATTACTTTGACGATTTATTCCGATAGGTTCCACTCCGACTTCTTTCGATTAGCGCTATACACACCATGCTGCACACCATCCTAGCGTTGCATCCTTAATGAAGTCCTTCGACCGGTTGCTGATCTGCCAAGAGAACGTCTTCTCTCGATGTTTCCCACGGCGACAAGTTCCGCAAGATCGCCACATTCGCAGCGTTAGCAGGTGTCCGATGCAATTAAGGACATTTTGCTAGCAGATCGTTGACAGCCTCGAATGGATTCAAGTTTGCCTTATATAAATTGTTTCAGAAGAGATTTTTGGTTTTTATTTCTGCACATATGATGCATCGAAACCCAGGAATTATTATATTGGTTTTTGAACTATAATAGCTATATCTTCTCGTATAGATATGGTTAAACTTGGAAAAAATATTTAATAAGTGGAGCTTATATTGTGCTACAAAATAAAAGTTCAAAATCACATGAGATTTGGTAAACATGGTTTGATTTAATTTCATAAATATTCAGTTGATATCATTTATTGGAAATTTAATATATATGGTGAAATATATGACTACTATTTTCCCATTACATAAATACTTTAAATATGAAAATAAATGGCATTCTTTAAAGACCGACTGTTTTTATAAATGACTTGCAAGAGAATGTTCATTCATAAAGTTAGTCGAGTTTTAGTTAAGTGAGTACTTTATTATTTTAATTGACCTATTTATCTCTTATTACATCTAGTTTACCAAATCGTTTTAAAGGATGGTTAGTAATTTGGAATTTGAGATCTGAATTTTCCAGTATAAAATTAGCAACTAATTAATGTAGCGGCTTGATTTATAAACATGCACTATTCTTTCTGTATCCACTGGCCTTCTCCACCATTTGTCATTTATTGAGATAACTTCCTATTAATAATTTCTCTCCTATACTTAATTTTGATAGCTAATTACTAGAGCTATGATTTCGTAGGGTATTTTCTTCTTGAATAATAAATTATAAAAACTCATTAGCATTTGCTCATTAGCATAATTACATAGGTAATGTTATACATAATATACAGACAAGAGATTAAAAAAACTTTAGATTCCAACAACATATTATTACGTAAAAGGCAAATAAAAAGCATGGTCTCTCCAACGTCAACCTACATCAGCTTTCATCGGAATTAATACTGATTTCAGCACGGAAATACCTTCTGAAAAATTAAAATTCATTTAAATACAATCATTCGGTTGCCACGGTTGTCTTAATTCATCATCTGCCACATAAATTAGTAGGGATCCGCCTGAAAGTAATTATCTATATGTAGGATGAGAACCTTGAACTGCCTGTACCCAGAAGAAATATTGGACCTTGGCACTTTAAGATATGTGCAATTTTAAATCTAGTCTTATAAAGTTATTGCTCTAGTGTAAGTATGTTTGTTAGTGATAAAAATTTCATCATTGATCAAACATATAATCGTTGCAAGGTTGCTCCCGTCCGCATACCGTTTTACTGTAGACGCTCTGATCCATACTCAAGTAACTGTGCTGCAGTTGCCTGTCTGCAGCCCGGCCTTAAATCCCATCGAACATGCATGGGATTGATAGAAAAGAAGTTTGATAGTCCTGTATTCCAGTATTTTCAGCTATAAAGAGGAAAAAAGATTCCGTTAGAAAAACTGGTTTATTTAATTAGAAGAAAATGTAGACCGAACGTGTGGTTATTAGAAAATATACCACAAAAACTGAGAAGGTATTTAAGTAATTTTAGTTCAAAATTCTTACTTTATTTAACCTTCCTATACCGCCGCCAATTTTTGTCACTCCCACGCTCGGTCTCACGGACCGAAATTTCTGAACCCTATTTCATATTTTGTTACTACGTAAACCTATATAGATATTATATTTTCTTAAAACTAAAAGATTAAATCAAAAAATAAATACCATGTAATGACCTTATTATTCATTATTTAACTGACTGACCACACTATTTTTACTGATTAGTCTTCAAAAACAGTATACAAAATCGAAAGTTTTCTCTAATATACTACAAAAACATAAGTAAATTTTTTTTCTTACAAAAACCAAAATTAAACTTTAAAATATTAAAAAAAAAGTTAGAGAACATATTATATCATAGCTTGACTTAGCTATGTGCCTCACCATAACAATCAGACATATCACAATCGCGTGTTCCAATCAAAAGTATTTTTTGCAAGTACGGTTGTAACGTGTTTTGCGGTTTTTTTCGATGATCCATATCCACAGCGGCCCATTTTATTACTATTAGATGTTGTTGAAGACTCGGGATCATCTGATTGACATATTTCGACGATCCTAAGCCTTATGGTTTTTGGCGAGATTATGTTAAGAGCTCGTCATCTGAGTTGCAAATTAATGAGACCATATGATAAAGCTTCACGGAAGATCCTGCGGCTGATTTTCTTGTTGGGATTATTTTTCAAGTATAGTATATATGTGTTTTTACCTGTTACGGCCATCAGGCTATTAAAAAGTCACCATGGCCCCTATTTGTACCTCGAGCAACGTTATACGTCTCGCACATTTTGTCGATAGTATCCACTACACCTTTGGTTGTATAGTAGTCCATTATCATTTCAGGTTTACCAGTCATCTCGTTAATTTCGGCATCATCAAGCATGCTGGATACAAGAAGAACATTTTTGCGGTTTTAGGCACATAGAAAACAAGAATGCAATTGCCTCGATAACCGAATAAACTGGATTCTCCCCCTAGGCCTCGTATCTTCAAAAATTTAGGCAATTCCCTTTTATTTTTGCAAATCGTCCCAATCACAGTCAATATAAGTTCTGACCAAGTTATCCAACACTGGAATACTGGTGAACAAAATATCTTCACTCAGTCACAAGACCAATCAGGCGCAAGGCCATAAACGAGTTATCAACTTTACAGGGGCAATCAGGTTACCTGCCTGCGTAAACTTCCATATTTTGGTAATAAAACATTTTGGCATCTGTCAAGGTATACATTTTTATATATATTAATTGAAAGTTGCAACAATTTCTTCAAATAATTCTCTAATAAGAGCTAGTTTGTCTACAGCAGCTCTTTTAGCTCGCATATATTTTTCGTCAAATCTAAGACAACGCATCAGTAAATAGAACATGTTTCAGCTCATAGTCAATCGAAATATCTCTGGGGACGAGCTATCTATTTTGAATAGATCTTTGGCATTCAGTCGATTATTTCTTTGTCTCTGGATTAGATAGACTAGTTTTAGGCCTGGATTAGATAAACTAGTTTAGAAGTGCTTCAATTTCTATGTTATCAGTGTCAGAACAGTCTGTTTTCCTTGTGAAATTATATTTATTTGTTCATTAGTGCACTTTACATTCCGATTTACAATAACCTCCGGCAAAAATAACCTCCATATCTCACCTGGTTCCTTCAAATTTTGGGAATCAAAATCTGGAAGTCTTCCTTCTGGAAGAGTTCCTTCAAAATCTGAAGTTGAGTTATTACGTTTCTAGCACGTCGCCTTACTTGCCGTGAGAGGAGGTTTGTTCCATCTTTTTCAGCCATCTTTTCCGATCTAAAAGTCTCGGGATCCTTGAAGTTCTTCCAACTCATCAACCTCTTCATCGTCATCTTCTTGTATGTTTCTTCTTGTATCTCGAAAAAATCTTCCACCTCACTGTCACTTTTGTCTTCATAATTAGAGCCAGAACTTTCTTCCTCCAACAGCAATCTGATACGATAGTCATCCATCTTGATGTAAACTATAACTTATAAAATAATAAAATTAGTCATAACATAGTAAATAAGGTAAAAATACACTAAAATGCAATCACGCATATACGTACGCACGCACGTCGCACGCACACATTCCGCATTCAAGCACGCACGTACGCACGCTCGCACGCATGTACGCACGCTCACACGTACGCACGCACGCACGCACGCACGCGTACGCACATATATATTTACATACAGATAGTCTTAATATGTAAACTTTAAAGGCAAGCTAGTATTTGCGTACAAAACACTGTGCCAGCTAAGTTCATACAGGTCCACGTCGTATGCATATTTATGCTAACCATTTAAAGTCATATTTCCCACAACAATAATCATGATGCTATATTTAGTAACCTTGTTAACCCCAGGCTCCGGTGGGAAAATTTAATTTTTCAGATTGTTTCCTTTATTTGTAACACAAAATCTACAACTGTGTCTAACTTTAAGGCTCTAGTTGAGCTAAAAGTACCCTATAGTTTTAATAGGTAATTTTCAAAGATTTTTGGAGCTCGTAATTTTTTTTAGTTGTAGGCGTGAAACCTTACAGGACAATTTTGTCATTTTTAATAAACTGTATCCTCATACGTATACACAACTTTGTCATTTTTAATAAACTGTATCCTCATACGTATACACAATTTTGTCATTTTTAATAAACTGTATCCTCATACGTATACACAATTTTGTCATTTTTATTAAACTGTATCTTCATACGTATACACTTATGCAATGAACTATAAATCTACTTTTATTGATGAAGAAAATTGTTATAGCATAGGAGTTGGCTTCCATTTCACATCACTGTTTAAGTGGGATATTCATAGAAGTGATTCTGTGCATCAAATTGAATAGAAAATGTTGAAAAACTATAAGAAAATTTTCAACCATTTCCGAAAAAATCACTACCCAACTTTGTGATTTCAACGGAAAAAGTGACAATTTTAGTAAAACACGCTTCAAATATACTTAGTTTGATGCACAGAATCACCAGTATGAATAATACCCACGTTTTTATTGTATGTATATATATATATATATATATATATATATATTTGCGGATATGTATAAAGGCCCGGATAGAATATTTTTTATATTGAATTACAAACTGGTTTGTTCCGACTGTAGCCACGTCATTAGCTACTTGCAAATGCTCAGCAAACATTTTCCGCGCATTACAAGTGGCACAAACGCACACAAGACTTCACCTTTTGCTCCAAAATAAAACACACAATGCTCACATTATATGTCAAGGGTTCCCTTGAACTTCTGCATCCGCCACACAAAACCCGCTCCTTATTTATACATTCACACGACAAAGAGCCATATTAAAGCGCCGTGCGTGAAGCGTTTAAGCGATGATGTCAGCCCAGGGCTTAAAATAAGAGGCCACCTCATCTGCGGATGTAAAAAGGCGTTAATCCGTTGACGCAGCCGTTCGATATATGACCTCACACGGGCCGATCGGACCTGGCGCAACGGTGCTGGAGTCTTGAAAAATTTTCATAACTCGAGAAAACATAATTTTTCGTTATTGTTTTCGTCTACTAACTTTTTAAGCGTCTATAGTCGTTCTACTTTTTTACCATAGTCATTTTTCGTTTTTAGCTAGGGAACTGTAAAAGAAAATGAAGTAAAGTAAAACATTAATTTATATCTTTAGTCAATAAGACCATTAAAGAAAACCCACTTTAGAAAAATGTCTTTAGAGTATTGGAGACAACGCTGGACACATAATTTGATGATTAATTGTATTTAGTTTCCAATTGTTTATTATAATTTCTGTCTCTAGTTACAGCAAGTATTATTTGGGAATAAAGCTACAATTCCAAACTAATTTAGTCTTTTCAAACTAAAACAACCGGCTAGAGTTAACAGCAACCCTCAAGAAGCAGTGAGCGTATTGCCATTTTTAAGCAGACATAAATTCATTAATTCGAAGTTTACTGTTAATCATTACTAAAAACTTTTAAATTGTATTTTATACTCCAAACGGGAGTATAAAATACAATTAAGTATTAATTTAAATACAATTAAATTTAATATTAATGGGATTTAATTAGATTCAAATATTTAATATCTTCTTGTAATTATAAATAATTTTTAACTTTACTAATTTTTCTATTTGATAACTTTAATAAATACAACTTTATAAATTAGCGTCACTTTGTATGTATTAGAGAAAAGTAAATTTTGAGATAATAAGCTGTTTATCAAGATCAAAAATGATGAAATTAAAGTATACTGTCACTCCATTATACTGTCAACTTCAAAATCACTTCTTTTTCAGAGTTTAGCACCGCAAGCGAAAAAAGCTTCTTTCAGTTTGACTTAGTTTTAAAACGGTTAGGCTTGAACTTAAAAAATATAGAGATATGGTGAAAATATAGGAATTAGTATAGGAATAATGTCAGGAATTACTAATATTCCTGACATTATTCCTATACTAATTCATATATTTTTTATATCCATAGTTGAGAAAATTAGGTAAGAAACATATTTTCATTTAAAAAACCTGTCAAACAGGAGTAGATCTCGTTCTACGAATATTCTGAACACATTTAGATATCCGTAGATATTTATTTTTATTAAGCTATAGCTAAAAAGTATTATTATTAAGCTATTCATAAAATTTTGTTTTCCAAAACGTAAATATGTTGCGTATTATTCCTTTTATAAGCGCATATTTCGAAATAAAAATGTATAATTTCACATAGACATATAAATCATTGATTTTTGAATTTTCTTCTTTACTTGTGCTATAGGTCGACTTGAAGTACCCTAGAGTTTTAATGATCGGTGAGTGACTGATAATCAGAGACTATGGTATAATTAAAGAAATATTACCTCCTATATCTTTGACAGGCGTGTATTAAAAAGAAATGTATAATTCCATATAGAATTAGAAATCATTGATTTTTGGATTTTTCTCTTGTGCTATAAGATCTCCCATTTTGCCGACTTTCAAAATTGTAGGTCGACTTGAAGTACCCTATAGTTTTAATGATCGGTGAGTGACTGATAATCAGAGACTATGGTATAATTAAAGAAATATTACCTCCTATGTCTTTGACAGGCGTGTATTAAAAAGAAATGTATAATTCCATATAGAATTAGAAATCATTGATTTTTGGATTTTTCTCTTGTGCTATAAGATCTCCCATTTTGCCGACTTTCAAAATTGTAGGTCGACTTGAAGTACCCTATAGTTTTAATGATCGGTGAGTGACTGATAATCAGAGACTATGGTATAATTAAAGAAATATTACCTCCTATGTCTTTGACAGGCGTGTATTAAAAAGAAATGTATAATTCCATATAGAATTAGAAATCATTGATTTTTGGATTTTTCTCTTGTGCTATAAGATCTCCCATTTTGCCGACTTTCAAAATTGTAGGTCGACTTGAAGTACCCTATAGTTTTAATGATCGGTGAGTGACTGATAATCAGAGACTATGGTATAATTAAAG
Source organism: Druceiella hillmani (assembly GCA_039881145.1). Lineage (NCBI taxonomy): Eukaryota > Metazoa > Arthropoda > Insecta > Lepidoptera > Hepialidae > Druceiella > Druceiella hillmani. Next base: position 7,551,714 of record JAYKKI010000045.1, on the reverse strand, counting down.
AAATATTACCTCCTATGTCTTTGACAGGCGTGTATTAAAAAGAAATGTATAATTCCACATAGAATTAGAAATCATTGATTTTTGGATTTTTCTCTTGTGCTATAAGATCTCCCATTTTGCCGACTTTCAAAATTATAGGTCGACTTGAAGTACCCTAGAGTTTTAATGATCGGTGAGTGACTGATAATCAGAGACTATGGTATAATTAAAGAAATATTACCTCCTATATCTTTGACAGGCGTGTATTAAAAAGAAATGTATAATTCCATATAGAATTAGAAATCATTGATTTTTGGATTTTTCTCTTGTGCTATAAGATCTCCCATTTTGCCGACTTTCAAAATTGTAGGTCGACTTGAAGTACCCTATAGTTTTAATGATCGGTGAGTGACTGATAATCAGAGACTATGGTATAATTAAAGAAATATTACCTCCTATATCTTTGACAGGCGTGTATTAAAAAGAAATGTATAATTCCATATAGAATTAGAAATCATTGATTTTTGGATTTTTCTCTTGTGCTATAAGATCTCCCATTTTGCCGACTTTCAAAATTGTAGGTCGACTTGAAGTACCCTATAGTTTTAATGATCGGTGAGTGACTGATAATCAGAGACTATGATATAATTAAAGAAATATTACCTCCTATGTCTTTGACAGGCGTGTATTAAAAAGAAATGTATAATTCCATATAGAATTAGAAATCATTGATTTTTGGATTTTTCTCTTGTGCTATAAGATCTCCCATTTTGCCGACTTTCAAAATTGTAGGTCGACTTGAAGTACCCTAGAGTTTTAATGATCGGTGAGTGACTGATAATCAGAGACTATGGTATAATTAAAGAAATATTACCTCCTATGTCTTTGACAGGCGTGTATTAAAAAGAAATGTATAATTCCATATAGAATTAGAAATCATTGAATTTTGGATTTTTCTCTTGTGCTATAAGATCTCCCATTTTGCCGACTTTCAAAATTGTAGGTCGACTTGAAGTACCCTATAGTTTTAATGATCGGTGAGTGACTGATAATCAGAGACTATGGTATAATTAAAGAAATATTACCTCCTATGTCTTTGACAGGCGTGTATTAAAAAGAAATGTATAATTCCACATAGAATTAGAAATCATTGATTTTTGGATTTTTCTCTTGTGCTATAAGATCTCCCATTTTGCCGACTTTCAAAATTGTAGGTCGACTTGAAGTACCCTAGAGTTTTAATGATCGGTGAGTGACTGATAATCAGAGACTATGGTATAATTAAAGAAATATTACCTCCTATGTCTTTGACAGGCGTGTATTAAAAAGAAATGTATAATTCCATATAGAATTAGAAATCATTGATTTTTGGATTTTTCTCTTGTGCTATAAGATCTCCCATTTTGCCACTTTCAAAATTATAGGTCGACTTAATGTACCCTAGAGTTTTAATGATCGGTGAGTGACTGATAATCAGAGACTATGGAATAAATAAATAAAGAAATGTTACTTCCTATGTTTTTGAGAGGCGCATAGTAAAAAAGTTTATAATTTCACATACAATTAGAAATCATTGACTTTTGAATTTTTGTCTTTACTTCTATTATGAGATCTCCCATTTTACCTCTTTTAAGATTGTAGGTCAAGGTAGTGTGTTATAGGTTTTGATGATCAATGAATGACTGATGATCAGAGACTATGGCACAAATAAAGAAATATTACCTTATATATTTCTCACAGTCCATATTAAAAAAATATATATGATTCCACATAGGATTAGAAATTATTGATCTTTGTTTTTTTTCTTACAGCAATGTAAGGCCTCAGTATACGATATTCATTTTAACTTGATATCTTAAGCCGTTTCTGAGAAGAAAGGACTTTGACAGATTCAGTTGTGCGCACAGACAACCAATAGATCCTATAAGGGTTCCGCTTTTTTCTTTATTTCGAGAGACGGGAATCTAATCTATATATCTAATAATATATCTCTTCTTGCTTGATTCAATATTTTTCTTAGAAATTTAATTTTTTTCCATATTAAGCCTAGCAATATCTTGATGTTCAAATCCATCTGGTAATAATATCAAGTTCTAGAGTTGTCCTTTGCGTATTAATTAGGTGAAGTATTTAGTTGAGAAATATGAAAGTTCTGAGTTGTATATAAATTCTCGTTATATTATCACTTTCCATTTATCAGAGTCTTCACTTGACTGAAAGACAATAAATGAGGAAAAAAATTAAGAGTTGGTAAGTATTTACCTTACCAAAACTTCTTTACTAAGAAGTGATAAGCGTCAATTCTACTACTGAAAATATCTCAAAGTAAATTCTTTGATATATTAGACCTCGGCGGATCAGATCCCGCCTAATTTCAGCTCATTTACAAGGACCTAACAGCAAGAGCATGCGTACACTAACGCATGACGGCGTGGTGCAGGCGTCTGCTTCACCCGTCCATTTACATCTGCCAAACTCATATATTGTAATTATACTACACGCCGGCGAGTTCATTGTTTAAAATATGTCTAATCACGTGAAATAACAAGTCCAAGATGAATGCTGCGCCGGTTTTAGGAATGTCTGCTTTTCACATTACGTTGATGGAGGGGTTGCGGCAAGTTAAAAGGCTACTGCTGATTGTTGAGAGATTCAAATTTAATATACCCATTTTGTAACTTACTGTTCGGCATGATAACTTCGAGAGTGACAAAAAGTTTGCTTTTAAATAGCAAAAGCTATATCTAATACAGTAATTTTGTAATAAGTGATTATAGGGCGGTTTACTATACATCTGTGTAAATAAAGTACATGTTTACATTTTGTATAAGCAGTTATGGAATCGTTCAGTTTAAATGCACATTATTTTTGACTTTAGTCAAGTATATAAAGGTTTATTCGTGCACGTGTCGAAAATTTGCAAATTTGCACATCATACTTTCGAAAGTGCCGATAATTTGCTAATTTCTAAATGTAATTTGCATATCGGAGTTTTTTTTTATTAGTGTGAAGTGTCGATAATTTGTTAATTCCTAAATATAATTTGCATATTGTAGTTTGTTATATTTTCCCTATCCGTTATGTGTGGCTTGTTGTTTTGTAAAAGCTTTGAAAATGTGATAAATTTATTTTTCTTTAACATTCACTTCTACTGTGCCACCAATGTGAGCATTTGTCCCATACTACTTTCATCTATTTGCTTACTTTTCCGCATTAGCAATAAATTGTACATAGAAATAAATGCAATTTTCACTTGATCGAGTATTTTAAGTGATGTTCCTCCCAAATGAGCATTCACTAGTTATGTTGTTGCGGGAAAAAACTATCTTTTTTAATAACAAATCGACTTTTTTTCTTACACCTGTTTTTTCTTACACTTTTTCTCTTACATGGTATAATAATGTATCTAGTATTAGAGAAGAATTTGTACTAAAATATATATAATAATGTATCTAGTATTAGAGAAGAATTTGTAGTAAAATATATATAATAATGTATCTAGTATTAGAAAAGAATTTGTAGTAAAATGAAGTCTTACTGGCGTATTTATTTATTTACTATATATAATAATGTATCTAGTATTAGAAAAGAATTTGTAGTAAAATGAAGTCTTACTGGCGTATTTATTTATTTACTATATATAATAATGTATCTAGTATTAGAAAAGAATCTGTAGTAAAATGAAGTCTTACTGGCGTATTTATTTATTTACTATACATAATAATGTATCTAGTATTAGAGAAGAATTTGTAGTAAAATGAAGTCTTACTGGCGTATTTATTTATTTACTTATTATTAGCACACAAAAAGTAATGTCACTATTTTAACAATTCGGTTTGACGAGACATAATTATATACATATAATTTTTTGTAACAATACTAAAAAAAGGGGCTACAGAGTGATAATAAGATGTTACCTTTATTGTATACTATTATTTCCAATAAATATACTTAATTTAATTTTAACGAATTCAATTAATATAATAAATAATGAAGTTAATCAATAAAATTTACAGTCAAATTTAGAGTTAATTATAGTGAATTGAATCAATAATTAATAAAACATAGAGTAAAATAAATTTAGAACAAAATGATTGAAGTTAAAAAATTGGATTAGATAGAATTATGATGAATATAAGCAAAAAGTATTTTAAATATTAGTATATTAGTTACTTCTTTTTAATATTTTCGATATATTTACTTTTAAATGATGAAGTTGAGAACCCGAAGAAATGCATAGATGAAGAAAGTTTATTTATGGTACGGCTTAGTTTATTGACTGGACAAAAAACACTGTATTGATGCGATAATTAGACAAAAAGAAGGGACGATATATATGCGATCTACTGTTATTGCGTTGAATATTAAATTGAAAGTGCTGAAAAGTGGACTACTATCAATTCCATTGTGGACAAGCCTATGAAAAAATATGAAGTCAGTAAGTACATTTTCTTCGTTGAACCACTGTGTTTAATTTAAAATATGAAAGACGTTTTTCGTAACTATACCTAATATAAAAGACCCTTTTCATAACTATACCTAATATAAAAGACCCTTTTCATAGCTATACCTAATATAAAAGACGCTTTTCATAACTATTCCTAATTTTTTGCTTCACCCTGCTCTGTAGACGAGATGGTGTAAAAATATCTTTTGAACCCTTTCGTTGCGGTCAGAGTGTTTACTAAAAATAGGATTCCACACCACACACCTGTATTCAAGCTGACTACGTACAATTAAATTAAGAGAAGAAAAGTTTGAATATTTTTAAAATCCTTGCTTGCCCACCAAACAATAGCCAGCATCTTCGCAGCTTTACTAGTAACGTGGTTCACGTGTGTTATAACTCAATGAGGGTTTTAGGAAGTAAAATTTTATTCAGAATTACATTTTTCTATACTTTTTATATTGTCTCCAATTTATAATTACGAGAGGATATTTAAAATATGAATCTATCCATTAATATTGAATACATTTGGCGTTAATTTTGTAAAAATTCATTATTAGCAATATTTGCTTAACATCTTCAGGTGGGCTATTAGCAATCTTTGCTTATAGCCCATCTGAAGATGTTGTAATACAACGAAACTTAGGTCGTGGTAAAGAACTTAAAGAAAGTAGAAATAATACTACATCACATAGTTTCATTTAATCTACCCATTAAAATTATAGATTGTATTTTCTACTGCCGTTTGGAGACGAGCCAAAACTAAACATTTCCTCAATTTCCATTATAGGGCAATAAATGCCTCTGGAAGCTGTTATTGATTTAATACTCTAAGTTAGTGAACTGCCAGGAGATAAATACTTGATTCTTGTCTAGCTGTCGTTAGATAGTGCGGAAGGGATACAGGGTTGGGTATCATGGTATATTTTATACTATTATTTACAATGAGTGGTACAATGGTGGCTTGTACTGATATACAGAAAGCATTACATATACACCTGTATTATTGTTCACATCATGCATTAAAGCAAATAATAGAGAATGGTTTTCGATGAAAGAAAATGCACAATGCATCAATTTTTTCTTGTAGGGGATTGATAGATGAACATACGGATGACAATAAGAGATTAAAATAATTTGTAATCGTAAACCTTCTACCGTGTAACTGTAATTTTAAGATAATGTTTGGTAAGAACCATTTAATGAAGAAAAGTGATCGGGTAATAAAACAAATTTGAATATTAAGCTTTCAAATGTATTTCAATTTAGTTTCGCTCGCTTTCTTTAGGTCATAATACAATATTTTAATATTAAGTGCAGACAAAACTGTTAACGTGAATATTACTTTGATTTATTAGGTACCTTGTACTGTAAAACGCATTTAACCTAACTAAAATATATACCCAAGCAATAAATTAATCCAGACATTCTCCAGAAGCATTAAACAGGCGCCAACATCGAAATATACATGTTTCCTGGAAGTAAGCACTCAATTTCAACTTCTGTCCCTCTGTACCAGTAAATATTTATTAACAAAAGCCCCTGCCGTTGGTATGTTACTTATATATGCAAACTTAATAAACAAAGGAAATATGAACAGATTGTCTCTGTCATTAGTTGACATTTTTGACATATTTACTCTATGGTCTCTTCTGTGTTTGGTAGTGGCGCGGTCGAGATTGGCGCCATATGCGCCGTGTAAAGCAAGATGCCCGAATAAGGTATTGACTGCCATGACGTACCTACGGCGGTGTAGGAAACGTGAACAGAAGTTGTATTAAAACTTCAAGACCTCACCTTAATCGTTTTTTTATACTTTCTCGTAATACAAAGTCAGTTACATAAAAGTTTTGTACTGATAATAAAAAATGGTTTGATGCTTTGTTATTTGGTTACATAGTGCAGATAAGGCTAGTAATTTTAAAAGTAAAGCTCGCATTTCGTGTTTTTTTTTAAAAACTGCTTTCGGTTTTTTTGTAATTGCCATGACACAAAAAATATAGATTGTATCGAAGATATCAAATTAATCTTTTCATTTCCCACCGATGTGGAGAAAATTATAAAAATACCCTGGTGCGACATGCACAATATCGGGAGTTTTGTCTGTTTATCTATTTAGAACACTTTACAAATTCTGTAAAGTAAATTCCTACATTCTTTTACTTCATTTGTTTAAGTAGAAACCGAGAAGCATCTTAGTAATTTCTTTTAATTAGTCCTGATCATGTTTATTTTGAGTTCAGCTCATTCCTCCATCAATTTTTCACGAAAAACAAAGCACGGTATGGACAAACGGCACAGAGGCAATAGTTTATTATCAGCATAGTACATATTTTAGCACAGACCTATATTCTCAAAATATTCTCTGTAGCAATTTTAGTGATGCAAAGCTTCAAAAGCTACTCTGGAATTTTAAACTCCAACATGTAATCAAACGTTTCTCAGACTGAATCAGTAGCATGGTACCGAAATTGGCGTGCCTATTAATATCGTGAAATTGAAAATCGTGATGGATTTACTGTAAGAAGTGGTTATGAAGACGGTAAAAGATACCTTTTGAATTATATTTGCTAGTTTCTAAGTGTGATGCGCGAGGTGAGATTTAAATACAGGTATATTATTTGAATCTTATTGCAAATAAGTAATTTATGTACACTCCGTGTCAATACCATACCGTAGGGTTACAATGTATGCGAAGTTTATGGTTTACAGATGTGTCTCTTTATTGCTGATGTTATGAACCGAATCGTTCAAACCAGACTATATTATTCCACTGCTGTATATCGATAGATGCATAGATGTATATTTTCTTGTAGCATAAATTACGGAGAGTTGAATGTCATCACCGCTGCAATATCCGAAAGCTCCAATTCGCCCTAATCTGTGTTATGGATAAAATAGTTTTTTTAGAATCTTTTCTGATCTTTGATGTTTTCTTCCTAAACCGGCTGATTATTTATTTTTTAAAAAGAGTATTTTATTCCTTTTTATCAATCTTTGTGTACTTAAATATCAAACGTATTTTGTGAGCACAATAATTATTTTAAACTAATGTGTTAATGCAATTTAGTAATACTTTTATATTTGTTTTAATTACCTCGACGATGAGAATATGCATGGCGGGAAAATTTTGAACCAGTGTTTCTGAAATATTTTGGAATATGTTAGTGACGCATTGGTTCATAATTATTTTATGTCCTGCAATCCTAGCGTCACTCTCACTTAAAAAAAAAACAATTTTTATATTTCATAAATTTACATACCTTACAGTTTCGGAGTGAAAATTTGTTTAGCAACATTTCTTTATCTTTTTTTTCCAGCGCACTTTTTCTGAGCAGCAAACGAAACTGAGCCGTAACGCTCGTGTCGGTGACGCTGAGCCGTCAGCTTCGGGTCGGTGACACTGAATCGGTTAAACCCGGCTCCCTTTGGCATCAACCAAATGAAATGCTTTTTTAGGCGCACCAAGCGCAACATTTTAAAATATTAATTGATTTACTATTTAAAGTGCACTTTTTATTTAATATTTTACTTTAGTGTAATTTAATATAATACGCGAATTTTATTCTATATAATCAATGTAATAGTTCCAGTGTACACAGTTAGTGTTTATTATTTTATTTGAGAGTAGTTTAATATAATACGCTAATGTTATTGCATATTATCAGCGTAATATTTCAAGAGTATACAGTTGGTGTTTAACATTTTATTTGTGTAATGTTTAATATAATACGCGAATTTTATTCTATATAATCAATGTAATAGTACCAGTGTACACAGTTAGTGTTTAATATTTTATTTGAGAGTAGTTTAATATAATACTCTAATGTTATTGTATATTACCAGCGTAACATTTCAAGAGTATACAGTTGGTGTTTAACATTTGATTTGTGTATTGTTTAATATAATACGCGTATATTATTGTATTTTAAAATAATAATCTTGTATTGTCCCTGATTGGCCAAATTAATATCCATCACATAACATCAATGTAGATAATTAAAAATTATAAATTTTCACTTCTATCGTGTGGTCATAAAAACATACCAATTTTTTTTTCACATTGATATAAAATGAAGACCCTAATAAATATTAATATATCTATCATATATAAATATATAAATTTGTATATATATATATATATATATATATATATGTATATATATATATATATATATATATATATATATATGTAATAATATATATCAATATATAAATTTGTATTACGCCTCTTAATCTCCAGGGTGTATTATATATGGAGTATAATAACCTAGAGGTTTCAGTCCTTGACTGTTCCATTTGATTTTTTCCGAATTAAATTTCTTTTGTATTAACGGAAGAAACCTTGAAGATAATTTTTTTGATGTATGACGCTTTACTAAGGCCATCTGTTGGTCAATTCATGTAAATATTTGTATAACTATGTTACGTACTATATTACATTCAGATATCATCGTAAGAAAAGAGTATGGAATAAATTAGCATCGCAGTACATCGCAGACCCCGATGTAGAATGCACAGAAGTACAGCTGTATTTACTTAGAGTACATAAAGTATGAAGTATTTCGTGCAATGAAGTTTATGAGCGAGTAATCTCTCCGAAACTTAAGGGAATATAAATTTATGATACTAGGAATAAAAGATTTTATGATACTAGGAATAAAAGATTTTATGATACTAAGAATAAAAGATTTTATGATACTAGGAATAAAAGATTTTACGATGCTAGGAATAAAAAATTAGGAGTAGGGAAACAACCTTATTATCTTTAAACAAGTATCTGAAAAAAGTTTATTAAGCTTTTGAAAATATACCCTCGTAATGCGACTTTTATTCGTGCTTGACTGGTTTTTTTAAATTAATATTTATAGCTAGGAACAATATTTTTATAAACTATGTTCGAACTATGTTTCAATATATTTCGTAACAACATCGACGTTTTCGATACGCGCATCACTAAACTAGAAATTGATTAGAACGTTCGTGTTTCCTATTTACAAATGGCCAACGTGCTCGCAGACAGCTATTGAATTCAGTTCCATATTAAGAGACTGCGTCTGATCTGCCGCGTTCCAGTGCATGCGTGCGGCCGACGCCACATGTTCCTTATTAGGAAAGCCAGCGTTTGCTGATCGGTTAATTTTGTTTTAGCACAATGAACATTACCTTTAATACATTTTCACCTAATGCTACTGGCGAGAAGTTTGTGCACCTCCGTAAAACGATTTCGAAACACAAAAAACGTAAAATGTTAACCGCGTATTTTACGTTATAAATCGTTTCAGTTAATCGTTATTTATATCAAATGTTGCAAGCTAAGGATGGTGAGATTAAAAATACATTATTTAAAAAAAAATACGCAATAAGCATTATTTTTAAATTGTTTAAATTAAATATTTTAAATAAGTCATATTGTTTAGGAGTTGGCCGCTCTGCAACTTATCTGTCTTTATTAAATATGATTCAAATGCACATTTTTATATTGATCTGAAATTGATAAGAATTTATTATTAAAAGAAAAAAAATATTTTCCTGTATTTAAAAATAATGCAACAATTAGATTTTATTTTGACTTATTCTCGGTAATTTAATAATTATTACATAAAGTTAGATTTATTGTTTTTAAAAATTATTTTAGATCCAAGAAGGAAACGCCTTGTTTCCAAAGAATATTAATGTATTTGCTAATTGCGTTCCATTAAACTAAATTAGAGCGTGCCCAAAGCATTAACATGGTCTATTAGCATATGAAACTATTAACATTTTCAATATTTGTTAATGGATTATATGAAAAAATTGTGAATATTTTGTTGTAAATATGAAAAAAAATCAGTACATCTAGCGGTATAACGGAGCTTTGCTTCTATATTCGCAAGTGCGGAAGTTCCGTAAGGCTTAAGAGCTCCGCTTCCGATTCTTTCGGAGCGGAAGTTTAGCGAAATCGTCATATCGTAATTTGCAGTCGATAGATAGGTCGTAGGTTTTCAATCGTAAACTGATGTGCTAAAATGTGATTGGAATATATTTGGTTGGCGGGTGAGAAGAAGGAGAGCGGAATGCGTTGCTGATGCGCGAGTGTTTTGTTTGTTTAAAATAAGTAATAATTGATTGCATAATGGATAATTTAATAGCATTTTCTTTTATGATTGCTTCACGTATTTTGTTCGTATAAGTATTATTTTACTGTATGATATTTTCATTTCATTATAATTACATTGTTCCTAGAGATAGCCGTACTTTTGGTAATAATCGCTTGAAAGGTTGCATTAGTATTTATAGGGTGTAAGTTCCTCTTATGATGGAGATGGGGCCGGTCTGTACGTATGAAGTTTTGCTGATTGTGGTCGCAATAGGGTGTGATTCGTTTACTATGAGTGAAAGCAAATTAGTCGAGATGTGTCGTCGTTATCTTTTGTTGTTGTCATGTACATTGGTGTTCAGGTTTAATCTAAAAATTTAAATTTTATTAAGACATTAATTATTTATCATTACGAATAGGTTACCCGTATCACATCGATAAATGGATGTGAAAATTTGTTTACGCATAATTAGGAATAAAAAAAAATTGTTTTTTTTTCTCTTATATGTTGCTTCTATGTGTATTCTATTACCATACCAATTTTCATCAAAATCCCGCTCATCCCCTCATTCATTTCATCAGATACCCACGCAAATTAAAATGCAGACAAAATTCTAAAAAAGTTCTGGCTTGTATTGTCATACATTACGCTAAATCCATCACTTTTTTGAAAATATTTTCAATGTACAATATTCATTCTGTTACAATTTTATTATATGTACCTATAGATTTAATTTTATTCCACGGATATTTGTTCCTGGAAACGTAAAATAAACATAGAAACGGGCTCATTTATTTATAGTCCTGTCAAAATAAGTAAACAGTTTGATGAATGTACACAATATCTGTAGGTACAAGTTTGGGTACATCTGTATTGCCACCATCAAAACTAGAGCTAGAGTAACAAATGTTGTGAGACAGAATATCAAATATGAGATCAAATGTATTAAAAACCCCTAATTTTTCTTCCATCTTTTGATTATGATGGAAAAGAAGCAGACGGATATTATTATATTTCACTCTGGTTTAAATGAGATCGATTACCAAAAACCGTTACTGTCACAATAATAACTGGTAGTACTACAGAAGTTAGTCATAGTGTTGTGGCTACTTTTGTTTTATTTATACAGATGTTATTGTGGCTACTTTTGTTATTTTTAAAGACGCTCCTACTTTAATCGATGTTCGTATAAATAGTGAAGAAGAATGATAAAACAATGAGACTGTAAAATTCCTGTTTAAGTTTTATAATATCTTGACGCGAAAAATAATTTTATTGTAAATGTTTATGTTTCAAATTATTCTTGGTACTTTATGTGATTTTTTAATTAGTTTTGATATTGGTTTTATTTTCAATCTGTTCTTTTATTATTCATATTAGCCTAATTTTCACAATCGATCTTAACAGGTATAAGTTGTTTTGAATGTCAGGTTTATATTTATCGATATGTTGCACCAGCAATATGAACTTTTACAGTTTTCTCCGTGAAAAATAATGTCTATAAGTATTTTATATTGTAAACCTAATTCAAAAGTCAATACTTAAATAGTTAACACTTTCTGCTCTTGCTTCAGCTCAATAATGTTTATTTTTTTTTAATTTGACGTTTATTTTATGTTGCCTTTATTTTAAATTCTCATTAGTGCGGAATACTTAATAAATTTAATTATAAGCTGTAAAAAAACTCAGTACACGTAACAGAAGCGATTTTTTAAAAAATTAAATTTAAACCTTAATTTGTAAATATATAGTAAGGAGTAAAATGGCAGAGAGAGAGTGAGAGAGAGAGAAAGAGGAGAGGAAGAGTGAGAGAAAGAAAGAGAGAGAGAGAGAGAGAAAGAGGAGAGGAAGAGTGAGAGAAAGAGAGAGAGAGAGTGAGAGAGAGAGAAAGAGGAGAGGAAGAGTGAGAGAGAGAGAGAGAGAGAGAGGGAAATAAATATTAATTAACTATAAATTTACTCACTGTTGAAATACGTACAGCACATACGTAGACTTCCAAGTTGCTAACGTGCTGAAGGACAGGATAAATACGTTGAGTTAAATATTATAAAAATATACTAAGTGTAAGTCCATAGATTCAATTAAATTCGTAAAATTTTGATTGTATTAAATTCGTAATACTAAACATTCACAAAAATTAATAAAATGTCAATAGATAATTCTCAATTTAAAAAAAAGCCGCGATGCCAGAACCGAACATTGTTAAATGCTGCTGAAGGAAGTCTGGATATACTCGTATAGTTCCTATTATAAATTACGTTTGGTTGGCGAATTTCGTCCGGGTCATGATGTAAAGACTGCCACAAATAATATATGCTCGTATCATGCGATGGATGAGTCCACTGTGTCTTACGCGATGGCAAAGATTTGGTTTAGAAAGTTCAGGAACGAGGACTACGATCTTGGGGATGAACACCGTATCGGACGTCCTGTTGAATTGGACGTTCAAAGATTACGACGTCTAAATGAAGATGATCCTCGACTGACAACTCGTCAATTGGCAGATGATTTAAACTGCAGTCATGGGACCATAGAAATACATTTGCACGAAAAGTTTCAAAATACGGTGTGTGGATACCCCACTCCTTAAGTGCATAGTTGATAGTTGTCAAAGGTTATTGACATTGAAACTTTACTTCGACTGGCTAAATTAGTTACTAACTGGCGATGTGAAGTGGGTTACATTCGTTAATTATACAAGCAAAGGTCAATGGCTGTGTGTTGGAGAAAGAGGAATTTCAGTATCCAAATCTGAAATAAGTGCCAATAAGGCGATGCTCAGCTGCTGGTGGAATGTCAAGGGCATTATTCATTGGGAGTTGCTTCCGGAGGGATCTACAATTAATGTAAATATTTACTGTGAAAAATTGGACCGATTAGCTAACAAATTGAGTAGTCAACAGGTTCGAGTTTATTTTCGACTAGATAATAGTAGACCACAAGTTGTAAAACCTACTCGTGATAAATTAGAGGAGTTCCGCTGGGTTCTACTCACTCATCTACCACATTCGCCGGATATTGCGCCCTCTAATTACCATTTATTCAGGGCTCTAAGTAACAATTTACGTAAAAAAAATTTGACGTTAAAGAAGAACTCCAAAACGGCCTCACACAGTTTTTGAATCAGTCACCGAAATTTTTCAAGAAAGGCATACTGTCACTGCCAACTAGATGGCGAACAAGCAGTAGATAATAATGGTGCATACTTAAATTCAATTTAGTTTAACATACATTTCTTAATAAGAATCGTTGACATCAACTCGGGGTTAAAAAGTTATTAGTTAATCCAATATTTACAACTTTATGTGCTGGTTCATTGCGGATTTATAAATAAATACATATGTTATTAGTCTAGCAATGAATTAAGTATAACCACAAGTAATAAACCAATTCCTAATTAAATGAAACTACGTAATGTAGTATTATTTTTACTTTCTTTATGTTCTTTACCACGACCTAGGTTTCGCTGTATTACAACATCTTCAGGTAGGCTATTAGTAAAGATTTTTGCTAATAGCCCACCTGAAGATGTTGTAATACAACAAAACCTAGGTCGTGGTAAAGGACTTAGAGAAAGTAGAAATAATACTATATCGCGTAGTTTCATTTAATTATGAATAATGAATTTCTACAAAATTAACGCCAAATATATTCAATAAACCAATCATAAATAGATAAATAAATCGATAAAATTTTGACAGGTTATTTTTGACACACGTAACGCTTAAAACAGCTGATAGCAGTAGTTAGTACTATTTTTGTTTGTTCTCGCGCCCGTGTGTACTTTGTATTCTATCATGTCCATTTATCTATCTCAGTTGTTAGCTAAGTAAACAGTTTTCCATCCTTCTTGCGATAGATTCGTTACATCACAGGAAGTTGATGATTTTATATATGACACACACACACACACACACACACACACACACAAATATATATATATATATATATATATATATATATATATATATATATATATATATATATATGTATATATATATATATAATTTGTACCTATTTTTCTTTGTATATTGTGTAGATGAATAGCGACATTATGAGACATACATCTTGTTCATTCCATAATGGCGATAATTTACAAAAAAACGGATATAAAGTAGAGAAAGTATCACTATTTCGTTACTTAATGTAAGGATAACAAATAGATTTGAACACTGAAAGCATGAGCAATATTAAAGAATAATTAGGAAAACGAAACAAATAAATAGGCTTTTTTAACAGAAACCTGTCAAGTACAATTGGAACTTACACTACGAGGGTTAATATTTTACACAACGTAAGTGTAAATTTTACACAACGTAAGTATAAATTTTTCACAACGTAAGTATGTTGCCTAATAGATCTTTCACAAGTGTAAAAATAAGGTGCATATTTTTAAAAAAATGATACGGTTTATGATAGTTACAGAAATATGGGAGGAAGGAGGACTATTTTTTATAAACTCTTTTTAAGAATACAATTTAAAATTATTTTCTTATATTAATTTCTCTTAATTTTTTTCTGAATATTTTTAAAAAAATTAGCTGCTGCGAAACTCATGGTTAATGAGACATATTACCAGACCAAATCAAAAGTCTTTACATCTAGTTTCTGAGAAAATCGCCTTCGGTAGAAGGACTGACAGACAGACGTGACTTATAATTGTTTTCAATTTGTACAAATTTCAACCATAAAAATGAACGTTACTTAATGTTTTGATTTCTATGAAGAAATCAAAAGTTTAAATAACGTTTGTGTATTGAACCATTAAAAGATAAGTGTTTTGGATTAATTTTACTACCGAATAGAGCAACACCGTTGAACAATCTTTTTTCGTCTTAAAAGAATATTACTTTGAATAAAGGTTATATTTTTGTACCATATTCATTGAGTTTTGAAGCTCTTAACTCATAAATAAATTGTGATAGAAATATAGATGATTCATTGTTCTTATATCTATACTTTTTTACTGCATCTAGTTTTTAAACTAAAATCCTGTCAGCTGAAAACTACATAATGTATGGTTTCTTGTCCTAATTTCCAAAGTTTGGGGATGGTAACCCTAGTCAAAGGTACGCGCGATATCGGGCCCTTTGATTGGCGACGTTCAGGCGGCGTGGGTGCGACGTGCATTATGCTTGCGGCCTGTTGTCGGCTGAATGCTATCTTGTCAGGGTGAATATTCAATATTGGTCGCTCTTGGTTCTAAACAGGTTCTTTTTTCCCAGGGGCAGACATTTGCGGGTGCTTTGATACGTTTCAAAACGAGAATAACTTTTTGTGAAAATTGTATTGTTTTTGTGAAATGGCTATCGAAAATTTGTCGTGTATAGTTGTTACGTCCCGCCGCCAAAATTCTATACGGGAATTTTTAAATGATACATAAATTATATGCAATACTACACAATTATATTGTACGTAAATCTGTTGCTAATAGAAGTATTTTTTAATGATACAAGAACTCCGAGGTAAACATTTTTATCAATAGGTATCACATAATTTCAGTATAAAAAATATTCAATATCGACGATATAAATTACTTTTTATCCGCTACATATTCCAACAAACCACGTAACGTCGTCTCTTCCACGTAACTACCTCGAGGATAACATAACGCCCAATAGCTTAAGTAACCCACAGTTGTTGGAACTAATAAATGGATGGTAAATCATATTATTATATAGGTACATTTATTCGGGTCTAGTGTGTTAGTATATTGAATACTGTTGAACAATTATATCTGAGGTATCCAGAGGCACTAATAAAAATTAATAAAAGGCACTAATTAAAACGACTTGTTTTAAAATGTTTGTCTGTCTATTTGTCTTTTTTTATAGAAGAACACAAACAAACCTATTGATGGTGTAAAGTTTGTATGTAAGTTTGAAATAAAATTATATATTCTTTTTCATATAATCAAAAATATTTGAGATTCTTAAAATATCCGCTATTCATATTATTACTTAAAAATATTTAATTGCAGTGATATCAATCTGTTATCAACGAAACACTAAACCAACAAGAGAGACCAGCAGTACAGACTTAATTTTATAGAACTAAATCTATTTCGTCATATGCAGAACATATTGGAAACTTAACAGAAAAATGAATTTTACTGAAAATGTTAGCTGTGTATCAAATTAATTTTCATTGAAATTTATTTTTTACTGATGATTTGCAGGTGGTATTTTGGAATGAAAAATATAATTTAATGAATTTTAAGACATATATTATCTAGTGACATTTTTTTCCATATTTTGCCTTTGTGAACCGATAGGATCGATTTCAATAGCACTTTCACTGTAGAAAGTACTGAGCAATAAATACCGTTCGTTTGTCCACATAACCACGGCTTCTTTTGTCACATAACCACGTTATATATGCAAATGTTCTCAGATGAGTATATTAGTCAACACTTATCTGAGTGATACATACAATGAAAAACTTATCTTATTGTTTTATAAATTAGTGACATTTTTCCGATATTTTACCTTTGTAAACCGATAGGATCGATTATAATAGGACTTTCACTGTAGAAAGTACTGAGCAATAAGTACCTTTCTTTTGTCACATAAGCACGGTTTCTTTTGTCACATAACCACGTTATATATGCACATGTTCTCATATGAGTAGATTAGTCAACACTTACCTGAGTAATGCGTTATATACTTGAAAAACTTATTTTATTGTTTTATAAATCAATACCGAAATCAAACAAGTGGAGTTCACGTTTACAAGTACTGTATGGTCATCCTTGCGCCTCCCTCATTCCCATTCATTGCGGCCGCGTGACTCACGTTGCGACTTGCGTCAAGCGACTAATTACCGCCTGGATATGCCTGGCGTTTGTGACAAACAATGAAAGCCGCTATCAAAGAAGCCCATACGTGTATCGATTAAGCAGAAGCGGCATGCCATCATATCCTTTTGGTCATGGTTCAAACTTCACTACAACCTAAATAAAGATTGACAGTTTGTATGTATAACAAGGTGGATTGCGTCAAGTTACCACCATTAAATTGTTATTTGTTTACTTTGTCAGTTATGGATAAGTTTATGAAACCATCAGAAATGACTGATGTTGTTTAAGATTCTGTGCACGAAGAGTTTAAGGGAATAATATATTATTATATCACCATTTCATTGTCCATTCACAATGTTCTAGTTGTGATGTAAATGATAACATATGAAACAATTCATTTTATGCCACCCACGTAATTTGGGGACATAAATTATTTTTTTTATTATCCTGTACCATAATTGGGAAAGCGATATGGTCTGTTTCTGGTATTTTTTTGTTTTCAAGCTCATTTTGTAGTGAGCTTCAAAACAAAAAAAAATACTACAATCTTGTTGTCTTGTTGTTGATAGTTGATAGATGCTATCAATCAAAACCCAGCAAGATTATAAATCGAAAAACCTCTTCGTCTGTTTGTCGATTATCAAACAGTTAACCGCATTGTTATGAAATTTGGTACGAATTAGGGTTTTGTTAAAAGTGGGTACCTATAGTAAACATTTAAAATGATTCACAAATAAAAAACATAAGACATTATTTTGCATAAGATACGAAAATGAGCTAGTCGAGCTCTGATTCCAAAGTATTTATCAGATAAAAAAGAAAAAAAAACATGCTTGCATGCTTCTCCACTGTTATTTTTAAAAGCGTTTAAAATTTTTAAAATCAAGAAAATATTCGTGACGGATTTTATTAATTAAATGCTCTTTCATAGATTTCCTGTTAAAAAGTACAGTAAATACAGCATACTTCCATTATTATAAATTTTAATAATAGATGATAAAACCTGACCTATGTCTCGTTTGATCCAAAATTTCGTTTATGGTAACAATTTATATCTTTTTTAGAATATAAGTAACAGATATAAAACTATTTCAATCAATGAGTCCGATTCCGATGTTTAAAAAAATAGATAAATAAAACCAGTATGTACATATTTGTCACAAATGAATATTGTCACGAATTTTCCTAGTGTCATCTGATGCATACTTTACTTATGGAGGAGATGCTTCTGTGCTGCTTTGACGCAGACCTATAATCGGGATGCTATAATAAAAGATTGAATACACAAATAAAACAACTAAAACCCATAATGGCTACTTTTTACTACCAATAGATACATCTCGTATCCAAAGTTAGCACACACCAGAACAGTATCATGTGACAGTAAGTACATAATAGGAATAGTATCTGGTGACAGTAAGTACATAATAGGAACAGTATCATATGACAGTAAGTATATAATAGGAACAGTATCATGTGACAGTAAGTACATAACAGGAACAGTATCATGTGACAGTAAGTATATAATAGGAACAGTATCATGTGACAGTAAGTACATAATAGGAACAGTATCATGTGACAGTAAGTACATAATAGGAACAGTATCATGTGACAGTAAGTACATAATAGGAACAGTATCATGTGGCAGTAAGTACATAATAGGAACAGTATGATGTGACAGTAAGTATATAATAGGACCAGTATCATGTGACAGTAGGTACATAATAGGAACAGTATAATGTGACAGTAAGTACATAATAGGAACAGTATCATGAGACAGTAAGTACATAATAGGAACAGTAACATGTGACAGTAAGTACATAATAGGAACAGTATGATGTGACAGTAAGTACATAATAGGAACAGTATCATGTGACAGTAAGTACATAATAGGAACAGTATCATGTGACAGTAAGTACATAATAGGAACAGTATCATGTGACAGTAAGTACATAATAGGAACAGTAACATGTGGCAGTAAGTACATAATAGGAACAGTATCATGTGACAGTAAGTACATAATAGGAACAGTATCATGTGACAGTAAGTACATAATAGGAACAGTATCATGTGACAGTAAGTACATAATAGGAACAGTATCATGTGGCAGTAAGTACATAATAGGAACAGTATGATGTGACAGTAAGTACATAATAGGAACAGTATCATGTGACAGTAAGTACATAATAGGAACAGTATCATGTGACAGTAAGTACATAATAGGAACAGTAACATGTGACAGTAAGTACATAATAGGAACAGTATCATGTGACAGTAAGTACATAATAGGAACAGTATCATGTGACAGTAAGTACATAATAGGAACAGTATCATGTGGCAGTAAGTACATAATAGGAACAGTATGATGTGACAGTAAGTATATAATAGGACCAGTATCATGTGACAGTAGGTACATAATAGGAACAGTATAATGTGACAGTAAGTACATAATAGGAACAGTATCATGAGACAGTAAGTACATAATAGGAACAGTAACATGTGACAGTAAGTACATAATAGGAACAGTATGATGTGACAGTAAGTACATAATAGGAACAGTATCATGTGACAGTAAGTACATAATAGGAACAGTATCATGTGACAGTAAGTACATAATAGGAACAGTATCATGTGACAGTAAGTACATAATAGGAACAGTAACATGTGACAGTAAGTACATAATAGGAACAGTATCTGGTGACAGTGGGTACAGGACGTGGACAGCGTCCCGCGACAATTCGAATGTAGGCGACGCGCCCGGCTTTAGGCGCTCGCGTAAATCGATGCCACCTACGGAGCGCCCCCGTGCCTTGCAGAATCTAACCGTTGCAGTACGCCCAGTTGCATCCGGCTCTATACTTTTTATAAAAGTTATATAAGGATTAAACACTTTAGTGAGGTATTTTTCTTTATTTATTATGTAAGTCATCTCAGAAAATCTTATTTCCTCTTTTCTCCTTCTCCACCCCTGCACGCCATTTACTTTTATCTACATATTTATTCATTATAGATTTATTCATTATTAGGGGAAAAATAATACCTAATACCTAAGATTCTTAGGTATTACGTAGACTTATTATAATTCACTGTATCATTTTAAAAATTCAGGTGGTTCTTAATTTAAATGCATTTCTCTAACTTAATTTACTTTCGTATTGCTCGTAAAAAATACGAGCAATAAAATAAAATGAAGTTACAGAAATTCATTTAAATTCATAACAATTCCATTTAATTAATAACAAAAAATAATAAAAAAACGTAATCAAAAATAAAAAAACCTCTCATAGGTTTGTAAACACAAATCAAAACATAACATTGACTTTAAAAACAATGTAACATCAAAAAGTTTCGGTGGACTGATTACATAAAATAATAATTAAATTTCCATTGACTTGACATTTTTCCAAACCAACCTTTCTTCAAAAACTAATATAAACGCAAGCATAGCTACAGTCGATAGTAAATATAAAAGCAAAATAATGGGAATCGGTTCAAGATTAAGTTTTAACTAATGTTGAAGCAATCAGCCTTAAAGACCCGATGAAAGCCTACAAAGCGCTATATAGATTATCGGTCTAATGTTAAAGGCTCTAAATCTAGATAGCTCTTTAGATTTGTAAGATCTACATATACCTATTTCATTTTGCACGTGTGTGTATCTATTGTCACATGCACAAAAGATAACCTCCGTGCGGTTTGTCGATAGCAGTTTGAACTATAACGATACTGTTTAATCTCCCGATCGATAGTTTTATTGACAACCCGCTCCGTAATGTTGTGCTTTACTACACGTTTTATTAGATCAATATTAATTTTATTTCAGGAATTTATACAAGAATAGATCTGCCTATAATTCCTGAAGGATACACCTTCACTTCATAAATTATACTATGTCCTTCATACAATAATTTCGATCCTCTGTTCGGTAGGTCAAGTTTTAGTAGTGTTGAGACAGTTTGGTCATGAGGTATGTTAAACTAATCGATATAGCAGACATAAAATTCCTCATACAAATTTGCTGATTCTGAAGACACCTCACATTATTTGATTTTAGCAATTTTTGTATTAATAATAACTATCCCTCATAGGATTTTAAGCATATTCCTTTATTAATATATATTATTTATTTCTTTAGCTTTTACGTCTATCTTTAATTGTGTCTGCTAGTTTGCGTAAATTTCGTGTCTTTTAGGGATTTTATTTCTTTTGTTATCGTGATTACGATAGATTATCAAAAGAAAATCACAGGTTCTCTAATTTTATTTGAATTCATTTCCTTGAATAATTCACTTAAATATAGGTCACTTTTCATATTCTGTAAATATTTTAAAAATTTAATATAATTATGTAAAAAAATATGTCCTAAAAAGATAAATGAAACTCAATGTGAATTACTGGAAAGAATAAACAAAGTCCACCGATTTGAACAAGAGTCTCAAAAAACATCAGTTTTCTATACTTATAAAATTTCTCTTAACAAGGATGCACACAGCAACATCGATATGTACCGAAACAACAAGCAATCTCGATATCGTATCAATAAAGTATTGATCTAATAAAACGTAGCTACAGTAACGCACGACATTACGGAGTGGGATGTCGATAAAACTATCGATCGCGAGATTAAACAGTACCGTTATCGTTCGAACTGCTCTCTAGTTACCGCTTGCAGGTCACTTTATGCATGTTTGGATTAATAATGTACACATGCGCAAAATGAAGCAGGGATATGTAGATGCAACAGATCTAAAGAGCTATCTCCATTTAGAGCCTTTAATAGCAGACCGATAATCTAAATAGCACATTGTAGGCTGTCATCGGGCCTTCAAGGCTTATTGGTTCATTATTAGTTACAATTTAATCTTGACTATATTCAGTTTATTTTGCTATTACATTATAGTAACTATTGACTATAGCTATGCTTGCGTTAATGTTTTTTTATGAAGAAAGGTTAGTTTGAAAGAAATTCGCGTCAAAAACATTTTAATTGTTATTTTACGTGTTAGTCCATCGAAACCTTATGATGTTATATTGTTTTTAAGGTCAATATTATTTTTTTGTTTTTCTTTATATGTTAAATCTGATAGGTTTATTTCATTTATATCCTAAATCCGTTGAAGAAATATGAATATAATATCTTTCGGTTAATGTGTCCATTTTTGTATTTTACGAAGTTGCAATCAATCAAGATGACGATTGTTTTTTACGAAGTTGCAATCAATCAATCAATGAGAACATCAATTAAGGTTATATATTTTTTTACGATTCTACGGAAATCTAACTATTATTAGTAAAACGTTATTTTATACGAAAAAGTGTAAAAATTATCTAAATTTTATTTCAATACAAAATAATCGAAATTAGACTAACAAAATGTACATTTACATTGAAGAAAAATATTTATGAATGAAAGTTATATGTTTCAAAAATGTTAGCCTAGATTAAGTCACACCTACATCGGACTAGCCAAATAAAATAACATTTATTACTTTCTACGTTCAAGCAGCCAATTTCCTTCCTTTAAGGGTATACAAAATACCCGCTTTAAAACGCTTCCATAATTATATCTTGTTCAAATATATAGGGGGAATGGGCGGAAAACTTTTGACGTTTTCGCACACTCTCATTAAAATCAGAAAATACAAGTCACTATGTCTGAAATCTTAAAAGTTTGCTTCCGTATGTTAAATCTTATAGGTTTATTTCATCTTCTGTCTTTATATCTTAAAACTTATAGAATTTACTATGATATCCATATTAAAAGTCTATTAACCTATGAAATTTAGATACATATTTATGGGATTAACGGAAGTAGAAATCATTTATACTTCCACGGTGTTAAATGGGATAAATTATGGATAATATTGAATTTGCTAGATGTATCTATATCTATGGTTGCCCTGTTGTATTCTTTATATGCAAGCTTTGGAACTGCAGGAGCAAACTATAATCAAATCTTTTAAATTTGCAAAAGGGTTTGATACATTCTATCGCCAATTCTATTTGGTGTTTTAGTGCGACCTTTAACGCATACGGAGAAAATATTATACGAGCAACACTGAAATGAAGGTATCAACGTAAGTGTGTTACCAAAGCTAACAAACCTAGGTTTTGTTAGATTATAATCAACCTACCTCAACGAGAATTCTCTTGGTCACGCCCTAACGCGATGCACGCACGGTATGAAAAACTATTACTGGATAACTTTTCATGGGACTTATGAAATTAGTTTTAGCGATTGCCATCAAATAAATGCAATTTTTGAAAAAATATCTTATGTCCTCCAAACGGTAATTTCGATCCTCTGTTCGGCGGGTCAAGTTTTGATACTGTAGAGACAGATTGGACATGATGTATATTATTCTAATCGGTATAGC
This sequence comes from Druceiella hillmani, assembly GCA_039881145.1. NCBI lineage: Eukaryota > Metazoa > Arthropoda > Insecta > Lepidoptera > Hepialidae > Druceiella > Druceiella hillmani. The sequence goes on along the minus strand of JAYKKI010000045.1, from coordinate 7,528,032 downwards.
AGACGTAAAATTTCTCATACAAATTTGCCGATTCTGAAGTCATCCCACATTATTTTATTTCAGCAATTAGGATTTTGCGCATATTCCTCTATTAATATGTACTACTACTTGTATTTATTTCTTTAGCTTTTTAATTATGTGTTTTTTAGTTTGCGTACATTTCGTGTCTTTTTATTCTTTTAGAACTTTTATTTCTTTTACTATCTTGATCACGATAGATTAACAAAAGAAAATCAGAAGTTCTCAAATTTTATTGGAATTTATCTCCTTAAATATTTCATTTAAATACAGATAACTTTTTATGTTCTGTAAATATTTAAAAAAATTAATATAATTATGTAAAAAAATGTCTCCTAAAAAGATAAATTAAACTCAATGTGAATTACTTGAAATGATAAACAAAACCCACCGATTTGAAAAAGAATATTAAAAAAACATCAGTTTTCTCTACATTTGAAATCTCTCTTAACAAGGATGTATTGAAATATTTTTCCCAGTAACATCGATATGTACCCAAAGCAACAAGCAATCTCGATATTGTATCAGTAAATTATTGATCTAATAAACGTAGCTACAGTAACGCACGACATTACAGAGTGGGATGTCGATAAAACTATCGATCGCGAGATTAAACAGTACCGTTATCGCTTCAACTGCTCTCTAGTTACCGCTTGCAGGTCACTTTATGCATGTGTGGATTAATAATGTACACATGCGCAAAATGAAGCAGGGATATGTAGATGCAACAGATCTAAAGAGCTATCTCCATTTAGAGCCTTTAATAGCAGACCGATAATCTAAATAGCACATTGTAGGCTGTCATCGGGTCTTTAAGGCTGATTGGTTCATTATTAGTTAAAATTTAATCTTGATTATATTTTATTTATTTTGACAACCTATATTAACAATCGGCTGTTGCTATTCCTATGCTAATATTTTTTTATGAAGAAAGGTTAGTTTGGAAGATTGTAGCGTCAATAAAAATTTCATTATCATTTTACGTTTACGATCCATAGAAACCTTATGATGTTATATTGTTTTTAAAGTCAATATTAATTTTTTTTTCTTTATATGTTAAATCTTATAGGTTTATTTCAATTTTGGTTGTAGTTCTAATTATTTCTAATTTACATTTTTTGGCTTCCATTATTGTTGATGATTATGGTCATTTTTGAACGAAATCAGTGTTGTTCTTATGGAAATATGTATGTATAACTTAATTTAAAGCATTGTAAGTTAAAGTTGCGATATATTTTTTCTTCAATGTGCTATTATAATGTGGGAATAATAATTTTGGTCATTATATTCCTTTACTCTTTATATCTTATTCCCCATAAGTATTGTACCATAGATAAATATCATATATATTTATCGATCGTACAATACTTAAAGTCAAATGTCAAGGAGGGACAAGGTAGGGGGAGGGAAATCGGAGAAAATAAGATTTTTCGAGACGACTTTCACGATAAATGAATAAAAACACTGCATTAAAGTTTTTAATGAATACGTAACTTTTATAAAAAGGATATAAGTCGAATACAACTGGGCGCACTGCAACGGTTAGATTCTGCAAGGCGCCACTCCGTAGGCGGCATCGATTTACGCGATTGCCTCGAGCTGAACACGTCGCATTGTCGCGGGACACTGTCCGCGTCTTATGCCTGCTATCATCAGATACTGTTCCTATTATCTTTGATCTGTCACCGGATACCGTTCCTGTTATTTACATACTGTCACAAGATACTGTTCCTGTTATGTATCTGCTGTTACGGGATACTTTCCTATTATATGTGCTCTCTTTGGGTTCGTAGTGTATGTGTCGGTAGTGAAAAGTAGTCACTGTGTATGTTAGTTTATTTAGTAATTAGGGAAATATATAATTTGTAATATTATTTGTTTTCAAAGTATATCGATCATATATCTTTGTGACAGTAGAATTGTATATATTTTTGATGTTGTATATTCTGATATTGGTACTGTGTTATTTTTAATGTTTTGCAGGTAGATGCTGCAAATGGAGATTTCAATTAACGAGCGACAAAACATTTAAAAATGTTTATGTATCTCCCATAAAGTCCCACGCGTCACCCGACACCATGGCAATTAGTCACAATATTTAGTCGTGACAGTTTCACGGCGGTTATATTTTTTCAAAAACATGGAAATTGGACTTATTAATTGAGGTTCTTTTTACACCAATTTCTTTTTTGACGTGAAATTTACTACCATATGGGGGCAAACCAAAGAACCTAATGATAACAAAATCGGGGGATACAGTTTGGCGTTGCAGTTTCGAATCTATCCTCTACATAAAAAATATACCACTGGATAGCTAAAGGATCAAATAATTCATTACGATAAGCGAGAACAGTGATGCATCGCGAGCGGTGGAGGGGGAAGCGCCGCCATTTTGAGGTTATTTTGCTGCGTATGGAGATTTGCAATTAGTATAACTTTTGATTCGGAAAAGCTACGATGTTCGTTTAAGTTTTAATCGTCAACTGTCATCAAAGTCTATCGATTGTATATAAAACAATAGTTTAAAGTAGTGACAGTGAATATAATAAGGTGTTAGAATAAAAAAATATTATCAAAAATATATAATGTCGGCCTATACGCTATTGTAACACAATAATTATTTGTTTTCTTACTTTTATCCTAAATACATAAATACAAATATTTTATTTAAAAAATATAACCCGTTACATAGACGTATTCACGTACAACACACGACCGTGTCCATGACACAGCCACACCCAAATTTTTTTTAAATAATTAAGTTATTATCAAATGTAAAGTGTCGAATTAAATGGGAGGCAGCTGACGTTTTATCAGTAATTAATGCCATAGTTCCCATCCCTTTTAAGAGGGAATCTATGAAAAACTATAAGTTTATTTAAATCTATCAAGATAATTTTCCGTTTCTACGCATTTAAAAACACGAATGGGAAGAATAAGTACGCAAACGGCATTTTTTGTCTTTTATCTAATAATTGCTTTGGGATCATCATTCCACTACCTCATTCCATATTCTTTGTAAAATAATTATTAATTCTCTGAATCCAGAAACATGTTTTTATTTGTGACTTATTTTGAATTTTGCTCTAGGAATTTACTTTTAGCCAATTTTAATCTATCAAGTTTCATAAATTTGCGGTCGAGCATTAGATATTCGACAGGCAGACGAATATATTAGCCAATCAGTTATTATATTACAGTTTCAGATTTTTTTTGTTTTCGATGGTATTGAATCCTAGGTAAGGTTTTAAAGGAGGTCTTTTTGGGCCTGTTACTTGACTCCTGGGATAAATGTAGCGTGTCGTATTGATAACATAAAACTTATCAATTTATAGATTTATTTATAAATACATTTAATTTTTCATATGTATCTTAAATTTTTTTGTAATTTTTCTCAGTACATGTTTTTTTTAAATATATAGGTATTTTTGGAATTCTTTTCAAATATGATTTAACTGAATTAATTTTTTTTTGCTTTATATTGATAACAAAAATAATAAAACGTCAGCTCTTTACATCAGAAGATCTTTGAAAAAGAAACATGACAGATGTATGTTCTATACACAGTTTTTCAATTTCGGTATGGAATCTGAATTTCTGTCTTCCAATTACATGGTTGGCATAAATTAAATTATTTCATATGTTACCCTTAACATCACAACTAGAAGAATGTATTAAATGAATAGACAGAAATCGTTATAAAACAGTACACAGTCCCCTTAAACTCATCGTGTAAGAATCATACACAACGTCAGTCATTTTTTATGATTTTATAATCTCATTTATAACGGACAAAATAAGCAAATAATGATTTCACAGAAGTTCCTTGACGTCTTGACCTTGTTATATACACAAACAGTCAATCTTTATTTAGGTTATGCTGAAGTTTGAACCGTGACCGAAAGCCGCTTCTGCTTAATCGGTGCACGTATGGACCTCTCTGAGAGCATCATTCATTGTTCGTTACAAATATCCAGGCGGCAATTAGTCGCTAGACCCAAGTCGCGATATGAGTCACGCGGCTGCAATGAATGGAAACGAAAGAGAGGCGAGGGTGACCACACAACAATTGAAAATGTGTACTCTACTTATTTGGTTTCTTTGTTTATTTATAAGAGAAAAACAAATAACTATTTTCTTTATCTAAGAGTCACTCAGGTATTTATTGACTGATCTACTTACCTGAGAGCATTTGCATGTATACCGTGCGTATATGATGGATATTATAAGAGAGGTTTGTTCCAGTTATCATAGCAGGTTTGCCGGCGTCAAAATTTTTCTGTAGCTATGACGACAAAAAAGTATCATTAACCAGGGAAAGTAAGTTACTTCTTGGCTAGAACTTTGAACTGAACCACTATTATAGTTTTGACAAGTTCTATGTTTCAAAACTTAAGCCTTGCGCTTGATTTTTACTTCTTGGTTAATACTACAATGAAAGTGCTATTGAAGTCGATTCTGTAGTTTTATGTGTTGGTCTAGAAATAGACAAGTGTACAGACCAATACATGAAAATTGTAAAAAGTTGTTTTAGTTTTCACTCGTACACACAAAACCCTTTGGCATAAAATTTTTCAAAAATATTTAATGTCAAAAACCACGGTCCTCTTTCCACAAATGGTTTTCTTAATAATTTGATCTACCATACCATCCAACAATAGTAGATCACTTAAATTGCAGCTAGTGGGAGGTCTGTTATAGATAGTAATTTATAATGAATATAATACATGCTTTATTGGAATAGTATTCCTACTAATTGAAAATGGATAAAAAGTAATTTATAACGTTAATATTGAATATTTTTTAATGCTGAAATTATGTGATACTAGCGAAAACAGTTTTTTCGCAAGTCTTATGTCATTAAAAGATTTCTAATAGCGAGTTTATAACCCTACGCGTCATTAAAATGGACTAAAATAGAAACTCGTTTAGAACCAAAAACAACCAATACCGAATAGTCACCCTGGCGAAACAGTCTTCAGCCGACAACAGGCTGCATGCATAATGCACGCCGCACCCACGCCGCCCGACGTCGCCAATCAAGAGGCGCGATCTAGCGCGTCCCTCTGACGAGACACTTCGCGCTAATCTCTCGCCGGACGTGACAAAGTCATCTTGTATTCAACCAGCATCTTGGGTGGCATTAAGAGAAGAATGAGAGTTGTTTCATTTACTTACACTTCTGCAAACAAATGCTATTTTGGAATGTGAAAATAAATATTACAGTCATGTCGCTCTTTGTGTCATCGTTTACTCTGCGTTTTATTATAGAATGACACAGAGTGTTTATGACTAAACTTCAAATCATATTATTTATTTACTGTAGAAGATAGCACTAAATTGATAAATATGGCGGGAATATTGTTACGAGAGCATTTCTTACACCAGACCAGACTCGCTTGACGAGCGGCCGAGAATCAAACCCGGATCCCCGCGGTGTGCTACGCTGTCAAAGGCCGTATGCCCTGTGATTAATCCAATCCACCACGGCGACGCTACATGTTATTCTGAGCATGTGTTTTAACGATAAACCATGGTTTTAATTCAGCATTGGAAGATTTTATTTAACTATACTTTATTCATTAAAATCTGAAATTTCACCATTTCCATTTAATCAAAAATCCAATTTCCTTCCTGAAATTTTTATTCAAATATTTTTATTAATGTCTCCATTAATTTTAATCCAAATGATTGCGTGTGATCTAAATCCCCCATTATGATCTTTAGCATTGTATGCATCTTTTCTTCTTTCTTGATATGTGTCTGAACTCTAAATAAAATATGGCGTTATATTCCAGATGACCCTCAACGAACAGGTGTATTGGTATATAAGTTTTTGTTGGGTAAAAGACATGATTAAATATCCACGTGGACGAATGTGTTTGCGTGATGGCGTATCGACACGAAACACCGACATCAAAAGTGTTTCTCTGTCGTCCAGCAATGGGAGATATAAAGAGCGAGAAAGCGAAGAATTTTGGTAGAGATTTGCCTCTTGTCACAGAACGATGTAAATAATATATTGATAAAAAGGTTATAATTTATAATTTTGTAGGCAAATTAATGTTTTTATTATTTAATTAGAACGTCATAAATAGTTCTGATTCACAAAAAATTTAAGATAGCTTAAAATAAGTTTGATTCTTATTGTTCAGTTTTAACTTTACAACAACTAAAAAGACAATAATAGTAGCGAAGCTTTCATTATTCGATACTTAAGTTTAAACAGACTCTATATCTGTCTATCTATATAATATTAATATATGATTTTTATAAAAACTTTTCTGGTTGCGTAGCTTGTTTTTCTTGCTAATTTTATGCAGCGAAATAAAAAATTACAAAGAATAATAAAAATTGTAAGTCCTGTAGGAATTTTGTTTCCAAAACTCTAGTGCACTCTTATTTTACATAGTTGTGTAACTAACTTTATACAACTCATAATAGTAAGAAAAATGGTTTTAACCGAAGAAGCTGCCCCTTTGGCTAAAATCCCTTTTTCTTAATAAGTTCTCTTTTCTTAATAAGTGTCTTTTCACGAACATCTTGTAAAATATGTTGTCATCCTGAATGATCACATTGCCCATGGCTCAGTTCGACTTTTAAAATTATTCCATTACGTATGGTCACGTATACTAATCTCGATAAATGACTATTCTCAACAACATTATAATCGCTTTATTCATTCTATTCCTTGCATTACTCCGTTGCTTAGTGGTTGACTTCCACTTACACATATATTAAACGATTACTATGTGACTAATTTCTTCCAGTCAAACAAAATACCACGTATTAAAGGTTAAGGCATAGAATGGAATGAAAGAACAATTTTTTTCTAACCGAAACATGATACTACGAGAATAATGACAATTAGGGAAACATCTAAGCTTTATAAATACTTTTAAAAATAATAATATTTACAGCTACCGCCAATAATTTTAATAAACGTGTTGGTTTTTAATTTCACTTTTCTTTTTCAATTTGATAAATGTTTCTCGGATCGTCATCATCAACGTCACATTCTTTATTTCTGAAGGTCGTGTCCGCATTGTCCTGGTGGCTTCGTTCATTAGTTATTTCCATTCAGCTTTGTCCTCAGCTTTCATAATAGTAGGTGTGATTGGAAGGCTCGTGCAAGTCTCGTGCTCGTGCAAGTGCTCGTCCAAGGTACGCGCAGCGTTCCTCTCCAACACCACATCTTGAACGCGTCTATCTTCTTGCGTTCCACCGATCAAATTGTCCATGATTCAGAGCCGTACAGGAAAATCGGGAAAACTAATGTTGTTATTATTATTTCCGGATAAAGTTACCAAAATGATAGCTTTCAAATTCCAGATTAAAACACTATACGTTAAAAATTCGATATCGCAACAAATCCGAGACACAACATAACATACAAAGAACAATTATTGACTTTTTTCACTGTTCACTAATTTTTTTTCACGAAGTAAGCCAATAACGGAGTGATCCTTTGAAATACGTTAGCTTCATGGCTCAAGGCTCACGTTAACTTCATGCTTCACTTTCAGAAGCAAATCCTTCCTACATCGCCTACAACGCACCAATATTTTAATTACGCAAGTCAAAAATTACATTTTTTTGGAAAAAAATTAAAGTAAAAATCAACCAACTTATTTATAAAGTTCTAAATAATAAAGTCATTGGTGGTGGCTGGAAATATTTTTATATTGAAAAAGGTTTATTGTGCAAATAAATATCCATTAGTGTTATCATTACCGCACTGTTATGTTTTAGTTAGAAAAAAATTTAATTCCTCTTTTCATTCTATGACAGGTAAAACTAATTTTTTTTAGAATATCAGATATGGAACCAACTAGCAAGTTTTCGAAATAGTTTCCCCAGCACTCAAAGAATCGTTTTATTCGATGAAACCACTGAGAGAAGCAACGTCCCACTCTTGGACGTTTTTTGCAACGCATTTTCACAGCTTTCTCTCGCTGGGATAATATTCCTTGCAGATTATCTTTTATTTTTGGACATAAATAGAAATCGCACGATACGGGATTGGGGTTGTATGTTGGATGAATTATCAATTCTACACTTTAATTACTCAATATATTTGGTAGTTCGTCTGTCTAAGCGTGTAGAGGCCTTGTTGTGACGACGGAGGATTCTATTTTCGAGAGCATTGTTTTCGAACTTTTCCCAAAACGACAAGAAAAAATTGCTGTTGTACCAATCTTATACCACAATAGACAAAAATTATTGGTATAGCCGTCTACGGTAACTATACCACAACAAACAAAAATTGTTGGTAGAGCAGTCTACCGTAAGTCCCTTTCATTTTTTCGAAAAACATTTTATAATAACCCGTCCGTCCAAAAAACGCAGCGACAGTCTTTATTTCACTTTTAGTTGGCAACTCCTCAAAAGATAGAGACACCCACTAGGCAGACTACCTCTTAGTTTCAACTCGTAACAGTATATCCTTTCATCTCTGTGAAAATATCGAATATAGCATTTGAGTGACCTCCGTCAAATTTTTCTAATATTTCGAAATTACCAAAAATAAAAGCAAATGATAAATTCAAGCAAAGTATCTAAGTAAATTTTTACTTTATTTTTTTAATTTTTTCAAAACTTTAAATATTAAAGATTAGATAGAATTTCTTATAAATTCTAAAAATATAATGTTATTTTTCACTATTAAAATATTTTGCCTGATCTTTCATAGGTAAAACAAATAATTTAATAACCTTTATCTATTTATTATTGCAAGTACAGGAAAGGAAATAAATGTGCAGTGAATTATCTGCTGAATAGCGTCAAACTTATTTTTTTTTGGAAAATTTTGAGAGTCCTCACAGCAGAATCCATTATTATCATTATGACAAAAGCCCTACAAACTCAACCAAATGAAAGACTGATTATTGGTTAAGTCAACTGTAGAAATTATGTGCCATCTTACCACACAGACCCAACCTCGAGCCTTTCAATTTCAAAGGCAGTGGAATATAAATCCAAGGAAGGCTGAGCCGACTGCTTCTTTCAGTAGTACCAATGAATGAAACAATGCGTAGAATGTGACAAACACTATTTTGAAAATCAATAAATTAATTAAAATTGGTGTACTATCTTTCATATAGACCCATAAAAAGTGATTTACTAGACTGAGATGGTGAACTACTTAAAAACACCAACATCAAATTGTAAATGAAATTGTTAAAAATATGGAAAATATTAATGTTTGCTTTTATAATAGGTATTTATTACATCATTCTTAACGTAGATCTTATCTCTTAAGAGATCTACTTCAATTATCTTGCTGGAGAAATCCGCAGTGTCAACAAATGAAATTTTATCAAAACTAGACTTTGAACTTTGATCCCTCTATTAACTGTTAGATGTATGAACTTTGAAATTGAATTTCGGTTCCTTCGTTCCCTCAAGGTCACTATGACTCCCAAATTTGATGAAATAATACATTACAAACTAGCAATGTTAATATTTCAATATCATTCTTTCTATCCATTAATCCGCAGTGTCAACAAATGAAATTTTATCAAAACTAGACTTTGAACTTTGATCCCTCTATTAACTGTTAGACATATGAACTTTGAAATTGAATTTCGGTTCCTTCGTCCCCTCAAGGTCACTATGACTCCCAAATTTGATGAAATAATACATTACAAACTAGCAATGTTAATATTTCAATATCATTCTTTCTATCCATTAATCCGCAGTGTCAACAAATGAAATTTTATCAAAACTAGACTTTGAACTTTGATCCCTCTATTAACTGTTAGACGTATGAACTTTGAAATCGAATTTCGGTACCTTCGTCCCCTCAAGGTTACTATGACTCCTAAATATGATGAAATAATACATTACAAACTAGCAAAGTTAATATTTCAATATCATTCTTTCTATCCATTAATATTTTTATTATTATGAATTTGTTTATTATCCAATCTTTAACAATTTTATTACCTGCTTTTAACATTTTTGTAATATCTACAAAATCGTGAGACTGATAGAATAAGTACTTGTTAAATAAGTGCTAGAAAATATGATTTAGATTCCCTAATTTATTTTAGAAATTCAAGAATATAAAATAATAAATAATATTGGTATATAGTAATAAAATGTATAGTATAAATGTATAGTATAGTATAAAAGAATAAGTAATGTTAATATATAGTATACAGTCTTTATTAAGAATTCATTTTTGCAAATGGACAGTTCTATGAACTTTCAGTGCTACCTTCTAATTAAATGATATAGAAAACTAAAAAAAAATATTCTATTTGTAAATCGCAACAATAATAAAATATTACAATTGTAGTAGCAAAGAGTAAGACAAGAAAAAGGCTTTGGCTAAAGTTAATTTTATGTCCTTCTTTTTTTCCTATATGGGCGCAGATTACTAAACTGCCAAAGGTATTAAGAAGCAATTGATATATAACGAATAATAATAAATTAAATAAAGAACTTGGTCATATTATTTTTCAAAGTGTTTTTATTAGTCAACAATACTAAGAACAACACTAAGCTTCAGTCCATCCAATACATCTAAAAAACCTTACTTGCAATTATGAAAACTATGAAAGGAGACAAGCAAAGTAAATTTCTTTTAAAATCCTCTCCACGTCTAACTGGCGAACTCTCCGACTGATACTGAAAAAGGAGAAAATTGCATCATGTCCCTGCATTTTCACTAAATACTGTTTGCAGGCAACTTAGGTTACATTAGATAAGCGTCACATTCACCATTGAATTTAGGCGTCAAAATGTTAGCTCGAAAATTTTTAAACCTACCAACTGTTATCGTTTAGTATATGACGAGACATTTCTTATTAAAATAGGTACAAACGTGACAACATGACGTTTTACTCCTGAATTATGTGGCTAGGTGGCGATTTCTTGGAGGTGATAAGGGTGAGTACATACCAATGTTGGCGCCAGTTGTTATTAATTGGCCTAATCGGTCTGACATTGTTAATTCCGAAAAAAGATGACGAGCGTATTTTACTTATATCAGTAAGGACGTCAGAAATAGCATGATGAAATGCTGTGAAATCTCCAAGTTTTCTACAAAATAAGAGATACGTCTTTCTGAAACAAACATTTAGTTATCGGTTATTGGAAAACGTTGCAATAAAGTAATAGCTGGGATATTTAATATAAAAATGTCTCCTTAACCAGAGCTGAAAGTAAAAATATTCTCGATGATGGTTAAATATTTTGAAAAACAATTTAATAAAAGTATTTATAATATATGTATTTATAACGATTAATTTTTAGATCATATAATTTAATTTTCATTTAACAACATGACTAGATAATTCTAGAGGTCTGAGTTTTGAAAAAAAAGTGTTTTTATTATTTCAATAAATAGAAGTTGCCATTATATTTATTGAGCGCACGCGTGAATATAAAAAAATAAAATTTGGAGAATGACACTGACACTCTTTTAAATGCAATTATTTTGGAACATACTATGCTAAATCAATGTTCCAATTTTGTTTACCCAAGTACGGCGTACTAAAGAGGATATTTGTTTATCTATATATATAATATATGTACGTGGGTGTGTTCAGAGGTGACTCTTTAGAGTCGGAACGTATAATCCTGTTTGGACAAACGACGTATCATTAGAATCGTCTTAACTTTTTAGTATCCTTAGCTAGGCATCACAAGTCATTCAATATAAGGGCTGAAATAATATTCAGTGCTATATTGTATGATTCACTTTACTTAACGTATGCATTAGTTAAGCACAATAATCATGATTGTCTTAATGCTTACATTAAAAATCGGCAAATTGTAACGCATTCGTTTTAACCCAACTTTTATTATGCGTTATTTTTCGTTGTCTTGAGAGAAAGCAATAGCATCACATAATTTTACCAGTAGAAAGAAAAGGTCGGAGCTATTTCGTCGACGATGATAGTTCTGTATTTTATGGATGACAGGAGACGTGTTTTACTGGTCTATCAAAATTCTTCATTTATATTCGTTACATTTTCACATCAGAAAATACATTGACTTTTCTGAGTTTAGAATGTGACAATTAATTGATGATTCAAAACTTTGTCTACTTTTGAAAATGATCATTAGAAATCAGATGGATTAGTCAGTGAACTTATATTCTCCATTCTCCTTTTTATGGATATTTCTTTATTCTCTACGACATCAATTTGTGGAATGTGCCAAATACTAATATCTCGTGCTACTAATTTAACTTTTATACTACTAGTAAATCGTATATTTAAAAGTCGTCTAAAAATATCTTACTATTTATATTTTTAGCCTATATCTTCGTTGTTACCTTTTTGTCTTGTACTATAGTATTTTCATCTTATCTGTGCTTTTTTTTGTCTTTCCATTGATTAATCTTTTATAGCGATTTATGGAATTTTGTGACTGTTAATTGCTCTAAAATACGTATATATTCCATCACGTAACTTATTGTGTTGGACTGTAAAGTTTTTAAGAAAGAATTTTTACTTTGTGGTCTAAAGATAGGGTTATACAGGATATTGTTAAATTCGTATAGCAAGACTTGAGCAGGAAATAAAGCTATTACAATCCTTTATATGGATTCGTATTAATTTTAAAGTCAAAATGAAATAATAACACGAAATCCAATCATATATTCCCATTAAATTGGCCTTTACGCTTTACAGAAACTCTTAATAAACTCTCATGAGGAATGTTTCCAGCAAAGCCTTGAAGGAGTTTTGCTTGCATTACTCGGCGGGATGGACCGCCCACACGTACTCGCCGTGGGCGCCGCCAGTGTTCGCTGACTCAGAGCGGAGGTTCGCCACTCAAACAAATATCCCAGTCTAATGATTTGACTTGTGTATAGACTATGATACCCGCATTCGTTATTAGAATATTTGCTTTTTTTGTTGATGATAGTAATTAAGTTTACAAAAAATGTTCGTGCGTAATTGGTTTGCTAACCTTCAAAGGGTTTAGTTTCTACTAATCTTTAGTATTTATAAGTGTTTTTTAAAAACGGTTTAGGATTTGATTAGTTACGTGGCATCATTTGACGACTACATGATGTCACGTGATATCATTTGAGATTTAAAACATGATAGTAGAGATGGATATGTTTGACAAGGAACAATTGTTTATAGTGAATTATAAGAAGATTTCTTTCTCTTTTTAAATTTGAAATTTTACTATTTGTTTGAAGTGCTTATAACAATATAGTCAAAAGATTGTTTTTTTAAATTTTTTAATCATTCTTTTATTAATCCTTATTAAAATATAATTTAAATAAAATAGACGGCATTTTGGGAGTTTGTGGAAAGGTAATTATAAAATACTGTTTTCTGTTGATGATGCAGATTAATTAAATTCAAATAAATAATGAAATATTTTATTCAGAATTAAAATTATGGTTATGAAAAATCTAGGATATATTTGAGATCAACAATGATGTTAAAATTTGCTGCTCTAGTTTTAAGGAGGATAAAATTTTTTCGTAGAAATATATTAAACTCAGAGTGATAATTTATCCGAATGTATTACTTATATGCAGAAAATAATTTACTAATAGAACAGCGTAAGTGTATTTACATTCAAATTCCATGTTAAACTTATTTCTGAATATCATCAAACGTTGAAAACACTGTTTTAATGTTGGTACCTAATTGCCGTTCATACTATCAAGGTTATATTATTTCGGTCAATTCAAGTCAAATGTACAGGTCCTTTTTCTAGTTTTAAAGTCTTTTGAACCTATGTTACGTTATTAGAATAAATATATAACTGTCAAATTTATTTGATAATATGACTCGAATTACCTTGACCAGTTTCAACAACACTGTATTAATTCTCATCTGTATTTAACAATTTTTCAGCACACGAATAAGAAACAACGTACGAATATTCTTAAGTACTGAAATTATAATAAAAATATTTCCGGCCAAAAGTTCTCCTCAACCCCTTCCAGATTCTGCATTTACATCTAGATTCTTCATTTAGATTTACATTTATTCATATTATGTCTACATTCGTCTATTATATATGCATAATCTACAAATAGTTCAGTCCTATAAATTATACTTCCAACGACAGAAATCAATCGTCAATATCGGTTGTCTAAAAAAATTGGGAAAATGATCTTTGAAGATCCCAAAAAGTCACTTTCTCTTACACCGATAGCATGATGTTTTAACAAAGTAGTGTTGTGTTTTGTTAATCGTCACCATTATATTCATAATCCATATGTTCATACTTAATATCTTTAAGTTTCTAAATTATACAGTTTATGAGATAATGTGGTCATGGTAGGCACAGAGATGCATAGATTTTACTGTAATAACTTTAAGTTTCTGAATTATACAGTTTATGAGGTAATGTAGGGATGGTAGGTACAGAGATGCGTGGATTTTACGGTATACTCAACATTTTCGAAACAGTTCTTGATTATTTCCAAAGGATTCCTGATTCTCTTAGTTTGGTAACTAATAAACCGCCATCTCAATTCATCGTTATTAGGTTACGTGGCAGTCAAAAAGAATATTTCTAGTTCTTCCCCGAAAACCATGTTTTTTTATTGCAACTTGGAGTCATGAAGGTTCAGTTTTTATAAATTTAATGTAGGACGTCTCCCAAGATGAGGGTTATCAGAGAGATCAAAATTTCCTTATTTAAATCTTTGGCACTACTTCGTGGCTCTGTGGAGAGTATACTTTCACTCAGCACCGTTGTGCATATATTGCGTATTGTTTTGAAAGTGCACTTTAAGCATTCTTCGTGAAATTTTAATATTTTTTGTCTACGCATCGAAACTCAGTTACTGACTGAACAGAAGATCGAACGCCGCGCTCTTTAAATATCATACCAGAGACGTTCGAAAAGTTTCTAAAATATTTTGGAAATCTTTTAAAAAAAGTGGTGAATTTGTTAATTGTCAAACTAGCAATGATTTCCGATGACGTTGAATTTTTATCCAATATTGAGTAATATAAATTATTATTATTATTAATATTATATTCAGAAGAATTTTTCAAATATACTTATCAGCAGTGACTTAATATTTATATACACATATAATATAAAAAATAAGAACTTAGTATATTTAATGCAGAAAAGCAGTAAAAGTGCTCAGTGGGTTATTTTCCAATGATTATTTTGATTTTTATTTTAACTTTTAATTTCGTCTGCATATCTTACAGTCCACCTTTAATATTTCTGTATTTATGTGCGTGAATTTTGTCAAGCAGATCATTTGAAGGTACGTTACAAAACTAATTTACCTCTTCTTTCAAATAAAGTGAAGGCAACATTTTTACAGTTTCGTTACTTAAAAGAAAAAAAAATGGAAACCTTATACAATTACTTTGTTGTCTCTTTGTCATACGTTTGCTGTGCAGATATGTCTGCCGGTCAAAGCCCTTTTTCTCAGAAACGACTTGAGACATCCAGTTAAAATCAATATTGTATATTAAAATTTATGGCAATTATATTTAAATTTTTTTTTGGTTGACTCAACGAAAATACAAAGCCCATTAAAACGTATATTTTTTTTATACCGTCATCAGAACCTATAGGACACTTTCGGTTGACCTACAATCATGATAGTCGCCATAATAGGAGGTCTAATAACGCAAGTAAAAGGAAAATCCAAAAATTAATGATTTTTTTATTCTATGTGGATTTATACATTTTTATATATGCGCCTGTAGAAGGTACAGTAGGAAAAATATTTACGTTGTAAAAATTAAATTTTTTTAAATAATTTAATAGAAATACTATGAACCATTAAATGTTTATAAATGTCCAAATGTGTACGGAACTCTCGTAGTGCGAGTTCTATCCTATTTGATAGATTTTTTGCATACATGCCACTAAATGAGGTATCATTCGACAGTTTTCTAAAGTGAATTTGTGGTTTCATTTACCATTTCTCAGTTTTAAGACCCCTTTAAGAAATATTCAGGTGAATATGGGTTTGAAAAATAAGAAAAAAAATCTAAAGTAATGTATTTGATCAGAATATTCAACTAAAATTGTTTCCAATTAAATGAAACTACGTGATGTAGTATTATTTCTACTTTCTTTAAGTTCTTTACCACGACCTAGGTTTCGTTGTATTACAACATCTTATGAGATAATGTGGTCATGGTATAATGTGGTCACATATTGTGAATAATGAATTTCTACAAAATTAATGACAAATCTATTCAATATTTAAAATTGTTTCAGTTAACTTGCAAATTAACAATTTCAAAAGAACTACAGTACCCTACATTAGACGTGTTCGCGTTTGGTAGCATAATTGGCTGCTATAAGTATAAATATTGACCAGTTCTCGACAATCATTGAAATATGGTTATTTAATGTTACTGAATAGGTCATTTAATTAATATGGTAGTCTTCATTAATTTATTCTAGTGAAATTTTTCTTTATTACTTGTAATGGAGAGAAGTTATGGTAATAGTGCTTTAATCATAGAGGAGTAACCGCCTCGTTGCCGCATGGAAGGTTTACTGTAGACGGTATCGATAATAACGATATGGCCATCGATAGAATCGTGATGGTAGCTGATAAGGGAGGTGAAGTTAACGAGAAACGGAAATGGTAATCGTCAGTCACTCTATCATTCTATTGGCACACGTCACTGACAGTGAAAAATGGATATAAGAATGATTTGAATTTCGAATTATTTGTATTTCCCGAGTCTCTTTGGCTTCTCCATTAAAAGAGTGTTAAAGGAACTTTACGGTTCTGACCAACATGTTTAAATACATATTTTATGAGACATGTCCAAAAATATAAAAAATATAAGTTCCTACGTTTGATTTATACATAAATTTTCTTCTGACATTAAACAGATTACTGCAATTATACTTTTCACAAAGCGTTCACTAACTAAGGAAATGCCGCGCAGAAATCGCTCGATGCAGATGTTATCGATCATGTCGAACGAGTGAAGCACAGTGGACAACACTAGTGGACTATTTGGCGAAGAGGTTAGTTCTTGATAATTCAAGTGAATACTTGGAATGCTGAACTGATAAGATGCGGTAGCGACATGCTGCAAATTGACCTTTCTGCAAAGTTTATCACAGTTTCTTTTAATTTTTTCTGCTTTTGTGCGCACTTGCGGGGTCACACTTTAGACGTTTTATTGTATACGACAAGCTTAAAGTGAGTAAATATGAATATTAAGCGATAGCATTATGTTATTGGTTTATTTAAGTTTAAAATACGAATGTTTAGTTTAGAAGTAGTACTTAATAATAAAACAGAGGGATCTGTTTTATTATTAAGATGGGAGTATTTTAATAATTTTAAGATCATTTTCCATGGTTTTGTGTATACCAGGCCTTAAAAGGCGATAATAAATAAAAACAACTTTCTTATAAACCGTAATTTCGAATTGTTTCATTGTAGGGTGTATATTTTTGAAGTAATACTTCTTTAGGCGCGTTATGAAAAAATGATGAGAGTGAAATTTTAAGATTCGTCACACAAAAGTTACAGTATGAAGTTGCAGCGGTTGCAGTCTCGAAACAAAAGCTACCAACAAAATAGAAATAGAACCTCTATTAGTCGCGCAAGTTGGCACCATCGTCGCCTCTGTTCACTGTTTTCATATTTATAGTATTTACTTTCCACATGTTTCTAGTGTCTACATTCACACACGTGTTTTAGTTTCATATAAGTGCGATTTATATATGTGCTGATAAACTATATTCAGTAGTGATTTAAATTCAATATTTTGATTAATATATTTACTATTCGTAAATATTAGTGAAAAAAATGTGTTTATAGACTTTTTCAAGTGCTCCAATATAACTGAGGTTATCTATCCGTATGTATTATTTATTGATATAAATTAAAATATTATTATTTAACATAATTAATACTAAATATTATTAAATTATTATTGTTAAATATTTATTATTGGTTATTCAATATTTTAAAAGTAAATAAATAAATTTAACAATTAAAAACTATTTTTTAATGATGCCAAAGAAGTATAACTTCTCACGCGCGCACACGCACCCGTTTTTTTTATATAAAATAGATTTTATATAAAACAAATCCTGCACTGATCAAAAAAGCATTTATTTGCAGAATGCCTCACAATGAATGCCTATATCAATTTGAGAGACATTTGGTGATATCATTTTCTAACCTTTTTAATATGAGATGATACCTGAAAATGTTGGTACATTGAACAAAGCTTTACACTTTCGATACTACCAAATGCTCTTTCCATATATTTGACATTTTAGCTTTTGTGACATTTTCAACAATACCTTTAGAATTATTTTATATGAAATCCTGAATTATAGTTTTGGAATCCTTATAACCAACGTGGTGAAATTGAAAGAGAGCTTTCAATTTCACCACGTGATGAAATTTGTGAACAAATTTGATTATTTTGTTTGCTCTTTCCGAAGTTTTATATTGATTATTATTATTTGTGTGTATTAACTATTGAAATATACGCGGCTCACCACACTTTATTGGTACACCTTTCAACTTTCCCCATCAAATGGTTTCTGAGAAAAACGTCTTTCACAGAAAAACAGATAGAAACGTTAGTTATCTTATAAAAGATCAATTTTCTTTCTCTTGAGGTATGGAAGCCTAAAAGTTAGACTTTCGCGCCTCTTTCTTTCTCTCATTCCTTTTATCAATTTATAACTTCAAGACTAATTTTAATCTTAGTCTTTAAAAGGTCTCAAACTGCTTTTCGAACTGCTGCTGATCTGACTTCATCTTTACAGATTATAAATTACGTTGCATCAGATGAGGGTATGTCTTCAATTGAGCACGTGGAAAGATCCTCTTGTGTTACTTCAGGCGTTACAAATGGCGTTATTTAAGGTTCTTGCGTTACAAATGGCGTTATTTAAGGTTCTTGTGTTAGAAATCGCGTTATCTCAGGTTCTTATTATCAAAGTTATGGAAAGCAATGGTGTAACGAATATTTTATTTATATTTCCCTGTAGGATACGAATCCAAAATTTCTTTATTCGTAGATTTTCTTTCCAAGCGGGGAAAATTTTTTACTTTAAAATTATATTGAGAAATTTAATTATATATTAGCTAGTAATAGCTGTAAAATACTGAAATCTTTTTATAATTACATTGAAGAATGAGCAAAGTAGTAGAGGTGAAAAAGACTAATCGGAGAATCTTTACGCAGACGATTTAAGGATCAAGTTTAAGAATATTTCTGTTGGTAATATTTCAATTCTGTTTAATATTTTAATCTTTATATGGTTTGCTTGATATGTATCGCATAAATTGTATAAGTTTTGATTAATATTATTCCGATGATCGACTAATTCTTTTGTTATAGTTGCTTGCAAGCGATTTCCCTTTCTGCGAAAACTCTCTGGAAAAATTATTTCTCTTTTAAACTTACTTTTACTAAATAAATACAATAAAACATATTAGTGTCCAGTCAATTTATATCTCGCACCACTGTGCGGCATCACGTGGGCCTAGTATGCTGAGAGTGCCGCCGGCATGCGCGGGCATATCTGATCTTACTGATGAAGGATATCTTCCGTCTTTGAAGTGCGAGACGGCCCCAAGCCAATATTTACAGGTGATAACTAACTCGGAAAGCAATTTAAGTGTAATGATATCAATTTATAACGTTATCGTAATGGCGTAAATGCGTTTGTAGGAGATTGGTATATTATGGGTTAGGTAAAAGTCAAAAGGCAAAACCATTGCTTATGTTGACATGCAAAATAACAATTTAGTTTAATAAATACTATAATATGTATGAGTTTCTTTTATTTTATATTGGTTGTTTATCAAATATTCATTTGTAGTTTTTCGTCACAAAAATTACTTATAGAGAACATTGACAGTAACGAAATTCTTTAATAATATGCACAACCTTTATTAATATGACAGTGACGAAATTCTTTATTAATATGTACAAATTAAGCGAGATGTAAGATCTGCTTGCCAACTGACAAAATTAATGATTAAAAGACGGCATTTTATAAAATTCAGTGTATGCATCGGCTCTTTTTTGCCAAGATGTGTCTTTTAAAAATTTATTTTTATAGTAACTTAATTGCAGATTAAATGCACAGTACAAACATTACGAATATATTTACGTTTCTAGAAACACCGTAGCCCACGACAACGCTTAACTGATCGTAAAAAAAGTGTGAAAGTTAACGACAAAAGAGAGAAAAACCGTATGAAGTAAAAAAACAAAATTTATGGATTTTTTAATACTAGAATAGACTAGACTTTTCAATAACATTTGGCTCTATTTCTTCCGAAATGGTTCCGCCAATTATTTGCTTTCAATTTTCGTAATTGTAACAGTTAACGCTGCGCGTAGTGGTTTTTTATTTCAAAAATTACTGTTTTTAAGCAACTTTTTAATAATTCAATGAATTATAAAAAAAATTGTTGAAGTAGACTTTTTTGGTTCTATCATCTTCTTCATTCATTCTTCAGACAGCATTACTAACAACATTACTACAACAGCAGTAGAGCTTCTCATTGCATACGCAGGAGCAACCGCCTGGCAGATAAGCGGCGCCACTTACCCTGCAAAGAGCACGCTGCTAGCGAATGGGCTGGGAACCGGCAAAACGAAGGAACAAGCCGCAGGCATTAAGAGGAATGTTTGAGATTAGATACGGCCCGGTGCGGTGCACACGCGTCGTCGACTGATAACCCAGTTTACGCAGCTGCGCCTTGTTTAACTGGCAAATGGTAGCTGCGTCTTTGTTAACGACGAGATACTTGGAGTTTGTTGTTGCTTGTGAGGCACCTACGAAAAAAGTAAGTTAAGCAGTAAGGCTGCCAAGTACCTGAGAGTAATTTAAGGGCAAGCTTTATTGCATGTCGCCTATTTTAGTTTGTATGAAAATTAATACGTTTTTAATATTTTCTATTTTAAAAGACAGACGAAATGCTGATGGATAATTCCATAGCGTTTCACCAAAGTACGGCGCAATAGTAACGACATCTGTCGGTTAATTTATATAGTACTAGCACTCCCCGTGATTTTGCACAGAGAATTTGTATAATATGGTATTCTACGATTGTGTTCGCCCCCAGCCCTAACTCTTTTTGAATCGGTCAAGTAGTTTTATAGTTCACTTGTTAAATTTACACAAACAAAAAACAAACACGCACTCTACCTTTATAATGATATAATAGATTTTTATTGAATGTTCGTTGGAATTTAAAACTATGGCCTACAAATGGCTATGTCCTTATATTTATAATTTAAATAATTTATATTTACAAATCATTATTTGATGACATAGAGTTTATAACGAATACACATATGTAATTAAATTAGTTGTAAGTAAATCTTTCGCTATGAAGAATTTGTGTCGAAATTCAAATTGCCTAAATGTAAATTACCATTTTTGGGTACCTACTATGATACATTGAATTTCCTTAAGGCACCCATCGCCTACTTTGAATTATTTATTACAATGTAAATGTCAATTCTAGATGACGAGGTCTCCCGATCATCCGCAAAATCGTAGAAGGCCATCGATTATACCGATGTCGACGACCGATGTCCTAATATTGTGGATAAAATAATCTTGCTACCTACTTGTAATGACAACATGCGACGAGATTCCTCTTTGTATCATAAGTAAAGGATACTATATGAGAACGTTATAATAAGATATCCATTAGTATGTCAAATTTAGATACTGGATGAAACTGTTTGAGACCGACAATTTAGAAAGAATTGGTGATTTTTTTTCTTTTTATGAAATCAAAAATTTAATATATTTGGCGTTAATTTTGTAGAAATTCATTATTCGCAATTAAATGAAACTACGTGATGTAATATTATTTTACTTTCCTTAAGTTCTTTACCACGACCTAGGTTTCGTTGTATAACAACATCTTCAGATGAGCAAAGATCTTTGCTAATCTTTGCTAATAGCCCACCTGAAGATGTTGTAATACAACGAAACCTTGGTCGTGGTAAAGCAATTAAGGAAAGTAGAAGTAATACTACATAACGAAGTTTCATTTAATTGTGAAATCAAAAATGTTCAACGTAGTTTTGTGATTATTGTTCAAGCTGTTACGTGGAGAACAAACACAAAACCTTTATTTACAGCCACAGACAACCTTTTGCAATAGTTAATTTCATTTACTTTGATCAATTCTGAATAACTCGGAAAACAAATATTTGCAATAGTTAAAGCTAATCCCTAATAATGTTTGCGTAAATATTAAATTCATTGTAGATTATTTGTCGTTACGAAATATGAAAAATGGTTGTCAAAATAACGCCACCCTCTTCAATCGCACTTTCAGTCTTACTTTTTATAAAATCCAGGATATATCGAACATTCCTTATTCCCATTGACCTCCAAGGTCCTTATTTCCATTGATCGTGGATCAATCAATCTGGAAGTTATATTAGGACGGAATTTGGGAACAGTGTGTTACATTATAACAATTAACGAATTTGCTTTCCATGTTATTTTTAAAATTCATCGTCCTTTTCATTCATTTCTTCCTTCAGTTTTATGACCACGAAACAGTCAACTCGATCAGCAAATAAATGACATCGGCCAACGGGAACACCTGATTGTTGACATAAGTTTTTTAATGTGACTTATTCAATATTACTGTCGCGTTTTATGGACGGTATATCCTCCAATCGAGAACCATACAGTAAGTTCTTAACGAGAGGTACACAACTGAACGTAGGTTGTTGTTTCCATACTTGGCTAAAAGAAGCAGTCCAAGAATTTTCCTCCTACATACAATAATAACACTACATGTTCGCACTAGTTGTCTGCAAATATATGAGGAAACGATTAAAATAAACTAAAAGGAAACCCCCATACTGACGCAGTCAGAAGGATATCCTTTCTGTCAACAAGTCATTACGTGCGATTTACATGAAGCATCGTACAAGCTGATTTTATGTGAAACGCAAACAAGCTGTTACTTTTATACAATGTGTTGCAGAACCATGTCCAGTGAACCAAATATTGTTCGCACATTTGAGACTGGCATATAAAGGGATAATCGTGTTCAAAATAATAACACTCGTCATTATGTGCCCTCGTCTTCTTTACTATTACTTTTATTCACAATTAAATGAAACTACGTGATGTAGTATTATTTCTACTTTCTATAAGTTCTTTACCACCACCTAGGTCTCGTTGTATTACAACATCTTCAGGTGGGATATTAGCAAAGAATCCCTAAAAAATCACAAAGAATCCCATGACAAAAAATAAATAATAAATATAATTGTTTTGTTAGATTTCATATAATTCAATTATGTATTCGATCTAAATAGATGTTTTTGGAGCCACCGAAGATGATCCACGAAATTTTGTTGTGCAAAAAATGCTCTGATCTCTTCCAGTCCAAAGCAACAAAGACGTTAATTCGCTATAATTTTTCCTTAGTTTAATTTTTCTTAGCAATCTATTTTACTTTTGCTTTATACTACGTTTGCCGTATTCCGAAGTATGTATACAATGTTATTTTCAGTTAAAAAATATTGATTTTCGCGTTTTATTTTGCAAAACAAAATATAATATATCCAATTGGCACAATGCCAATAACTGTTTGTTATTTTAATAATGAAGACTTCCATAAATAAAATAAGAAATTAGTAAAATGTAATAAAACACTTTCTACATTGAATTTTATAGATACTTTTTTAGGTCTCATGGGCTCCATGTATTAAGATACATGTAGCCCATGAGACCTAAAAAAAAGTATAGATTTTCATCAACGCGGCTAGCGGAAGATTCCATAAAAAATATATGAATTAGAGAATATTAAGGTGAATGAAACTTATGAAGCAAACATGTTAGCTGCTACGCTTGAAGGTATAAATAAACGTAACCTGTTGTCAATGGCGCAAAGAAACCAAGTCTATAAATAAACGTGCGCATTAAAGTCTCATTAACTAACAGAAGCACTAAACGAACAAACTAAACCGACAATAATAAACCTAAGTGTCACTCGGGACGGCACTCTCGTTCAGCATCGTAGGTGACCTTTGCTCCAACACGCAGATCCTCACGAGGAAAATGCCGACGAGAAATAGAAGCGCCTACACTCGCTAGGTAAGTCAGTATGTGGGCGCCCTGCGTACTTTCCTGCAAGGCCGCAGTCACAGTTCGAAGCGGAGAAAAAAATATTCACAACAAAACTAATAGTTAAGATATCCGTTTTATCACAAAAGAGTATTTTGTTAATAGTTAAAGTATCCTCGCATCGTAATTTGGATCAAAAATCATGATATGTGTCTATAAAAATATATTACACAACGAACGTGGACATCGTATTCTGATTTAGATACTTTATAAAAGACGTCGGAGGAAAAATTTGATATGATGCTTTTTTGGAAAAATGCTTATGAAAATTAAAAGTAATCAGAATTAAAAATATTACAGTCTTCCGGCTTCTTTTGTATGTTGAAGTATTTTATCTACAGTTTTTACTCTGAGTAATGTTGACTGTGTTTTCGTTTCTATTCAAGCATCGTTACATTTGCACGTAACTAAATAATCGTATCCTTAGGATATCAAGTGTAGTAGTAACACAAGTAACATCACGTTATAACATCGTGCCGTATGACGTCACGTTATAACATCGTGCCTTATGACGTCACGTTATAACATCGTGCCTTATGACGTCACGTTATAACATCGTGCCTTATGACGGCACGTTATAACATCGTGCCTTATGACGTCACGTTATAACATCGTGCCGTATGACGTCACGTTATAACGTGTCTTATGACGTGCAAAATAGCATTTGTCATCTTTACGTTTGCAAATGTCATTTTTCATTTCGATTTTTAGTGTTTTTGTGATAGCATCAGAATTAATCCTTATGAGGATTTAATCCTAGTGAACAGAATTAGAAAGAATGCAATCGTTCGGTTCATTTTGTATCCCGAATTGTATAAGTGCTCATTTACAACTTCTACTTCAAGTAATGTCGATTGCCTTTTCTCTCAAGTAACAAGTTACATTTGTACTTAACTAAATAATCGTACTCTAGAACATCAAGTATAGATGTTATAAGATGCCTTATGGCATGCAAAATATCGTTCGTCACCATTGCGTTTATAAGGATCATTTTTCATTTTGATTTTTAGTGTTTTTTTTCGTAATCCAAGGCTACCTTTTAATTTAAGATTCGTTATCTCGATTTTGTTATTATCTGCATGGAAATATTTCATCACATGTATATGAAGGTTTTTTCATAGAGTTTCCATGGAAAAAAGATATCATTATCTTCTGAGTACTTTCATAAATAAACATACATCCTTATTACTTGAGTTGAATATATATGGCAACTAGCTATAGATATTGTTGAGTAAATGAGTAATACATATAACAACAACTAGTTAGAGATTATTAAGTAATACATGTATATAATAACCACTAGTAATTGCGCCCTTCTAATTGCTGTTCAACTATTGCTGCAATAAACCTTACTTACAAGAAAGTGAGTACTGTTAATAAGCAATAAGTGTTTGGAATGAGTAATATGAAATTGCACATAGATGATTTTTTATGGTATGTAATATTCGTGAGTTGTTATGGCGCCTAGGTTCAAAGTGGTACCCAAGTAACTCCGAAGCTATTTTACATCTAGAATTTTGTATGGAATTTGCTTAAAACTATTCAATTAAATATCATTTTATTGTGGAACTAAATGACGATGTTTTCATTATATTAAAAACTAGATTGTATATTATTTTTACTAATATTTAAGAAATTGTGCATATAAAATATTCCACCTGTAGATAAGGCAGAGTATTTAAAAACAAGAAGAAAATCAAAATAATTAAAAAAAACGACTGCCAAAAAATAAAAGAAAAAAACTGAAATTGATTTTTCACTACAAAGAGCGTTAGGTATGGGAGCATCGGTAGAACAAATGATTGTTTCTCTATTTTCTCGGGGTTTATTACGGAATGCTAATTAAAAATGTATACTTGAAAACCAAATTTGTAATTCAAACATTACCGAATAGCCCAAAACCAAATTTTCAGCAATGTAGCTTGGCGGGATTTTAAAAATTATTTCATTAAATATCGTATTTATTTATATACTTTATATATATTTGAGATCTACTTACCAAAATATTTAATTTGGTACCCATCTTGATTGCCTTTTCGAGATTTTTATTTCTCACGTTGGGAGTATTGCGGCTCTTGATCTCCATATTGCATGGACGGTGACGTATTATATTTGAAGATAACCGGGAGGTTAAGACAATACTAAAGATAAGCTCTTTATACATATAAACATATATAGAATTATAAGTATCATATCTCTTTGACGGGCTACAGTCGGGAAAAAAAGAGGAGCTAATATAATTTTTTTATAATAATTTTTGAGGAAAATTAAATTTCGTATTATCTCGGTAAAACGAGCTTTAACCAAAGTTCTGTGCTTTTAGGTAAAACCACTTTCTTGAATGGGGAAAATTTATTACCTTTACCAGTTTTAAAATAATTAATTACTGTAATTTTATAGAATATTTTATTTACATTCCCACAAATGTACGGAGTACGTCCAAATTGTAAAGAAAAGATCTAAGTTTTACTGCGACTGAAGATGTTCAAAACGTGAATACGAGTTCTAAGTGATTTTTGAAATATAAATTTAATTATCTTACCTGAATTAAACTCTTTTTACTTCTCTTCAACAATTTCGAGTCGGGTGTCAATGGTTTCTTACCTTTCCATCGATACCCGAATCGAAAGTGGTGACGAAAAAAATTTGTCCAGCTTATTTTAACTTTTTTTTAAAATGTTTTGCGCATATCAATTGAGATCTCTAAAGAAGTATACACATATGAATAGTTTAGGAAGTACATGACTCACGATTTCATTATGGAATCCTAAAATGCAATGAATTGTTATTACGAAAATTGCTATTTCGTAATTTTTTCCCAAATTCGTTATATTTTTTGTCGGAATTCAGTTTTAAATAATTTTTAACATTATGTTGTTCCACGTAATGCTTTTTATTATTTATATAATTTGAAAAACTTTTTTTTCTTAAAATAAAAGGCTTATAACTTTTTTAATATTCCTCAAGATATAAAACCTAGTTGATCATATTTTTGACCAATCATGTCTTTGACTCGTTTGACTCTTTGACTTTTAAAATATAAATCTTTCAAAAGTTACGTTATAACCTTTTTGACGCCTGTTTGTGATCTTGGGGAAAATATAAAAGTTATGTTAGCCCAACTTTAAAATTCCTGGTCAAAATTTTCTGGAGAAAATCATAAAGTTATATTAGTCCAACTTTAAAATTCCTGGGTTAAATTTTGCTGGAGAAAATCATAAATTTATATTAGACCAACTTTAAAATTTCTGGATAAAGTTTCCTGGAAAAATCGTAAAATTATATTAGTTCAACTTTAAAATTCCTTGTTAAAGGTTCCTGGAGAAAACCATAAAGTTATATTAGTCCGCCTTTAAAATTCCTGTTCAATGTTTTCTGGAGAAAATCATAAAGTTATATTAATCCAACTTTCGAATTCGTGGATAAAGTTTCCTACAAAAAGTCATAAATTTATATTAGACCAACTTTAAAATTTGTTATGTTTTAATTAATGAGGACGCATCAGCAAAATTACAGACATGTACGAAACAACAAGATACGCCTATGTGCCATGGTAACGTTTTTAGCTCTCAACGCAATGAAATCTGAATCCAATTTACTTAAAACTTTTATTAATATATTTTCAGTATAGATATACAAAAGGCATTACATGGAATAATAAACTTATATAATTTTTAAGCTATGACACATTCTATTTGTGCCATGTGTCATGTCTATATCGTTATGATGTTATGTGATTGCAATTATTATCTAACTATTGTAGTATTGGTATAGAGTACGACGTTACGAGTTAACTGGCGCCAAGAAGTTTAATGTAATTTAACATTAAAATAATAACCTCGAGAAAATTGAACAAGTACCCTAATTTAATTAGACAGAGTCCATCATATTGACATAGAAGTTGGGTGCTATAATAATAATTATATATGATATATATATATATATATATATATATATATATATATCTATATATATATATATATATATATATATATATACATATATATATATATATATATATATATATATATATATATATATATATATATATATATACTAGCGTGACCCGTGCGAAGTCTTCGCATTATTTATTCCATTATGAATTTCAGATGACAAATCAAACAAATATTTTACTAAAATTGACATATAGAGGCGCAAGTATCAAAAGCATTGAGCTAAAGCGCCACTTTATTTATACGTGAGTGGATTTGAAATTAAACAAAAATTTTACCGACCTTCAATCATATTGACGTTGAGCCGTTAGATGGCAGCATTGCTGTTTTGTGTATATAATTTTAATAATTCATTAATTTGCAAAAACAATAGCAATAATAATTTTTTTAGTTGTGGATACCGGTAGAGCAAGCAATTATCTATAAAATGATATATAATTTATGTGGATTAGTTGTGAGGTTTTTTTTAAAAAGGGAGAGTAACATCTTAACCTTAGCGTATTAATATATATGATGATGATGATGATGATGATGATGATATATGATATATATATATATATATATATATATATATATATATATATATATATATATATAACCTATGTTAGGTTATAACTAACGATAAAGAATCAACAGTCTTTGCTTTGTAAATAAACATAATAAAACAGATAGGTTTTCACAACATTACGTACATTCTTAATTTTACTAACTGATTTTTAGCGTTTTTTCTTAATATTTTTATATACCATATATTAAAACTATAGCTTAACCGTGAAATATCGGTATGACTTTTGTTTAACCCAACATAAAAAATTTTACTTTTTACAAGTGGGCGTAGTAGCAAGAGTACCATACATACTAGCATGCCAGTTCAAATATATGGTGTCTGAGAAACAAGCTACTTTTTAACATTAAGAAAATGGGTAGTTATTTAATAACTGAAAAAAAATTAATAACACTGATATTCTAGGATCTTATTGAAAGGTCGCAAAAAAGCTTGTTGCACATATATTTTTATTAAATTATTTTTTCTATCTCCGGAACATAGATTTCAAGTCTATAGAAAGGTTATCTAAATCTTTAATGTGTCGATGACGATCAGATTTAGATATGTGAAATAACTTGTAACAGTTGATTATGACATATATTCAACAAAATTAGGACATAAAATAACAGAAATAGATTACATTTTTAAAATGTCTATTTAAAACAATTACCAAACCATTTTTTTTCAACTTGAAGAGAAAAGGTGTTTGAATAAATGCTGGATGTCTCGCTTTCTTTGTGCTTTTGAGAAGACCTGTGCGAGAGAGGGAGTTGAAGGTGGTTGGCTACCTACCTTCAATTCAGCCGTAAAATATTCATGGTGGCATCGTTTATTCCACTTTAAACCTTTACCGATTTTTATATGACTCTGGTCTTTTTCTTTCTGTGCAAAAAATTATCTAAGACTCCGCCCTTTAATTTTTCTTATTAGTTAATTAAATATTTATTGAATATATTTGGCGTTAATTTTGTAGAAATTCATTATTCACAATTAAATTAAATTATGTGATGTAGTATTATTTCTAATTTCTTTAAGTTCTTTACTACGACCTAGGTTTCGTTGTATTACAACATCTTCAGGTGGACTATTAGATAAGATCTTTCTAATATCCCACCTGAAGATGTTGTAATGCAACGAAACCTAGGTCGTGGTAAAGAACTTAAAGAAAGTAGAAATAATACTACATCATGTACTTTCATTTAATTGTAAATATTTATTTATGTGAAAAAAAAATTGAAGTACTAATATTTGTCATTTTACAAGTAACATCTAAGAAAAAATACATATATTCATAGATATAGATAGCATCAGATACACTATAAAAAATACATATATTCATAGATATAGATAGTATCAGATACACTATAAAAAATACATATATTCATAGATATAGATAGTATCAGATACACTATAAAAAATACATATATTCATAGATATAGATAGTATCAGATACACTATAAAAAATACATATATTCATAGATATAGATAGTATCAGATACACTATAAAAAATCAACAAGATAGGTGAAGTTTTAGGAGAAGTGAAACGTTGTCTTATTTTGTATGAAAATTCGTTAGATACTTCGTTATGACCTTTCCTTAAAAAAATCTCCCAAAACATATGAGCAGGAGCTCATATATTTCGTGAGAATTTTTTCTCAGACCGCAAATATTTCCGCTTACCAAAATAAAGCAACCTTAAATGTATTCAAATGTAAATAATGAATCAAGCTAATATTATCCTGGCGGCGAGCGTGACTAGTGCGTTCTGCGAAACAGCGATTACTGACGCGCCTATACCTAGACGATGAATCACACGGCGTGACTACAGCCGTGACACACCTACTGCACGATAGCGCCTGCCTACGACCACACTTAGCGCCGCGCTGCCTTGCGACCGACCTTGCGAGAACGTTCGCTATCAACGTTCGAGATATAATTGCTTAGTAATTAGTACCTATGCATTTCGATTTGTGTTTTTAATGGCGGATTGCAGATAAATGCTATTTATGGAAGGACAAGTCAGAGTTCGAATCATTTATAACTACTTTTATTTTGATTAACACGAAATTGATGTAATAAACAAAAAGTTCGTTGGAAAGTAGAATTAAAGATTCATAATTATTGGGCAATTTGTGGTTTGTCGAAAGTTATTTCGGTTTTTGTGGTTTGTAGAAACTTGCCAATGCATCGGATCACATGGCAAATATCAACATGTCCGATGTGTTATTTTGAATTTGATAATGTTTTAATCAAAGAGTTAAATGAGATATAATTGTATAAGGAAGACTGGCAAAAGTCCACACAGTGTTGGGCTCAGATGTTACAAGAATAAAAATGGCACTCTTATACAGTTTGGCAAAAGTCCACATAGTGTTGGGCCCAGATGTTACAGAGACTGACAAAAGTCGATATAGTGTTGGGCCCAGATGTCACAAAAATAAAAATGACACTCTTATACAGACCAGCGTAAATCCAATACTGTTGGGCCTAGATGTTATAGAGACTGGCAAAAATCTACATGGTGTTGGGCCTAGATGTTACTAGAATAAAAATGGCACTCTTATGTAGAGAAAATGAAAAAGTCACTTAAAAATCGTATTTAAATTTTGAATATATTTGGCGTTAATTTCGAATCTTTACAAATTTCCCACATGAATATGTTGACTTACAACGAAACCTAGATCATGGTAAAGAATTTCAATAAAGTAGGAATAATACTACATCACGTAGTTTCATTTAGTTGTGAAAAATTAAATTGTATTTAAATTGTCAAAAGATAAATTAAAAATCGTGTATTTTTAAGGTCAGGTTATTTCCATATTTAAAGAAAATCTTTTATAGAGAAAATGAAAAAAGTCCCTTAAAAATTGTATTTAAATTTTCAATATATTTGGCGTTAATTTTGAATCTTTACAAATTGCTCACATGAAGATGTTGACTTACAACGAAACCTAGTTCGTGGTAAAGAATTTGAATAAAGTAGAAATAATATTACATCACATAGTTCTATTTAGTTGTGAAAAATTAAATTGTCAAAAGATAAATAAAAATCTTGTATTTTTCAGAAAGGTCAGGTTATTTCCATAAAAGTGTGTACATGCTATTTCTACAGAAATCATGAACCAGCAAGATGAAATAAAATGCATATTGTGTCCTATTATGTTCTCTATACACATATGTACCATACTAATCCATGAAAATCCGCAGACATTACAGCGTCGTCGAAAAAAGGCACATAAAATTCCTAAAGATGCGACACATTAATTTTGCCAACAATAGAATTAATGTCAAGGTATGACTAATGCTAGTCACCTAACAGTTTATTTTTATTTAATTTCTTTCGAGACCTTTAAAAAACTATTGGTATTGATTATTTCTTGGATTTGTTCCTAAAAAGTTATTAGTTATGTATTTTGTTAAATTTTTATTTCTTATTAACAATTCTTGGTATATTAAAAATATGTATAACATAAGCAAGTTTATGCAGGTAACATTTTTAGTTTGGGTATGATTTTATTTTTTGTTCTCTCCTTATTGTCAGTCGCTAAATTGTTCGTTTTTTTATATTGTAAAAATCAGCTTTTATTAAATTTATATTCTATTATCGTAACGCAAACTTTATTTTTGCCAGCCTGTTTCAAGCTAAGGGTTAAGAAAAATAGTATTAGATTGGCCGGTGTAAGAAGTTATATTAGCTTCGATCACTTTTGTTTCACAAGATAATTTTAATTAAAATCAATTCAAAATATATGTGCTCTAGCTATTTTACTCACCTTAAAATAGTGACTTCAAAATATAATTTTAAAAATTTTCGTCATATAATCTTTTGGCATATTTCATTTTCGTCATATAATCTTTTGGCATGTTTCATTTTCGTCATATAATCTTTTGGCAATTAATGAAAAATTATGAAAAGTAACTATTTTACAGCCATCTTCATCGTTATGTATACTCAGTGTTGCTCTGTTGTTTCATATATAAAATTTTAGATTGAAATCTATGTAACCTTGATTTTAGAATAGTGTAATTAAATTTAACTATAGATGGGGGAAGCTTCACGATAATTTAACATCTTTATACGTAAGAAATTTTATTCAGTATTAACTTTTTCCACTGTTATCATGAATTTCCGAATTAAGTTTTTTGTGTATATAGACGTGTCCTTGTTTTGTTAACGTGTTTCATTTAATTGCTGCTTACATCTGAATATTTGTATTCTATAGTTTAACCTCCTGAACTAAAACACGAGGGTTTAAATTATAACAAATATAAAAGCCAGAATACTCAGCTGTACAACAGCAAACAATTCATCATCTCTTCGGTGAGAAACCAATCTAAGGAATACAAAGTCATAATGGCAAACAGAAATACAAATAGCGAATAGTTTTTCTTATAACTCTTGTTTTTAGATATATCATTTTGAGAAACACGATTTATGCGTCCCAACATCTATAGTAAGTAGGAATTTATACTAAAACTATCACACTACTGATACCAATAATATAGTGTTTCTTGTATCTATGCTTCTTGCTTATTACATATTTAGTTATGGTTGAGAAGTGAAAATGTAACGAATTATAATAATAGCTCAAATGGTTAAACTTAAATAACGTGGCATGACGGTTTAGTAATTTATGAGGCAATATTTTTTTCTATTAAACTCAAACATTAATTTCACAACAATATAAAATGAAAGTTCACAATGGTATATTCACATTATATTAATACTATTTACAAGCATATCATATATCAAAATTATCGCAATTAGTACACAACTAACAATTAACATACCGGAACAACTGTCGTCACTTATCATTGTTTTCCACAGCCAGTACTTACGTAACTATTCTAACGCGTAATCTATCTTACGCAATTGATCAGTTAATTTCTAAGACGAAAAATCATTATAATATAATATTTTTGTCTTCGATTGAAATGTAACTCAATGTATATGGTACATTCACATTATATTAATACGTATTGTAAGCAAATCAAAATTATCCCAATTAGCATGCAACTAAAAATTAACACACCAGAACAACTGTCGTCACTTATCTTTGTTTTCCACGGCCAGCATTTATAAACTCTTCCAACGCATAATCTATCTTACGCAATTGATCAGTTACTTTCTAAGACGAAAAATCATTATAATATAATATTTTTAGTCTTCGATTGAAATGTAACTCAATGTCCAAAACATTTATAGTGATATTAAATAATGAAAATTCATGGGTCAAATTTAATTTGATGTTTGGCTATGCTGAGAACGAAAGCTGTGTGATGATTTGATGTACTTCTCTGTTTGTTTATTTCTCTTCGTGTCTCCTTAATCCTGGAATTATATTTTTTTCAGAAAACGTGGATATTAGTATAACAAAATTCTAACAAACCAAACATCTGGTAGTACACAGTCTTCACATGGTACGTCACTTGTTTAGGATTAAAGATCAGAAAGTGATACTACAATGGTTGAAAATATTTATTTTGGATCTGTAATGTTTTACATGTACATTAATTATTTCTAAGTAATGACTAGTAACCTCTATAAAACTTAAACTTTTTCCATTTGTAAATTAATCACAAAACTATTTTGAGTTGGGAAAATAATGTTTCACAAAAATTTGCTTTTATAATCCATATTATTTTCTGAAAATACTTTCTAATGAAGAAATTTCTTTTAGTAAAAATTGAGGAAATAAAGAAAAGAAAGAATCAAAATTGCAGCAAAGAACTTATATCAAGTTCTCATATATGAGAGAAACATTATATTTCGTCCGTATTTTCCTCCATCGAATTATTTCAAAGTCAGAATGTTATAGTCTGAAATTTAAAAAATAACAACGTATCCATTGGACTCAATTTTTTCTCAGGTTTTTGTCCTTATCAGTTAGCTAACTAAAAACTGCCTAAAGACCACTACTCGCCCTTATCAGAGAGCTAATTGAAAACTCCCTGAAGATTCCCTTTGAGTTTCTGGTTGTCGATCTGCAAGCTTTAATTTAAAGATCGTCAAGTAGAAACTCAATTTTTGAAGAGTTTAATACAAATATAATCTGTTGGCTTCCACTGCAATTAACTCCAATATTTCCTTACTTTATTAAATCACTCCTTCGTAATCCATACCAGATACCAAAGCCAACTCCTAGTTCCAATACACCCATCATATTTACATTCCACACTCAGTATAAGCATTGCACAAGAGCGACAGAGAGCGGTCGCTGCCGTCCTTTATTTGTTGAGCAGCTGATGTGTGAATTGGTGGCGGCCGCGTCCGGTGCGTGAATGAATGGAGTCATGCACCGCGCCGCTGCCTCTCAAACCTCCGGCGGTATCGTGCTCGTTTTGTGGAGACCTGAGGAATGCGGTCCGAGCCACCTTCGAGAGCATTCGCCTGCTCGGCAAGAGCGCCTATTGGAAGGCGTTTCTCAACCTTATCATTGGACATGTTGTAGCTCTAGAGGATGATAACGTTAGTGTTGTAGATGATAATATCTTATCAGTGTTGTTGATATCGGTGTTAAATAGTGTTTAGCGGTGTTCCATAATTTATTAATTTTCTTAATTGTGTTTTTTCTTCGATAATATTATATTATAGGTTTATACATAATTTTGACTGAAATAATAAGGTAGGTTTTGAAGTGGAAATTTTTTTGATACGGTCGTATCAATTCATATATGAAAAATGGGATAGTAATGGAAAGTGATGTAGTGGTAGTGAGAGAATTAACGATGGATAGAGGGACAGAGCGAGAAGGGTGAAAAGAAAATAGGAACGGGGAGGAATATTCCCAAGCCAAAACCCGGGTGGGGACTTGCCCCACCACAGGGTGGGTGGTGGAGTAAGTCGTTACCGACCCCAGGAGGGTCTCTGAAATGCTCCTGGGGTTTATAACGACTTACCTCATAGAAAAGAGAATACCTTTAAAAGCCCCCTAATAGTATCCCATATCTACTATCAAACATTTCCACTCAACAGAACAGGTATTGTCCCTACAGAACGGGCCTTTTTTTCTAGAACGCTTTTTGTGAACGCACTAAATGCCTGAAAGATCGGTCCACATTAAACTAAGTCACGATGGTTGAAAATCCCTCCTAACGATTCGCGTGATTCTACATTACTACTGTTTTGACGCATGCTCTCTAATTTGCATGCACATTATAATACTCATTTTATAATCGGTATCATTATCATACCCACTGCAAAATAGCAGTGGGTATGAAAACAGCAGGAGCATGTCGGGCTATCTTTTCGTGGAAAGCCTATTTCTTAGTGTAGTTCGGGCTATCTTTTAATGTAGACTCACGGGTAAGACGCCATATCTCATCAAAATCTGTGAATTGTAATAATCGCCAATAAGCGAATTATTAAGGAAAATATAGTGCAATAAAATTTTGTTGGGCAGAAACTTCCCTCTAACTGCCTATAATCCTGTCTCCGTTGAGTTTCAGATTTATTGAGAGTGAACCCCATTTTAGTTAGAAAGAGAACGTACTTTGGAGATCATCACTGCTTACTGACAATCCAAGTGAACCCCCCAAGAGTCCCCCGATTTTGATTTTTCACCCATGTCTCGCTCCCAAATATCTGCCAAAAAAATTTTATTGCAGTGTATTTTCCTTTTTGCCTTCAGAATTGGTTACCACGCACAATTATTAAATTCACCGTAAATTGATTTTTGGATTCTATGCTAGAAAGATGATAATATGTTTGATACGTGCAATTCATTCATCATTTCAAGTGGATATTTTCCCCTGTAATTAAATAACATCTCCTTTTTCCCTTCAGAATTGGTGACCACGCAAAATTTTTAAATTCACCGTAAATTTATTTTTGGATTCTATGCAAGAAAGATGATAATATGTTTGATACGTGCAATTCATTCATCATTTCAAGTGGATATTTTCCCCTGTAAGTTATTAACACATTGATTAATTTTAATGTGATTATTTTTTAATATCAGTAAATTTTTTTGAATAGAAAAAAAAATGTATATTTTAATCATTAAAGTTACATAAAGCGAGTGTAAGACAAGGAACTTACATTTCTATACAGAGGACATCAGTTGATAGGCGTATTATTTTGACGCACCAATTCGATATAACACTTCGTTCGTAATGATACAATACTCATAATTTGGCTAGCTAACGATGAATCCAATATTATGCATATTGTATAGAAGAAAGCGAAGAATCAAGTGACAATTTCATTTCACCTCTTTTTAAAATTGTATCTTACAATGTTATTAATTAATTTTAATGGACATTTCATATTTTCATACAATTCTACAACCTAGTTAATTAAGAATCACTGACCATTTTAAATTACATTGGTCAAATGAAACTGTATAATCGGTTACTGCGGCTATTATTTTGAACATTAGTTACGCTTTCTTCCCATAAAATGATCTGGTTAAGTTTTCAGTAAGAGTTAAATTGGATCTCTCCTATCAGCTGAATAATATGTGATACTAACTGGCTCTATTAGTGTAACGATTTTAATGGGCAAACGGTTTCTTTCGTCGTTTTGGAGTTGTAATGGCGTTGATATATCGGCTGTTATTAAATTGTTACAGAGAGTTTCTACGGGTTCCAGAGTACAAAATAATACCATCATAATTAATATTTTTTTGTATCTTACTCTGTTTTCGAGATAGCTATTTTAACGTTACCGCAAGTATTAAGTGCCCTGTGCATGCACACGGAGTGCTGCGCAGCATCATTAATGCATTATATCGAGCAACTTCTAAGCTTATACCGAACTATTTATTACCGATGATTGAATTATACCGAACATCTTATAAGCTTACACCGAGTGCTGCGCGGTATCATTAATACATTATACCGAACACAATTATGCCGCACGAGTATTATTCGCAGAAACAAAAACTGATTATACTAGTAATTCAGTGTATTTTTAATTTATGTTTTTAGAGCAATCCGAGAAAAATTCTTATTGTACCAAGTAACTATCGCTGTACAGATACTAATAAAACAAGTTTTGTAGATTCTCATGCATGGAAGTAAAATTATAGCAATGTCTCTTTCTAGTGAGTAGCCTACATGCTGATAAACGTGGATTCATCCCAGAGCTTATCTATTTTAGACAGAACTTTCATTTTTATGTTTAAATTAAACCTAATTTTATCATCATCATGCACCTTTTAGCTTTCTTCACGCCATTGTATGACTAAAAGTTCTTATTTCTTT
The DNA here is from genome assembly GCA_039881145.1 of Druceiella hillmani. NCBI lineage: Eukaryota > Metazoa > Arthropoda > Insecta > Lepidoptera > Hepialidae > Druceiella > Druceiella hillmani. The sequence continues at coordinate 7,490,219 of JAYKKI010000045.1, read as the reverse complement.
CATAGACGGGAATCAATTCTTCGGTAGTGAAATGCGTTTAAGGTTACACTCCTAAACGCAGTTCTCCTTCGTTTAGTGTCAATGATTAAGTTTAGGTGAATGATCTACTTTTAGAATTATTTTAGAATGTGCATTCAAAATTAATCTCAAGTAATAATAGTTCGCTTTAAAACTTTCGATAAGTAGAATGAATTATTTCTTTATATTTGTCAACTAATTACTTTTGCAAAGCTTTTGATACAATATTTTTATATTTTATATATGGAATTTTAGTTGTCGTTTTGTTATAATATAACAGTAGCATACAGTGTTTTTTAGATAGGGCAAGTTACTAAGGGAACTAACTTACGTGAAGTATATTTCTATTTTATTGTTACCAAAAGTTTCTATAAGTCTTACCGATCTAATTCTTGCCAATTTCGTGGTTTTTACTTCAATTTCTCATTAATTCATCGTTTACGATGACCGATGGGCAAAAACAAAGCTGTAAAAACAAATAAATAAATTTTAGTTACAATTCCAAACAGAAAATATTGATCTGAAGTTGTACATTAAGGAATATAAATCAGGGTATAACGAAGAACTACTGAAATATAATCAACTAATGAGGGTATAACAAAGAACTACTGAAATAGAATCTATAAACTAAGGAGACGAGAAAAGAAAGATTAACAAGGGCTTGGAATGCAATTAAGGCAGTTGAGGAATGTCCTTTAAATCTTTTGCGACAATAGAACTGACCATCAGAGTGGACCGTTGCTAAATTAAATTGAAGCGTGTCTCGTATTTTTAGAGCTTGCAATATACACATTTGCTATTTTAAGTTAAGAGAATTTAATTGGACAAGCATAGAATATAAGAATGTATTAGATAAATGGAATATGGCTAGGGGATTTTCCTTTATTCAAAAACATATAGGTTTATTTCAATCAAGGCGGCGCTAGTCATTTTAAAGTGTTTAGTGGAAAGCGGATATAACCGGCTCTAGTCGTGATGGGGTTAACTGCAATAAATCGATAAAGTAAATATTATTATAAGTTATCCGTGGACACCACTATTTCTTAATTCATTACCGGACAAGTTGAGTTAGCAGTTTCTTATCGGAATATCAAATTATTACAAAGATAGAAAACTTGTTGAGGATGTCTGACGACATCCTGCTTGGGTTCCCGGAATGAATGGACGCAGCGCGGCGGGTCCTTGGGGCACTATATGTACATGCGGTATTTGTTAGCACAACGTTACACAAGTACGAACCACGTAGAGGAACAATTGCTGCATGTCTCTCCGTCTAACGCCGGTGAACGCGGGCGTTATGAATGCGCGAGCATGCTGTCGGCTCATCGAGCCCGCCCTTCATATCTCACATTCTAAATGACTTCGTGAGCGTTATTGTGCCGTCATACTGAGCTGGAATCTCGCTTTTGAGTGAGATAAGGAGGGAAATGTTTGAAGGATTATAAATCTTTGAAGCATGCTAGTTTAAGGGGCTTCGTTCCTTACTGTGTAAGAGAAATGTCATATATTTTCTTCGTATCTCACATTCTAAACGACTTCATGAATATTATTGTGTGGGCATACTGAGCTGGAATCTCGCTTTTGAGTGAGATAAGGAGGGAAATGTTTGAAGGATTATAAATCTTTGAAGCATGCTAGTTTAAGGGGCTTCGTTCCTTACTGTGTAAGAGAAATGTCATATATTTTCTTCGTATCTCACATTCTAAACGACTTCATGAATATTATTGTGCGGTCATACTGAGCTGGAATCTCGTTTGTAAGAGAGATAAGAAGGGAAATGTTTGAAGGATTATAAATATTTAAAGCATGCTAGTTTAAGAGGCTTTTTTACTTACTGTGATAAGAGAACTGTCATATATTTTATTCGTATCTAAAATTCTAAATGAGTTCATGAACATTATTGTGAGTTATGAGATCATGAACATTATAAGAGAACTGTCATATATTTTATTCTTATCTAAAATTCTAAATGAGTTCATGAACATTATTGTGAGTTATGAGATCATGAACATTATAAGAGAACTGTCATATATTTTATTCGTGTCTAAAATTCTAAATGAGTTCATGAACATTATTGTGAGTTATGAGATCATGGACATTATAAGAGAACTGTCATATATTTTATTCGTATCTAAAATTCTAAATAAGCTCATGAACATTATTGTGAGTTATGAGTTCATGAACATTATAAGAGAACTGTCATATATTTTATTCGTATCTAAAATTATAAATGAGTTCATGAACATTATTGTGAGTTATGAGTTCATGAACATTATAAGAGAACTGTCATATATTTTCTTCGTATCTCACATACTAAACGACTTCATAAATATTATTGTGCGATCATTCTGAGCTGGAATCTCGCTTTTGAGTGAGATAAGAAGGGAAATGTTTGAAGGATTATAAATGATTGAAGCATGCTAGTTCAAACGACTTCGTTGCTGAGTGTGGTAAAGAAAATCTCACATATAATATGAGTAAGGTATTTGTCTTAAATTTTGTTTTTTTTTGTTATTTCCCAAACTAACTAACAAAAAAGTTTCTAGGCTGTAATTCTGAGTATCTACAAATAAATTTTTATCTTAACTATGTATCTGTCTCGTTTATAGTTTAAGTTCTACTAATTGGATTTTGCAGCAGTTTTTACTACACTAGTGAGAAATTATAAAAAAGATTTTTATATATAAAATATTACTTTTGATGCTCAAATTACAGAGCTAAAGTGTAATATGTGAGACATGTGCTTTAGAGCAGATAGGCTATGAACAGCACAACGGCAGCAACACCGGGAAGCTGAGAAGCCGTTTCGCCAGAGAAAAGTTTAAATTCAATAGTCAGCCAGTGGGAAAAAGCTAGTGAAATATTTAAAAGAACACGACATTTCCCACGCATTAGGATAAAAACAAATAATACCCCGATGGCAAGCGCCAGTCGGAAATGTGAATTTCATAGAACGCAGAGCTTTTGATTATCTATACTGATTATGCTGATAAAAAACTTTCTAGGCGAAAATTGTAGTTTTCAAAAATTATTTTTAATATTGTGTTGTTTCTATACTTTTGTTGTAAAATTAATTTTTAGCATTTTTTAAAAACTAGGTTCTTATCATTTTGAAACTTTGAACCAGTTTCGTTCATTTATGTACTTAATCTAGATTTAAAGGCAAGCCTTATACGCCTAGTTTGATCTCGATGAAATAACAAATGTGTTCACGGTCATCTTGGGTTTTGTACCCGGAAACCAAGGTTGAGAAATAGCTAATAAAATTACCTCGAAATTGAAAGTTGACATCTTTGCTATTTACCGGAAATACATTTTGAAATTACGCCCAATTTCTTTAAAATTTTTCGAACAATTGACCTGAATTTTTACAAATGTGTCATACGTTCACGTCAGATTAGATTCTTTATCAAAACCAGACAGAAAGCAGCCATGGTTCGTTTTTTGTCCGAGTTCAGTTGTCCTAGCGTTTCTGAACAGACGAGACGTACCAAGTTTTTATTTGTGCTTTCAGTCCCTTGTACCATTCATGCACCTTTTTACCTACTCTTCGTTACGATACATTTTTATTTCGAATTTTGAAGTAAACGTATTACAAAGAATAATGTAAATCCGTTTAGACAGAAAATTTTGTAACAAAGTTAAGGAGGCCGTAGTGGGTATATATATATATATATATATATATATATATATATATATATATATATATATATATATATATATATATATATATATATATATATATATGTATATATATATATATATATATATATATATATATATATATATATCTAGTTTTCAATTCTTTAAGTAATTTAATATTTTATGAGACAGGCAGCATTATTACATTTTTGCATGAATTAATTGCACAAAAATATACATTTTAATATTTGTATTTTTAAGACTAATATATTTTTATTGTTGTACTTCTATGCTTAAATCTTTCTTTTTCAAATTCACTTTTTTGTTAAATTCATTCATACAAAACATTTCGACAGTCTTCTAAAATTGATCGGATATGCAATTAAGCAAATCATAGTATTTTAAACATCATTGAAAAATAAGTGTTAAACAACTGTCCTCATGTGGTGTACATGTATGCACTTTTTTCAAAATTAGGGTTCTGCAAATTATTAATATGAGTTTCTACAATACTGAGTAAAAAATATGGAGCTTTTCTGTTTTTTGCTCTATATCTCTTGGTCTTACCTCTCATAGTATTGTCTTACCTCTCATAGTATTGTCTTACCTCTCTTGGTCTTACCTCTCATAGTTTTTGCTCTATATCTCTTGGTCTTACCTGTCGTATTATTGTCTGCTCATATTATTGTCTGCTCATATTATTGTCTGTCTCTCTTTACGAAAATACATATAGTTTTTGCTTACCAAGACGACAATAACAATTAAGGAAGAAGCATTTTGCTGTTAGCAATATTTTTGCGTCCCAATAAATAATCGACTGTTTATTACTTTTTTCTCTATTCGTCTATTATCTACGGCCATTAATGTTACGATTACCCGTCGATAGGGGCATTGTGACTCCCTCATAATAAATAAAAAAAATTGTCAACCCAATCCTGGAAAATACGTTATCTCTCGAGTTTGAAAAATTAACGTTTAGCTATTGTTAACAATTACGTTATTTTTACTTGATTTACTAATAATGTCGAGTTCCATCAAAAATGATATGGAAATCTTAAATGATTAATTTATTAAGCACTACTTCTTGCACAGTTGTTCCCTCACTGCTGAGAATTGTGGCTCCTTCTTGATAACACTTAACCTTTAATGATTTTTCATAGGTTTCTATTCTTAGCGCTATGTGGGGAATCATGTAATGGGGTGCTAAGGCGTTTCATGAATCTGGTCGATATTCTGTGTTCGGTTCATGAGATATTTAGCACCTTTCTCAAGCATGACATTTCAAAAGTATAGGACATTTTCAATCAGCTATTTTCAGCATCCATGACTCAGCGCCGTACATAGATCAGGGTTTTTAATAAATGTGACTTGGTATATCTAGACATGTTTCTGCACTTCCATACTTTGTTTTTTTTATGAGTTATTGTGCTTTTTGCCATGCTTATTCGATGACGCGCTTCCGTCTTTTTTGCGGAGATGCCAGAACCCAAATAGATGAAGTTTTCAACGACTTCTAGACTTATAGAGCCCATGAGCTCCAGTTCTCCGTATTGACCCACTATCAAAATTTCGTCTTAAACCTGTTAAAGGATAGTCTCTAGTTTGCATTTATATATTCCATTCTTTGCAGAAGATATACCATTTCTGATTATATTACTGATATTTCGTTGTAGTAGGGATGTATCGTGAGGATAATATAGGCTATGTAATATATAATATAAGTCTGTTAGTTTTACGCTATCCACGGTGACATTCCTAATTCAAACTGCAAGTATTGTTCTGAAAATATATTCTTCGTACGAGGATCGATGACAGAATGGACTTCTGCCGGACTTCCCTTACAAACTTCCTTTACAAACCTTGTGTACTTTCACCATTCCAAAGCTGTCTAGATATAAAAGTTTAGGCACGCCTAGTTCAAATATTGAATATATAAATGAAACTATGTGATGTAGTATTATTTTTACTTTCTTCAAGTTCTTTACCACGACTTAGGTTTCGTTGTATTACAACATCTTTAGGTGGTCTATTAGCAAAGAAATCTTTTGCTAATAGCCCACCTGAAGATGTTATAATATAACAAAACCTAGGTCGTGGTAAAGAACTTAAAGAAAGTAGAAATAATACTACATCACGTAGTTTCATTTAATTGTACACGCCTAAGTCATACAGGATTCATCATATGTAGTAAGCACATGTATTATGTAAGTAGAAATAATTGAAATTAGCAATAGCAGTGTTTCTTTTTATAGGGCTGTTTCTTCCATTTAATCTTTTATTTAATAGTGTTCTTTCTTTTTCAGTTATGAAACGTTTGCTAACATCGATTTGAAACAAAAAATAAAAAGTTCAAAAATAAAAATGCGGTGTTGTTTATGCACTTTTTATGTAATTTGACTGCTTTATAAGATATTTTACTTTTCCTTGCATATTTATTTTCACTTTTATTTGTTACAAATAAAATAAAATTGTCCAAATCTAAACAAAATTTATTATGTGAGTACATAAAAAGGCCAAAAAGTATAAATCTAACAAAAATAATTATTTCAGTATAAAATTCTAGAATATTTTCAAATAATAGAATACAAAGCTTACTGCGTTAAGACTTTAACTGACAGTTAACCATAGATTACAAATATCAGGAATGCAATTGGCACTATGGATTTTGCAAACCAAAGACAATTGATGCCGGTGGAGTATGGTTCGGCATTTGTTACCACTGACGTTTCATGTATTATGGAGACCGACAACGTGAACCGGTCAACGTGAATAACTTAATTTTTACATAAAATGTACGGTAGTTCAAATTTACATTATAAAAATTATGTAGAATGAAATAAATATATTACTTAATGTTAAGTTATTAACATTACAAGAATAAAAATAGGTTTCTAAAATCTGCCTATATCCTAGAATATTTCATACCGACATTCGTTCGGGGTTATCGATTAAGCCATGACAGTTAAATCGATAACTTCGAACACGCCAACGATGTGAGAAATGATGGTGTCTGAAATTTAATAAAGATGTTGGCGAGGAGCTTGTTGGGTAAGGGCTCCTCGGTATGCGGCTTACTGCCCCATACGATGTGACATTCCAACGGAGGTCGTTACGCCCGCGGCCTCAAGCGGAGCGGCGCGGCGCAGGAATCCAGCCCGCGCTACGTAAGAGGCAATGCGCCTCGCATTCCGAGAATATTTCTATTATCGATCCGGTAAAAAGGATACGAAGGACGAAAGCTTTATATGTATATTTTGAAAGTTGAGTTTGCAAATCAAACTTAACTATAGGTCAAAAGGAAAAAGAACAGAACTCTTGTAAGATTATTCACGTTTTTCTCAAAAAAATGTAAGATTATTCGTTTTTTTTCAGAAAAGTATAAAAACTTGGAATTTGAGATAGTGATAAAACTTACTAATCCACATAATCTACCAATAGTTAACAATCAAAAAGGTTTGTAAGTAATTTTACAGGCGACATCAATTGAAAAAGCAAGTTGAAAGGGTAAGAATGTGTTTTAGAATATTATGTAATATAGTTCTAGAGATATTGTTAAAGGTATCCCTAAAGTTTTCTGGGGAACTGTTTGACACAAATTCTTCAAATTTGGTATAGCAATAAAGCTAGCGTTAAATATTGAGATACATAATCTATCAATAGTTAACAATCAAAAAAGTTTGTAGGTAATTTTACAGGCGACATCAATTGAAAAAGCAAGTTGAAAGGGTAAGAATGTGTTTTAGAATATTATGTAATATAATTCTAGAGATATTGTTAAAGGTATCCTTAAAGTTTTCTGGAGAACTGTTTGACACAAATTCTTCAAATTTGATATAGCAATAAAGCTAGCGTTAAATATTGAGATACATAATCCACATAATCTATCAATAGTTAACAATCAAAAAAGTTTGTAGGTAATTTTACAGGCGACATCAATTGAAAAAGCAAGTGGAAAGGATTCGAATGTGTTTTAGAATATTATGTAATATAATTCTAGAGATATTGTTAAAGGTATCCCTAAAGTTTTCTGGGGAACTGTTTGACACAAATTCTTCAAATTTGGTATAGCAATAAAGTTAGCGTTAAATATTGAGATACATAAATAAATATACTCGCATATATTTCAATATTTAACAGTCAAAAATGTTCATATGTAAATTTTTGGAAAGGAATTTATTGCTTTTCCAAAAATTATCGAATATTACAAAAATTATCGTATAATACTCGAATATTTTCATGTCTGGATCGTATCGAATATCATTGAAAGAAGATGTTATAGGGATTTCAAATTATGTTTTTGGGAGTTATTCCAGAGATATTTTTGAAAGTGTCCAAATATATATGTTCCCCTTTTATCTCGGAAACTGCTGAATTCGAAATTATGAAAGAAAGTTACTATAAGCGGAAAGATATGGCGATGATTCTAAATTTTATGTTTTTTTTAAGATATCCATGATATTTCGACTCCTTGTGAAAAATATGCTAGGAAAAATATCTATGGAGTCAAAAATAATATTAACATTCCTGATCAGAAATACCATATATACTTAAATGTTTATGTATGCCTAAATGCGTACGGCCATCGTAGAGCCAGTTCCACTGGTACTGAGAGGTTTATTTAATGTTTAATATATTGTTTTACTTTTTACTTTTTTTAGACGTTTCGTTAATTTTTCTCGGATTTATATTATAATATTAACTTACTATTTCCCTGCAACAAATGTTAACAAAATAGCTTGTAGCGTTCTGCCTGCTGATATCGATCCCTACATTATTCATTTATGGATGTTAAATATCTTTAAAAGAAACGCCTTTTAGAAGTTTCGTTAATGTTTCTCGGATTACTATTAGTAAGTTAATTTACTATTTCCGTGCACCAAATGTTAATGAAATAGTAAGCTGAGTTCTGTCTGCTATTTTCGATCCTTGCGGTCCGATATTCATTTATGAATGTTAAATATCTATAAAAAGACATCTTTTAGAAGTTATCTCTAAAAGAAACGCCTTTTAAAAGTTTCGTTAATGTTTCTCGGATTACTATTAGTATATTCATTTACTATTTCCTTGCATCAAATGTTAATGAAATAGTAAGCTGCGTTCTGTCTGCTATTTTCGATCCCTGCGGTCCGATATTCATTTATGAATGTTAAATATCAATAAAAAGACGTCTTTTAGAAGTTATATCTAAAAGAAACGCCTTTTAAAAGTTTCGTTAATGTTTCTCGGATTACTATTAGTATATTAATTTACTATTTCCTTGCATCAAATGTTAATGAAATAGTAAGCTGCGTTCTGTCTGCTATTTTCGATCCTTGCGGTCCGATATTCATTTATGAATGTTAAATATCGATAAAAAGACGTCTTTTAGAAGTTATCTCTAAAAGAAACGCCTTTTAAAAGTTTCGTTAATGTTTCTCGGATTACTATTAGTATATTAATTTACTATTTCCTTGCATCAAATGTTAATGAAATAGTAAGCTGCGTTCTGTCTGCTATTTTCGATCCTTACGGTCCGATATTCATTTATGAATGTTAAATATCGATAAAAAGACGTCTTTTAGAAGTTATCTCTAAAAGAAACGCCTTTTAAAAGTTTCGTTAATGTTTCTCGGATTACTATTAGTATATTAATTTACTATTTCCTTGCATCAAATGTTAATGAAATAGTAAGCTGCGTTCTGTCTGCTATTTTCGATCCTTACGGTCCGATATTCATTTATGAATGTTAAATATCGATAAAAAGACGTCTTTTAGAAGTTATCTCTAAAAGAAACGCCTTTTAAAAGTTTCGTTAATGTTTCTCGGATTACTATTAGTATATTAATTTACTATTTCCTTGCATCAAATGTTAATGAAATAGTAAGCTGCGTTCTGTCTGCTATTTTCGATCCTTACGGTCCGATATTCATTTATGAATGTTAAATATCGATAAAAAGACGTCTTTTAGAAGTTATCTCTAAAAGAAACGCCTTTTAAAAGTTTCGTTAATGTTTCTCGGATTACTATTAGTATATTAATTTACTATTTCCTTGCATCAAATGTTAATGAAATAGTAAGCTGCGTTCTGCCTGCTATTTTCGATCCTTACGATCTGACATGCATTTACGAATGTTAAATATCGATAAAAAGACGTATTTTAGAAGTTTTGTTATTTTTTGTCGGATTTTATATAATACAATATTTCCATGTACCAATTATAATGGAATAATGAGCAGCGTTCTGTCCGCTGTCTCAACTCCTTATGTATATAGTATTTTTATGGATCTTAAGTATTGCCAAAACCGAACAAAGTGTTGACCACGATCGACAGTGTGGTATTGGTCGTGATGCTTTCTAGAACGTTGTTTGAAAATTTTATTTTCTACTAGTTTTTTGATTTTTAATTTAGTTCGCGTAAACTTCATTGTTCGTTTTCCAATATTCGGTTGGTAATATTGGTGTGCAATGATTGGTAACTGGTTATATTATTATGTAATAAATAAAATATACTCAAGTTTCTGTTCCAAACTGTGAGTAATACACTAATAAAAATAAGTAGTAGTTTAGTATGTGCGCGCGTGCATGCGTGCATGCCTGCGGGTGTGCGTGCATGCGTGCGTGCGTGCGTTCGTGCGTGCGTGTGTGAGTGACTGAGAGCGCGCGCGCGTTTTTGCGTGTGTGCGTGTATGCGTGCATGCGTGTTTGCTTACGTGCGTGCGTGTGTGTGTTTGTGTTAAATGAGGTGTTTTGTTTCCGGGTGTATAAGTTTATTGCACAGTCAAATATTTATGATATTTAACTTTAGTAAAATTCATTTAGCAATTTTGTCTGTTGCGCTTATCAGACATGGCACGCAAAAATTTCAAAAACGGTTGATTGCTTCTCTATAATTTAATTACAGTCAACAAAAATAATTTCTTTCGGAATGTCTTTAATATATAGAATTGCATAGAATTTTATACCTAGTGGGTATATAGAAAATATTGTTAAGTTAACTTCAAGACTAGCACACATAACGCCATTATAATAATTATAGAAGTAAGATTTTGTTTAAGTAAATTTTTTATTATTGTTTTTACAGACATTTTTTACAACAAAAAATTTAAGTCGGAAGATTCGATGATAATTGCAAAAGTCAATTTTATATATTATTATGAATTGTGAAAAATGTATGCCTATTGGCATTATTGCTTCACGTTTTATACGATGCCAGATTCATGGCTGGATAAATCGTTAATTTTATTATTACTTAATAACAATTTATACAATATAATATTCGAAATATCTTTATACACTGATATTTACCAAAATTTTTAATTCTTCAACTAGTGAAACATCGTTGTTTACTCTAATAAATAAATACGCTTGATTCAAGAGTAAAATTGGTGTACAGTTATTGGCAGAAAATTCCTCAGAACTTTGTAAAAATTTTGTAATTAGAATTCCATAAGTTTTTGAAAACTTAAAATTGATAGCACAATTTAAACTTGTCGAAATTGTGAATTAAAACTTGTCGAAAAATATAGCGAGCCTGTTAAATACTGCAACGACTATGATTTCTTACAATATTTAACAGATCGTTAAATTTGATTTAAATTTGGGACATACACGCGTCTCGCTAACGTAGATTATAAAGAAACATTGTAGAAAATCCGGGGCATATCGTCCATCTAAAAATTGTATTCCTTCAACAATGACATAAGCATAAATAAACTCCAGTGACTAGATATTCTGAAAGTTTTCTTAAGTCTATTACTAAAGTCTATTACTAATAAAAGTCTATTACTAAAGTCTATTACTGAAAAAAGTCTATTACTAAAGTCTAAACCGTCATTTCTGCTATTCTATACGCACCTAAATAGGGAAAACGGAATATTTATAGAAACAACTCGGTGTTTATTCATTCGTCTGTCACAGGCCATTTTCTCAAAGTCCACACAACGTAGACAGTTTAATTTTGATGTAATTATGCATAGTACTGTTTCACTAATTAAAGTAGGATAATATTAACTGTCAATTTTCAGAGTAAAGTTGGATGGAGCGAAATGGATTAGAGAACCAAGTGAATTTCCAATTTTATTTTTAAACCTATCGTGTTGGGTATCACGAGAAAGATGACGAAATGGAAAAATTTAAATAACTAATATTGTCAGTTTTCAAAAATTTTATTCAACAAAATTATAAAAATAAACCGATTATTAATTTACATATAGTTCTCTATTCGTTGCTTTAAATATATTTTAATTACTCAATAAAATAAAGACTTGCGCAAAATGCCGTAACCTAAAAGATTAGGCTTATTCGCTTTGACCACTAAACTATTTTAAAGTCTTCATAAATGCACTTTGGACATCTCAAGATAAGCCGGTTTCATCGTTATCGTTCATCGACACGACAACGCGATAGAATATCTGACCTCCGTGAACTATCGGGCTTAATACTTTGCGGGACATGTTGAAACGTGATCGCGGGAATAATTTATACCTTCTCAAACCTACATACATAGTATACAGGGTGTATGATTTCTTGCGCTCTATTTTCACAGGGAGGAATCGGCCTATTATCTTGAATAATTAAAGTGATCCACAATTAAATGAAACTACGTGATGTAGTATTATTTCTACTTTCTTTAAGTTCTTTACCGCGACCTAGGTTTTGTTGTGTTATAACATCTTTAGATGGGCTATAAGCAAAGATTTCTTTGCTAATAGCCCAGAAGAGACCTTTGCTAATAGACCACCTAAAGATGTAATACAACGAAACCTAGGTCATGGTAAAGAACTTAAAGAAGGTAGAAATAATACTACATCATGTAGTTTCATTTAATTGTGTAATGAATTTCTACAAAATTAACGCCAAATATATTCAATATTTGAAACTAGTTTGTTAGAGCAGGTAGTTGTCAGGCGTTGATCTGTTATTTTATAAATAAACTAGCTGTTACCCACGGTCTTCCTTATAAGAAACCAATCTGATGGAGATTTCTAACGAGTAGGCAGACCGGTATTGCTGTCTGATTTTTATTCTTTTGCGATTTTGAAGTAATTTTTTACTATTTAATCAAGTCATATGCGCATTCATTTATAGAATGTTTATCAATAATATTATTAAATAGACGTTTATGGCGATAATAATAATGAACGAGAAAATATTAAATATTATTTGCATGAAGGTTTTTATGACTTTTATCTGCATTTATCGTCCCAGTGTTTAGTGTTAATTATCGCATATTAAATAAAGTATTTTATTTGTCATCATCGACACTCAGGCGATTGGATTTTAGATAGTTTTAATACTTTCTGTAGATTATCAAAAATTATTTCTCTTTTATAACTTAATCTTCATATAGCAGCTAGACGAAGCACACGCTAAACTGATTGCTTCACATATTATTATGGATCGAGATAGCTTTTTAGAAATAACTTAGCTTCCCGGTTCTTTGGTACAATAAATTTAAGATAGTTATTTCGTATGCCAGTTTACGAACTTCTCTAGGACTTAACCTGAAATAAATATTAAATAGTCCTATTAATTGACAATTTCAACTACATAAGCAAAGGCTTGTTGATTTTTGGTAGAGCCTGCTTCTGTTGTAACTTTTCTAACATATTTTTTTTTAACTTCCCTCCGGTAAATTTATGACGGGCAGATAATTTTAAAATTATGGTTTTGGAAAATATAAATTGTAAGGTAGTTTCGCAATACTTGGACATGAAGGAAAACTAAACAATACAATAATTACATATTTAGAGGTAACGATTTTCTTGCTAATATTCCCTAAGAAAATACACGTGTTCCAAAATGACTTACTCATACAGAAAAAAAACATTAATTAGCAAATCTTCAAGCGAATAGCAATCTTAATGTTGGAATGGGCAATAAACATGACTCCTGGTGTAGGGCGGTTGTTGAGTAGAAACCATGGGCAAAAAAATCCGGCCACAGATCCATCAGCATGATAACATTAGAAGAGCGGCGGGTCCGGAGTGGATATAGGCAGCATAGGATAGAGAGAAATAACATAGGCTAAATATTACCTACACCAAAATGGTAGAAAGGGCTAAGAAGTGGAAAGGAGAAGAATATCAGTACGAATGTTTGTCTCCGCATATGGGTACTGCTCATGTTAGATATTTACGCATGGAATTGTATCTGATGTGGTTTGCTAATCGCAGATTTAAAGACCGTGGCCATGTTTATTTTTATCAAAATAAATTACATTTTAAGCAATATTTGTATACATACAAAAATGAAACAAAAATTAGGCCCTGAGACTACCCGGGCGGTTATGGTGGGAATAGTACTACTTATTTACTGCGTTCGCCAAAAGCGTTCTAGAAAAAATGGAGGTACTAAATGATTCATTGAGGAGGGATATTATAAGGGGGACACTATAAGGAGACTTTCAAAGGTTCCCTTTTTGTATGGGGTGGGTCGTTATGGGCCCCAGGAGGGACCCTGAGACAACCGGGTTTAAATGGCGGGAATAGTACTACTTACTAAATAAATGATAAATGCGATACTTAAAGAATCTCTTACTTACTCCTAACTTTGTCAATTAATAGCAATTAAAAAGTATTTAAAAAGTTTTGGTTAGATTTGGTTTATGTCTTTCGTTATTGGTAATTTTTCATGGTTTAAAAACCATGAGCCAAGTTATTGATGTAAAATATATATATTTATTTTTGTAGTAGACTCATTTTACCGAAGACTCGCAACAGATACAAAAAGCCTTCATATTCTCTACTGTTCGTCATTATAAAACTGAGAATCTAATTTGAAAATATTTAATACTTATCGCAACCTTCGTTACAAACGTCTCTTACTAATCAAATTGAAAAGAGAAGTTTTAATTTATATATGAATATATATATTTATATATATATATATATATATATATATATATATATATATATATATATATATATATATATATATATATGGATAGATAGTATACTTGTGCAATTAAGACGAAAGAGTATGATGTCGATGAAATCAAAATCAAATTAAAGAACAAGAGAAAAAAGTACATCTATTAAAAAGCATGTATTGGAAATTTTTAAATAAGTAGGTTTATATAAACTCAAATCTTAGGTAATAAAAAAATTATCAAACTGACTCTTACTCCAATCTTGTGATTTTTTTAAACTTAATTGTACTTAGAATTCTATTTATTATGGACTCTGTTGTCTATTATGGGCTATGTATAGTGAATGTTTCTACCATAGTCTCTATACATTATATTCGTACCATTACGGGTTCTGTTATCTGTTCACGATTCATTCTCTTAGTTATTTATAAAAAATTAAAAAATCCTACGAATTTTATCGGAAATTCCAAAGAATTCCAAGTATTTTAAAGAATCCTATAAATTACATTAGAAATATCAAAAAACCCTATAAGTTTCTTTAAAAATTTCAAAGAATCCTACAAATTTCATTAGAAATTTCAAATAATCCTATAAATTCCTTTAGAATTTTCAAAGAATCTTATAAATTTATTAGAGATTTCAGAGAATTCCACAAGTTGCATTGTAAATTTCAGAGAATCCTATAAATTCCATTAGAAATTTAAAAAATCCCAAGTTTCTTTAAAAATTTCAAAGAATCCTATAAATTTCATTAGCAATTTCAAAGAATCCCATAAATTCCATTAGAAATTTCAAAGAATCTTATAAATGTTATTAAAGATTCAGAGAATACTGTAAATGTCATTATATATTTCAAAAAGCCTTATATATTTCTATAGGAAATTAAAAAAGTCTTGTGAATTTCATTAGAAATTTCAAGGAATCCTATAAATTCCACTAGAATTTAATTCTATAAATGTCTTTATTATCTTAATCCTCGTTGAATTTGATAAAATTTATTAAATTAAGCATATTCAAGAAAACTTAGGCAATACATGAAATAGTCATCAAATGAAATTGTAAAGATCGTGATAAAATATGGTGAAACAGAGGTGAAATACATAAAAGAAAAGGCTATTAACCTAGACCGAAATAGATATGCACAGATAAAAACTGAAAGTTCTAAATAATAGCATTCTTATCAAGAGGAGATATGGAAATTTAATCACAAAATATCAGGAAAGAACAAAAATCGTTTAGAACTTAGTATATATATTGGTATTTTTAATATTTTTCTTTAATTTCTTTTTAATTAGGTACACATTGAATGAACTAATAGAATTATACTATAGTTATAATTATACCAAACAAATGGAACACAGAGGACATGGTTTTTTTTCAGTAATACGGTATTTAATTATTTTTTCCTTGGCAAACTTCAGGAAAAAACAAAAATTTAAAAAGCAAACTATAAAGTACATTTTAAAGTTTTTTCTAAGATACGCATTTGCTAATAAATTCCTTTAAGTTGAAATTTGTTAAGTTTATTACGTGTCTCTGGTATTTAACTCCTCAAATAACAAAGTTCTGGATCTTTTAACATAAAAATTTCATCTATTAAATATTTCTTTCGAATTTGCTCCCATAAAGTATTTTCAACAATATCTAAAAAAATTTTTAATTTTTATAAGTATTTGCGATTTAAGAAAAAAAATTGTCTTTTAGTAGGCCAGAGCTCCACTAATTGGAAGTGTATGAATATTGCATCAAATAAACATATTGCTTTCAGACTTTGCTGCTTATAAGCTAAAGTTTCGTTGTGGAAACTCCTTAATTTTCAGTTATAATAATAACTGAAATTTTACTTTTAAACCAACACGTTTTGGTAACGATAACGATAACTTTACGACATAGACAACAATTTATACAACAAATAAATTTTATGGCACTACAATACATTACAATGCCACATATCAAAAAGTTTATTCTTACTCATCACAAACGAAATACATTTTTACAAAACAGCATTCAGGTGATTATACAGAAAACGAGTGGAGAAATCCTATATAATTTGGTTCTCGAGAGCGCAAGAAGCTATAAAAAGAGCGAGACGTTACTGACAGTTTTCTAATAAAAGAAGAACAGACAGTGTTTTCTAAAAAAATAGAGCATGAAAATTTTCAATTTAACGGTCGGAAAATAGAATTGGATACAAAATAATGATCAGATCGGTTAAGAATTCTCATAATATATCGTATTCGGTAGTCAAGAGGTCAAAGGTCACGATATTTTTTACAAAAATTGTAGAGTATACGATTCTCTACAAGTTTAGTTAAACGCATATTTCTGTATGATTAACCGACTTTCTATTTATAGCACAGAGCGTGGAAGCTTTTATATGATTATAGAATAAAGCTATGTATACTGGGGAGTCAAATGTTAAATTTTTACTCTAAAAAATTAAATATGTGTTACTTTATTTCTTGTTTATAAATATTTTATTTTATTATAAAAAAAATATATAACTTTATTAATAGCAATAATAATATTTTTCTTTCTAAAATATGCTATGCATCTGGCCCCGCCGTATATGTACCATTATCCTATGTCATCAAAAATAAACCCACCAAAATACAATGTTACTGTTAAATCTAGCGTGCCTCATAATATGTATAAATAAAACTTGGTTATTTAACATCTTGTATGTATTTATTTGTTTTCATATTCCTCACATCAGCCACATAATAATCTTTTGACAACGGCTTACCCCGAATCGAGTGAATAAAATAAAGTCATGTGAGTTGTTGAATAATTTAAAAACTTTACAGTTATTAGTCGTCCACAAACTTCAAATGATGCAAAATTTCTCCTCGAATCGTAATACTTTTATCTTACCTATTTATCGTCTTAAGTATCTAAGATGTTAAGATCTAATACTGCGGTATTTGGTCCACCTGAAGACGTTGTAATACAACGAAACCTAGGTCGTGGTAAAGAACTTATAGAAAGTAGAAATAATACTACATCACGTAGTTTCATTTAATTGTGAATTTCTAAACCAGACGAGGTTCTTATTATAGATACGTTTTCATACTGACACTTTAGAATATTATCATGCAAAGCAACGTGAATCGGAAATATGATGACAGATTACTGTTAGCAGATGAATACGATAAAAAAATAATAGACCAAAGAAATATTCCTGTTCCAGTAATTTATATTCATTAGATGAGTTCTTAAAAGTGTAACTCTCTTAATTAATAATTGGTTAAGTGTTAAGATCTAATACTGTGGTAAACAGTTTTAGAGACAAATTATCTCCCTAACTTACTCTTCGTCTTACGGGGATTTAATTTGTTTTATCGTGTAGTTTTAATTGCAAAATTCAAAATTAATTGGAAAATGGCTTGTCTACACATTTGTAGTTGAGTTAACGTCGAGTTGGTGAAACCGCGTGCATGATTGCTGAGATATACCTAGATGAGGAATCCGGACAAATAGCCAGTATAACTCATGACGCCACCGAGCAAAGTAAGTAGAAAAGAAAGTGCGCTGAAAGAATTATGGTTTAAATGCCTTTCGCCATAGACTATAATAATTATACCGGAAGAGACGACATTATTTTAAACTATATATTTTAACATTTGTTTTGAAATTTTGGTGTAAATATTATCAACTACAATCTCATTTAATACTTGTATAATTTCCCAAGTCCTTACCGTGTTAAAGATTTTTTGTAGTCAAGAAATGCAGTCCGTGGTGAAATGGTATATTTCGTGGCCGATTCAATTAGTGTTCTTACAGTCTGTCTTTATTCCAATATACTATATTCCTGTGAGAAGCTCACGTTCTCTTTAGACTGGTAAAATTCTAGTTTTGTTGTTAGACAATTTACCATTATTCGGGAGAATAACTTATACAGCACATTCTAAAAAGGAACTAACATCAATCATACAAGACTTTGAAACAGCATACGCTAAAGTAGGAATTACCTTAAACTACAGTCAGGCATGTAAATATATAACAAACGAAAAGGATACAACAGAGAACATCAAAATCGGAAACGAAACAGTTGAAAAAGTGAACACTACACTTAACTTGGCCAACAAATAACAGTACGAAAAGTAAATAAAAAATTGGAAATTGATTGAAGAAAAAAGAAAACTTGATCAGCGTATGTCAAGTTTAAACATATTCTCCAAATGAAAATACCTCTTAAAATGAAAAAAGAATTTTACCATTAATACTATCTCCCCGTCACAATTAATGGAGCACAAAAATGAATACTGGTTCAAGCTATCAAACATAAACTTGCGGCACAGGTGTATTGGTTGTTTATGATAATGTCAACATAATCACAAGCAACTAATATACCTTAGGAAGGAAACTTCTAGGAATCACTTTAAATGATCGTAAGTTAATCGTTAATGAATGGATTCGCCAAAGAACGCAAGTCGACACAATCACAAGAACTGAAATGAGAGTGGGTCGGACATGCGGCCAGAGGGAAGGACAAGTGGAGGATTAAAATTATAAGTTGGAGATCGTTGGGTGAACGCAGAAGCAGAATGCACTAGGAGAATATAGATCATTCTCCTAATGCATTCTGCTTCTATATAATAAAGAGCTGCTGCTCTAAATTGGTGCAATGTTTCACAAGATCGAAAAGAAGAGTAATAGATATGCTTTAATTGTGAACGAGCCTCAATGATTTTGAGTATCCCAGCAATTACAGTGAGTTTTTTTTACTTTTAACATAGATTGATGAATAATAATTAGACTGAATACAACAAAGTAAAGTAAGTTCCATTGTGGTGCCGCGACTTTGAATACGATCCTGAGTTCCTTAACGATGTGGCCATTTCTCTTCCTCTCCTCTTTTTCAAAATATGGTACACTTGGCAGAAAAAAAGGGGGTTGACAACTATCAACAAATACTTGCTCTCCACGATACTCCAAATAATTGAGTTGGTTTCCACATAATTTACTTCACATTAAGGATATTCCACCTTGTACTAAAGATATTCAATCTACTTTGATAGAATGCACAATAAGTGATGAAATATGTATTGTATATTTCATTATTTATTTTATTAAGGTTATGCGTTCAGAGGATATATATTTCAGGTTTGCTTTTATTGTCTTCTCTTTTTTTTACTTTATCTTTGCTTTAACAGAAAAAAAGTGCTGCGAGTTTCATTATTGAGTAAAAATAAGTATGTAATATCCATGGCTTCGCATACGCCACCACCAATAGCACCATTTTTAATTTCTGGCCAAAGAATAATACATAATATATACAGCGGCGTTGCCACAACAAAGGGGTTCCTTCGGATGCTTCGGGTGCAAAACCCCAAAAAACTAGCTATAGCGGAGTTACTAATATTTATACTGGTATAAAGTAGACAATTGTCTATAATTGTACTTAGACTTACACAATTGATTGTACTTAGAATTTTCCAAGTTTATTACAAAACGTATATTTCTTACTCAGTCGCGCCTAAATGGCTCGACAGGTAATAAAATTGTAGTACCGCAACACGTCAAGTACATATGGCGCAACGTCTATACATTAGGGATTTATCATAATTTATAAATAAATGTTGCGATGGTGTCATTGAGTTTGAAACAAATTCTACTGTTTTAATCGAAAATCCATACTGACAATGTCGCAAGCAAACGGCCAGTAATGCATGTTTTTAAGCTCTGAATTTCTAAACATAAAGTTAGGTCAGATTATTTTTGTTTAATTAAATGAATTTATAAGGCAGTTTTACAAGTATTTCATCACAATAATCGTAAAAAATTTGTTTTTCATTTCATTGCTGACCTGAATATAATGGCTATAAAGCAATACAAACATTTCTAAACTATTGAATATATTTAGCGCTAATTTTGTAAAAACTCATTATTCACAATTAAATGAAACTACGTGATGTAGTATTATTTCTACTTTCTTTAATTTCTTTACCACGACTTAGGTTTCGTTGTATTACAACATCTTCAGGTGGGCTATTAGCAAAGATTTGTTTAGCAAATATATCTTTGCTAATTGCCTGAAGATGTTGTCATACAACGAAACCTAGGTCTTGGTAAAGAATTTAAATAAAGTAGATATCTTTACGAAACCTAGGACGAAATGTTACGAAACCTATTATACGAAACCTAGGTCTTGGTAAAGAATTTAAATAAAGTAGATATCTACATGAAGTAGCTTCATTTAATTGTGAATTTCTAAATCAGACGAGATTCTTATTTATAAGTTTTCATACTGACATTTTAGAATATTATCATGCAATGCAACGTGAATCGGAATTATGATGACAGATTAGTATTAGATGAGTACAATAAAAAAATAGACCAAAGAAATATTCCTGTTCTAGTAATTTACATTCATTAAAGGAATTCTTAAAAGCGTATATCGGTCACCTAATTAATAATAAACTACAAACATGGAGCGGTTATTAGGTCTATGACTACAAAAGACGAGCACGCACATCTCCAGCTTAACCAGTCTCCCGAAATACATACCCGCCTATCACAATAACAATTGTCCGCCCGCCGAGTAACACGAATATGTAGAACAAAGTTCATTTACAAATATGTACAACGAAGAATATACGACGCTCAATCTTCTTCTATTAGGAGCGAACGACAAAACGGCCCATAGTTTTTAACGTAGCGTGAGAAAATTTGATCTCAATGGCGGCGACAGGTCTCATCATCAAAGGGAAGATTAATGAGAGCGAGGGTTACAATGAGAGCGGCCTCTCAGAGAGTGCAGGGCCATTACTCACAGCGAGAGTGTTCGGAGCGGAGGAGACGCTGGGAACTGAGACCAAGACCGCGTCGCAAATGCGAACCTATTACATTTCGTATTGTGTACATCACTAAGATGATGCATGGAAGTATACAAAACTGGTTTCGTGGATAGTCTATGGCCGAGTGTAGCCGGAGGATCAATAACTTTACGCATCGACAATGGTTAATAAATCTGTGCGGTATCTTTGGGTCATCGGCGATTTATGACCTGGTAGAGGATTGCAGTGACGGATGTTATGCAGAGGCGGGTAACGTAATCGTCAAAGCGATTTAATCACAATGCAGCTTGATGGGATTTCAGGATTTTATCCCAGAGTATACTTCCATTGAGTTTTATGGTATTAAACCATCCACCTTAAAATGTAAGTAAATCTCGCACACCTCGACACGATCTTTTTCATACAAAATAAAATAGTAATTCTGAACTTAACATTTTAATAGATCTTTTTTAGTAATCTTAATCTCTAAACTATGTTAAAAATAATAAAAACTTCCTAAAGCATAGATATTTTTATTTAATTTTAACTACAAGAAATTATAAGTTTATATTTTTAATAGTTTAGGAGTTACAGACCTGTGACAGATGGACTGAATATTAAGCATAACAATATGGGTTTCGGTTTTGATTTTATAATGTCACAGTAAAACGCAGTAGTTAATCAACTTCTGTGTTTTACTGTGAAATTAGAAATAATATAATTTTGCTAAAAGCGATTTCAAAATAGACAGGAAAAATGAACCTCTTAATACTGAAAACATCTCCCCTGGCTGATCGATTAAAATTTGATTCAAATAGGCTAGTATTTATTCTACTTATCTATAAACTTCTATCAAATATTCTGATTGAAGTCACGGATATCAGTATAATACTTTTGTACTTACCTACGAATATCCCAGTTACTTCATGCCTTTATACATAACATGCACCTACTTAACTGCTTTGCTAGTTTCTTGCTTATAGCAAAACAAATCGAACGCAGTTTATGTACTTGTCGCCATTGTTGAAGTTTCCATCACCATCTTCCACCTCATCATTAAAAGTGGCCACCATTTGCAACCAAAGGATTCGTCAAAATAATTCGAACGAGCTCAAATTCGATGAATCTACTCTTCTCGATTGGAGAGTTCTATCACCACCTACTGTTTCCATTATCAGTGACTGGCCATAAATCTGTGACTAAATATATAGATAGTAAAAATGAGTTCTAACACGTTCTCAAATTTTCCAAAGTTTACTACATCCATTGAGGAGTTCCTAAAGATATCTCCGGATTACATATTACATATCAATTGCACCCATGGAACCAACGGAGTAAAAAATGTTAAGAAACTGTACGAAAATTCTTAACTTTTCTGAAAACATCACATGAGTTTTACAGCCATAGTCGTTGGTGGTGGTTGCTGTGAAGCTTATATTGTAGTATGAGTTTTATTATAAGTATAGCAAGGTGTATGTGGTATTACGAACCAAGATAAAGGAAATGAGACTGGAATTATAAGAGCCTTAACCACATCGTCAACATCGTCATATCACATGCTTTTAATTTAAGGATTTAAAATTGTTTTAGGTTTCAGTTTCTGTTTCCATCATAGTATTGTTTCTCCTTGAATGAAATATTGTCATAAATACATATGAAAGTCTATATTTGTGGGACATTATTATCTTACAGGCTTTCCCCAATTATGTACGAGTCCATGTTTTTGTCTCCAACTCATTATTTCACGTACACCCTTTTCCCCTACCGATGTATTCAAAATGGAAACACTTCTTTGTCTTGTATTCAATATTGCATTCCTGCCCAACATTAACATTTTTTGGTACCCTCAGCCATTGTTAATAATTATTTATCCATTATTATATTAGTTTTTACTGCATATAAACTAAGTTACACGTAAACTTTTTCTCTTTATGAAATCAGTTTGAATTACGTATTACTGTGAAATTGTTGCAAAATATCGTTATCGTATTGATTAAAAAGTCTACAGCTACATTAGCTATTTCAAAATGATGCAAAAATATTTACGTGTTAAACATATCTTTGGAAAAATATTCTGATGTAAACATATGCAATGTTATTCCGTAACATAGTCATCGAAAAATAAATAATGACCAAATTGTGTCAATGTTGTAATTATTAACCACTTCAATTAGAAAGACTGAGTCTGAGATTCATTGTTCCTTTGATTTCAAAGTTCCCTGGGTAAACCAACGGATACCCAATTGTTGTCATTTAATTAGTGTCAAGTATTAGGTTATTTATTAGTTTGTCTATTTGCTATAGTTTATTAACTTTTAAATTATGAGTACTTTGACCATAATTTTTGTACTAAAAATGTAAAATTATGATTTAAATATAATATCATCGTTTTATAAAAATTTCTATAACTATTTCTAGTTCATTTGAAGTGAAGTTATTTTATTTATCATAAGTTAATACTAATAATGGCCTTTTTAGTGCGAATATCTGGTATATTAACGCGAACATCTCAAAAACTATGACGTTTCGAATCACCGCTATTGCTTTCCTATTACCTTTGCAAAAGTGTATTTTTACATAATTTTAGGTTCAGTAGCTTCAGAAAGAAGAAGGGAACATATTTGGGGTTTACTCCTTAAGAATCGATTTTCATATGTAGCGCCCGGTATGAAGTTTTATAAGAGATACAGAGCCGCTTCTTCAGAAGTTCAGAGCATATGAATAAAAAAGGGTAACCGTTAGGTGGCTTTGCAACATTTTTGCGCATTTTGAGAGTTATTATAAATAGCCTAAATTAATTAAAAATGAGCTATTAGCTGACAATATTATTACTTCTAAGTTGTCAAAATGAAAGCCTTTTGACTCTATTCCAATTTTACGTGGCCTTTTTGACAATCTTGTCCGGTTTCATTTTTTTTATATAAAAGTCTAATTAAAATTTTTGTGACACCTGAACCGAACACTATATTCCTATGAACTTCTACTGGTCTCCTTTTTTAATTTTTAATTTGACATTTTATTTTCACTAAAATATTTATAGTCCTAAACATTTAGCCGACTTTCCAATTAATTGTTTAGTGGACTGGTCAGTTGTTCTGCCATTTGCGAAAAAATATCTTGTTTTAAAATTAGATCTCAGTTTTTTATATTTCTTTTTCTCCGTGATATTTCCTGTTTGCAATCCTTTATAAAACATATTTTCTCTCAAACGAGTTTACAGAGCTGAAACAGGGTGTCGAAATTATTCAACGCCAAAATAATAAATTCATTTGAATGGTTTCAATTATTGATTGAGGAGAATAAAATAAATTGTTTCAATTCTGGTAACTGCAGACAGACGCAATGAATATCAGCGTTGCTCCATTTATTTGAACACATCGTAGGTTTGTTGACTCACAAGCTCTCGTCAGAGTTCATTAACATTTCCGTAAATGTATTCTGTCATTTATTATTACTAAATGTGTTTGCCACTTCTCTTACTCATATATGTTTGACATACTCCAGGCATTTCGTAAATGATATTAATTTATTCCACTTAGAAGCATCTGTCGAGTATTTGTTTATCTGAATCAGGATGACTATACTCCATATTTTAGTTTAAATAAAGACTATATTAAAGAAAAATGAATCGCTATCATTAAAAATGGATTTTATTGTGAATAATAAATTCGAACAAGCAAAATTTACATGAGTGGATTTAATTGAAATATAATTTGGAAAAAAATAAAAATTTAATGTAAAAATATAAACGGCAAGCAAGCAAACAAAAACAATGATAGAAAAGGCGAATGATAAAAATGAAACTCATTTCATAATAACATCAGTATTGTCTTTATGTTTCTGTTCACACTATTAATAAATTGGCACAATAAGCCAGTTTCTATGAGTTTCTGAGAATAAAGCAAGACAATTATAATCAACGCTTTTTTGTATCTAAGCCTATTCTCTAGATACACTCTTTCAATGGTACCGGAAGGGTTGAGCATCTTGCAGTATACGCACGTAATCATGAATTATGGCGGTTTGAGAACGTAGCTGTCTTCAATGTACATCTCTTTTTATTTTTATTTATTCCGTTGGAGAACAGTTAAACATAGAACAAAGTTACTGTATTTTTATTTTATGTCTGATCATCTTACTTATCATAAAACTTACCTTTTTATCTTGTCCGCAAATGATTTTTTTTCTTTACTTGAACCTGACTGTAAGTTTCTCCATGGAGTCCTCTCGCGTGTCATGTGACCAAAATATTCAAGTATATTGTATCTGAACAGTAAAATTATAGTCTTACTTTAATGCCAAATTTCCGCTCTGAAGAGAAAATTCGGGAAGACTCAGCAAGCACTTCATGAGTAGAGCTGTTGTAAATTTGGTGATCCTACTGTCTTTTCAGGTATTCTAGTCCAGTTCCAGTTTTTGAGCTTATTTTCGGCGGACGTCATTATTTTGCAACGTCTTTTGATTTCTTCGTCACATCTTCCAATGTTAGAAATAATAGAATCAATATAAACTAACTTTCGATTGTTGCACATTTTGCTATAGGTTGGTCAATTCTAAGTATCAAAGGAGACTGATTTTTTTAGTAATTATAGCAAAATTGGCATCATCAGCATGCTGTAAGTCATCCGACTTTTTACGGAGATACGTTTACCCCGTTGCTTTAAGATAATTTGCATCAAATATTCTGTATAGATGGTAACAGTAATACAGTATGTATACTTGTCGAACGCCAACTTCAATATCAAAGGTTTTAAAGTCTGCATCTATACACAGATGCATCTATCGCTTTGCTGTCCTCGTAGACTCCTTGTAAGAAATTCCAGGTGTTTTAGTACATGCATTTTCAAAAATTAACTGCTATAATTGTCACCATTTAACAGTATCAAAGTCTTTGCGATGTTCACAAAACAGACGTAAGAGTGTTAAATTCTCTAATTGTTTTTGTTTTTAATGTCCGTACGGCGATTTGTTCTCTTTTTATGAAACTAAAATTTAGGAGCGTAATCGCAATCAAACCAAAACAGTCCCGCAACAGATTTGTTTGCGGATGTCTACAAAGCAGATGTAGAGAGGAGTGTTAAATTCTCTAATTGTTTTTGTTTTTAATGTCCGTGCGGCGATTTGTTCTCTTTTTATGAGACTGTATCATTTAGAAGCGTATTCGCAATCAAACCAGAACAGATCCGCAACCGATTGGTTTGCGGATGTCTACAGAGTAGTTGTAGAGAGGAGTGTTAAATTCTCTAATTGTTTTTGTTTTTAATGTTCGTACGGCGATTTGTTCTCTTTTAATGAAACTGTATAATTTAGGAGCGAATTTGCAATCAAACCAGAACAGATCTGCAACCGATTGGTTTGCGGATATCTACAAAAAGATATAGAGAGGAGTGATAAATTCTCTAACTTTTTCGAGTAACGTTGTCATTACGGGTATTTTTCTCATGTAGCTTCCCCATTAATAAAAATGGCTTGTTTTTGGAAGATATCCTTTAGGACATGGTAGGTTACTCTAATACATCTTTTCTACCAATTTTTTATTCTGTTAATGCATAGATTTGTAAACAAAATATGTGCTTCTGGCATAATAAATTTTGGGAATGGGCAATTTAATAAGTTCGTCGAAAAAAGTTTAAATAAAGTATTAAAATACTTGTATTTTAAATATTGAATATATTGGCGTTAATTTTGTAGAAATTCATTATTCATAATTAAATGAAACTACGTGATGTAGTATTATTTCTACTTTCTTTAATTTCTTTACCACGATCTAGGTTTCGTTGTATTACAACATCATCAGGTGGGATATTAGCAAAGATTAGCAAAGATACTTGTATTTTGTTTCTATTCTCTCCATGATCTCTTTTTAGTGATCATTTTTTTCTCTTCGATATTAATAACTATTAATATCGAAGAGAAAAATATGGTCACTAAAAAAGCAAAAAACAGAAAATTAGCGTTAGATATCAATAAAAACTTCACAGAAAAATTTTCATTGATAAGATTGCATATATTAACAGTGTCGTTACTTGGAAATGTATCGACATTTTTTCTAAACATTCCTGAGCGATTACTGAAAATTTGGGTAATTAAACTGTTATCATTTATTGGTATTCTTAGTCTCAAGTGGCTACTCGAACATGATTATATGATAATTTTGTTAAAAACGTTATAACTACTATGTCTACAGTAAGGCCTTAGCTTTTCGTTATCTAGGTGCACAGCAGCACAGCACCAATTTCCGAGCCGCGCTACGGAACACTCTTTATTCGAAGCGCTTCGAAACTATTTGGCACCCCCATAACTCAGCTGCAGCTAATACTCTACAGATCATAATAACCTGTAAATATTTTCAAGAACAGCTAGAAATTTGGTATTTGTATAGTAAATAAACATTTATTTATTTGGGATTATAAATTTGTTTAATATTTATTCGACGATAGATGGCGCACACTATTTTTTTAAACTCGATATGTTTTTGTATTATATTACTAAATATAGGCGATTTCTTTATGTGCGATAGGATTTGTGTTAGTTATAATATATATATAATTGTTATTTGATTTTAAAAGCTAATCTTTTGGTTTTGAAAAAACGGATTTTCTTTTGCAAGTATTTAGAATATTTTTGACATTTTACGGTTTGCAGAATTTTGTCTTAATGAAAAAATATAATATCAATACAATTTATAGGCCAAAAACTTTAAAGTATCGGTTAAATTTTTATTTTACGTCTATGTCAGCACGTTGTGGTTTTTCCTAATACATGATGAAGGCGTGAAATGGTTCAGATATCTTACGTTTACTATGCAAATTTTACAATTACATTTTAAAATTTTACAAAATAAAATGATTACAATAATTTCTATGACTTTCTTCGAAGTTGAAAACATCATACAAATATATTTTGTTATGGGTATTAGTTTTAAATTTAAATTTTGAAATTTTGAAGTGCAATGTCGAAATTTTGAGAAAAACGAACCACAAAATCAGTGAAATTCGAAAAGTTGCAAGGTGGTAAAAATAGTGTCATTTTTTTTTAATATTATTTCATTTAGTATAAAATAACATTGAAAATTTTCTCAAATACTTATATTGTTTCTAATTTTTTTAAAACTTTCAACGAGAGTCTAAAATTATAAACCATAACCTTGTGAAATTTTATATTTTACGTTATAAGAAAACTATTTTGCCATCGAAATTTGAAAGCTAACGTGGAAAATGTAAAAGAAAAATAATTTTTGTGATAAATTAATCATTTTCATCATACTCGTAAATTACCTAATTTTTTACTCTCACCCCTATAGTAAGTACTTACATGTAATAAAAAAAAAATGGTATGTACCAAAATTGTTTCAAAGGCCGAAACAATTTTGGTACATAAAACTACATGACCCATTTCATTATCTCTGCCCTTTTTCACCTATGTCTGACACCTATCATTTCTGATAGCTTTCTCTTTTTCATTATTCCCCTCTGCCTCTCCTCCTCTCTCCCCCTCTCTATCGGTATCTCATTCCTTCTATAAAATTACATGACCCATTTCATTATCTCTGCCCTTTTTCACCTATATCTGACACCTATCATTTCTGAGACCTTTCTCTTTTTCATTATTCCTCTCTGCCTCTCCTCCTCTCTCTCTCTATCGGTATCTCATTCCTTCTATAAAACTACATGATCCATTTCATTACCTCTGCCCTTTTTCACCTATGTCTGACACCTATCATTTCTGATAGCTTTCTCTTTTTCATTATTCCTCTCTGCCTCTCCTCCTCTCTCTCTCTCTCTCTCTCTCTATCGTTATCTCATTCCTTCAATAAAACTACATGATCCATTTCATTACCTCTACCCTTTTTCACCTATGTCTGACACCTATCATTTCTGATAGCTTTCTCTTTTTCATTATTCCTCTCTGCCTCTCCTCCTCTCTCTCTCTCTCTCTCTCCGTATCTCATTCCTCCTATAAAACTACATGATCCATTTCATTATCTCTGCCCTTTTTCACCTATGTCTGACACCTATCATTTCTGATAGCTTTCTCTTTTTCATTATTCCTCCCTGCCTCTCCTCCTCTCTCTCTCTCTCTCGGTATCTCATTCCTTCTATAAAACTATATGATCCATTTCATTATCTCTGCCCTTTTTCACCTATGTCTGACACCTATCATTTCTGATAGCTTTCTCTTTTTCATTATTCCTCCCTGCCTCGCCTCCTCTCTCTCTCTCTCTCTCTCTCTATCGGTAGCTCATTCCTTCTATAAAACTACATGATCCATTTCATTATCTCTACCCTTTTTCACCTATGTCTGACACCTATCATTTCTGATCGCTTTCTCTTTTTCATTATTCCTCTCTGCCTCTCCTCCTCTCTCTCTCTCTCTCTATCGGTATCTCATTTCTTCTATAAAACTACATGATCCATTTTATTATCTCTGCCCTTTTTCACCTATGTCTGACACCTATCATTTCTGATAGCTTTCTCTTTTTCATTATTCCTCCCTGCCTCTCCTCCTCTCTCTCTCTCTATCGGTAGCTCATTCCTTCTATTGCGATACGTTTTACCTTTTATCGTCTTTCATAACATCAAGTTGGAGTAACGAAATTCTTTTCATATGATTGACCATCTGTACTACTACTTTACTTCTTCTTAATTGTCATATCTTCATTACTGAAAATTATGCCCGTTTTGAAGTGTCTTGCTAGAAAAACTAACCAACTATTTCCACATGACCCCATCTTCGGCTTGCCTCAGAGCGGCAGTAATAGGGAGTCTCATGATGATCATAATATGATAACACCCGAGGTTATGATATCGACCTCGAGGTCTTTTGTCCTCTACTTTCCCAATAACAACCAGTTCATTCCGGTTATCTAACTGTCCATGAGCTATATGGTCAAAGTAACTGAAAACTCGTTAGTAATAGAAGATTGACAACTTGGGCTAAATTATGACTTAATCTAGTAAACAATTGTATCAATTAATACATTGTAACTTTATTTTAACAATATTTATGATCGATAACTTTTGCCTGTGACAGAATTATTGTTATACTACAAATAAAAGCCTCGCCTATTAGGGCTCCATAGTGAAACAAAGAACCCTTATAAATTCATCATGTCCGTCCGTCAATCCATCGATTTGTGTGTCTACACGTCCATTTATCACAGTATCATAATTTAAACACTAAGTTAATTGGGTTATTATTGAATAAATTTTTCAAAATTAAATGGAGATTTCATTCACTAATTTCCCTAGGCCCCTTTTGTGAAATAATCAGCTTCAGTGATGTGCAATGTATTAACTCCTCCACTCTCTCAATTTTTTTTTGCAATAGATTTGAAAATGTTAAACTAACTTTTAATTAGAACTTACAGTTTACATTAGGTATTTTAGTTAACTCGTATTAACAATTTTAACAGAAATAGACAACTATGAAACCCTACTCTATGCGCGTTTTCGCAGAATTTGAACAATTTTTATACAAGCACTGTAAGAGCTATCTCAAATTTAGATAGCACACAGTCATCCTACTATACACAACAATTACTCTCATACCAAAATACGTAGGTACAAGGACGGACCCAGTCAGTAGGAACACGACGAAACAAAGGGATCAAACCCGCATCTTAAACCGACCGCAAGGATATTCAGTGAAGACGAAGCATAAATCAAGGGATATCCTAAATGGTAATAAAATGTGTCATCAACGAGGGTGGGGCTGCAGGAATTTCAATTAAGCAGCCGGTATGATCATCAATCATGCTGCTTGTCAAATCTTGTGGTTATATTGCTGATGGGGGCTCGAGGGTGAATGAGCTTTATCTTAGCGGAATAAGTAGTCGTGGCGATGGTAATTTAATCTCAAGGTAGTTATAAACTTAAAGTTTATCAAAATAAATATTGAATGAAACTGGACTCATCTATTATGATTTATCTATGAGAAGAATATGTTTTTTCTTTAAGATTCTAGAAATCAAAAAATAAAAATACTCTCCAGTAATTTATAAGAACATATAGATTAATTATCCCAATACATAAATAAAAAGTGAATATTTTGTTTCTTTTATAGATCTCGATTTACCTCAAACTTGGAAATGAATTTTTTTTACGTAAATCCCATCGATCGAGATCGTTTTTCAAATGCAATCGACATGACATATGAATACTTCGTTACGATGTCTCTTTCGCAAGATGAGAGTCTTCGAATTGTCAAAAAATGGTTATAAATTGCTTTAATAAATTAAATAGATGTGGACAATCAAGTTATTTTTACCCTTGTAAAGTATATATTACGCAATGTACTTAAATATTCAAAATAATAGTAATATATATGACACTTTAATAAAAATGCAATGTATCCCTTGCTGTGGAAGCTTTGATTCGTCGCGTCGTTACATAAATAGATACCGGATCCGCGTATTTTGAATTCTAATCCTAATAAACAGGTTATTTTTTTATTTAAGTTTGTTTATCTTTCTTCTTATATATTTGTACTAAAGCTATGTAAAAAATATTAACTAAACTTATATTGATAACGTGTTGATTTCTCTGGTGGCCCTTTGGGAAATGAATTTATGATAGAATCGACAGATACTTTTTAAACAGTTTACTTAATACTGAAGTATAAAGATTTTTTCTACGGTTTTCAATATTTTGAACAAACTTCAATATTATACTGATATAGCAAGTAATTTTTGTTGAACAGCGATGCGAATAGTCAATAAATTAATATAACTGGGAAGTAGTGTAATTCAGTAAAATGCTCTGAGCACATGCGTATAAAATGTGACTATGGTGTCCCCAATTTTACAACATTTTTCCAATGGTTTCTAGGTTTTTCGATTGAAGAAAGCATGTGAAAACTCAGATTTTCCTTTTATAGCAATGGAGAACATGACAGAAGGTGTTTCCTCTTTTTTAGTTCTTTTTGAGTTAATAAAGACACCATTAATATGGGATTTCCGTAAAAAAATTAAACAAAAACTCTCAGCGAGACAAACGGATAGTGCTATAAGCATTCAATATAATTGTAATATTTCATACATTAGTTCCATAATAGGTTGCTAGGGAATCTACTACTTTCCAATAGACACTAGTGTATTTCACATTGTTTAGGAAAGAAACTTATGTTTTCGGTAGGTAGATAGCGAAGTAAGAATGTACAGATAGATAAAAAAGAATGAAGCGACTATACAATTAGTATAGATACTAGTGTATTTCACAGAGTTTAGGAAATAAACTTATGTTGTAGGTAGGTCGGTAGACAGATAACGAAGTAAGAATGTAAGAACAGATAGATAAAAAAGAATGAAGCAACTATACAATTAGTAGGTAGGTAAGTATTTACAGATATACACAAAGGCGTGAAGTACTGAATATGGTTGAGTCAAAAAAGCGAAATATTTTTGAATGTATCTGTTTAGCTTTCAATAAATCAGGTATTTTTGAATTCTGTATATGTGAGAGAAAGATAAAGGCGTCAACTTAGCAGCTATTCTCAAATCTATAATATTCGCAGTATAAGCAAATTTATTTATATTCGAAAACAATATTGTACTGCAAAAGTTTTCGCATCTATATTATATTTACTTTTCAGTGCCATTATTCCGTGCCCATTTGCAGTAGGTTCATTTTTCTGTTAGTTTTATTAATATTATAGAATTTTATATATGTAATCTTGAATAACAAGCCATATTACACCTATTTGAGAAATTGCTTGGCAACATTAGGTACATGAAAAACTAGATTATCAAAAGACATATAAAAGATTATGAAAAGTCATATCACGCTGCGCCTGGATGACAACGTGAATGCATGCAGATGTTTTTAGAGATAAGATAGGACGATAAAATCACAAACCAGTAGTTGTCAATCTTTAATTTAATACTATATAAACTTATATTTACATTTGGAAACGGCATTAATTGCTTAGTTTACCCGTATCGACGGGCTCTTCATTTCTGGATCGTAGTTGCCGGATGACATTATTGACGCTTAAACAATCTGTTTCCGGTGAATTCTCCCCATTGCGATGGTAGCGCCTGGACCACATCATAAATTAACCAATTTTTTTCATTATGTGGAGCAGGCTCGTCACAGAAAATTACCTCATTTTGTGCTTTGAATATTGTATTGTACCATTACCATACCATATAATGAATTTGTCATTTATCTAACCTGAATGTTGAAAAATTTGATATCAAAAAGCAAATTATGCTATTAAAAATGTGGTTTAATTGATACAAGAAACTGTTAATGTTGTAATTAATTCCCTGGCACTATTTTAAATATTTATTATTAAAAAAAGGAAAATTACT
The DNA here is from genome assembly GCA_039881145.1 of Druceiella hillmani. Taxonomy (NCBI): domain Eukaryota; kingdom Metazoa; phylum Arthropoda; class Insecta; order Lepidoptera; family Hepialidae; genus Druceiella; species Druceiella hillmani. The sequence goes on along the minus strand of JAYKKI010000045.1, from coordinate 7,456,618 downwards.
ACTACATAAAATATTGCATGTAGTTTAATATAATGCAAAAACGAAAAAATTAATTTGACTTGAAGGATTTGTTGGATACAAGTCATTAAAAACAAGTATCAAATATTACCCCATCGCTTATATCTGGTCTACAATCATAATTGCCAACCAGCCATACGTGTAAGCAAGAAAGCACGAAAGTATTATTCACACTTTGAGCATGTTCATAGAAAGTGTAGCATTTTGGTAAGTTACCATTTTTTCCAATTTAGGTTATAAACAACCTTAGAAAAGAAAGAACAATTTAGAATTTGAGATACTTTATTATATAAAAGCATACATTGTTTATTACGAAAATATATCAATAAACACAATATAGAAATTTAAACATTAATAATTACTGTTCCGTTCAACGACATGCGCATTAGAGGTGTTAAATGTGATATGTTCCATATAGAAATTAGCTACAAATATGTTGGTTTATTTACTAGGATATTAATGCGTATTAACCTCTTGAGTAATTTATTATTATATATTTATTTAGCTACTTTAATGTATCTAATTGATACATATGGCGGACTTATTGCTACTCTAAAGCAATCTCTTACAGCCAACCATAACACCAGTGCAGCCCCGTTCGACGAACGGCCGGGAATCGAACACGGATCCCCGCGGTGCGCCACATCGTCAAAGGCCGTATGCCTTGTGATCAACCCAACACATCACGGCGACGACAGATCGCGTGGGTGTTGGGTTGATCAGATTGAGTAATCCAGTCGTTCACAAATTAGCGTATACCTGTAGACATTTCAGAGAACGAACGAACAGGTAATCATTCGAAACTGTTAATGGTAGAAACTTTGTGGAAAAAATGGAATGCACCCAATGAAATGTTAGCGTTTGTTGGTAAGCGACAGTTACTCATGTGCCATTAATATTTTATCTACTTTTTAATCTGATTATATGAATCCGGTTAAAATTGACTATATTTTTTACAGATCTTGCTTATATATTAAGACCTTTTTGAGGTATATTCGGTATATGTCCGCTCACTTTTAGGTGGGTTCAAAAATAATTGACTCTTTGTAATTATAATAACTTTTATTTGGTCCCACCGGTATCTTGACCAATCATTTCAACGTTTGGTCAGATTCGGCATTTCGTTGTTAATCTTTTCTTATTATGATCTCCGTTTCTGTTTGATATATCAAAATAAGGAGAATAATAGCTGCTATTAAACTTGTTTTTGCCTTGAAAATAATGCCTCAACTTTTAGTGACGTTCTAAATATATAGTTCGTATGATATATGCTTAAGCTCCATATACGAAACTCGGGTAAATTAGATAACTTACAAACACGATTTTAATCTTAAGCTAATGCTTCAATTTTCTCCAATGGTGGAACGTTTTCTATTATACTGGTTCTCCGTTTTGTTTTTGAGATAGAATTACTGTGGCTGCAAATGTTGGAACATGTAGATAAAATCCTTTATTGCACCGATGCCTTCAATCCATTCTCAATGTTAATTTTTCGTTATGATTTATAACCATTCCCTAAGTTCATTAATTTGAAACAAGATCATCTATCTTACAAGTAGGTTATAATAGGGGTTATAATTAGTTTGGTACAGGATAATGCTTGCGTTATTTTATATAATTAAACAGCTCTATTTACTTTATTTAATGTATACGTTAGCTAACAAACGACAATAGTGGTTGCCTTAACGTTTGCTTTAAAAATCGATGTTGTGTCACACTGGCGTTATCCTTGCCTATATTTCTCGTTAAAGTTCGGTGACTTGAGAAAAAATAATAGCATCATGTAGTTATACGAGTGGAAAGAAAATAACGGAACTATTTTGTCGACGATGACGGTTCTGTACTTTATGTATGACAGGAGAGGCATTTTTATAGGTTATTTCGTTTTGTTGTGCGTCAAGTAAGATTATTCGTCATTCCCTTTCAACATCGGCTGTAAACTGTCGAGATTTTGTTATATTGATAGGCGTTAGTATAGTAAATGGATCCGACCTAACCCACAATTCTTGAATACGGATTTTATAAGCCTTTCTATAAATACAAAATGCTTATTATAAGATGTTTTTTGGAATCTAATTTAATACATAGTTTTTATGATACAACTATTGAAAATTAGTCGTTTCTTTTCAATTCGCCCAATTAATTCTTCATGTAACGCTAAATTTACCTAACCATCAAAAGAGATATTTAAATAATTTGTATAGTCGCCCGTAACGTCAATTATTTTAGCTACTTTTACGTAAAGTAAAATAACGCCCCTTTCTAAAGTACGTAACTGTCAAAATAAAGGTTTCGTATTGATACAACATGCGAACGTCTACTTACAACAAAGGGTTAATTATTGTACCGAAATATTTATGACACCGAATACTTTACTTCATCTTGTTGGTTTAAAGAGTTTTGAAAGAGTAGCTTTTACAATTGTTATCAAAAATAACCTGACTTCAAAAAAATATATAATTCCTTATTTGTCTGATTGATGATTTAACTTTTAAGGAGTTAATTTTTAATTCTTCTTCTTTAAGAATACCATCTTCATTTTTGTAGCACTTAGTCCAACAATATAATGGCTTTTGTCGGTCTCATTTAGTCCATTTAATTCCAGCCTTTAATATTAAATTCCTTGATTTTTCATGTTTTCACGTCAATTTTTTCTACAAGACATATCACCTTTTTACCTGTTCATAAGCTGAATAACACACATCAGCATATTTTGGAATCTATTTTTTGTTCTTTATAGAACACTGATAAGGTCACCAGAAGTTAAATTGCTAACAAATTGCTTTACGTACATTCAAATCAGCAAACGAATCTTGCATCGAATTTCAGGTTCGCATCCCGTAACTCAATTAAAATTCATATGCATTGTCACTGTATGAAATTTGATGGTTTCTTAGTTTATTACAGAATTTTTTTAAGATTTATAAAGATTAATTGACTTTTATATTGCAAATTTATACATGCAAAAATATAATACAGAAAAAATACGTATATAGATTAAAGATATTTTAGAAAAAAAAAATAAATTTGAGAATGAATGTATAGTTTACATACATAAATTACAGAGAATAAATCACTTATTTATTAAATTCTTGTAAGCCGACTCGTTGGATATGTTTCACGTAAAAATTATTAGACGAATTTTGGCGGGGTAATATTATAGAGCTTAAAGTCGCAATGAAGTTTAAACTAAAACTAAATATACATAATCTCGAAACGATGTTGAAAAGTTCAGAATTATTATCTATTTGTCTCTTTTTTATGCTCATCCAAATTAATATTATAAAAGCAATAGATGGGTGGGTGGATGGATGTTTGCCTCTATAACTCCGTAATTTCTGAATGGATTCTGGTACACGAATAGATAATTGCTCTGGTTAATATATATGCTTTATCCCAAATCCTGAAGTTGTTATTAAGGAAAAACATTCATATTTATTAAATTCATTAGGTTCCTCCTTGGAACGTAGTATTGATACCTATACAATGCATCCAAAATTTTCAAATTTGATCGGAGTTCCCGTGGGATGGCACACAAAATCTCTCCCGTTTTTTTTAATTCGATCACGGTGCTACAACTGAACAAGTACGGATTTTGAAAATATCGAACTAGAGATAAATTATGGCCTGTATTAACTCACCACGCTGTTGGTTTAGCAACATACTGATTTAATCTAAACCAACAAAGTAGCGGGCTTAGTTCTATAAACTAAAATTACTAAATAAATTTAAGCATTGTTGTCATTATTGTGTTACTTAAAGCCTAGGAGAAAAATTAAATGAAAATTTGAAAAATCTAGCAAAAAGACATCAGTATATCGATTGTCAAGATATTTTTAACCATTGAACACTGTCGTTAACAACTGGACTAACAAAGAAGTTCTGATGAGCAAAGCGTCTGACCAAAAGGTAATTATAATATTAATGTTAATAAAATAATTTAATGGCCCAGAATCGTAAATCCTTTAATTATTATTGATCAGGTTTTCAGGTGTAGATAGGACTAGGCTTAATCATATCCAAGTACGATCGGTTTGACGTCATAAGCGATATAATCTGTAGGCTCTAATGAAAATATATGTATATCATTCACCAAGTGATAGAAGTGTCGATTTACAAAGTGGTCGATTACCTATCAAGGGCATTTTCAGCTTATACTTTTAGGTCGATACAGCTTATTTCTATATTTTCATATTTTTGTAATCTGTACAAATGTAATAACAGAATCGATTGAACAGAAATCGCTCGATAAGAGTTCTAAACCAAGCGATATAAATTCGTTAATAAGAATAAAAATGTCTTGAAGTTTTTTCCAATGGATAATTAATTCTATTTTTAGATATTTGTATGCTACTCAATTACAATTTAATCGTGCAACAAACATCCATAAAATGTTACACGTAAATAGCTTATGATTAGGAGTAACATATAGATTATTTTATATACCCACAATTTATGTAATTACATTTGTATTTCTAATACAAATATGCAACGAATCTATGTAAACTTGGATATTGGTAGTCGGTGAATTATGTATTTTACACATTCCCAATAATATTTTCGTGAATTGCCATCAGACAACGTTCCATTATGATGTATTCCATATTTTCCATATTTTTCCAATTGTTTCAAAAAATTTAATTCGCTCAAATATGAATTAGTCCATTGATATGAACATGCAGCTATAGCAAAGACCGACGAACAAGCGGATACAATAGTGATTGACGAACAAGCGGATATGAGAGTTACTGATGAACAAGCGGATATAATGGTGATTGACGAATAACCGGATATGACAGTTACTGACGAACAAGTGGATTTAACAGTGATTGGTGAACAAGCGAACAATACATATAATATTTAACCTAATTCTAAAAGCTCGAAATTTGGCTATCGAATCCAAAAATGTAGTCAAGAGCGGGTCGAAAAATGTCATAGTGATTCTCAGATTTATCGCGTTTTCGTTCCGTAGTATTTCCACTCTACATGTGTATGCAAAAATATATTCATGCAATTGCATCTTTAATTATTTAATAATATATTAGGAAACGACTTTATTGATAAAAAAAGGTAGGAGTGAGATGTAAAACAATGTTATTAGATTGGATAATATTTTTGCTATAAATTCGGGACATTCCTAGAAATGATGTAGAAATGCGCCCGATTAAAAGTTCAAGTAGTTCAAAAACCGCTAGCACCAAGCCGTTAATCTCATTGTGCCACAGAAAATGGTTTGCGTTTCTTCTACTGATGAATTCCACTCGGGTCAACCTGTGAAGACTGCCACAAATGATATATGACAAGCGATAGATGAATCAATGGTATACTACGGAATCACGAAAATTTGATTCTGTTATTTCAAGAACGAGGATTATAATCTTGGAGACAAATCCTGTTCCGAACGCTCTTTTGGATTAAATATACAACTATTAAAACATAAATGAAGGGGGCCCTTAACTACACAACAGTATAACTTAGGAAAAGATCTGAAGTATAATATTTAAGTACCTCCCAACAAAAAGTTAAGATTAAAACTTATTAGTAATAATATATCAAACGTGTCATTTGCTTGCATTTGAAAAGACCCATTTAATGATATCGATCTTAATAGAGTAAATAAAAAAAAATAGATTCATTTTCTTTGGAGAGGAAGGTTATCTCAAGCTTCTTATCCTTTACAACTTTCTTTACCAATACAAAAATACAAAAGCATAAACAGGCAGACGTGATGAAATTTTTGAAGTTACTAATTTCTACGGAACCCTAAAGAATGGATAATTGTTTTCTTAATATTATAACTCATTAATTGAAGCTGAGAACTGTTGTATTCATTTCACTAGCTGTGTCTCGCTGTTTAACTCGCTTAGAAATATCTAGATTATGCTGTTTCTCTCCCCATGATCAATCAACATATCCGTTCTGCTCGCCAAATGAACACCGTCGTCGGAGTCGTGATATATTGACGGGATTACTTGGGATGATTAGTTAGTAAATGAACTAAGTTTGTCTCTTCTTCGATTCTGTTGCATTTTTATCTTTACTCTGCCCCTATGAGTTGAATGGATTATAAACAAATTTATTGGAAAAATAATTTTGGTACAAAAACTCATCTTCCTCGAGTTTAATTTTTTTGTACACTAAAAGGATTTTTGAAATCAAATACGCGGTTCGGGAGACTAGCGCGAACAAACAAATAAACATATAAACTTTTATGCTTTATACATTATTATAGATAAAGTAACGACCGGTAAGCGGTCGTTATAATTTTATTATAATGTTTACTCTTGATATTTATAATATTTTCTCGTAATCTGTTTATTTTTTCAAATTTAATTTTGAATAAATTAGATTTTAAATAACGGATGGAATTATTTCAGTAATACTTCCTTTTCAAGCCTGATAAAGAAAATTTAAAAGGAACATATATTTTTAGAACCATTCAATATACATCTTGCCTTTCTCCAACAAAACAATCGTCTCTACGCCAAGTCCCAATTATTTTAGGTATTCACTTTTTTAGTCAATGCATTTACGAAACAAAAGGTTCTCAAAGAGTTTTGTCCTTATATATCGAGGCACACAACCTTAAAAAATACATAGGTATACCAATTTTATGAATCATAACGTAGACGATAAGATAAAAGCAAACGTGCCTTTTAGTTAGATTCCTTATCGCAAGTAATTATACCTAAGATATTTGTTTTAAGAAACACGTATTTGGTTTAACTTCTTGAAAATTTAAAAATATTTTTCATTTTGATGTTTATTATTGATAATGTCACCGAAATCCTGTTTATAATTTTTGTTGAATTTTTAATAGGAAAGTTTGAAGAGAGAGAAGGTGGATTAATTTTCCATTAGAAAGAAAAATGTATACCAACTGACAGCAAATATTTAAACATTTTTATAGTTCCGTATCTTAAAAGGAGGGTACAGGAAACAGTATTCTCATAATATCACTCACATATCTGTCTGTCAGTTTTTTTTTCTTAGAAGCGGCCTCACGTAGAAACTTGAAATATGGCCTAGTAATAAAACATATTAATCAAACATATAATAAATCCTCATTTAAATATTGAATATATTTGGCGTTAATTTTGTAGAAATTCATTATTTACAATTAAATGAAACTACGTGATGTAGTATTATTTCTACTTTCTTTAAGTTCTTTACCACGACCTAGGTTTCGTTGTATTACAACATCTTCAGGTGGGCTATTAGCAAAGATACAACGAAAATAGTAATACGGCGAAGAAGTAGTAATAAAACGATACCTAGGTCGTGGTAAAGCACTTAAGGAAAGTAGAAATAATACTATATCGCGTAGTTTCATTTAATTGTCTCAATTAAATAATTAATATTTTTTTAATTCCACATATATTGCCGAGTATCGGTTAAAACGGCTAGTTATAAATTTCTTAAAATTTATTTTCCGTAATTTTAGGTATAATAATGCAAAAAAATGTGTTCCCCCGAATTTATTCAACCTAAAATTAAGGAAAAATGAGGTTTTTAGAATGCGAAATTTGTAGAAAAATTATGACGATTATCCTAGACCTTAGAATTTTCATGATGGAACGTTTTTACACCCAGGTAAGGAAGATATAGGAAATGATATATTTGCGTTGTGAAAAATTAATATTTGTAAATAGTTGAATAGAAATATTGCGTACCATTTATAAACGGTACGGAACCCTCATAGTGCAAGTTCTATTCACACTTGACGAGTTTTCTATTCTAAATTTACAATACAGTCTACTGAAAGAAATTAAGTACAAATTGTTTACAATTGTTTACGTTCTTCTGCAAGCCACATCTTTTTAGAGCTTCTGAGCCAAATGGCAACGGAACACCTTTATAATTTCGCCCTGTACGTCTAAGCGTATGTCTGTCCATATGTCACAGCTATTTTACTCGGAGACTATTTGCACTATAGATATGAAATTTGGATGATAGGTGTCTTTTATGAACCACTTTACAACGAAATAATGGAAGAATTATGAAAAAAATAACATTAGAGATGGAACTCCATGTATGTAACTGAGAGATGAAAAAAATTGAGTGTACATCAGGGCGCATGGGGTATCGTCAGATAGTTCTTAAAAATGATATAGAAGTTCCAAAAAACTTTTTTATTTAAGTCAGTAGTTGGTGAGATATGCACTTCTAAATCTTAAAAAGTGTCCTTCCCCCTCTAACTTTTCAATTAACGTGGGTAAAATTCTGAAAAAAAATTAACGTAGTAGAACTTAAAATAAATTTTCAACGAAAATTGGTTTCAATAAGATATATTGTGCAGTTTTTGAGATATGGGATATTTACGGTACCGACCGCAGCAATAACTTCGTTTTTCACAGTGTCTTTGAGAAATACAAATTTATAAGTTTAATATTGTTTGAAATCCTTCGTATGTCAGTTGTTCGGTGGCATATTTAATGCATCCAATTAACATTTTTCTCTTATTTAAAATCAATAAATATAAGTAGATTAAGAAGCTGTATCTACTTAATTTTAATATCCCATTTTCTTATAGAAAATTCTTATAAAAGATAAATTCGAAAAAGTACTCTACTCATTATTGAGTTGATCGAAATCTACGAGTATATGCGCAATTGAATACACTTTATATGTCGTTCGTTCCTAGTAAATACCTCATTTAATAAAAAACGAACTGCAGCGTGGGACACTGTCGCAGTTATTTTCGTGAAAATGTGTATCTCTACCATGTAGTATATTGAAATTAAATTAAATTTTGTTTGAATACCTCTTGCAAATATCAAGTTTATCGTCCGAAAATCGTAAGCTGAAATTGCCCTTTATCCATTTTACATACAAAGTGTCAAGTTGAAATTACTTCGATAGTTTCTGTCGTAATAACTTAGATGGAAACTGTCGCCTGTTTGAGTGCGATTACCTCTCCACGCCCGGCATCGATTTTAACGACATTTTAATGTTAAAATAAATTATAAAGTATAAAATAAATTATTTTATATTTAGTGAAAATAGGCTTCGAAATTTTAATTGCATTTTGCTCAAAACAATATTTTTCAAATCAGTTATCCCACTTTCTTAAAATCTATCTCGTTTTAATTTAGTATACTTCTTCAAAATTCATAAATGCTGATCCGAAAATTTTTGTCTCATTTTTTATTAACCAAAAATTATCAAATTTTCATAGAAAATTAAAGTTTTGACCTTAAAAAAACTACAATTTTGAACGAGAAGAGAATATCATAAAATAAAAATATTTTATATTTTTTTTTGTTTGTCTCAGATAAATCTACTTGCCACAATCAAGATCAACGTAAATCCCGATTAAAAAAAAAACACTGAAAAACGATTGCTGCAACACTGTGGTTTATTTTCTCGTGTGAAATGAAATAACAGTATTTTAAAAACATGAGTTTCTTTAATTGAGTTGTCAGTTTGTAAGTCTACTGAATATAAATATATTTAAGATGAATTACTGATACACAAACTTAATTAACGTAATTACATTTGTAAGTGATTGCAATGCTTAAAATCCAGTTTCATGCCTATGATTTCAATGAGTCAAGTATAACAAGATTGTATTATTTAAATAAGAGGTAAAACAATTTATTGAAATATAAATAGCCAGTCATCCGACGAGTTTTATACTTTGTACTGTGAAAATTTACTTTGCTTTATTTGCAAATAGGGAGAGGATCTCAGAGGAATTATATTTTTTTCTGGCTGAAAGATAAGTACAATTTAATTGCTCGCAAATTACAATTTCATCTTCTGAATAAAATGTTAATTTAGTGACGAGGCTCACTTTCACATTGGAGGATATGTGAATAAGCAGAACTTTCGTTACTGGGATGTCCATAACCCAAGACAAATGCATCAAGAGCCTTTACATAAGCCTAAAGTAACAGTCTGGTGTGCCATGTCTGCATCTGCAATCATAGGGCCTTATTTCTTTGAAAATCAACGTGGTCACACTGTAACTGTGAATTCGGAGAGATATGCCCAGATGTTAAATGACTTTTTCAGAGTAAAACAACAGAATAGTCTATCCTTCAAATAAAACACATGGTTCCAGCAGGACGGTGCCACAGCTCACACTGCTAATGTGTCCATGAATGCAGTGCGGCAGTTATTTCCAGGAAAAAGACATATCCCGAAACGGTACCGTACCGTGGCCACCTAGGTCACCCGATTTAAGCCCATGTGACTTTTTCTTATGGGGATACTTAAAATCCGTTGTTTACAAAACAAATCCGAGCACTGTGACACAACTTAAAGAAAATATTCGAGCCGTAGTCAGTAGGATACCCCAGTCGCTCTGCAAACGCGTTTTTGAATACATGCGTGCTAGACTCGAAGAGTGTATTAGACTCGATGGCCGCCATTTGGAAAACGTGGTTTTTAAAAAATGAAATCCGCATTTGTTTTTATAAAGTTAAAATAAACCTACTTTGTATTAGAGGTGTAGTTTTTTTTTAATTTTTCAAACATTGAAATCTGCCACTGGACATCCTGTACAAAGAACTGATCTGTCAACCACCTTATCCTTTATATTTGTCTAACCAGTTTACCTAATATTTATTTCTACAACGACCCAAGTCACGCGCTAATGTTTTTGCTTAATAAGCTTAGTTCGTTCGTGCCAATAATGATAATAAATGTCTTGTTAGGTGTCAAATCGTCCAATATTAGGCTTCCATCTACATGGAGCCTCCGCCCAGTCAAGGACATTGCGCGTGTCCTGGTACAGTTGACTAAGGAACTAATCGATAAACTTTGAAACGGACCGTAAGAGTGGAATTATATTATTATTAACGCATGTTAAGAGAACGATATGTGTGTTGTTTGATAAATGTACTTAAAAATAAATTAAATAAAATTATAAGTGTCGATAAAACAAGTATCTGATCTTTATGAAATATATTTAAGATGACGTATATGTTATATTTAACCATCATATTTATTTTAAAACCTTTTAAAATAAATACCGCCATCTAACGGAGAATTATAAAACTACGTTTATTCATGTATGATGGCTGCTTATTGTCTGTTAATTAATTATCTATTCAGTAGTAAGATTGTCGAATGAAATGACATCTTGGATGATCTCTATTGCAGATGTTGACGAAGCCTTTAAAGCATAAAACTATTGTTTCGTTGAGATCCGTCCAGTAGCTCATATGTAATGTGATTGGGGTTACAAGATGTCCAGGATTGTCCCAGAATTTGTGATGTTGTCTCATGTCCAGGAATGTAATAAGTTTGTCCGAGAAATGTAAAAAATTGCGGTAATTCTTTAAAAATTGTCTTTATTGGCATTTTTTGCGAACCTATATATGCCATAGCTGCAGTGCAGTTTTATTAGCTTGATCAATAGGAAACCGGTATCGGATGATCACGAATCTAATTAATGTATAATTACAAAATTAGTGTAAATTACGAAGAATCTTTCTCCAGAATTTAACAGTCGCTATTAAATAATGATGGCACTATAATAATTAAAATAACTAAATCAAAACGTTTTGCCGAACGTGCATTAAGCGCCCAATTGAAATTATAGTTAATTAATTATTAAGTGAGAAGCAAATCTTTGTAAAGTCCTTGCTGCTAAATACATTAGTATCAGCCTTTAGTAATTTGGATAAATGTGATTAACATAACGTTTGTTTTTGTATTAAATTATCATTTTATAATGAGTGAATAAACTTTGTTAAAAAGTTTACTTTATATTTTGGCAATAGAAGACAACTTTTTGTTTATTTTAATTGGTCTGTTTTTGTTTATTTTATTGGGTTCAAAGAAACCTTTTGTTGCGTCAAACAATTTTTTTAAACCGCTAGTAGTGGTAGTATCTTGGTTTGTATAGTACAGTATAAACAAAAGGAAATAAATAGAGTTACTGGAATGAGCTTTTATTTTTAACTTTACCCTAAATTCCGTTACAGGGTGCAGCCCTGTGGTAGAAATGTCCCGGAAAAGCGATTTTACATATGGATACCCTAGATGTGATGCATACGAAAATAGACAGAACGAAATAGAGAATGATAAAGTTATTTTTTTGTTTATTTTCATTTATGATATAAAATTTAATCGAAATTAGCGCCATTAACAGATAGGTGTAATTAGTTTTGGCAGTTCTTTACTTTTATCATTATTTTTTGTTTGACTTTCATCATTCGTTGCGCATTTTCATTAAATGTTATTCATGGTATTTCAGTTAACCGTGACGTCACCAGGTCTTGAAGAGGCTCCGTGGGAATACCAAGCGGATCCAGCTGCCACCGGACTCATGACGGAGACGTTGACTCACGAGCGGTCGTTGCCACACAATTTTTTGTGACCAACAAAGACCGTCTACTCACGCTTTTTATAGTTTCGTGAGCGTGGTCCGAAAGTATGCAAACCCAAATTTAATCTGACTGCTAGTGATGTTATTCATTGCTTTAATCGATATCATCATACACAAAAAATTTCAAATTCTTAAAAAAAATAAGTTATTTATTATTTCAAATATTATCAAACAAGAAAATGTATCATATTAAAGGGTAATATAATATTATTAACTTTTATTAAAATGTTTTGTTAAAAAACTTAATACAATAAAATTTGATCATTTTGTTGCAATTTTCGTTATTAATTACTAATTGTACTAAATAATAAGCAAAACAATAATAAATAACAAGTAAAAATAATAAAATCTGTAAAGAAATCAGATTTGTTTCTATATTTATTATATTTTGTATTTGTGTTTTTTTGTTGTCTGTTCTTTTCAGAGCCTCGTATTTTATATCTACGTTTTTTGTACTACTTATATCTACGTTGATCCGTAGTTGAATAAATTAAAGGTTTTTTTGAGGTGACACCTTATGTTAAATCGTTTTAATATTTGTTTATTGATCAGTTCATGGTCTGAAATATACTGTATCAATATTGCGCTACACTAGACATCCAAAGTGGGTAAAGTGAGGATGCGAATCGATGTCAGAAGTATACAATAGCAATATATCCGGTTACCAGCAGAAATGGTGAAAAATATATCGGTAAAAAAATTCAAAATTCGGACTAAAAGAAGTTATAAATTTATAAAATTTAAAATTTCATGGTCAAGTTTCGACTTTGGACGCATGTAATAAATACAAACAGTTACCTAAAGCTGTTTTTTAATATTTATTTTGTTCACATCTCTCACTGAGATCGTATTAGAACCAGTCTCGCTGTAGTCATACGACGCAGTGATTTATACAACCAGCAACAGTGAACTGAGATGCGCTTAAAAACATAGGCCATTTCATTGCATTCTGAGGAGACATTAATACGCGCAAATCTCAGTCGTGTCAACAAAAAATAGGCATGCTCGATTTGCTCCTCTGTTTTGTTTATGCTTGTTTATTTCAAACATTCAGAAAACAAAACAAAGTTATTAATTTAAACTTAAATTTGTTTACTCGTTTAAACTTAAGATTAAATAAAACTCAGAGAGACAGAGAAGATCTATTTGCACTTCTGTAAATAGCGAAAACACATGTAAATAAAACCATCACTATTTACTATACACATAACAATCGAACTTTTGTCACATCACTATGTTGTTGCTACACAAAGAAGTAGCGAATCATTTAAAATATGAGTAACTGTGTGGCGCACAGGAAAAACAAACATTCATATAATTACTAACACATTAAATCGCGAGCAACGTGGCTAATGGAAAATATCAGCATTTGCATTCATACACGTAAAAATCGAATTTTTTCATATTACTATTTTGTTACTATGTAAAGAATACATATGAGAAACAAATAATTACATAATTACTTACATATTTATATGGGGAGCAACGCGGATAAAGTTCGATACGCAAAAAAGTAGGAAATCACTTAAAATATAAGAACAGTGTGGCGCAAACGAAAAACAAATAATCGTACTTGCATATTTAAGTAGCGAGCAATGCGTATAAAGCATCAATATCAGCCTTCGTTTTCATAAACTTTAAAATTGAAAGCTTTGTCACATCACTATTTTGTTGCTATACAAAGAATTATGGAATATTTTAAAATATGAGTAACGGGGTAGTGCATACGAAATACAAATAATTATCTACATATTTAAATTGCGAGCAAAGCGGACAAAGGAAAAATATCATTTGAACGGTTGAGATTGAAATCAGTCGAGTTCATGGACATGCATCGTCGCCTTTTTTGTGTGTTTTTTTAAGGCTGTAAAATGCATTGGCGAGACGTTCGTGTACGTCTGCACGATTTTTACTAGAACTATATATTACACTGATAGATGAAATTTGATATGTTTCCGTTAAGCTACTTTCAATTGCGAGAAAATAAAAAAAGTCCAAAAAAATATTTAAAAAATACCTAAAAAGTACATACTACATACTTTTTATAAAAAATCATGCAGGGTATGGAGAAACGCGTTTCCGATATTTCAAACCAGTCACACATCTATACGAAATAACCTGAACAGTGGATGGATTTTGAAAAATCTCCGTTTTTCTCGTCTGTTCCATTACCAGAAGAAAAATTGAAAAATAATGCTTACAAACCTTCGCCTTTTTTAAGTAAATGACATGTAATTGATATTATTTTATGAGAGACGCCAGTTAACGAGTTTAAACATATCAAGCTTACTTAATAAACGTCACTGCCGTCACATACATTCGTTACGGAACTTAATTTCAGAAATAACGTAGATTAAACCAATACCAAGCTGAATTAAAGATAATAATTCAGATAATTCTTTTTCTAAGGTATACTTCCAGTCTTTTTGAAAGGATATACTCCCTGTACAATCCTATGAAAATTTAGTTAGAATCTGGCCATGAAAACAGAAGATATACCAAAAAAATCCCCAAAATTGAATAGTACAAGTACCGTGAACGAGTTTGGATGATGTAAGTTCAACCAATTCGGATGATTCTTCTTGGAAGGATATACTCCCAGTATATTTCCATGAAAATTTGGTTAGAATATGAGTGTTGAAATTGAAGAAATACTCAATAGTGAATAAGCATAAGTGTCGTGATGGAGTTTCGATGATATCAATTTATGGATAATCTAATAAAACACTACTCAGTGCGACATAATCTTACTCTTTAGCAAAATCAGAGTACAACAATGAAACCGGAAGGTGGTGACAAGAACTCTTCAGTAATGAGAAATAAATTCAAAATTTTTGGAATCGGTTCCGAGTGAAATGTACCACTCACTGGTCTGTGTGTGGGTGTACATGTACTTGAGTGAGTAGAGAAGCGTGGACTTGACACCGATTCCAAAACCTCTGGGAACAGTAGTATTTTGAAAATTTGTTTATAGTCGGAAATGATAAAGTACTGCAAAAGTTCCAACTGAGTACTCATATTTTTATTATTTTATATTTTCAGCGCTCTACTTGTTCGGTGATTATTTGAAGAGTCGATTATTTGAAGGATTATATTCTACTTTAGACTAAGTACCGACTTATTGGGCACTTCGCGACGTTAGCGTACGGGAGACTCACGGCTACTGAACTCCTCGAGAGGTTGCACGAATATGTAGTCACGTACTTCGGACTGCGATCAACTTCGACGAGCACTTCGTCGAGGTAACTTCGCGAGTAGTGTAGAGGGCGTATAAGTTCAGCATCATGTACTGAAGTAAAATTGAATTAATAAAGCATTATTCTCAAAATTAAAAATCGATTTTATTTCATATTTATTTTTGCCTATATTAATATTTTAAATTAGAAGAAAGTAATAAACGTCATATCAAGTGAAAGCAACGAAACGTATTGACATAGGGAAAGTAACATCTCCCAATACACTTCCACTTTTCTTTATCCCGCGAACATTGAACTTTGGCTCCCGGTCGACCTTTAACGCGGTCATAAAAACATGGTGCAATCGGAGTAATAACTCGCTTGCAGACTAACTCTAACGCTTGCAGACTAACTCTAAAGAGCTAGACTGACTTCATTTGCAATGCTTATCAATAGAATTAGACCATATTTAGTCTATTAGCTTTTTCTAGACATCTTTATTGTCTCTAACTTCTTGGTTGCTTTTAAAGGAAATAACTTGGCTATAAACGGAATGTCAAACATATTAAGATAATAACGATATCGTATTACGTTATCGTTATCGTCCACGTAATACGATTTCAAAAAAAAATTGCAATTTACGGATATCTTATTCCATATATTGTTAAAGGAAAATTTGTTTAGTATTTTCAAGAGTTTCCAGTGTTTTCAAAAGAAAACTCTGTAGAAGAGATGACCCTTTTGATTGTTTAATATTTTAAGTAGAATTTCATAGAACGCGGTGCGAATCGTTCGTAGTTAAATTCATCGGTGATTATTTGGTCTGAAAACAAAGACATGAAATTAGCCATTATTGCGTTCGCAAGTCTTCGCTTCGCGCTAAAATTTAAAATAATTACTTAATACTTGTTTCTAATTTAATTGTATTATTAAAAGTATAATAGTTTCTGTTAGAAAGAGTATTTCAAAAAGAAAATTGTATTTTAAAATTTTGTACTAGGAGCAAAGATGAGAAACGTAACGTATCTTAACCACTATTTATGTTTAGGTTGTATTTGTTTTATAAGATTTGGTAACAAACCCGTTTTTATTAATAACAAGCCAAATCAACAAATGTCCATTATCAAAATGGGTCTTGAGAAAAAAATATCGGTTAGTTACTGACAATTTGGCTTTATTTACTTGTTTATTTTAGTATAATATTTGTCCAAATTCAATATTTGGTGGGTTTATTTCAATTTTACAGAAACGGCCTTCATTGTTTTATCACTGCTTTTTAACGACTACTCATACGTCATGATTTGTATATTGAATATATTTGGCGTCAATTTTGTAGAAATTCATTATTCACAATTAAATGAAACTACGTGATGTAGTATTATTTCTACTTTCTTTAAGTTCTTTACCAAAGATCTTTGCTAATAGCCCACCTGAAGATGTTGTAATACAACGAAACCTAGGTCACGACCGTGGTAAAGAACTTAAAGAAAGTAGAAATAATACTACATCACGTAGTTTCATTTAATTGTTAATTGTGGATGATTATATATGTATATATATATATATATATATATATATATATATATATATCTGTATATTAGAACACATAATATACTTTGAAAGATATCAATTAGATTTTTATTTTGAGAATTTGCTTACTTTTATTTATAAATTTATCCACGAATGACTGTTGGTGTTTTCGGTTTTGCGAGAACGTTTAATTTTAAAATTTTAAAAAAGATTAAATGAAACTATTGTAGAAATTGTATATCTTCCATTTGGTTTATGGAGTACATATTAGTTTATGGAGTACATATTATCACGTTCATTTGTGTTAATTGCGAGTAAAACCTGTATGTCAACATTAAGCATTTTACTTTTCACACTTTTCACACATTTTTATCACTTTTTCAGCATTATTATAATAATTTCAAACAAATGACCTGGTCACACTAACTTATCAGCTAGCAATGAGTCGACGGTCATACTTGGGACCCAAGTCCATGGTCTCAGAACACTTTGTTATTATTGTACCTAGCTGTGACCTAACTGTTGTATGTTTAGGCAAATTACGTAGACGATGAAACGTTATTTAATGCCTCGCTATAACAATAAATGTTGTTACATATAGGAATGTGCTAAATATACACCGAGATGAATCATTCGGTTGTCATGCCCGGTTGGATTAAACTGGACACTGACATCGTACCACCGGTGGGTTAAACTGGACTCCTAGCAGTAACTCGACGTTGCGAGCAAAGTGCAATTTCAAGTGTCTTTGACCTGTAGCAGCCGTAACATCGACGAATACGAATTTTCAGAATTATTTCATTTAAATTTCGACTGGTTGTTTCATTCGAAATTCAAATGAAATAATCCGTTTCATTTTGGAACGAAACTAATTTTAAAGGAATAATCTTTGAAATAGCGATGTTGCAGGAAATTTTATTTTAATAATCCAGAGGTGTTCCATGTTAAAACTGCAGTTTACATACAACTTGAATAAGAAACACTTTGCGCACGTGATGATCATTCGGCCACTTTATTTTCATGGGACTGGTTTACTACACAGCTGTTAATTTGAAGAAATTTATTTTTATATACATATAACATAAGAAATAATTTTTTCTACAAGAAATTAAATAAACAACTACACGTGAAGATAAGGTTGAATTAACTTCATCTTTTATTAATATGACATTTTCTTTATTTACTTTGTTAATTTATATATGAACCTTATTAACTGAATACCATAACGCATACATTATCTTTATTATTTTTCAATTAATTTAAATGATTCATTACAGTCTACCGCAACAAAGATCATATTGCAGTATATTTCTCGGTGGTTTAGTTAAATTGGATAATATACACAGGCGGATGTGGCTTAACTGGTATAGAAAATATTTTAATTTCTCTAGAAAATATAACAAGAAAACAATCTATGACATTTTTATTTAAGCCTTTATCACGGGGAAATAATTTATTTTTCAACAACAAGCTGCATATTTTTGAATGAGATGAACACATTTTGAAGATTAAAGAACACGATACAATAAGGGAAGAAGTGTACGCAGGCGCGAAAACAATGGCGCACACGCCATTTTATCAGCTGTTTTGTACGTTAAGTCTGTCAAAAGTAAACTGACTAAATTTTGTTGATTTATTTATCTATTTATGATTGGTTTATTACTAATTTCGCATATACTTCATCCATTACAAGACTAACAACAGATGTACTTAATTTATTTTATTTACAATATTTTGTCAGTCATAATTATATTTAAACGTTTTGTTAAAATAAATATAATCAACATGCAAAAACAATTCTGAAAAATATTTAGTGACTAATATAATCAGATATAGCTTTCTGCAAAAAAAATCTCTATCACTCAATATTACAATGGGTTCGTTACGTGGTGTCGTTTTGCTTTGATGATGCCGCATAGCCCCAGGTGTGCATGTACCGCAGGACGCTTAACCCTTGCATTGACGTTGAAAAAGTGTACTCCGAGAACACGATGAGGTACTAAATAATTGTACTGATTATAATTTTTTATTTTGTACTCAAAAATCCACAGAAGACGACTTGCCATACCAACTTAAAAACACCTGTACACGTGCATTTGTATTTTCATGTTCATGATTCAATGTATGCGTCTCGTATATCATATTGTTAATATAAAATCTGTTTATAACATTAAAAGAACATTTTAATTCTTTCGGTTATTATAAAAACAAGGTTATCAATCTATCAGTTCCACTTTATGGGCGCGTAGACGATATATACAAAAAGTAACAGCTATAAAAACTTGTACCAATTCTCCATTAGCCTTTTTTTACTCATTTCACAAGTAACACTTGTGATGTATCACGCGTGATCTCATCCTTGTATTTGATACGTAAGCACATATGCTGATTC
Source organism: Druceiella hillmani (assembly GCA_039881145.1). Taxonomy (NCBI): domain Eukaryota; kingdom Metazoa; phylum Arthropoda; class Insecta; order Lepidoptera; family Hepialidae; genus Druceiella; species Druceiella hillmani. The sequence continues at coordinate 7,437,162 of JAYKKI010000045.1, read as the reverse complement.
GCTCACTGGAACCGTCCAAATACCCAAAACGGGACAGCTTGACTCACGGGATGCTAATCATTGGAATGCCTTGTTTGGTTTGCCCCTCAATATGGGTGTTGTGTTAAATTATCTTCTTGAGCGATTACGTCTTAATGTGCTCTTGGAAAAACAGCGCAGGACGACGATGATAAGGTATTTTAAGACTTGTTTGATAATGAATAATGGAAGGCATAATTTTATATTTGAATCACAAACGACGTTGTAAAACTGGGATAAGGTTATGTGTGGGGTCTTCTGTGCAGCAAAGATTGTATATACGAAAGAATTGATATATTTGTAAACAATGATTTAGGTCTATATATAAAGGATCTTAACCCTTAAATTGGTAGAAACATTTCGTACAGTTTGTTTTTTCGGAAACCTTTTGTCTTATTGTTATTTTTAATCTGGAAAAAATCTGCAAGGCGAAATTTTCTGTTTGCTACATTATTATATTAAGCTAATATTTGATGATATCATGACCATAGTTGTCTTAGAAATTACCACATTCGCTGACGACATAACCTGCATTTTCGACTTTATTACCTTTGGAGATGCCCTCCCAGTAAAGCTGCAAGTATCTTATAAGATACTCGGGTATAACAATACATAATTTCGTTTATGCAGAATTTATTCATTAGGGCATACCTTATTTAATATAAGCCCATAGAACAAAAGAGTAGGTAATAATTGAATAATTAAGAACAAGTTATGGTAAGAAAGGTACACAAAGAAACCGTACCATCCAGCCAGACTAGAAAAGGGCGACCAACAAGGGAGGACCACTGACCAAAGACAGCTGAGTGAAAGTCTACGATAAGCTCTGTCAAAGATGAAGTTTATCTCTTAACAGAAGGAGCACTCGAAACTATGAAATCGGTGGCAACAATGACTCTAGCCCCGCCACAATTTAAAAACACCTATAAGTTAATATTATCCTAGTCATACACTAGGGTCGCTCGTTTAAAAGTTTAATTACTTAATTGAAAGATTATATTGTATTTTGGTAAATAGAGTCATATATATATATGTATATATATATATATATATATATATATATATATATATATATATATATATATATATATATATATTATATTTTTGCTCTAGAAAGACCTTCATCGGAATAAGTTAATTAACGATAATTGAGAATAATATGGCATTTGAGAGAACTTCGCTTACATTGGAGATAACGTGGAGATTGACTCGCTTTTCCACTGTTATTGCTAATTATAAGTTACCTTCTGGTACTTGCTTTATTTTTTAATGTTGTACTAATTATCTGTTAATTTTTATATCATATTGATAACCGCAATGTTGCCATTCTGTAACAATATTTTATTACTGCACAATTTTTGTAAGTATAAAAATTGTCTTATTATTACGATAATTCCAAATCATTCCATAATTATTACTTTTAACTTACTCGATAAGATTTCAAGTAGATTTTGTTGAGAAGTATTTCGTATCATTCATGTTTCCATTTTTTTTAATTGTCCGATATATAGTTTCAGAGAGGGTGGGATGTGGTTCGGAAATTTTCTCCATTCTATAGTTTCGGGATTTCTGTTTCCATAGTAATGAATATATTTTTGTTATAAGAGTTACAGACGCATTCCTTACAACCCGAAATTAAACATTTAAAAAATAATTACAATTTTAAGGCTTAAAACAATTTTCCATATATTCTAGATAATATAACTAGCATGATATGATGGTGAAAATATTTCAGTATTCTCTTACTGCACACCTCTACTTTATACTAATAATCATGGCTTCTAGGGCGTGCCTATTCTATTTCCTATATTGCAAATGTTGTTTCCTGTAAAGCAAGTAACAAAATAAATATTTTACTCAAAATCTGAACCGATCCCACATTTTTAAGTGTTCGGTATAATCAGTCAATTTTCAGTTTTGAGATTTATTATATTACCCCTATTTTTTCGTTAAATGTAAACACTTACGGGTGACATAACCTCAAAGTGAATCGTAAATTTATAAGAGACCATAAATTTGAACATGTGGCCACATCATCAGTACGATTAAATAAGACGGCTAGTTTGTTATTAAGATGATATATCAATGCATATTCAAAATTTCTAAGCGTATTTTAAAATACAAATGATAAATAAATGTGATTCCATTTACCGATAGAAAAGTATGCGCGTTCATCCCATCTGTATCTCTTTTGGCATACGTTAGAAAGAAACCATAAGCAAAACGAAGAATCCAAAGAAATAGTAGATCTCAACTGCGTCATTCATATGTGTCTAGTGCCAGAACGTGGTTAACTTATCCATGGCTAGAACAGCTCAGCACACTAAAATAGAGGAACACAAGTATTTACACTACTGGCTATTTATCCTTATTCGAGTGGCCATCTTATCTGCACATATGTAATAAGATCGCCAGTGACAAGATTTTGCCATATAATTTATATTTCATAAATAATAATTTTTTTTGTTAAAAAAGATTTTCGTTTTCAAATGTAATTAAATAAAGCGTTAATATATATTTTTATCTTAATCAAGCGTTAATATATATTTTTATCTTAAGTGGCTTTCCTAAAAAGCATAGTCATAATATCCTGAATTACCTTACTCCTAAATTTCAATTTTATTGCTGTTGTTATTTTAATGTAATACTGCGACTGACGAGTTTTTTTTTAAATACTTGTTAATTTATTCATACTGATAATTTATTACACTTAAACAAGTCATTAAATTTATGTAAATTAAACATGGGTACAGAAATTGATCGAATATAACGTGATATAACATAATATATCTATAGTGCAATAAAGAAATGTGCCGTATAACATTTCAAAATAAATCTTGCTTGTTTCATTTGTTATTTGTCTGTATTTTATACCTACTTAACGAGTAATCAAATAGGAAAAATATTGTAGATTTGTGTGTATGCGTTAACATGCGTAAACATGGGTACATAAATTAATCGAATATAACTTGATATAACATAATACATCTATAGTGTAATAAAGAAATGTGCTGTATAATATTTCAAAAGAAATCTTGCTTGTTTCGTTTGTTATTTATCTGTATTTCATACCTACTTAACGAGTAATCAAATAGGAAAAATATTGTAGATTTGTGTGTATGCGTTAACATGCGTAAACATGGGTACAGCAATTAATCGAATATAACGTGATATAACATAATACATCTATAGTGTAATAAAGAAATGTGCTGTATAATATTTCAAAAGAAATCTTGCTTGTTTCATTTGTTATTTGTCTGTATTTTATACCTACTTAACGAGTTATCAAATAGGAAAAATATTGCAGATTTGTGTGTATGCGTTAACATGAAAATTATTTTTTTTTCAAATAGTGATGCTGTTTCAAAAGTTAGTTTGTGCTCTGATTTTTTAAGACGGATATACTATCGCAAACTAACTTTCGAATCCTTACTTATTGGTACGTATCTGCAGGACGTGACTGTGGCAGAACGGCTTCACAAACCTTGGTTAAGACCATTTTCATCCTACAGGGTAATAATAATACATTTTAATTTTAAACTTTGTAAAAATGCGTTCTGCCGCTTTTATCCAATATATATTCCAAACAGCATGTTTTACAAAACAGTGAGTTTATTACCGGATATTATTTTTATAAGAAACTTATTCCATTATGTAGATATGACAATCGTCATACATGTTGGTTGTAATTGGAATAAATTGATCCTGCAAAGGCTCTAAATATTTACCTCTTCAAACAATCCAAGGATACATTCTCGTTAGTATTTTTAAGTGAAATTTTCCAAATTATCCTCGGCGGATATGTTGTAGAACAAATTAAATGCATTAAAATCAGACCAAAGGACCGTAAATATAATACGTTTTAATTTTTTGTTAAAAAAAACATTTCTGCCGCTTATATCCAATAAACATCCCTAACAGCATGTTTTACAAAACAGTGAGCTCATTATCAGATATTACTTTTGTAAGAAACTTATTCCATTATGTAGATATGACAATCGTCATATATGTTGGTTGTAATTGGAAGAAATTGATCCTGCAAAGCATCTAAATATTTACCTCTTTAAACAATCCAAGGATACATTCTCGTTAGTATTTTTAAGTGAAATTTTCCAAATTATCCTCGGCGGATATGTTGTAGAACAAACTAAATGCATTAAAATCAGACCAAAGGACCATAAATATAATACGTTTTAATTTTAATCCGCTTATATCCAATAAACATCCCTAACAGCATGTTTTACAAAACAGTGAGCTCATTATCAGATATTACTTTTGTAAGAAACTTATTCCATTATGTGGATATGACAATCGTCATATATGTTGGTTGTAATTGGAATAAATTGATTCTGCAAAACCTCTAAATATTTACCTCTTCAAACAATCCAAGGATACATTATCGTTAGTATTTTCACATGAAAATTTCCAAATTATCATCAGCCGATATGTCGTAGAACACACTAAATGCATTAAATTCAAACCAAAGAACCATAAAGTTTTCTCTTTAAATTTGACTAAACAGTTAAACCTCTTAATTTACTTTTTGCTTAGGCTTTAGCTGATTTTGAAAAAAACATTGTTTTTTACTGGGTGGCATTTTAGGCAAAAAATAGTATCATTTTCCTAATAAACACATATTTCATACATTCAGCAGTTAATAACTGTTAAATCTGGATTATTATTGAATATGTTATAGATAGGTAGAAACACTATATCTGTCTGGCATGGTTTTTTGGTTTTATTGGTAATATCGAACAAGGCAAACCTGTAATATGTGGGGGAGACTTTAACATTGAATCTTTATAACTGTCCAATGTTCTATTCTAGAATTTTTACTCGATACTTCTATATCTGGTGTTGCTTAGTCTTAGTTGATCTTGTCACCTTTTCGATATATTTTGCGTTGAACCGTATTTTAAATGTTGACAAACGTACCTGCAAAGTTGTAAGTTTTGTAGGTTTTACGTAACTTTTGGATTGTGTATTATAAGTAGCACAATATTAGGTATATCGCACGAAAATATTTCGGTTTTCACGAGTTATTTAACCTCTATCTTTATATAAAAACAAGCTTTTCACAAAAATGTAGTATAGAAAGTGATAATTATACGCTTCTTAATAAATAGTGTGTTTAAATCTAAGACGTTTATGTAAATTATTTGGCAATTATTCGCTTTAAATTCGATCTACGCGTCCAAATCATCGCAACAAATTTTGCATGATTTTTTTACCACTTTGTTCACCGCGGTTTTCTTTTAAGAGGATATATATTACTCTTTTTTGATTAGTATATTCCGATAATCGAGATGCGATTCCAGTTTTTATGAATAAGGAAAAGTAACTATTTATCGATTTGGCCGTCGTGTGTTTTATGCATGAACCTGCTTTGGGGTATTTCCCTTGTAGCTATTATTAATGTTTAATTTACGACACGGCCTTAATTACTTACTTTTCGTGTTAAATAATGATTTAGTTATGATCTCGAAACGAGAAAGCAAATAAAAGTGAGAAAAAAATAATCGACAATAATGGATGAGTTGGCGATAGAACGTAAGTCATTAGAAATATATATTTTATATATTTTCAAAACTGGTTGATAAAAAACATTAAATATTTTGAATTGGACATAATATTCATGGTTTAAAACGAAAGAATCCTGTGTCCAACAGAAGGTACCCATAGGATGACGTGTTGCCGTAATGTGCTATAACAAACTTACCTTTAAACATAGCTTTTACCTTTAACCGGCTAATGTTTTCAATTGCCATAAATATCGATTAACAAATAAAAGTTTCCTATTTTCCATAATACTCTTTAAATGTAGGCAAAACTTCACGTAGATTGGTTGAATAGTTGAAACGTGAAAGCGAGACAAATATACAAACTCACTTTCATATTTACAATGTTAATAGTTTTGACTTGTAGTTTTGCTCGAATAAAAAATGTAATGTGATTTGAAAATATTTATAAAATTACACTTTATAAAATTGTCAGTATAAAAACCAAATAATTGCGGGCCTGGTTCGTGCATCGAGGGTACCGTAACTAGTTTGAAGGTAAATTATTTTATAAATCATTAATGTAGGCTTCCTAATGCCAAAATACTTTAATATATTAGTATTTTGGCATTAGGAAGCCAAAATCCAAAACTATGACAACTTACAATCACTGTTATAAATTTATTATAACAGTTATTCTAGATGTCATATTTTTGGAGATATTCACCCTTATATGTATACACCCCTCCCCTGCTTACATTTTTTAGGTATTTAATAATACCTGATATATGTGGGTCTGGTATAATTAAATACCTAATATATGTAAGCAAGGGATGGGGGTATACATAGCAGGGTGCATATCTCCAAAACTATGACATCTTGAATCACTGTTATAGTTTTTCTGCAATCTATGTAGGTTTATAAAACTCCTATTTTTTCACAATTTTTGCTTAGTAGTTTCAGAAATAAAAATCATTTTTCGGTATATCCTGTAGATATACCTACTATATAAAGTAAGAGAAAAAAGTTGGACACCCTTATAAATATACTAATTAGTTTAAATGTAAGTACACATTAGGCTGAAAATATCTTATGAAGTTAGCTTTTAATATGTCAAATGTGTGGGTTAATATGTCAAATTTGAAGTTCGTAAAGTTTTGCGACAAACCGTTTTTCTAAAAAACAGCTGTATTAAACCGGCAGACGAACACTTGAATGACCTTAAGGTTTTCGTTTTTCCTTTTTAAGGTAAGTTTAAAGTTCGCATGGTATGCTTAAAGAAATAGTTCACTTGGCCGGTGCCATAGGGAGCCGAATTTACCCGATTCAGCGTCACCAACACGAGCGTGATGACTCAGTTTCGTTCAATGCTCAGAAAAAGGGCATAGGTACGCCTATAGAAGTTTTCACTTCAATAAAGATGAACTATGATTAAAGAATATATAAAAATTAAAGTATAAAAAATGTCATGCCGTTTATTAGCTATTTTAAAAATAACGTACTAGATGATCTATTTACCCCAAAAAAAAAGAAAAGGAACAAAAGCTGAAATAGTGTTGGGCCCAGGTGTTCCAAAAATAAAAATGATACTCTTATATCGATAAAATAAAAAAATGAGCTCCTTAAAAGTTTGTAAGTTTGTTTAAATCAATTAGACCAATGATAAAAATTGCTATTTTTTTGAAACGTCAGGTTTTCTTTATAGTTTATAAATGTCATTTCTACAGTATTTTTAGAAGGGCAATATGAAACATATATATATAAAAAAAATAAATAAAAATATATATATATATATATATATATATATGTATATATATATATATATATATATATATATATATATATATATATATATTGGTATGTACAGAAACATTTCAAATATTTTTTTTTATATTCCTGTTAACCTTCAAAAGTGGACCCTCACTTTATCTTTGAAGCAGTGTAACATTGCTACTTTGCTAATTCAATGCTCTAATACAAAATTATTATTTATCTGTAGTTTTAAATTTTGTTCATATTATTATTCAATTAATATAAAACCTAATTATCATGCAAAATTTTATTCAAGGATATTCTATTAAAAAAACTACCAACCTTAATTTCTGGATGTGTTGTTTAAATACAGGAAAACTGCAATATAAATTAAATAGAAGAAGCAACAGTTCATATAGTATTGAATTCAGTTGTTACAAAAATAAATATGACACTATTGTATAAAGAAAACGAAAAAATAATTTCTTCAAAATTTATTCAAAACAAGAAAGTAAGATGAAAGAACGTGCAGATTGTGTTTCGTTGTCTCCAACAAGGCCGTCGAAAAAAGTCACGCAAAACTCGAAAGGAGCGAAAAAGAAATTCATTTTGACAATACAGAAAGATTGTCAATGTCAGTTAACAGATTATTTTTAATTAATGTGAGCAATGGCTACACATCAGTAAAACTCAGTTGCCATTGTTTATTTTTTATAATCGTATCTGGAAAATAATTATAGAATATCTAGAAATCACTGCAAAAAATTTAAAAATGGTTAGTTAAATATTTATTGTTATATTTATTTCTTAATAACAATTCTTAATATACCTATTAAAAATACTAGCTGCACCTCATGGTTTCACTCGCGTAAAATTACGGTTTCACTGACGAAACCATTATTACTATTAATATTATTATCATCACTGTTACTAAAATGCTAATAGATGGCGTTGGCAGTGCCAATATCGTAATATCCATCAAGGGTTTTTTAAAATCTGTAATATCTAGATTAAATGTATCCTATATGTTGCTTGAGGGTTATAAACTATTACCATACGAAATTTCATCAAAATCTGTCAAGTAGATTACCTGTGATTGAAGAACAAATTAACATACAGGCAGACAGAAAAAAATTCTGAAAACCTGTTTTCTGGCTTCTATTATAATTTTATACGCTAAACAATTATTCTTTTTAAAATATTTTCCATATACAGAATTAATTCTGTAACGGTTTTTTATACGTACACATAATATATGCGCATTTGTGAAGATAGTATTTTCTTTTATGTTTATAAACTGTATTTTATTTCTTGCTCTTTCTTGATTGTCAGCCGCTGGACTATTTTCTTTTTTATATTCTAAAAATAAATCACCTTTAACAAAAATTATGGTATATTTATCCTTTATTTATCCTAAATTTTCAAAGTACTAAATAAAATATTCTTAATATGCGCTCAATTAATTTTTACGTTATTATATTTATATATCTTTATTTATTATGGTGATATACCCAAAACAAAAATATAGATCACAATTAAATAAAACTACGTGATGAAGTATTATTTCTACTTTCTTTATTAAAGAAAGTAGAAATAATACTACAACACGTAGTTTCATTTAATTGTGAATAATGAATTTCTACAAAATTAACGCCAAATATATTCAATAACAAAAGATATAGATCTTAAAGGCAGGTTCAAATACATGGCATTTGATTTCTAATAGTCCCGTGTAAAATCGGAATCGCTGATTGTTCTACATGATCAACCTCAGATCAGATTTCAGATTGAACACATCCAATCAAGAAGGTAAAATAGAATATTTATAGTTTCTCTTCAACATTGGCTTCGGTGTTTTTTATTTGTGTACTATGTCGACAGTTCGTCTAGTGTGGTCGCAGCGCATTATTCGGCAGTTGTCAAACATTTACCTGGCGCAGTACCACGATAGTTGTCGGGCCGCGGTATCGGTGTGTCGGCGAGTACCGCTAGCCGGAGAGCACCGCCCGCGCTGACATAGTTTACGAGCTCAATGGCCGTTAGCGCTACGGTTAGGGTTGTCCCTCATACCGCATTAACGGCATGTAAGCTGAAAAAATCAACTTGGCGCTAAAAGTTCAAACAAATGTTTGCGCCGTTTGCGCGTAAAATTTGCCAAGTTCAAATGTAAAAGTTCTTAAAAAAATTTATGCGTTCTTTTCATGTATCCCAATTTTTCTAATTTCAAATAAATAAGTCGCCGCCGTGGTGTGTTGGGTTGATCACGAGGTATACGGCCTTTGACGATACGGCGCACCGCGGGGATCCGGGTTCCATTGCCGGCCGTTTGTCGAACGGAGTTAGACTGGTGTTACGGTTGGCTGTAAGAGATTGCTCTCTTAGCAAGAAGTCCACCATATTTATCAATTATATATATTAAAGTAGGTAAATAAACTACTAGAAATTTGAAGATAATTTTGACTTCGATTCTTTTTTCAGCTAATGTGACCTAAAGAAAATTTGCTCTATTTTCCCGATATTTTACATAGAATTGATAAATCGCTAAATCCATCCTAATTAATACCAAAACATAGTCATTTCTAGTATAGGCAAAGACATTCAATAATCAAAAATGCTAAGCGAAACCGATAGTTCTTGTACTACAACAAGCAAAAGTAGTAGAAATTGTTTGATATCAAAATATTATGAATACATAGAAAGCTGTACGGTAATATGTTTAACTTTTTACATAGTTTTAAGAGTATAAAATATTACCGCGATGTAAATATAAGTAACGCCATCTGTTAAATAAAAATAGCAGTGCTTTCAAAAAGCGATTTTTCAATAAAATAATGCTAGTGGTGTAATTCCAGTCACCAGTGAAATAAAATTTATTTATTTGGACGGAATGACAGAATTTTTTAAAAGAGCCCAAAAAAGATTAGTACGCCAAATAGAAATAATACGGTACACGTACGTGTATTCTATATCTGTAAGCCCAATTGAAAGTAACTGAAATGTGACCAAGCAAATTTCATATAAAACTACTGTTAATGAATCTAACTTTATTAAAAAATCTGACTCACGCCCAATGTATTTCTTACTTTTTCTTTCATGTAAATGCAAAACAGGTTAGAAATTAGAATTAGAACTATATTTGAAATTAATCATAACATTTTTACTAGTAATTACTGAAAAAATAATTTTACTAAAATCGTTTCAAATCGTAATTTAAATGAAAGTGTCCATTTTGGAGACTGAAAATAATTAATCAGACATTCTTTAGTGAAAATGTTACCACCGATCTGAAATGTGATGTGGTTATTATCTACAAAAAAGTAAATATTTCAAGAATTTAACTAGGGTTTAACAGTGCTTAATTATAATTATTGTAATTTAATATGGGTATCTTTGAACGAACGGTGTTAAGATCAATTCTTGTAGGCATAAAGGAAAATGATGTTTTGAGAAAGAGATACAATTCAGAAATATATAAAGTTTACAAAGACCCAGAATCATAAATTTTATTAAAATTACTGGACTAAATTGGGCAGCTCATGTTGTTCGAATGAAGGATTCAAAAGGATATTTTTGGCTGAACCGCATTGACAGAGAAGAAGAGGAAGAACTAAGAAGATGTGGTGGAGAAGGACGTTGGGGTGCTGAAAGTCCATAAATGGAGATTGGTTGTCACACAGAGGGCTGCATGGAAATCGCTTCAAAGGAAAGCCTTGGCCCACCTCGGGCTGTTGAGCTGCTGATTATGGTGATGATTCCTAAACGCATTATAATAAATACATTTCAGTAAAATAAAGATGAATCTGTTAAAAAAACATTAAAAATATTTTATTATATGATAATCTATATTGGAATATCGACATACAGAAATACTTAAATCTAAACCAAATATCTACATGAAAAAATTAGGGTACATTCATCTAAAACTATAGGAACTCTGAGTCTGTGGTAGATAGAAAACGTATGGATGGACTTAACGAAATGATACGCGTAAGGGTTTTTAATTATGGAACCTTAAAAAATAATCTTGAAATTTCGGAAGAGGCTACCCACAGAGCGTCAAACGAACAGGATGTTAAAAGAAGAGGAACAAAAAATTCAATTTAGGGGAAGCACTATTTTCATATGATTTCTTCAAGTGTAAATGTGAAAATGACATAAAAGAGACGCTAATTTATACACTTTTAGTAAGGGAGTCCCCCTTACGAACCTTTTTTAGGTATCATTTATTTAAATTTAACGTAAAATAAGCGTTTTAATTTTAAAGTAAGTGGTGATAATAGTTTTCTTTTTTACTATTTATATATATATTTGTTAATAGATAAATACATTTCGCATTGTACATATTTGCTGACTTTTAATGGTCGGTCGAAAGAATTATATAAGAAATATAATATTTCTTCGCGTAATTAAATGAATTATTAAAGCGAATTAAAAACGAAGCAATGGAGAAGAAATGTGAGCATTGTTTTTTAGGAACCGATCTTGATTTAGTGCAAAGTTCTATAAAATATTTATCAAGTCTGTATTACTGACATGTGGCAGCCCTGAATAGGCTCGTCGATATACTCGAATATAGAGACGGTCCTCCGGGGCCAGGCATTCCAACGAACGACGCGAGTACGTAACGGAAGACACCGGCTATTAAAGAGTAGTTCGAGGAATGATCTCATCACCCTGTGAGATTTTTCGCTTAACTGTTTCTTAATATAAAATTATTTGATTGTTTGACATTTTTGTAAAAATTCACATTTCATTCATAAAACAGTCATCAATGATGAGATCATCGTCATTGAGGAATTTTAACTAACTGATTTAATTCTAATACTTATTGAATATTTGCTTGAAGAACATTCGTAGGTTGTGGAAATTTGTTTCTATTGAAGATTGTTTTTTTATAGAGACACACTAAGTAGCACTATGTTTTTATCACCCTTACACTAAATAACCTCAAAATGTTTCACCCGTTTCAAACAACTTTCCAGGTCTACTATGCAGTTGTTTGTTATGATATTAATGTATTGCTTATGTCTCATTTCTTCTTTACCACCCTATATATTCATTGAACTGTAACAATTATATTATGTGGAAATTGTTTTGAATTTTTGGATAACGTTTTCAAGATACTGTTTGGTACAACCCTCAGAGTTTTAAAACTGCCTAAGGTCTGCCATTATATATATATATATATATATATATATATATATATATATATATATTTATTTATTTATTTATTTATTTATTTTAAAAGAAGTTTTTCATTGAATATATCTCATCCCACAATGGGAATAAATTTAAAATCATAGGTTTATTACTTACAATTCTTACCCTAAATTTTCTTTAAGGATTCAAATAAGAAACTTTATATTTTCGTTTCAAATTCAGAGAAATCAACAAAACCTTCTTATTTCCGCCTACACTCTTGAAGTTCCTTTTTAATGGTTCTAATTTACTGTTACTTAAGAAATTAAAAAAAGTGATGACATATTTGGTCCTGTCCTACAGCACTAGACATAAAATACACTTTAAATTAATATTTGCCTCAAATACTATTCACATATGGAGAGAAAAATCTGTTGTTGCATACGACCTTTGTTTCATTAGACATTCTATAATTAGACAGACTATAATTTGCTGTACGTGTAGAGTTTGATTAATTAATGGCTTTGATTAATTAATTAATTAATAATCTTTCAAGATTTGAAGTCAAAGCCTAAATAAATAATAAAGTTTGATATTTTTTCTTTTAACGCAAAATTAACTTCAAACCATTCCAACTGTGTAGAGCGAACCTTTTGACAAATAAAACATCCGTGAAATCTACACATATAATGGTTTAGTTAAAGTAAAAAATCCATAAACTGAAAAATTTTTGAAGAAATAACTTTGGAAGATTACACATTAGAAAAAAAAACATACCGCTCAAATGTTTAATCTGTTTATACGTGTAATCATTTAGTTAAATTACATCAATGCGTGTACCTACTCAAAACTACTATACGTGTTTTAATGTGGTCTTCATTTTTGTATAGCTTAGAACCATATGAGTAACGTGACATAATTTTTGATGCAATGTCAAGAAATTTAAAAATTATGTATATTTTTCTATATATATTCACGTCATGGAAAAAGTAATAAGCCTATTTGAATAAATCTTTGTTGTTATATATCTTTAGAATTCAGGAAAGAAACGTCAGAAATGTGAAAAACAAAAAAAAGGATGTCAGGCTACAGACGCCGAACCAATAATTGATTTTCGACTACAAAGTTTTAACAAAGAAAGTATACATACACTGTACATGTAACATATAAACTAAGTATATTTGAAGCGTATTTTTTACAGTTTAGGAAAGAAACGTCAGAAATGTGAAAAACAAAGAAAAGGATGTCAGGCTACAGACGACAAACCAATAATTGATTTTCGACTACACAGTTGTAACAAAGAAAGTATAAATATACTGTACACTAAGTATATTTGAAGCGTATTTTTTACAATTTAGGAAAGAAAGGACAGAAATGTGAAAAACAAAGAAAAGGATGTCAGGTACAGATGATAAACCAATAATTGATTTTTGACTACACAGTTGTAACAAAGAACGTATACGTATGTACTTGTTTACTGGTGATTTATCAGAACCGGTTGAGAATTGTCGTACAGTTTCTTAACATTTTCTACTCAGTTTGGTGCATATAATCACATATATGAATAATATACACGTTCTTTGTTACACTCTATATACTGACACTTCAGTGTTCACTGTATAATTCTGTTCACGTTCACTGTATAATAAATTTATAGAAAAAGCTTATTATACAGCGATCGATACATTAAAAAATATTTTAAAATTACTATTATTGTTAATGCACTTTTGTATTATTATTGAAGTCATACTTCTTAAGACGTGTTACGAAAAAATTAAGCACACACACGAAACAAAAGTCGACAGGATGAAGTTTCTCACTAAACATATATTTACATGCGTGTAGCGACTGATACTATATTCATGATAGTTATTGAGGTATTTGGAAATACACAATACGTGTTTTATATTCATACAAATCTAAGTTAAATGTGTGCTTTTAAATAACATTTTTTACATTAAAATAATTTACGTTTATTAGTTGCCATTTAATATTTAAAATGTTATTTTTATTATTATTATAATTTGTTCTATTTGATCGGTAATATAGTTTATATTTGAGATCACTTTTGTCAATATCTTACATTATAATTTACATTTACTTTTTGTTCATGTTTATTTTTAGTATTAATCGAATTATTGTTAAAAATGTATTGTATCCTTTTTTTTAATTCGTCTGGCTTATTCCTGACCTATACGTCTGTTGTATAATAAATTACGTAATTAATTGTTAATGATATTGTTTTTCATTTTTTTTTTCTTTGAATTTGTTCTTGGATTTATTGTATACAAATTGACATGAAAGCACACCCACTTTATGTACCGATATCGAATAAAATTATAACTATGACTGACAACTTCATGAATCAGAGCGTAGATGAATCAAACCTACACACAAAATATTTGGGAGCAAAGTTGTTCTGAAACCACGACACAGCATCGTTGTTCTGAAACCACGACAACTAGCCGATAAATGGTATCATAATCAAAGTAATGTTTTATAGTCCGTTAACAGTACTGATGAATTATTGAAGAATTCAATAATATTCTTCCTACTTTATTGCTTATTATTTGTGTTAACAATACTCATACTGTTCACTTTAGTATTTTATTTCGTCAACCTTAAATCAGGTCTCATTTCAGAATATATAAATAAAACTACATAACATTGCAGTGCATATTTCCACATTCATTTGAAGTATACTGATTTCGTATGATCACGTAACTGCCCGGCTAGCTCAGTCGGTAGAGCATGAGACTCTTAATCTCAGGGTCGTGGGTTCGAGCCCCACGTTGGGCGAAAATAACTTTTTTTGAGTTTTTTCTTAAATATTATAAAGTATATACGTAGGTTAGTGTTACTTATAATAGTGTAATTATTATAAAATATATTCACATTTTAATGGCAAAAATTAGTAATTTTTAATAACTAGTATTAAAAATGCGAAAACGCATCTCTTTACCGATTTAAATATATGCCATGTAAAAACTCGACAATTGCTTGACCAATTTTTATTAAATTTTATAAATTTATTACAGTAAAATACTTCGAACAGTTTTTATTACAAATAAATATATGATATTACCGATCCCGGAAAATGTTTGTATTTCTTTAGTGAATAATAAAAAGTTATTATCATTTTCCCGGTAGATGGCGTTCCTACATGTTTAAATATATAACCTTTAGGATTTTTATTTCAATGTGTCCAACAGTTATGTTATACAATAATGGCTTCCTTGCAATCAGTGTACCCTAAAATAACAATTTAAAAATTAAGGGCACACAAACGACTTGCGAACGAACCTAAAAATAAAATATATTATAAAGGAGTTTATTATTCCCTAAAACCAATTTAATTCTGCCGTTTATTATAAGTAATCAAAAGAATGATAAAATTAAATATTTTCAATTTTTTTCTTAATGAACTGATATTTTTAGTTTTTCCTATTCAGAATAACATGACGAATAACACCAATAAAGAAAATTATGAAAAAAAACCTCATACGAAGACGACCAAAGAACTTTATTAGTGATATTTAATTTTACAAAAGTTTACCTAATAGTTTTAAAACTTTTATTATTCTAGGAATAATAGGATTCATATAATAAACGTGTTGAAATTTTTTTTTAATTTAGGATGTGGTTTTACCGGAAAACGATTAGATCGTTTCACATCGCCAACAACGTTTGACATTCAGAATAATGAGGGAGATCAGTTCTGCGAAACAAGGAAAAATGGGACAATTAATTATTAGTTCAAAGGAGGTCTCAGTCTGTTAATTGCTATTATTAAACACCCTCCTTATATCCTAGCACCAGATTTGTGTCCGAAAATTAATTAAGGCGAGTTTTTCAATTCATATATAATATGAAGTTTTCCAATTAATGCAAAATTTAAACAAAAGTATGCATTTTTTATTTATATACTCAACAACTCCAATGATCCGCGCAAGTGAATTTGATTGTAACGTCGAATTACTTATTAAAAGTAGTTTGACAATCAATTGTTAATCAGGAAAGAACAAAAATAAAACACAAAAAAGAAAAAGAAAAAAAAAAACAATTATAACAAAATGAAAAGCTCTCCCCATAAGCACGCTTATTTTAAAATTTTAATATTTCAAGAATTGTTAATAAGAATCAAAAATTGTTAATAACAATTTTTTAGAAACAATTACACAAACAAAGCAAAATTGATGGCTGTTTTTAATACGTAGCGATACGTAGTTACCCTGAATGTTTCTTTTTCATTCTATATTAATTTGCTCAACACACTGGCCATCAATTCAGCATTGAGACTTCAATTTAAAAAAAATAACATAATTCTATACACAAATTAAAGTCGTCGCTGTGGTGTCTTGGATTGATCACAAAGTATACGGCCTTTGACGACGTGGCGTACCGCGGAGACCCGGGTTCGATTTCCAGCCGTTGTGAACGGACTGGACTGGTGTTATGGTTGGCTGTAAGAGATTGCTCTGGTAGCAATAAATCCGCTATATGTATCAATTACATGGATTACAGTAGATAAATAAATTATTGTAAACCATCTTTGATGTAAAAGACGCATATTATAAAACTTTTACGTCGTTTGAGACGCCATTTAAGGCACAGCAAAAATATGTGAGGAAAATAATGGCGTTATTTTCGTCACATATTTCCGTGACATTTAAAGTAATTTATTTCCTATTACTAAATTGCGGGACTATAACTTAATAAAATATGACATGTAACGTGAAACAGAAACGTATGAAACTAGAATTGCATTAAAAATTACAACAACAACAAGTAACAGTAGATACAAAAAGATTAAAATGTAGCTTCGTAACATCAAGGTGTGTTCACAGCTTAACTTTGATTTTCTTCCAATAGTAGTAATTACTTCATTGTATGCCAACATTAACTGATGTAATGAACAGGTTATGTCAAGGTTTTTCAATAATATACCTTGGCATTCCATAAATATTTACTTCTGAGAATATGTTAACTTTGTTGCTAGCAGAAAGCGTAGGTGGCAGATATTAATCACTTTTTAACACGTCATTTAACTAAAGAAAAATGGGGCACAAATAAGATACGTGCAAAAAGTGCATATGGTGTTTGCTAATTGTGCTCTTCGCCAATTACGGTACCTACAATTAAAACTTTAATTTTCGCTTCGAAAACTGAATTTTCGGCATTTCTTCGAAATGGATAAGTATTTGTTTTTCATCTCACGATCGCCAATTTTTCAATTCATTTTTTAAAATTTTAATATTCGTTTTAAGCGGTAATGGATACATAATAATGCTAGAGAACAATAAAGAAAATGTTTTTAAGTAAAGAAAATATAATGGTAAAAAATGATGATACATTCTATTATATAGAATCAAGATATTGGTATACCGCACGTCTAAACATAGCAAAAAAAAACAAGAAGTGTTATTTTAACTCAGTATTACTAATTAATTAAGTAGAAGCACCAAAAACCACTAAGCGTGGAAAATAGTTGCCTGGCCCTTTTATTACTGTGCAACGATAAAAATAGTGTAAAAAGTGTGAAATTTGAATTTCCATATTTTCCAACGTCAACCCGAAAGTTTAGAAGGATGTGAAACTATAAACCGAGTATTTTCTTTCGTTATAGAGAGTTTTCGCTTTATGGAGTGTGTAAATAAAACACATATTACACGATTCAAGTTGCTAAATTTCAACGTCCTTAACTTCTTACAGGAGTTCCTTACATTTCAGCCTTTAGTATCTTCTCTTCGTTCTCCCAAATAGTAGACAAAGTTCAACAACCAAGTCCAAAATGTCTCCCAAAATCACTTTTCTTTTCTCCTTGCTCTATCTCATGTATTAAAAGCACTTTCTGATCTACACACAAACTATTTCTTTTTGTAGCAATGTTTGCTATTTAAAACCCAGCTTACGTTAGATCAAGTGATTAAATAAAAGCGGTAATGTATTATGGATCAACTTTACCCAGTAAATATGTGTGCCTAATGAAAACAGCAGTAATGACTATACAAAATAACAGTAATAAAACTGTGTCTAGTACTCGGAATTCGTAAAAATAATTTCAGAGTCTATGTGAGTTTATTGGTAACAAATGTATACTTAGTGATAGTAAACAATAAGCAACTTTTGCCGCCTAAACAATGTCTTCTCATTCGTAATAGAGAATGACCAGTCCGTTACAAAGAGTGAATCAGTGTATGGGTTAGAGGGCAAACCGACCAAGATCAAGCAGTGTTTACGTTATAGAGAGTTTTCTATTATTAAGAATGTCATTTTAAAAATGTACCCTATGTAACATTCTTACAATTTTGGCTGACAATCCCTGTTTTTGGCGGTTTAATCCTGAACAATTGTTTTTGGAAACAACTACTCTATGTATACAAGCATTCACTTTCATCTACAGCTTTATGCCATCTCACTCCATGTATATATATATATATATATATATATATATATATATATATATATATATATATATATATACATATATATATATATATATACATATATATATATATATATATATATATATATATACATATATATATATATATACATATATATATATATATATATATATATATATTTAAGTTTTTGGACGACCAATTTTTCAAATACCAGAAGCAGTTGGTTTGATGGAGATGTAGGGTCATTTTCTAAGAAGAAATTCGCTAAAGAACAGTATCGTTTTTAAACCATTACTCACTAGAATAGCCATCTTTATCTATCTTTAGGCATACATAGTATTAAGGACGTGGTCCTGTCATGATTATGAATATTGCATACATCAATCAGCAGGACAGTTGTCGTCAAGAGTGGTGTAACTCGCAGTCCGTGCTCGCAGTATTTGCCTGAGTAGTTCGATTAAAAACATAAAGTCAAATATACTAATATTTACATATATATATATATATATATATATATATATATATATATATATATATATATATAAATTAATATATATCTTATATCTATACTGACAAAGGGATAATTAACAATATAACAAAGGAGGAGGAGGGTGAAGATATAAAAGGTTGAGACTAAACAATGTAGTGAATGTTACACGTACTTTTTATTCAATGAAATATATAATAATGAGAAATAGTAAACCACCATGAGTATTCCAAGAAAATGTTGTCTCAGCAAATATTTTATGAAATACTGCGAAATCTTCAAAACGCCCTAATTTAATCTTAAACTTTTCTGAGTTTAGTAACTAAGACGCTAAATAATATGCTTTAGGATGTTATAATAATTAATAAACTTTTAAGGGATATATGCATATATTTTAAACAGTTTTCTAATGTAGTACAAATTTTACATAATTTCAAATAAATTGAACATAATTTTTTCTGAATTATGTTCAATTATATAATTTCTGAATTATGTTCTTTCATAATGGTACCACGGGAAATTATACCCGTGCTCTCGCAACTTATAACAATTGGTTCTCCTTTCTTTTTATTTATAGAGTTTAATTTAATTAGAGCTAAATATTCCTTTAAAATAAGCTAAACTGATGCGATCCCATTATAATCTAATCAGCGGTCGTTGACATGCCCGCATACATATAGGTATAAAATGAAATATATAGTTTGATTTAATTAGAATCTTCTTTTAAATATAGAGTTTAATTTAATTAGTGCTAAATATTCCTTTCATATAAGCCTAAATGATGCGATCCGCATTATAAACTAATCAGCGGCCGTTGACATGCCCGCATTCATATAGGCATAAAATTAAATATATAGTTTGATTTAATTAGAAGCTTCCTTCAAATATAGAGTTTAATTTAATTATAGCTAAATATTCCTCTAAAATAAGCCAAAATAATGCAATTCGAATTATAATATAATCAGCGGTCGTTGATATGCCCGCGTTTATGTTGGTATACAATTAAATATAAAGTTTATTTTAATTAGAGCTAAATATTCCTCTAAAATAAGATAAAATGATGCGATCTACATTATAGTCTAATCAGCGATCGTCAATCTACCCACGTTCACATAGGCATAACATTTTCAAGGATCTTCCCTATGCGGTCCAGCTATAAGTACAGGCGCACGTGCCACGGTATGCCGTGGTAGAAAGAAGTGTCACTGTCCGCATGCTGATCACTGTAATCGACACGTGTTAATAGCAGACTATGCACGAGTACCTACGACCTATTGTGTTTACATGTTCGCGTTTAGAGTGTGTTCGTTGTAAGGCGGCAATACGTTTTTACCTCCGTTCGATCGAACTCACGATCATCTCAAGATAGACTTAATCATGAGTTCGTTCAACCACGTCTTCGTCATATGTTAAAAAAATGTTTTTTTAACGTATGAAGATGTGGTAGACTTATAAAGAGACGGCGAAATATATTCGATAGATATGTTTTGAATAATATTGAGATTCTTTGGACAATTTTTTTGAACTTTCACTCAATATTCTTTTTAATAAGCTTTACATGGTATATTGATATTTTTATATTTGTTCAACGCCATCTATTTAGTTCCTAAAAATAATCTGATTAAGTACTATATATTAAACATGTAATATACGAATATAGTGTCATCTATGAACGTTTGTTTCAAGCCGTGTAATTGTTATGTGTTGCGAGACCACGATGTACAATTTATCGTGGTGCCATCTTGTAGAAAATTTATAAACTGCCTTACTATAGTAATATACGTATGTCCACCCGTTTGTACGTTTGTAAAAGCCTCACCATTTGAACAATTTTACTCCTATTTGCCATGAAGTATTGTATGGAAGATGCTTTAAACGCCCCAGATAACTCTTGAATGATCTTTTAAAATTAAATTAATATTCTTTCGAGATTGTTAAGGAAAGAACGCTATTGTCGACGCGTTGATGTAAAAAATTTTCAAAAATTTCGCTATATCACTAACGATCGTGCTTAAAACAGAACTCGAAAAATTTGTCGGCTGAAATTCTACATACATATTACATATATTGTGTGTGCGTGTGCGTGTGCATATATGTGTGCATGTGCGTGTGCATGTGCGTGTGCATGTGCGTGTGCGTGTGCATGCGCGTGTGCGTGTGTACTTGCTTGTGCGAGTGCGCGTGCGTATGTGCTTGTGTACAAGAGCGCGCGTGTGCCCGCGTATGCGTGTGTGCGCGCGCGTGTGTGTGTGTGTGCGCACGCACATACGTGCGTGCGCGCGCGCGTGTGTGTGTATGTGCATGTGTGTGTGTTCGTGTTCGTGTGTGTGTTCGTGTTCAGGTTCGTGTTCGTATACGTGTTCGTGTTTGTGTTCGTGTTTATATACAAAAATAAATTTTGACCGTTGACCGAATTTTAAAAAGCTATTAAGAATCGACAACTAAATCATAAAACGAAAAAAAAACATTTCTCTTTTTAAAAAAAAACTTTTTAATCATTACTTTTTTAAAAATACGTAATTTTTCTTTTTTTATCATGTTATTATTAAGTTTTTATTATTTTGTTATTTAGATTCTTAAAATCTCCTTAAAATTCGGTCACTGACCAAAATTTATTTCTGTACATAAATGTTTTTTCCTTAAGTTCATTTCCCAGTTGCAATTTGTTTTATAGAATAATTACAGAACCATACTTATGTGTATTTTCATAAGCCCTTGTCCGAATTTTTTCTTCTCTCAGCACACTGATGATGTAAATAATTAATCATGCTAAGCAACTTTAATAAAACCTCTTTTAAAATAGAGTAAATTATTAGTCACAAACATCCTGAAGGAGATATAAAAATCTTATTGGAAAATTGATATTTTTGGTAAACTCTAATTTTCTAATTGATTAGTAATAGAAAATTAAGATTGCATCCAGCAGTTCTGACAGCGATAAAAAAGTTTTTGTCTTTATTTTTCAGGAATTTATTCTGAATATTATTTTATATACATATATCTTACTGTATGGTTTGATACAAATATGCAGATTAGATACGTAGTCGTCAGCATTTAGATTAGCATCTCTCACATGATTTATATTTATGCAAACGAGTGTTGCAAAGCGACAAAAGTTTTTTTTCTAGAACCTTAGTACGAAAACGCAAATATTATTTTAAGCGTTAATACATGGATTTTTTAATTTTTTTTTTAAATTTAGGTTTATATCATGCATTAAAGAAGCGTGATATCAGTGAGCCTTATTTTTGTAAGAAATGGTATGCAATATGGTCATATAGTCAAAGAACAACTGTAAATTAAAAAAATGAGTTGGTAGGACAATAAATGAAACAGAAAGAAAAGAATAATATGGTCAAAGAACAACTGTATGTTAAAAAATGAGTTGGTAGGACAATAAATGAAACAGAAAGAAAAAACCTCGATACAATGTGAGCAGTCTTTTTCTATCTTTACGTATTCATATTACTTATATGTAATTAACAAATTTAAAGGAATTTCCATAATTTTTTTCTAATGAATAAAATAAAGTTAATAACGTATTATCTTTATACAAATTCAATAAATTAAGGAAAAAAATTAATACCGCTTCCAATTGTCTCCAAAAGATGGCGCCAGAGGCAACTTATCTCGCGCAAACGAAATCTATTCATACATTGATAATCCACGTTAATGGAGTCACCGGCAAAAGGTAGTTTCTATATATTTAATTTAATTTGAATTTGTTTATATTTTAGAGAAGTTGTCACCATTAGATTGGACCGATGTTATATCTTCGTATGAAGGTAAAGATAGGAATGTTAATATGGTATCATCGCATATATATAGGTAAAAAATAAAGTATGGGAATATATTAAATGACAAGGCTGATTAAATAACTCACCTTTATTTATATGTATTACAAATTTAATGCTTATCTCCTTCAATATTCTCCCCATTTGCACTAATACACTGCTGCAGTCCTGTTTTATGTTGGTAGAAAGCTTGAATGAAAGCAATTTATGTCAGCTGTTCCAATACATCCACCGTTTTCTTCTTTACACCATCAACTGATCCAAAATTCTTCCTGTTTTCTCAAGCATTGATTTAACTTTTGGGAAAAATTAAAATCGCACGGTAACGAATACAAAAGGTATTCAAGTTTTGGTAATGTGGTTGTCGGTTAAAAACTACTTTATAGAAAGTACTGTGTGAGCAGGCGTATTATTCTGGTGAAGAACAAAATATTTTTCCATAGTTGGGGCGTTTTTTCCGAGTTTTTTTCTCAGCTATATCAAAACTTCCTTATAACGGTGCTGGTTAACTGTTAACTGTAAGAGTGCAAGCTAAAGACCAATATTTCATTCGTATCTATATGCTAATAATATTAAGTTTTACTTTTTTTCCCATATTTATTTTGATTTATTTATAATTGTCAAGAGAGCAAGGGTGAGTTGAATGCTTTCATTTTTAGCGTTCCGTACCCCAAAAGAAGAAATGGAACCCTTATTAGATCACTATTTTGTCGGTCCGTCCGTCCGTCACAGCCGTTTTTCTCTGAAATCGATTGATGAAGAAACTTTAAATTTGGTTTAGTAATAAAACATATTAACTCGCACATATCTTAATAGGTAAATTTAAAAAAAGATATTTATTTGGAAATTTCAGAGCAGTCAAGTAAAATATTAGATTTTTTAAATTTCTGTAATAGTATGGGTCGTCGTTTGAGAGAGCTTGTGACAAGGGTTTATAGATAAAGTTCAGAGATACTGAAAAATATGCAAGAAAACGGATCCGACGTTACCATACCTAAAATTATGACAAAAAATGTGTTTTTAGAAGCCTATTAAAAGGTTGTAGGACAACTTTAGCGATGATTCTAGATATCATAATTTTTTTTAAATATGCCCGTATATGCCCGTATTTATAATTTACGCGAGCTAACTTTCTTAAAATATCCATGTATGAATTAACCATCCTGGTAAATAAATGTTTAAGAAAAAATAAATTGTATTGTTTTATCATGTAGGAGAGCTTGTTATGAGGAATACAAACATATTTTTTCATAATTTTAAATTGCACCTTTAAAAAGATATTCCAAAAAAGTATTCTAAAATGGAACATTCCTCTCCACCTATCGCCGGAGCCAAAAACCATGAGAAAAACAAGGTTTGTGAAATTTTCCCAAAAAAAACATAAAAAATATAGCGGTGGTCTTATAATTTTTTTTTAAATATGCTCCATGATTTTACGCTTGTGAAAGATATAACAGGCAATATATTTTTGCGTTGCGAAAAATTAATATTACAAATATTAATGTAATTAAAATAATTTCAAAATCTGTATAGAACCCTTGTAGTGCGAGCTTTACTCATGCTTCATAGGTTTTTATGAATTAGGATGATCTGCAATTATTTATGGTAATTCTGGTTTATCATATAGCATTGCTATCCCACTTGCACATATGCCGTACTCACTTCCCTGTAATATGTATATAACTATCCCTATTTTGTATATTCTTTTTTTAATTGGACATCTCCTTTTCCTGTTTGTGTTATTTAATATTTTAATGTAATTCCATAGTATTTGTATGCTTGCCAGTTGGAACCATATTTTTCGTTAATTTTTTAAGAATATAACGTATTTATTTGATACGCTCCCGTGATTGTTTTCCTTATATCGCGAAATTCTTTTTATATCAATCTCTCTAATTATATTTCAAAAGCAAAATAACATTTTAGCAAAAAAATTAAAACAACCATAAAATTTTTAAATCAATCATCTCCATAAATATCAGGAATATTTCGCCAATATAACGAGTCTCGCTGTTTTATTTCCTCTTGCCTTGTCTTACTCAATTTCCAATTAATAAATTACGTTTCTTTTGTTTTTTAGTTGTTTTTTTTAACTTTTTATAACACCTGTATAAATAACAGGAAGGCCTTGAACTTTATCAAAATCGTTATTATTAAGACAGACGTCGATGAGGTACCCGTCCGGCTCCGGGTCCGTGCCGATAACGACAAAAACGAGATTTTAATAAAGGAAAAAACTCAATTCGGCGACTCGATTCGAGCATGTCTCGACATGAGCCACGAATCATTCGCACGGCATAAATAAACAGCGACAACGACGGGGCATGTGCGATCCTTTATACGATTTCAACATGGAACATATTGGGAGCGCTACCACTTGAACCAGTTACTGTACGTACCTTCATAAACTACAGGGTGACTGCTCCTAGGTACGTTAATTCATCACGCACATCGATGTAACGTTACATCGATGATCACGCATCATTTGCTTGGTACTTGCAGTACTTAGGAAATAATAAGTTACAAAAATAGTAGAGAAAGACTTTTTACGTAACTATATAGGTAAAAATTCTGCTATTTCGTTTATTATACGATTTCAACACGGAACTGTACATATTGGGAGCGCTACCATTTGAACCAGTTACTGTACGTACCTTCATAACTTACAGGGTGACTGCTCCTAGGTACGTTAATTCATCACGCACATCGATGTAACGCATCGATGTAACGTTACATCGATGATCACGCATTATTTGCTGGGTACTTGCAGTACTTGGGAAATAATAAGTTACAAAAATAGTAGAGAAAGATTTTTTTAGGTCACTATATAGGAAGAAATTCTGCTATTTCGTTTATTATACGATTTCAACATGGAACTGTAATATTGGAAGCGCTACCACTTGAACCAGTTACTGTATGTACATTCATAAATTACAGGGTGACTGCTCGTAGGTACGTTAATTCATCACGCACATCGATGTAACGCATCGATGTAACGTTACATCGATGATCACGCATTATTTGCTGGGTACTTGCAGTACTTGGGAAATAATAAGTTACAAAAATAGTAGAGAAAGATTTTTTTAGGTCACTATATAGGAAGAAATTCTGCTATTTCGTTTATTATACGATTTCAACATGGAACTGTAATATTGGAAGCGCTACCACTTGAACCAGTTACTGTATGTACATTCATAAATTACAGGGTGTCTGCTCGTAGGTACGTTAATTCATCGGACACATCGATGTAACGTACCAATCTAACGTTATATTGATGATCACGCACCATTTGCTGCGTACTTGCAGTACTTGGGAAATAATAAGTTATAAAAATAATAGACAGATTTTTATGGAAGAAATTCTGCTTTTTCGCATCGATGTAACGTTACACCGATGATCATGCATCATTTGCTGGGGTACTTGTACTTGGGAAATAATAAGTTACAAAAATCGTAGAGAAAGATTTTATATGTAACTATATAGGAAGAAATTCTGCTATTTCATTAGTTCCTCAATGAACAGCGGATCAAATTAATTAATTAATATTTATTACAATTGTAAATATATAATTTAGTTTCAAGAGCTCTCAAATAATTTTAAAGGAGTCCAGTAAAAATCCACACAGCGTTGAGCCCACAAGTTACAAGAATAAAAATGATATTTGAAACAATTAACTCCTTAAAAGCTTTATTGGAATCAGACAAAGAAGAATTGTTAAGGTCCTTCGTCGAGTGTTAGATGAAAAGGTGTTTGGAGAAGTAGTCGAATGAACTCAAATTATTAAAATTATTTAAATTAAATTTATTAGTAATTTAAGTGTTCGGTGTTACGAACAAAATGTCCGGGGATTAATATTTATTACGATTGGGGGCATGTAATATTTAAATTTGTAATTTAATTTTCAGCGCTCTCAAATATTTTTAAAGGAGTCCAGCAAAAGTCTATATAGTGTTGAGCCCACAACTTAGAAGAATACAAATGATATTTGAAAAAATAAACCTCTTAAAAGCTTTATTGGAATAGTCAATCAGAAAAGGAGAATTGTGAAGGTCCTTCTTCGAGTGTCAGATGAAAAGGTGTATGTAGAAGTAGTCGAATGAACTCAAATTATTTAAATTAAATTTATTAGTTATTTAAGTGTTCGGGGTTACGAACAAAATGCCCGGGGATTAATATTTATTACGATTAGGGACATTTAACATTTATTACGATTCTAAATTTGTAATTTCATTTTAAGCGCTCTCAAATATTTTTAAAGGAGTCTAGTAAAAGTCCATATAGTGTTGAGCCGACAACTTACAATAATATTTGAAAAAATTATATTTGAAAAAATAAACCCCTTAAAAGCTTAATTGAAATCGTCAATCAGACAAAGGAGAATTGTGAAGGTCCTTCTTCAGTGTCAGATGAAAAGGTGTTTGGATAAGTAGTGGAATGAACTCAAATAAGTAAAATTATATAAATTCAGTTTATTAATGTATGTTGTTCACAATTATTATTATTACTAATTATAATTATCGAATATGAACCCTAAATAATACTTTATGTATCAATATCAACAGACAAATGTAAGTAACTATAATATGTAACAAGGTTGTTACTGATGTCATGAGCAGAATGTAACATAATGATTGACTAGAAAGAAATTATTCTTTCGATGAGTTTACATATCGTGTCTTATCACATAGATTCAAATAGTTCTGGAAGTACTCCGTTGCTAAGAAGATTAATAGGTTTAGGACAACAATAGCTTATCACCTATACATTTGCTTTGAAATGCAAATATTTAATAGTTTTGTTTGTATGAAGTACTTTGTGTTCGAGAACATTCGAAATAGATGGCTGATATTAATTAGATTTGGTTTGGTACATTGAAATTATTGTATTTTTGTTTTATCACATAGAATTAAGGAATCGAATATTTGTTATAGATAATATAAATAAATAGTTCTGGAAATATTCCGTTACTAAGGAGATAAATAGATTTAGGACAACAATAGCTTATCAAATTACTTTATACAGGATATTTGCTTTGAAATGCAAATACTTACTAGTTTTGTTTGTATGAAGTACTTCGTGTTCGTGAAAATTCGAAATAGATAACTGATATTAATTAGATCGGGTTTGGTACATTAAAATTATTGTATTTTTGTCTTTTCACACAGAATTAAGGAATCGAATATTTGTTATTGGCAATATAAATAAATAGTTCTGGAAATATTCCGTTACTGAGGAGATAAATAGGTTTAGGACAACAATAGCTTTTCAAATTACTTTATACAGGATATTTGTTTTGAAATGAAAATACTTACTACCTTTGTTTGTATGAAGTACTTTGTGTTCGTGCACATTCGAAATAGATAACTGATATTAATTAGATTGGGTTTGGTACTTACTAGTTTTGTTTGTATGAAGTATTTTGTTTTCGAGAACATTCAAAATAGATAACTGATATTAATTAGATTGGGTTTGGTACTTACTAGTTTTGTTTGTATGAAGTATTTCGTGTTCGAGAACATTCGAAATAGATAACTAATATTAATTAGATTGGGTTTGGTACTTGCTAGTTTTGTTTGTATGAAGTATTATGTGTTCGAGAACATTCGAAATAGATAACTGATATTAATTAGATGGGGTTTGGTACTTACTAGTTTTGTTTGTATGAAGTATTTTGTGTTCGAGAACATTCAAAATAGATAACTGATATTCATTAGATTGGGTTTGGTACTTACTAGTTTTGTTTGTATGAAGTATTTTGCATTCGAGAACATTCGAAATAGATAACTGATATTAATTAGATTGGGTTTGGTACTTACTAGTTTTGTTTGTATGAAGTATTTTGTGTTCGAGAACATTCGAAATAGATAACTAATATTAATTAGATTGGGTTTGGTACTTGCTAGTTTTGTTTGTATGAAGTATTTTGTGTTCGAGAACATTCGAAATAGATAACTGATATTAATTAGATTGGGTTTGGTACTTACTAGTTTTGTTTGTATGAAGTATTTTGTGTTCGAGAACATCCGAAATAGGTAACTGATATTAATTAGATTGGGTTTGGTACTTACTAGTTTTGTTTGTATGAAGTATTTTGTGTTCGAGAACATTCGAAATAGATAACTGATATTAATCAGATTGGGTATGGTACTTACTAGTTTTGTTTGTATGTAGTATTTTGTGTTCGAGAACATTCGAAATAGATAACTGATATTAATTAGATTGGGTTTGGTACTTACTAGTTTTGTTTGTATGAAGTATTTTATGTTCGAGAACATTCGAAATTGATAATTGATATTAATTAGATTGGGTTTGGTACTTACTAGTTTTGTTTGTGTGAAGTATTTTGTGTTCGAGAACATTCGAAATAGATAACTGATATTAATTAGATTGGGTTTGGTACTTACTAGTTTTGTTTGTATGAATTATTTTGTGTTCGAGAACATTCGAAATAGATAACTGATATTAATTAGATTGGGTTTGGTACTTACTAGTTTTGTTTGTATGAAGTATTTTGTGTTCGAGAACATTCGAAATAGATAACTGGTATTAATTAGATTGGGTTTGGTACTTACTAGTTTTGTTTGTATGAAGTATTTTGTGTTCGAGAACATTCGAAATAGATAACTGATATTAATTAGATTGGGTTTGGTATTTACTAGTTTTGTTTGTATGAAGTATTTTGTGTTCGAGAACATTCGAAATTGATAACTGATATTAATTAGATTGGGTTTGGTACTTACTAGTTTTGTTTGTGTGAAGTATTTTGTGTTCGAGAACATTCGAAATAGATAACTGATATTAATTAGATTGGGTTTGGTACTTACTAGTTTTATTTGTATGAAGTATTTCGTGTTCGAGAACATTCGAAATAGATAACTAATATTAATTAGATTGGGTTTGGTACTTGCTAGTTTTGTTTGTATGAAGTATTATGTGTTCGAGAACATTCGAAATAGATAACTGATATTAATTAGATGGGGTTTGGTACTTACTAGTTTTGTTTGTATGAAGTATTTTGTGTTCGAGAACATTCGAAATAGATAACTGATATTAATTAGATTGGGTTTGGTACTTACTAGTTTTGTTTGTGTGAAGTATTTTGTGTTCGAGAACATCCGAAATAGATAACTGATATTAATTAGATTGGGTTTGGTACTTACTAGTTTTGTTTGTATGAAGTATTTTGTGTTCGAGAACATTCTAAATAGATAACTGATATTAATTAGATCGGGTTTGGTACTTACTAGTTTTATTTGTATGAAGTATTTCGTGTTCGAGAACATTCGAAATAGATAACTAATATTAATTAGATTGGGTTTGGTACTTGCTAGTTTTGTTTGTATGAAGTATTATGTGTTCGAGAACATTCGAAATAGATAACTGATATTAATTAGATGGGGTTTGGTACTTACTAGTTTTGTTTGTATGAAGTATTTTGTGTTCGAGAACATTCGAAATAGATAACTGATATTAATTAGATTGGGTTTGGTACTTACTAGTTTTGTTTGTGTGAAGTATTTTGTGTTCGAGAACATCCGAAATAGATAACTGATATTAATTAGATTGGGTTTGGTACTTACTAGTTTTGTTTGTGTGAAGTATTTTGTGTTCGAGAACATTCGAAATAGATAACTGATATTAATTAGATTGGGTTTGGTACTTACTAGTTTTGTTTGTATGAAGTATTTTGTGTTCGAGAACATTCTAAATAGATAACTGATATTAATTAGATTGGGTTTGGTACTTACTAGTTTTATTTGTATGAAGTATTTCGTGTTCGAGAACATTCGAAATAGATAACTAATATTAATTAGATTGGGTTTGGTACTTGCTAGTTTTGTTTGTATGAAGTATTATGTGTTCGAGAACATTCGAAATAGATAACTGATATTAATTAGATTGGGTTTGGTACTTACTAGTTTTATTTGTATGAAGTATTTCGTGTTCGAGAACATTCGAAATAGATAACTAATATTAATTAGATTGGGTTTGGTACTTGCTAGTTTTGTTTGTATGAAGTATTATGTGTTCGAGAACATCCGAAATAGATAACTGATATTAATTAGATGGGGTTTGGTACTTACTAGTTTTGTTTGTATGAAGTATTTTGTGTTCGAGAACATTCGAAATAGATAACTGATATTAATTAGATTGGGTTTGGTACTTACTAGTTTTGTTTGTGTGAAGTATTTTGTGTTCGAGAACATCCGAAATAGATAACTGATATTAATTAGATTGGGTTTGGTACTTACTAGTTTTGTTTGTATGAAGTATTTTGTGTTCGAGAACATTCTAAATAGATAACTGATATTAATTAGATCGGGTTTGGTACTTACTAGTTTTATTTGTATGAAGTATTTCGTGTTCGAGAACATTCGAAATAGATAACTAATATTAATTAGATTGGGTTTGGTACTTGCTAGTTTTGTTTGTATGAAGTATTATGTGTTCGAGAACATTCGAAATAGATAACTGATATTAATTAGATGGGGTTTGGTACTTACTAGTTTTGTTTGTATGAAGTATTTTGTGTTCGAGAACATTCGAAATAGATAACTGATATTAATTAGATTGGGTTTGGTACTTACTAGTTTTGTTTGTATGAAGTATTTTGTGTTCGAGAACATTCGAAATAGATAACAGATATTAATTAGATTGGGTTTGGTACTTACTAGTTTTGTTTGTATGAAGTATTTTGTGTTCGAGAACATTCGAAATAGATAACTGATATTAATTAGATCGGGTTTGGTACTTACTAGTTTTGTTTGTATGAAGTATTTTGTGTTCGAGAACATTCGAAATAGATAACTAATATTAATTAGATTGGGTTTGGTACTTACTAGTTTTGTTTGTATGAAGTATTTTGTGTTCGAGAACATTCGAAATAGATAACTGATATTAATTAGATTGGGTTTGGTACTTACTAGTTTTGTTTGTATGAAGTATTTTGTGTTCGAGAACATTCGAAATAGATAACTAATATTAATTAGATTGGGTTTGGTACTTACTAGTTTTGTTTGTATGAAGTATTTTGTGTTCGAGAACATTCGAAATAGATAACTGATATTAATTAGATTGGGTTTGGTACTTACTAGTTTTGTTTGTATGAAGTATTTTGTGTTCGAGAACATTCGAAATAGATAACTGATATTAATTAGATTGGGTTTGGTACTTACTAGTTTTGTTTGTATGAAGTATTTTGTGTTCGAGAACATTCGAAATAGATAACTGATATTAATTAGATCGGGTTTGGTACTTACTAGTTTTTTTTGTATGAAGTATTTTGTGTTCGAGAACATTCGAAATAGATAACTAATATTAATTAGATTGGGTTTGGTACTTACTAGTTTTGTTTGTATGAAGTATTTTGTGTTCGAGAACATTCGAAATAGATAACTGATATTAATTAGATTGGGTTTAGTACATTGAAATTATTGTATTTTTGTCTTATCACATAGAATTAAGGAATCGAATGTTTGTTATTGACAATATAAATAAATAGTTCTGGAAGCATTCCGTTACTAAGGAGATAAATAGGTTTAGGACAACAATAGCTTATAAAATTACTTTATACATGATATTTGCTTTGAAATGAAAATACTTACTAGTTTTGTTTGTATGAAATACTTTGTGTTCGAGAACATTCGAAATAGATAACTGATATTAATTAGATCGGGTTTGGTACTTACTAGTTATGTTTGTATGAAGTATTTTGTGTTCGAGGACATTCGAAATAGATAACTGATATTAATTAGATCGGGTTTGGTACTTACTAGTTTTGTTTGTATGAAGTATTTTGTGTTCGAGAACATTCGAAATAGATAACTAGTATTAATTAGATTGGATTTGGTACTTACTAGTTTTGTTTGTATGAAGTATTTTGTGTTTGAGAACATTCGAAATAGATAACTAATATTAATTAGATTGGGTTTGGTACTTACTAGTTTTGTTTGTATGAAGTATTTTGTGTTCGAGAACATTCGAAATAGATAACTGATATTAATTAGATTGGGTTTGGTACTTACTAGTTTTGTTTGTGTGAAGTATTTTGTGTTCGAGAACATCCGAAATAGATAACTGATATTAATTAGATTGGGTTTGGTACTTACTAGTTTTGTTTGTGTGAAGTATTTTGTGTTCGAGAACATTCGAAATAGATAACTGATATTAATTAGATTGGGTTTGGTACTTACTAGTTTTGTTTGTATGAAGTATTTTGTGTTCGAGAACATTCTAAATAGATAACTGATATTAATTAGATTGGGTTTGGTACTTACTAGTTTTATTTGTATGAAGTATTTCGTGTTCGAGAACATTCGAAATAGATAACTAATATTAATTAGATTGGGTTTGGTACTTGCTAGTTTTGTTTGTATGAAGTATTATGTGTTCGAGAACATTCGAAATAGATAACTGATATTAATTAGATTGGGTTTGGTACTTACTAGTTTTATTTGTATGAAGTATTTCGTGTTCGAGAACATTCGAAATAGATAACTAATATTAATTAGATTGGGTTTGGTACTTGCTAGTTTTGTTTGTATGAAGTATTATGTGTTCGAGAACATCCGAAATAGATAACTGATATTAATTAGATGGGGTTTGGTACTTACTAGTTTTGTTTGTATGAAGTATTTTGTGTTCGAGAACATTCGAAATAGATAACTGATATTAATTAGATTGGGTTTGGTACTTACTAGTTTTGTTTGTGTGAAGTATTTTGTGTTCGAGAACATCCGAAATAGATAACTGATATTAATTAGATTGGGTTTGGTACTTACTAGTTTTGTTTGTATGAAGTATTTTGTGTTCGAGAACATTCTAAATAGATAACTGATATTAATTAGATCGGGTTTGGTACTTACTAGTTTTATTTGTATGAAGTATTTCGTGTTCGAGAACATTCGAAATAGATAACTAATATTAATTAGATTGGGTTTGGTACTTGCTAGTTTTGTTTGTATGAAGTATTATGTGTTCGAGAACATTCGAAATAGATAACTGATATTAATTAGATGGGGTTTGGTACTTACTAGTTTTGTTTGTATGAAGTATTTTGTGTTCGAGAACATTCGAAATAGATAACTGATATTAATTAGATT
Organism: Druceiella hillmani; assembly: GCA_039881145.1. Taxonomy (NCBI): domain Eukaryota; kingdom Metazoa; phylum Arthropoda; class Insecta; order Lepidoptera; family Hepialidae; genus Druceiella; species Druceiella hillmani. Next base: position 7,402,965 of record JAYKKI010000045.1, on the reverse strand, counting down.
GGGTTTGGTACTTACTAGTTTTGTTTGTATGAAGTATTTTGTGTTCGAGAACATTCGAAATAGATAACAGATATTAATTAGATTGGGTTTGGTACTTACTAGTTTTGTTTGTATGAAGTATTTTGTGTTCGAGAACATTCGAAATAGATAACTGATATTAATTAGATCGGGTTTGGTACTTACTAGTTTTGTTTGTATGAAGTATTTTGTGTTCGAGAACATTCGAAATAGATAACTAATATTAATTAGATTGGGTTTGGTACTTACTAGTTTTGTTTGTATGAAGTATTTTGTGTTCGAGAACATTCGAAATAGATAACTGATATTAATTAGATTGGGTTTGGTACTTACTAGTTTTGTTTGTATGAAGTATTTTGTGTTCGAGAACATTCGAAATAGATAACTAATATTAATTAGATTGGGTTTGGTACTTACTAGTTTTGTTTGTATGAAGTATTTTGTGTTCGAGAACATTCGAAATAGATAACTGATATTAATTAGATTGGGTTTGGTACTTACTAGTTTTGTTTGTATGAAGTATTTTGTGTTCGAGAACATTCGAAATAGATAACTGATATTAATTAGATTGGGTTTGGTACTTACTAGTTTTGTTTGTATGAAGTATTTTGTGTTCGAGAACATTCGAAATAGATAACTGATATTAATTAGATCGGGTTTGGTACTTACTAGTTTTTTTTGTATGAAGTATTTTGTGTTCGAGAACATTCGAAATAGATAACTAATATTAATTAGATTGGGTTTGGTACTTACTAGTTTTGTTTGTATGAAGTATTTTGTGTTCGAGAACATTCGAAATAGATAACTGATATTAATTAGATTGGGTTTAGTACATTGAAATTATTGTATTTTTGTCTTATCACATAGAATTAAGGAATCGAATGTTTGTTATTGACAATATAAATAAATAGTTCTGGAAGCATTCCGTTACTAAGGAGATAAATAGGTTTAGGACAACAATAGCTTATAAAATTACTTTATACATGATATTTGCTTTGAAATGAAAATACTTACTAGTTTTGTTTGTATGAAATACTTTGTGTTCGAGAACATTCGAAATAGATAACTGATATTAATTAGATCGGGTTTGGTACTTACTAGTTATGTTTGTATGAAGTATTTTGTGTTCGAGGACATTCGAAATAGATAACTGATATTAATTAGATCGGGTTTGGTACTTACTAGTTTTGTTTGTATGAAGTATTTTGTGTTCGAGAACATTCGAAATAGATAACTAGTATTAATTAGATTGGATTTGGTACTTACTAGTTTTGTTTGTATGAAGTATTTTGTGTTTGAGAACATTCGAAATAGATAACTAATATTAATTAGATTGGGTTTGGTACTTACTAGTTTTGTTTGTATGAAGTATTTTGTGTTCGAGAACATTCGAAATAGATAACTGATATTAATTAGATTGGGTTTGGTACTTACTAGTTTTGATTGTATGAAGTATTTTGTGTTCGAGAACATTCGAAATAGATAACTGATATTAATTAGATCGGGTTTGGTACTTACTAGTTTTGTTTGTATGAAGTATTTTGTGTTCGAGAACATTCGAAATAGATAACTAATATTAATTAGATTGGGTTTGGTACTTACTAGTTTTGTTTGTATGAAGTATTTTGTGTTCGAGAACATTCGAAATAGATAACTGATATTAATTAGATTGGGTTTGGTACTTACTAGTTTTGTTTGTATGAAGTATTTTGTGTTCGAGAACATTCGAAATAGATAACTGATATTAATTAGATCGGGTTTGGTACTTACTAGTTTTGTTTGTATGAAGTATTTTGTGTTCGAGAACATTCGAAATAGATAACTAATATTAATTAGATTGGGTTTGGTACTTACTAGTTTTGTTTGTATGAAGTATTTTGTGTTCGAGAACATTCGAAATAGATAACTGATATTAATTAGATTGGGTTTGGTACATTGAAATTATTGTATTTTTGTCTTATCACCTAGAATTAAGGAATCGAATGTTGGTTATTGACAATATAAATAAATAGTTCTGGAAGCATTCCGTTACTAAGAAGATAAATAGGTTTAGGACAACAATAGCTTATAAAATTACTTTATACATGATATTTGCTTTGAAATGAAAATACTTACTAGTTTTGTTTGTATGAAATACTTTGTGTTCGTGAACATTCGAAATAGATAACTGATATTAATTAGATTGGGTTTGGTACTTACTAGTTTTGTTTGCATGAAGTATTTTGTGTTCGAGAACATTCGAAATAGATAACTAATATTAATTAGATTGGGTTTGGTACTTACTAGTTTTGTTTGTATGAAGTATTTTGTGTTCGAGAACATTCGAAATAGATAACTGATATTAATTAGATTGGGTTTGGTACTTACTAGTTTTGTTTGTATGAAGTATTTTGTGTTCGAAAACATTCGAAATAGATAACTAATATTAATTTTATTGGGTTTGGTACTTACTAGTTTTGTTTGTATGTAGTATTTTGTCTTCGAGAACATTCGAAATAGATAACTGATATTAATTAGATTGGGTTTGGTACTTACTAGTTTTGTTTGTATGAAGTATTTTGTGTTCGAGAACATTCGAAATAGATAACTGATATTAATTAGATCGGGTTTGGCACTTACTAGTTTTGTTTGTATGAAGTATTTTGTGTTCGAGAACATTCGAAATAGATAACTGATATTAATTAGATCGGGTTTGGTACTTACTAGTTATGTTTGTATGAAGTATTTTGTGTTCGAGAACATTCGAAATAGATAACTGATATTAATTAGATCGGGTTTGGTACTTACTAGTTTTGCTTGTATGAAGTATTTTGTGTTCGAGAACATTCGAAATAGATAACTGATATTAATTAGATTGGGTTTGGTACTTACTAGTTTTGTTTGTGTGAAGTATTTTGTGTTCGAGAACATTCGAAATAGATAACTGATATTAATTAGATTGGGTTTGGTACTTACTAGTTTTGTTTGTGTGAAGTATTTTGTGTTCGAGAACATTCGAAATAGATAACTAATATTAATTAGATTGGGTTTACGGTATGCGGCATAAATGACGGTATTTTTACGGTTCTTCATGATTGTGTTGACTTAAAAGCTTGATTTTTTACAGCTCCAAGGGACTGTGGACCTAAGCATTTGATATTAATTTCAATTTGATACCTCCATGCGTTCCTGAGAAAAAGAGTCTTGACAGGCCAATATATGGACAACGAAGTGATCAGATACGGGCCATAAAAGTGCCAAAATATGGAATTTAAGGAAAATTATCTTCTTCCAATGCTTTTATAACAAATAAATAATCCTTTCGACATAATCCTTTCGTCATATCCAGCTGAGTCGTTATTAATTTTCCTTGTAAATTTAATATTATCTCCGTCTCAAAATTATTTTAAATAGACCCACTTGTATAGCGAACTCGATTTCGGCAAACACAATAGTTACCCTCGCTAACTCTTCCAATAGAGGTACATTTCATTTATAACATTTGAAAAGATCTGGCCCCCATTTAAACGTTATTTTGGAGGGTGCAACAATTCTATAGTAAAATAAATTCGTTCGTAACAAGTCGCGACTAGTTTGATAAATCCAATGAAATATGTGTTACTGGTTTTCTTCATACGAGATTAAGCTTCTTCAAAGCTTTTAACGCCACTTCCATTCAACAATTTCTTGCTCTTCTTTGCCCCTTGTTCCTCTTAGTCAAAGGCCTTGTTCTCCAAGAGCGTTAGCTGTCAGTAACTTGATTTGCTTCTTGTCGACACCTTCTCTGTTTAGAGATATATTGCTTAATTTAAACTTTGGTCTAAAATTTTAATAACAATACTCTTCCTCGCATTAACGCCTTTTCGATATATGAACCTCACGAAAGTCATAAAGGAAAATAAAGCGAAGACACCATAAAGTGATTTGTGTTAAATTTAAACCATCTTCTTTTGCACGTGTTTGGTTAATAGTTAAATAATTTAATAATTTTAAATTAACTACGGTGTTTAATGATAAATTTAAATTTAAACGCAATTAAAATATAATTTAGGCCACTTTTTGGAGAATAAAATTGATAACATTATATAAAATTACTAAATAATTTGTATTCGATACAAACCATCAGTACAATTGCCGCTCAAATCATAAAAAGTGCTAGTGTTAAAGTAGCATTTCATGGTCTTCATGACATCCGTAAGCTTATTTGGCTCTCAGATCGTAAATATTTTTGAAACGAATGCCGAAAAGTGTTTGGTCTTCGTTGGGACTATCGTATTTCTTTATGTCGAAAAATATACTAAGACTGTGTAATATTATAACGTATAATCACATGTAATTCAGATCGAATTGAGGGTCGAATGGATCATTTTCATTCACGTTTTTTTTATTATTATTTTCATAATTCCTCCGTTTTGTGTTAAGTAGCTCTACATGGTTCTGGCTGTTATATGAAAGAACGAAATCAGTATTAATTTTAACTGCCTAAAGTGCACAATGATAACCACAGAATATTGAGTAGGCTACTCAAAGTTGTATGGTGATAACTCTGTGACGCGCGGGATACAAATATTTTTTGTCCCCAAATGTATCTTGTTTTCACATTTTTTAAGGTTTCGTATCTCAAAAAATAAAACGGAAACCTTATAAGATCACTTTTGTGTCTGTCTCCCCGTCTGTCACAGCTACCTTCCTCAGAAACCGCTTGACGTAGAAACACTCAAAAATATTCATATGAAAGTTTTAGAGTGGAAAATTTATGTGCCAAAAATATTCATACGAAAGTTTTAGAGTGGAAAATGTATGTGCCAAATATTCATGTGAAAGTTTTAGAGTGGAAAATTTATGTACCAAAAATATTCATATGAAAGTTTTAGAGTATAAAATTTATGTACCAAAACTATTCATATGAAAGTTTTAGAGTGGAAATTTAAATTCCATATATCGTGGGGTTTATTTCCCGTCGGAAAGGGTCACCAAAATATGTTTTTCATAATTGCAGGCTGTAGTAAAAGTTGTAGGAAAACTATAGCGATTATCCTGGATCTTATAATTTTTTAAATACACACCATAATTTCACGCCTGTGAAAGATATAGTAAGTTATATATTGATATTTGTAAATAGGTAAATAGAAATACTATGTACCCTTAAATGTCTATAATCGCTAAATACATAAATACGGAAACATCGTAGTGCCACTTCTACTTGTGCATGACAGGTTTTTTTCTCTATTGTCCACTTCAGGAATGTGATTATGGAATAATATTCTACAATAGTTTTTTTTATTTAAATTGTTACGTATTCTTATGTAGTACGTATATTCGTTAATATTTGTTTTACATTTTAAAACTGTCTTTTTTAGGGTTTTTTTCTTCGGAATGAAAAAAAATAAAACTTATGTGATCACTTTGTTGACCATCCGTCTGTTTGTCAGTCAAGACCATTTCTCTCAGGCAATGACTAGAGGTTTTAAGCTGAAATTAATATTAAATATTAATATTTACCACTCCATAGTTATGGTTCTGTCTCATTCTAATAAAAAGATATGGCCTTTCAAGTGTCACATATTTTGATACCGACTCATTGGCTTACTCAACAAAACCTATAGGCCAATTTTGTTGACACAGAGTTTGAAAAATGTCATGAAAAATGTTGAAAATTGCACAAGTAAAGGAAAAAATCCGAAAGTTCTTCATTTCTAATTCCATGTTGAGTTATTACGTGAGAAATTGAATTTTTGGTTTTTAAGTTTTTTTGTATATTTGTATAGTGCCTATTTACAAAGCTTTACCATAATATAATATCACAAAACCCTCCAGGTGCAAGTCCTACCTGCATTTGACCATCTTTTCGTTTATACGTAGGACGAGCACACGATTTTTCAGAGTAAATTAATAAAGAAAACAATACATCTCCTAACGCTATTATACTCTTTCTCCTATTTCATCTTCTAAATATATTTTCTCGAGAAATTTGAAGATCTATATGTAAATAAAAATATTTCTTTTCTTTTCTTTAGTTTTTCACGTGTACGGAACTCTCCCCACTTGGAACTTAGAATACATTACATTTGAATGGGATGCTTGCAAGAGTCCTTTCCATATCGCCGTGTTTAAAATGAGATATGGACAGGTACTTTTAATAATATTCATAAGCCGTTGATATACATATTTTTATATAATTAGGTTGCGTCAGCTGGTTGGAAATAAATATAAAGTCACCAAACACTTATTCGTGTATCCACAATCTCTCCCACGTTAACGCGATATTAGTTGGGTCTGGATGGTGTCTTATAAACATCACCACTCGAACATAGACGAGAGTTTTATTTGCCAGATCCGGTCCTTTGAGCCTGACATTTTCAGAAGTGTATTGAATCATAACACTAGCTAATACATGTCGTATAAATGCAAAATTTATGAAAGTGAAAACAGAGAAGAAAATATTCCTAGTTCTATTCTATTGGTAACAAATACAAGTGAATTCATAAAAACGTCACGACCTATTGTGTCACGATTGATGGTAATCCAGCTGTATCTGATGATCCTTATTATGGTCCACTATGAAATTAATTGTTTTATTAACAGTGATTTCTCAAAAATACATACATTTATATCTATTTCTTTGAATTTATATATGTATTCTATATCCAACTCTATACCTACATTACGCAAATTATCCTCTTTATAAATCTATCTCATAACTTATCACTTCTGTAATGGATATTGTGTCCTGGATCATGTACGTGAGTTATCAGATACAAATGTGCACTCAGTTATCCGTATATATCGCACGCACATAAATCGTTCATAGAATTCTCAAGAAACGTTCAATAATTTTATAAAGATTTTCTGAGTTCTCTCAATTTACAATTGGTATAGGAAGCCGCCGCATTTCTGAGAACTATATAAGATGACCATTATCAATATGTTTGAAGTTATACTTCTTTAGGTGCGTTATGAAAAAATGATGAGAGTGAAATTTTAATATTCGTCACACAAAAGTTACAGTATGAAGTTGCAGCGGTTGCAGTCTCGAAACAAAAGCTATTGGCACCATCGTTGCCTCTGTTCACTGTTTTCATATTCATAGTATTTATCCACATGTTTCTAGTGTCTACATTCACACACGTGTTTTAGTTTCATATAAGTGCGATTTATATATGTGCTGATAAATTATATTCAGTAGTGATTTAAATTCAATATTTTGATTAATATATTTACTATTCGTAAATATTAGTGAAAAAATTGTATTTATAGACTTTTTCAAGTGCTCCAATATAATTGAGGTTATATATCCGTATGTATTATTTAATGATGCCAAAGAAGTATGACTTCTTACGCGCGTACATAAGTACACGCACCCTTTTTTTTGTATCGTATCCTGTTCGCGAGATACGCTATTTCAACGTTTATGGAAGGTTTAAGCGTCCAGTAGCACACACAGATCAGGCGTTGTGGGGCATTATCAAAGTGATAAAGCACCATAACGCAGTGTTGAACGTCTTTTTTGGCTGTAAATATCAACGATATTAATAATTTTAAATAAAAATATAAGTTATTCGTTAATTGATACAGTAAGAACTATTTTTGGGTTTCTATGGAAAACTTAAGAAAATATCTACATATTTTTTTATTTGGGTCATTATTACTGGGTCAGTAATAATGACCCAAAAAAAACTCATATTTAAAAAATCATTAACTTATACTTTTATTTAATATCATTCAGTGTTTTTTTTTCAATATAACTTAATTAAAATCTTTGCATTTTGTTAAGCAGAAACAATAGTTGTATGAAGTCCTTTATTCTTAATAACGCTCAGATCATTATTTTCTATCAAAATAGCTCATTACTACAAAGCTCAGCAAGTGCAAAAAGGCTGGTATTATATTTTGAAAAAATAACAATAGTATATTGTTATTTTTTTAATAACTTCGAGAAAAATCTGTATTCTGTTTTTGCTTAAATAATTTTAAATGTAAAATAAATATATGAGTCAAATCATAGAGATTTTTTCATTAAATTATTTCAATTGAAATTAATTTTGGACGTAAAAACATAAATATACACTCTTTCGAAGAATTTCAATGATGCCTAATTATGGCTAGGTGAGTAAATATTCTTTAAATTGATTTATTAATAAAAATATTATTAAATTTACAGCTCATTTACTAAAAGTTTGCATAAGTTGCAAATGTATTAATATACTTGTATTAATAATATTTTATGTAAAAAGTTGAGTGAAAAACAATAAAGAAAAATAAAAATCCTCTAATACATGCACGAATTGGATCATAAATTATGTAAATACGTAAATATGGATCAGATAAGAATTTACTTTCAAAACAGAATTCGAAGAGGCAACTATCATTGGGATTGGAAATCAAATTTTCTTATGTGAATCGATAAAATCAAGTACGCACAAATAAGTACAGATATAATTTTCCTTAAATTTCTGTATAAGTTTGAAATTGCATAAAACTTTAAGAAAAATTATATTAATTCAGTACGAATAGATTCTTAACATGATCAACGAAAACTACAAAACAAAACTTTAAGAAAAATTATATTAATTCAGTACGAATAGATTCTTAACATAATCAACGAAAACTACAAAACAAAACTTTAAGAAAAATTATAGTAATTCAGTACGAATAGATTCTTAACATAATCAACGAAAACTGCAAAATAAAACTTTAAGAAAAATTATATTAATTCAGTACGAATAGATTCTTAACATAATCAACGAAAACTACAAGACAAAACTTTAAGAAAAATTATATTAATTCAGTACGAATAGATTCTTAACATAATCAACGAAAACTACAAGACAAAACTTTAAGAAAAATTATATTAATTCAGTACGAATAGATTCTTAACATAATCAACGAAAACTACAAAACGAAACTTTAAGAAAAATTATATTGATTCAGTACGAATAGATTCTTAACACAATCAACGGAAGCTACAAAACAAAACTTTAAGAAAAATTATATTAATTCAGTACGAATAGATTCTTAACATAATCAACGAAAACTGCAAAATAAAACTTTAAGAAAAATTATATTAATTCAGTACGAATAGATTCTTAACATAATCAACGAAAACTACAAGACAAAACTTTAAGAAAAATTATATTAATTCAGTACGAATAGATTCTTAACACAATCAACGAAAGCTACAAAACAAAACTTTAAGAAAAATTATATTGATTCAGTACGAATAGATTCTTAACACAATCAACGAAAACTACAAAACAAAACTTTAAGAAAAATTATATTAATTCAGTACGAATAGATTCTTAACATGATCAACGAAAACTACAAAACAAAACTTTAAGAAAAATTATATTAATTCAGTACGAATAGATTCTTAACATAATCAATGAAAACTACAAAACAAAACTTTAAGAAAAATTATATTGATTCAGTACGAATAGATTCTTAACATAATCAACGAAAACTACAAAACAAAACTTTAAGAAAAATTATATTAATTCAGTACAAATAGATTCTTAACATAATCAACGAAAACTACAAACCAAACTTTAAGAAAAATTATATTAATTCAGTACAAATAGATTCTTAACATGATCAACGAAAACTACAAAACAAAACTTTAAGAAAAATTATATTAATTCAGTACGAATAGATTCTTAACATAATCAATGAAAACTACAAAACAAAACTTTAAGAAAAATTATATTGATTCAGTACGAATAGATTCTTAACATAATCAACGAAAACTACAAAACAAAACTTTAAGAAAAATCATATTAATTCAGTACGAATAGATTCTTAACATAATCAACGAAAACTACAAAACAAAACTTTAAGAAAAATTATATTAATTCAGTACGAATAGATTCTTAACATAATCAACGAAAACTACAAAACAAAACTTTAAGAAAAATTATATTAATTCAGTACGAATAGATTCTTAACATGATCAACAAAAACTACAAAACAAAACTTTAAGAAAAATTATATTAATTCAGTACGAATAGATTCTTAACATAATCAACGAAAACTACAAAACAAAACTTTAAGAAAAATTATATTAATTCAGTACGAATAGATTCTTAACATAATCAACGAAAACTACAAACCAAACTTTAAGAAAAATTATATTAATTCAGTACAAATAGATTCTTAACATGATCAACGAAAACTACAAAACAAAACTTTAAGAAAAATTATATTAATTCAGTACGAATAGATTCTTAACATAATCAATGAAAACTACAAAACAAAACTTTAAGAAAAATTATATTGATTCAGTACGAATAGATTCTTAACATAATCAACGAAAACTACAAAACAAAACTTTAAGAAAAATCATATTAATTCAGTACGAATAGATTCTTAACATAATCAACGAAAACTACAAAACAAAACTTTAAGAAAAATTATATTAATTCAGTACGAATAGATTCTTAACATAATCAACGAAAACTACAAAACAAAACTTTAAGAAAAATTATATTAATTCAGTACGAATAGATTCTTAACATGATCAACGAAAACTACAAAACAAAACTTTAAGAAAAATTATATTAATTCAGTACGAATAGATTCTTAACATAATCAACGAAAACTACAAAACAAAACTTTAAGAAAAATTATATTAATTCAGTACGAATAGATTCTTAACATAATCAACGAAAACTACAAAACAAAACTTTAAGAAAAATTATATTAATTCAGTACGAATAGATTCTTAACATAATCAACGAAAACTACAAAACAAAACTTTAAGAAAAATTATATTAATTCAGTACAAATAGATTCTTAACATGATCAACGAAAACTACAAAACAAAACTTTAAGAAAAATTATATTAATTCAGTACGAGTAGATTCTTAACATAATCAACGAAAACTACAAAACAAAACTTAACTAATACCTACGTAATATTAGAGTATTATAATAAGCTACCGATCTGACAATATCATAGACATCGAGGAAATATTTATATTATAAGAGTAATAATAAATTTTTTTCTTTGTTCCCTAACAACTCTACAACCTAGCAAAAATACTACCAAATTTGGCAAGAGTAATATATGTGTGGCAAATAATGCATAGGGTATATTACTCGTGGTGTCGCATGAACTTGGTAAAAATTTCGATCACGATTCAAATTATAATGAAACATATACCTTTTTAATCCAAGAAAGTGCTTACACTCGGTGTGATGATGACCCCATAGTCAAAATTTAACAATACAATATATCAATGAATGACATAACGTGTAAAATTATGTATATAGGTGATGATGCAATAACTTCATTGTATTAGGTACAAATTTTGCCACTATGATGGAAGAACCAAGCGATAAAGCTATATTATATTCTATTTCAAAAGAGAATATTTGTAAACAAACCAATTTGACAGTTAAAATATGGTTGGTACAAATATAAATTCAATCAGCCGATGACTATTCACGAAATTCACTGTAATTCACCTGTGATAGTATTAAACTTAATAAATTGTCTTACTAAATAAAGTTATAACACGGATATTTCACTAATGGTAAAATTAAGAGAATTAAAATGGACAACCCTAACTGTCAATCACACAAAACTCAGAGATATAAAACATTTAGGAAAAATATTCGATATTTTGACATGTACGAAGTCCAATTATATGCTATTTATAATATGTGTAAAATAAAAGAAAAAAAGTGGACAACCCTAACTGTGAATCATACAAAATTCAGAGGTATAAAACATTTTGGAAAAATATTCGATATTCTGACATGTACAATTATATGCTATTTATTCTATGCTATGCCAATTATATGCTATTTATTATACATCATTTACATTGTAATGCGCTCAAGTTAAATATCTGAAAGAAATGAGTTTTATTTTGACATAGACAATATTCAACTGTCTTTCTAGCGTGATGTTTAAGCGAGATCGAAGTAAACGAGACAGAACATTGGTACTATTTAACAAATATACTTTAAGTATACAGAAAATTGATGGCAGAAAAAGAAAGTTTTGATATTTTATTTTTAAATGTATTAGTACTATTTTGCAATATAATAGACAGCATGTTGTATATAATGTTTCTTAATTTATCTTTGTACATAGTATACGCCAGTTTTTTTTTGTACTAGTTAAGCTATGGCTCTTACTTGACTGTACATTTCATATAATTATTTTTAATATATATATATATTAAAAAAATAACATTAGAAAAAACTTTAATGTCAATATGTGTATAATTATTTATACGCGTTTTGATATTATATTGTACCATGTAAATGTGTATTCCAAAAATTGTTAATAAAATAAATTGAATATTATTTATACAGCGTAAATGTGTATACCAAAAAAATTATACTTTTTAAACACAGTTACCAAATAAATCCATAAAAAGGTTTACAATACCTGGACTGCCATTTTGCTTTGTTTACAAAACATTCTCTTTTAAAATGGAATTAAGTATAGTTTCATATAAGTCATATGTAACTTTGTTGATCCCCAATTACCTAAAAGTGTATAGTTTAAAAGTTATATATCAATAAAATCCTGAAAGCTCGTACAGCTTTCAGGAACTCAAAGTTTAGATCTCGTATATACTTTTCTATGAAACCCTGATTAGTGCTCACGCGTAGTTCTACGTATCTTACTTTAGACAATATTGTATTTCGAGGTCCGTCGAGGACCGTCGGATCACATCCGGCAAGTTATCCGGTTATATGCAAGTACCAAGTACACCCCCTGCGGCGTCATATTCGTATAGATTGCATCAGTCAAATTTATTTTTTTTTTTTCAAAATTCAATTTATTTTAATTTGTAACCAAATCAGTTCATTTCTCATGTATCTATAGACGTGCTTTGTTTGAAGAGTACTTTTTTAACGTAGTAGTAATATTTTAGTAAATATTAAGTTATAAGATATGTAAAAATATATAACAATGTGTATAATTAATATAATTTTAACCATTCGAAACACATTATAGATTTTTCACAGTTAAGGGCTCAATCTAATTATTGTTTTCGCTTCCATATAAATGTTTGTATTACGTTTTTAGTAAGTGTTTATTTTTAAGACTTAATGGCGGAGAGTGCAAAAATATATCAACCGGATATCCTACTGGAAAACCTCATTTACTCTTCAAATGCTCTATGAATTCATTCGAAAATTCTAGAATTCTTTGATAGACATTAATTCTTTCATTACTGAGAAAAAAATAATTTTTCCTTTTGGATAAATACATATTCAGAAATTTAAATTTTATTAATGTGAAGAAAACAATATTATTTAATATTTTATAAATTGTATAACTTAACACATATTTACAACAATAGTGTGAACTTTTTAAAATGTACGGAAATAACTGTTGCCGAATTTCATCATCTCCCCACTCCGCTTGAAAGTTTGTTTGTATGTACGAGTATATTCTGCTTATAAATAAAAATAAGTTTCAGAAACTTACTGTTACAGTAAATTATAACATCTTTAGGTGGGCTATTAGCAAATATGTTGTAATACAACGAAATCTAGGTCGTGGTAAAGAACTTAAAGAAAGTAGAAATAATACTAAATCACGTAGTATAATTTAATTGTGAATAATTAATTTCTACAAAATTAAGGCCAAATATATTCAAGACTATTTTTTTATTATTTACAAATTTGTCTACCGAAAGAAAACATTTCTCTTAGTTGTTACTTGAAAACAACATTTATGTCTATACATATAATAAAACAGTAGAATTGGCGTATCTATGCATATTTTGTTTGTATTTTATTTACGAAAGCAATAATTTAAGGGAAAATGTAAAAAAAATAGAACATAAAATGCTGTTATCGGAATTTTGGTCTGCTTATCTGTGACTCCGTGCAATTATTCGTGCATTAGACAAGAACAGCTAAAGGGATTTCGATAAAGTTTTCACTAATAGATTCTATTAAGTTTGGGGTAACATATAGGTTATGTTTATTTGCAATCGACCAATTAAAACATGATATAGTATATTAAGATTCCAACGCAAAGTGCACTTAATTAAAAACGTTTACTGTTCTAATTATTGTTATAGATGACGTTACATGTATTAATAAGTGTATTAGCTTTAAAAATATTATTAACTGTAATTTAATAACATTTTTTAAAGCTCCACACAGATAGTTATATTAGTATGAGTGCTACAGTATACATTTCTGAGTATATTTCCTCTTTTCTGAAGTTTTTCAAAAAGGGCAATATATTTTACTTAGAAATACAGACATTTAAACTTATTAAAAATTAGCTGCGCCTATGACTTCGTTTGCGTGAAATTTGGAACAGAAAGTTTTTAGAATTTTTTTCCTTTCATATGTTGCTATTGGATATAAACTATTATCATACCAAATTTCATAAAAATCCATCTAGTAGATTCCTCGTGATTGACGAATAAATTAGCATACAGAAAGATAAACATTTTAAAAAAGTTTTCTGGTTTATATAATCATTCTTTAACCTAAATCAATTACTCTTTTTAATTATATATAATAATATTTATAATTTAAATATATATTTAATAATAATATTTTCTATATACAGAAATTAACTCTGTTACAATTTTATTATGTGTATAGAATAGAGATACCTGTTTATTATTCAAGAAATTGTGAGTTACTCACAAATTTATTATTTCTGTTAATTAAATAAATCAATAGCTGCTATAACAAATTCAAAAATTTGATTAAACATTTTATTCAAAAAATCGGAAAACTATACGCATATGTAGTTGTATTTCGCTTGTACACATATATTATATTGAAAATTTATTTATATAAATATTATTTGCTCACTTTATGACACGTTCGTCAACGAATTTAATTAAGATAGGTAAAAACATTGAAATAAAAACGGAAAAATGTTACAAACGCGCGGATAGTCAAAACGAATTTGTGAAGATTCTTCGTAGGACTTATGAATCCGAAAAACTATTAAATTGTATCCCACATCCGACACAATAATATAACACATAGAAATATATGATTGGCTACAAACCAAACAATTGTCATAATTTAAAACCCAGCACGAGCTTGATAGTAATGAAGTAATTTAAACAGACCGTCCCACGCGCCGCCTATGCGCTACTCCGCCCCTCCCCCGCGCCCAACCATAGGCGGCGCGGCCCTTATCTATTTATTATGACATTTATTAAAACGGTTTTATTCGAGGGTATTTTTATTGGTTAAGTATCGTCCTACGTGTTTGTTAATTGAGTGATTATTTCTACGTATGTGGGTCCTGTCGACCTTTGCTTCGAAAGGGTCTTTGAGAATATTTTATTCTGAGAAGAAATTATAATGCTTGCATTTTAAAAATTTGAAAACAAATAATAGTCCTTGAGGACCAAATCCAGACTATATGATGGATGAGTCAATGATTCGAAGCCAACTCTACGTAGAGGAGTCATCGCAACAATACTCTTGCGTACCGGTAGCTAGTCCCTTGTCTTGACAAACCAATATATTTTTTCAATTTTTCCCGTTTTTTTTTCGATTGCTTCTTTAAGCCTCTCTAATAATACTGCATAATACTTTCCTATTATAGTGGTACCGTTATTTTTGTAGTCAATTTTCAAATTGCTTTCCGAATCCCAAAAATCCTAGCCATCACTTTTCCGGTCGATTCCGACATCTTAATCACCTTAGGGAGTTGTATACCCTTTGTATGGCATTTCATCGACTCGTGTTTAGGATTCATCGACTCGTGTTTAGATCCTTAGTTACAATTCTTCTCAAAATAGAAATAGGTTGCTCACCACATGACTAAAAATGCTTTGACTTTGACGATTCTTTGTTGCATCTGAAGCGGTGTGAGCGTTCTCGGCATTCACTTGCACTAACTTCTATCATGTCAAGATGAACGTATAATAACCATAAAATTGTGGTATTTGATACTTCCACTAATGCTGAAAACTGATCCTTATTTAGATGGGTACCTTCAACCTATAATCGTATGACTTTTTCGACGATTTCTGATTTTCAACTGGCTATTCTGCATAGAGACGTCCTCAACTACCTATTTGCAATGTTTGAAGCATGGCCATGCTACTTGTAAATTATGTTTTTTTTTTCAAGACCATGATACCAGAAAAGATTCCCATCTCATTCATTATAGTTTGAAAATTATTCCTGGCTTGGTAAGAAATTTTCTCACTTATGATATATTCGTGCTCTCTCTTACACATCGCCTTCTATGGTTTTAATGAGCTGCACCATTTACAAAAGATCTTAAGTAACATCAAATTATATGTTGTCATTTAAATAATAAAAAAACAATTCAATTTCAGCTAATATGTTTGAAGTCTCTTTTGTTCCTTGTGCCGACAATTTTAAACTATAGAAATAAAATATGGTTTACAGTGGATAAATCGTTAGAAATAAATTTTATTATATTTCTTCAAAAGCGTAGTTTACGGATTATTGCACTTTTATATTATATTCCCAAACATTGTTTTAGTATCAGATACGAGACAATCTGTAAAACTATAAAATTAACACGACCACAAAGTTCCCATTAAAGGGCGTAACTAACAAACTTACGAGTCGATAATGTAAATTGTCACGGCTGAAACCAGAACCGAATGACAGTGAAGTAACTTAAGTACAACAGTTAAAACAAACAGCGGTTGAAGCAAACGTAACAGATAAACTGTTTTAATTTGTTTATTTATCCGTAACCATAGCTACGCGTAGACGAAGCACGCCTATTTTTACCGCCCATAGAGATCTGGCGCTCGTCACGGCACGCGCCTCTTCCTGCCGACATTGCCGTAAATTCACTTTTTAAACTTGGAACGAGCGGCTATTTCCGTAGAGCGCAGACGCACAAGCGGGACCGCCACTTCCGTTCTCGGTTGTTTATGGTTTCAACGTGATGAACGGAGTCGATTGTGCATCCGGCGCGTATTTATATGGTATAACGGATCTAGCGTAGAACGGCAATCGTATGGTACTTGTATTCTGTTTCACTAATATTTCTTTATATGAAATTAAAACGTATATAAATATAACAAGGTCAAAGTCAGTAGGTTGGATATAGATTGATGTTGGATTAAAAGGACTTTAAATACATTTATTATCGTTTTATATTCCAATAAGATTCTGCAATAAATTCCGTTTTATATTCCTTGCCTAACTTACTGCTTAGTGTCAATTTAGGTATTCGTGTTTACAATTCTAACTATGAAGCATGATTATTTGTTTGTTATAGTAGTTTTCAATCCGGAAAAAATATAAAGTTTTTTAAGAAATAACAAAATACTTTCCGAGGACGTCCTAAGCCGTGCTGTTTCTGTTATGCAAACACATTGCAGACGATTATCGAGGAGTGTGCCATGACGCTGGAGTGCATGAATCAACTCCCGCTCTTTTCATATAAAACAAAAACTAACAACATTAAAGAGAAATAAAATACACTATTGTCAATGGCACAGAAGTCAGCAGACAATACAGGTGGAACAGGACGGTATCTCGTTAACGGTACACTGGTATTTACTGACCCATAATACTTTAAATACTATACTTACTAGCTAATATGTACCTAGTATACTATACTTACTACCTAATATGTACCTAGTATACTATATTTACTACCTAATATGTACCTAGTATACTATACTTACTACCTAATATGTACCTAGTATACTATACTTACTACCTAATATGTACCTAGTATATACTTCTTACTACATAATATGTACCTAGTATATACTTCTTTAAATCATTAACTACTTAGATATTTTGTATTTCCTTCTTATTCGGTCATGAACCAATTTTGCGCGGAAGAATTTGTTTGCATGTGTCTCTGTTTGACGCATCGTAAGCGATTTTTACATAGACTGTATTTAGACCCTTGTGTAAAAGTTGTGATGAACTAATATATAGGGTATATTATCACGAAACATCGGGCAGTTTCTTAGGAGAAAACCAAAAATATTTTCTTCAATGGAACGCCTAGATACTTAAATATTTTAGAATTAATTTTGTTTTTGAGTTCAACAATTGCAAATGGTCACTTATAATTTGTGTTTTATCCATTCTGATTTTTAAAATAAGACATTTGAAGAATGTGTGTGTTTTAAAACCTAGACGCCCACTATGAATCGGTTTTTCAGCGTTTTCTCTAAAGCAGTGAAAAGGGAGGTTTTGGTTTTTCCACATACGTAATAATTCTGTATATATTACTAGTCAAGAATGTTCCCTACCATTAATGTATACACTTTATACTGTTTGCAATTTGAGAAAAGACGTCATTTGTTTGTTCAGTTCCACGCTAGGCGACAAAATTAGCCCTTAAGCTTGTTTCTTATTTACATTTACTCTAATCTCTAAACGTTTCGCAGCAGATCCGTTTCTTGTTTTTGTTTTTTTATTTTGGTTTTTATCACGATTTAAATAAAAAAAAATTTATTGATTTTGTTCTTTCAGGTGAAATCTTTTACACGATTAACAATAAATTTTTTCACGGATAGCTAATAGAATACAATAAAGGCGACTATAATAAAGGCAGACTTGTAAAAAATATTCCAACGTTCACTAAAAATATCGATAGCTTTGCGGTATCCATACTTTTCTTTCAATATGTTTATCGTTATTATATATTTTTCGACACTATTCACGAGAACGATATCGATGTTTTTTGATTCGATACCGTTTAGATTGTGCGACATTGCTCCCTATGTCGGGTATGCAGACTACCTTATGTAGTTCGCAAAAGACCTAGTTCGAATGAACGCTCCAGCAAATTAACTACAAGAACTAGTTCGTCGCCGAAACGATCTTAGTTCGTTATACCGTTGTGTCTTCGCTAACCATCTACCAGGTACTCATATTGTTGAATCGCCCCTCGATCAATTAGCTCTTATAATACTTAGTAATCTGTTTAATAAAATTTCTTGGGAAGTCGAACCGAAAATTTGTGCACCCGAAATTAGTCGATTATACTGCGGATAATACGTTATTAAATATTAATGAAATACATAGTTTTTATTGTTTTCGTTATTCTTTGGTGCGAATTTTTTTTATTTTATGCTTATAAAAATTCTACGTACTTGCTTCAGTTTACACACTACAACATCAGCAAAAAAGAAAGACAAATTTTACTAAGGAATGAGAACTTCAATCGATGTTTAAAAACAAAACGTGCTTTCATTCCATAATCGTTTAGCGACAACACCACAGACACTACCAAAGAACTGGAAGAGCTATCTAATTCGTCAAAACATGATGACCAAAACTGAGAGCTCTTGGCAGTGAAATACGTAAATGCCCAAGATTACATCGGGTAGCGTGCAAATTACCGGGGACTTTTTACCTAGACATTTATTAGGTGTCATCCAAAAGAACTCTGTAACGAGATAGTAAATATCTATTTCTAAAAAAAATATGTTAGTTGAAAGATTACGATATAAGAGATCATTAAATTAGTCACTTTTCGACCTATTTTGTTACCAATATTACAACTGGGGTGAAACATGACCCAAAAATTTTCTAAATACACACAACCTTTGTTTAGCTTGTTCATTTTTATTGTGACTATGCGTTTAATTCAATAACACTTTCTTTTATAGTGTCAGAAGTGTGGGGTCTTTTTAAAATTTTAACTGAGGCGACATAGCCGCGTTGCCAGTTACTTTGCTATAACATTGTTGTTAGCGGAGTGTTAACAACTTTTATCTCTTGACGCCTGGAATTCTTGGTTATCATTGTAAATATTTATTTAAAAAGTACTTATATCATATTTTATTATAATACTTCATAAGTTATGAGTCAAATAAATACGTGGTACTTTTTTTTATATTGTAGTGTAAACGAAGGGCCTGGGGTAAAAACAGATAGAAGTTTCATAAAAAAGTTACGTTTCAAAATTAAGTTTAAAGTATACTCGGTATTTAATAAAATAATTAAGTGATAATTTTTTAATTCAAGATTCCCATGATTATTATAAAATAACAGTGATTTAGCAGTATTTTTGCCTTATCTCCGGAATTAAGTAATAACATTCTACATTTACTCCGCAAATACTTTCCCGATTATAACTAAAAACATAAGTACTATCTAAGGACCAATACGATTTGCCAGTTCCAATTAGGTTTCGGTGGGATAATTCAAAAGTGGAACAGTATTCGGCGGAGATTTAAAAGTTCTGAAACTTATTATTTATTTAGTGTATTTTATTATACTGATGAATAAAAATGTTCGTAGTCAATCGGACATTGTCTTCAAATTTAATAAACCTTTGCAAGCGCACATACGTACGTGCCAACACACGCAGAGTCTCCTCTGATATGATTCATAATATTAAGATTATTATAGTTAAACATCTACTAAATTTCATTGATATATATATATATATATATATATATATATATAGATAAAACATGTTCTAAATTTTCTGGGAGCTAGACTGGTGTTCTAGTGGGCTGTAAGAGATTACTCTTGTAGCAATAAGTCCACCATATGTAACAATTAGATACATTAAAGTACAGAAATAAATGAATTTCCTCTGATAACACACTTTCTCCTTTTCTTTTATACATTCTCCCCTGGACGCTATCGCAATACTTTCATGATTTCTATGAAAATATAAAGTCAACTTTGTGAATGTATATATATTTATATATAAATCAAAAAGCGTAAGTCAATAATTTAATCGTGAAAGCATTTTTTGAATACTTCTATTCGCTTTCAAAATTCGACAAACAATAATTCAACATTCGACATATCACTTAAGAACAATGATGGCTGGCAGCAACTTCACCACGAGCTGATAGAAATATTTTATAACAGCCTTTTCACCCTCCCATAATTTGCTCCCCATCAGTAGAGCGACTCACCGTCAATACACTTTTTCCCATAAAGTAGTTCAACTGTACAACATTGTTTAGGCCTTTGAATGCTAACAAACGACCGAACCGAACCAGATTTCATATCGTCGGTCGTCATTTATCAAATTTTATGAATAATATTGACATTATACATACAATTCTTTATGAATACGCGCTTCATTTAAAAGTTGTAAAAAAATGTTACATTTTTTCTTCTATTAAAAAGTATTGGGGTCCGCTTTTTTGAAAGGCTTTAAATAAGAACACCGGGTGGCTTAGCGTGTGCAAATAGATAATATTTAAATGAACATTTTGAGTACATTGTATGAACATTTTGAATATAAACTGGTAAATATTGTTTATACGAGTAATGTTTAGTTAAATTAAATCCTTTTTT
Source organism: Druceiella hillmani (assembly GCA_039881145.1). Lineage (NCBI taxonomy): Eukaryota > Metazoa > Arthropoda > Insecta > Lepidoptera > Hepialidae > Druceiella > Druceiella hillmani. The sequence continues at coordinate 7,381,734 of JAYKKI010000045.1, read as the reverse complement.
ACAATAGATCTAAATATGTGGCAAATTTAAAAATTTTGAGTTAATTTTAAAGAGGCACTGATATCGTTGATATAAAGTATATGTTGACGATAATATTTAAATGAACATTAATTAAACGGTCGCGAATATAAACTTGTGAATAATCTTTATACGAGTAATGTTTAGTTAAACTAAGCCCCTTTTTACAATAGATCTAAATATGTGGCAAATTTAAAAATTTTGAGTTAATTTTAAAGAGGCACTGATATCGTTGATATAAAGTATATGTTGACGATAATATTTAAATGAACATTTTGATTAATTAAACGGTCGCGAATATAAACTTGTAAATAATGTTTATACGAGTATTGTGTAGTTAAATTAAGCCCCTTTTTACAATAGATCTAAATATGTGGCAAGTTTAAAAATTTTGAGTCAATTTTAAAGAGACGTTGATATCGCTGATATAAAGTATATCCTGACGACATTTAGTCTGGCAAAAATATAATTAATGACCGGAAAAGAATAATCTCCTCAAATTATAGCAATTTTTTCATTCATTACTTTTTTTAATAATAATACGATACGGTTGTTATTATTACATTATCTTTAATTTTATACGGATATTTTTATAATTTTCTTAGCAAAATTTTCAATTTATACGACCGTGTTATCATATCAACGTTTTTTTAGGTCCAGATAATGTCATCAAGAGGGTTATGAAAAAAGTGGGTAATTAAAATAAGACATAGTTTTTTTTTAAATCGTTTATTTTTTTACAAACCACAGATATCTTTTAGATTTTCAGAACTTTCCCATAGATATAACATATTCTAAATTTTTTAGATCTTTTACATTGAATAATGCTTTCAAAGAAATATATCTATGTTAATAAATAATAAAAATTTATTAACATAGTTTTTAATATATTTAGCGTTAATTTTATAGAAATTCATTATCACTTAATTTTTATTCAAAACTAAATGAAACTACGTGATGTAATATTATATATACTTTATTTAAATATTAACCACGATCTAAGTTTCGTTGTATGACAACATCTTCAGGTGGGCAATTTGAACTTTTCAAATTGCCCAGCCATTATGATTGGATGTCTTCAAATTGCCCATCTGAAGATGCTGTCAAACAACGAAACCTAGGTCGTGGTTAAAGATTGAAATAAATTAGAAATAATACTACATCACGTAGTTTTATTTAGTTGTGAATAAAAATGAAGTCAGTAATTTTGTTAAATATTGTAAATCTGTTTGATGTTTTGATTTCTGTTTCCCGGAGTTTTACTCGCGTAGAATTAGAAATTAAGAATAAACCAGTCTGCCAACCTGTTTCAAAATTAAGTTTAAAGTATACTTTTAATAAAATAATTAAATAGATTAATTTATTTTGGATATTTTTTGATTCAAGATTCTCATGACTATTATAAAATAACAGTGATTTAGCAATAATTTTTGCCTTTATCTATGGAATTAAGCAATAACATTCTGCCTTTATTATCTTAACTATAACTCTCGATTATATATATATATATATATATATATATATATATATATATATATATATATATATATATCATTAATAGATATAACACATTCTAAATTTTTATCAAATCAAAATATTTACTTTACTTGAATTATAATTTCGATTAAGGTGGGACAAATTTATAACTCACAGATGATATAGAATAATTTAATTAATCAAAAATAAAAAAATAATTAGGCAATAACAAAAATTAATATTAATATACCTTGCAATGCTATTTATAAATATTTTTCGGAATATAACTACCTTGTATATTAGTCCGTACATAGGACACATAGTTACTGAATTACGATTATTCAAATACATAACAAGTATCTCAATACTTGTTAACAACTAAAGATCTTTTTATTATTTATTTCCAACTTTTACGTACATAATCAAATGTATCTTTGACGGACTTATTACTGTATAAACATTTCAAATTGGAAAAATTCGTAATATGGTAAAAGATATTTATAAACTTAGTCTATACGGAATTTGCAAATCGAAATGCATACTTTTTAAAAAACCATTATAATAAAAAAAAGTTTGTGTGAAATGGGGGATTGAGAAAGGGGGAATTAAGAAAGAATTAAATATTTTGTAGTTTTTCATTTACGTGCTCCTAGTTGCTACTCTATGCTGTAAATATTTTTCAGTTAACGCGTACTTAAAACTAAAAAATATATCATTTAATGCCTAATTAAAGGTAAAAATCTTTCTATTTGTTAAAAAATACATCAGTTAATGCGTAATTAAACGTAAAAAGTACATCAAATAATGCTTAATTAAAGGTAAAAATTACATCAGTTAGTGCGTGATTAAAGGTAAAAAATATATCAGTTAATGCGTACTTAAAGGTAGAAAATATATCAGTTAATACGCAATTAAATGTAAAAAGTACATCAGTTAATGCATACTTAAAAATAAAGAATTCCATCAGTTAATGCGCACTTAAAAGAATAAATACAGTTAATGCTTTATCAACTATTAGATTATGAGAAGTAAATCAAAGACTCGTTAAGAAAATATAAAATCATTTGCCTTAAAAAAGTATGACGTCTTAAATTAATCTTTAATGATTTATGGAATATTTTGCAGTATGACTGCATGCGTTCATAATTAATCTCGTGCCATTAAAACATAATTAAACGCCAGATAGGTTAATTTATGAACCCGATACGAATGTCCAACGTCCACAACAATAACAATAATCAACAACTCTCGGCGAGCTATCTTGGGTTGTCTGGTCAAAAGTCACATCGATACTGCTGGACACGTCATATATTTAACATCAGTATTAATTTATATCCGCATTTCAGTATTTTTTTTATCTTAATTATCACTCAAGTATGTATGCACGTATTAGGAGAAAATTAGGACAACACCATTTCCCGTGATGGGTATCATAAATCTTTTACGTCTTATCTTATTGTTCATTCGATTAAGTAAATTCAATTTTGCTGCAATTTAATTCCGAAAATTGAAATTATAGTTAAGCGTTACATTACACCCGTGATTTTGGCCGTATACAGCTTTGTCGGGTTTTGTATCACAATTTAAAAACTAGTAAATGTAATACTTTTAAAATTCCGAAGCGACTAAAGAATGAAAAGTGGTAAATTGTATAAAATTAATAATAAAATACCTTTCTAACGATACCCCACACAATGAGATACGGTAAAACTGTTGTCTTTAAGAAAAAGTAATTTTTTTCTACATATTAAATGCGACCTTTATCTGAAGATTACAATTGTAAACTTAGGTAGATCTTAAACTATAGAAACTACGAGTGTGTAACAGACAGATGAACACATATAAGGATATTATGAAATTATAAGGATTCCATGTTTGGTTATGGGCTTCCCTAAAAATTTACTAAGTATGTCTAGGGACCTCTAGGCTATGAGAAATTACATAAATGCTAAATTTATAGATTTGCTTATATATATATATATATATATATATATATATATATATATATTATATATATATATATATATATATATATATATATATATATGTATATATATATATATATATATATATATATATATATATACCACACAAAGTTTACCTGCATTACTTATAATTAAGTAATACACTTATAATTAACAAATTATTAAAGTTAAACATAATCTTAGCATTTTTGTTTAAATACGGAATACTTGTGTATTATGAATTTCATATAATCAAGCATTAAAAACATATAAACCTGATCAACTAAGCAACATAAATCGTTACCTTTCAATTGAAAAACTTCCTAAATAATATATTAACATTTAATTAATTTACACTTTTCTCAAATAACTTTTTTCAGCTTTATTCCTCAGGTCAAGATAAGAAATATACCTTAAAATAAAATTGTATATAATTTTAAATAGGATCTTCGGTTTCGTGTTGAAGAATCACATAGTAGGTGTAAAATTTAAGTCTATAATATATTTCGTTTAGAATTAGACGTCTCTGATAGACGCGTCAATGGACAGACAGCGTTACCTTTCAATTGAAAAACTTCCTAAATAATATATTAACATTTAATTAATTTACACTTTTCTCAAATAACTTTTTTCAGCTTTATTCCTCAGGTCAAGATAAGAAATATACCTTAAAATAAAATTGTATGTAATTTTAAATAGGATCTTCGGTTTCGTGTTGAAGACTCACATACTAGGTGTAAAATTTAAGTCTATAATATATTTCGTTTAGAATTAGACGTTTCTGATAGACGCGTTAATGGACAGACAGCGTTTTCACAAGTATAGGTTTTCGTTGGGACCCTTTTGGTACGGAGTCCTATAAAGGAATAATAAAAAAATTGACTTTCAGCTAGGGTGAAACGAATTACAAATCACTTCTTCATCTTAAAGTTCTTATTATAACATTATCAAGTTATTAATAACACATTGTAGCGACCCATTCAATTCAAAGTGTTGACGGGTAATTTTATATGAAGCGTTTGGTACCGGTCGGTGCTAACAAAAGTTGTTTCTCAGCTATCGGAGAATTAGATATTTTTATACGTTAAGTGTGACTTAATTATTAGTAAGCTTATAAAATAAATAATAATCAAGAATTAGAGCATTTCTTTACAATAAATAATCGTACAACATTAAAAGTATAACGTAAATATTTTTTGCCATCGATCTGAAACAAAACTATTTACAAGTTAATGCCATCTAAAAAGTTATTGAAAATTGAATAAAACTTTTTAACATAATATTCGACCGACTTCAAACAACCATCGAAGCACACTAAAAATTTATTTAGTGCACCCTTCACCATTTCTTGAACCATAATTATTAATGTAAGATTTTTAGCCTAATAATTTAACCTATTAAATAAAACCTATTAGCCTACCCCTAGCCTAATAATTTAACCTATTATTAAAAACTATTAATAAAGATTTTAATAAATCTAATCTTTTTTAAATATGAAAATTCCATGGATAAATGGGTTATCAATAAGGCTTTAATAGTTTTTGAGAAAATGGCGAACATATCCACATATATTCATATATTCGGATGAAACAACGAACTTCATTGTTTGAAAATTCTGATTATTATTTATTCGTAGCATTACTATCAAATCTTAAAATTACTATAAAATGTCGAATTAACAAAATTACATTTTAATAAAATGACTACGATGAACGTAACATTTTTATTTGCGCCATTTTTAAGGCTATCTCACACTGAGCCACCCTGTCCTTTGCAAATGAGGTCTAATTTAGTTATTCCCCCGGGTCCTTAGGAAGTAGGGGGGAGCTCGCAAGCTGCGCCTCATAAAAGATGCATGCCTCTCTCTAATCTCTTATCGCGGGATTGCATGAAATTTATAAGCGTAAAAATTGTAAAATAATTCACCCCTCTCCTTGCGGGGCGCTGTGCGCCGCGACGCGGCGCGCCGTCCACGTTTTGCATAAAGTAGGTACAAGTTTAAAATTATGCGGGTGTTTCAATGGAAATCTACTTGAAGTTTACGTTGAATAGATTTATTTTTAGTACACGGAAAGTTACATTAATTAATCACAGGCTAAATAGCTGTGGTCAAGTGTAACATTGATATTAGTAATTATCAGACAGAATATTTTATTTATTTTAGAAATATAAAGTTAGCTGATTCAGTGCGTTGGAGACAGAATGTCTCAATAAATTAAACAACAAAAGATTTATATATATATATATCATAAACAGTAAAACTATTTTAAAAGTTGATATTAAGGGTTCAGATTGTCAACTCTTATCAAATAAATAATTAAGTTAACTTAAAAAGTCGTCTCAGTAATGCTCTAAAAGAGCATATTAATTTCTGCGTTTAAGAGCAATTATTCTAACTATTTATTTTATATGATTGTTTTCTTTAATTCTATTTCTTTCCTTTTGGTATGTCTAAGAGCGTCTGGAGTCACTTTTTTCTTTTGGTCTATACCATTACAACGTATCTATTTAATACAATATCATTACCAATAAACGTTATTGTAAGAACATATCTATAAAAGAGCAAGAAGATTACCATGTCTACACTACAATTATCTCTTTTATATACGCCCTTTCTGTGGCTCTATAATTCTTTCTATAACGTCCACGTGTGATCTCTACTTGAAGACATTTTTGTGATTGTTTTAAAAGATTATAACGTATCTATTTAAAACACTATAATTGCCAATAAACGCTATTGTAAGAACATATCTATAAAAGAGCAAGAATATTACCATGTCTACACTACAATTATCTCTTTTATATACGCCCTTTCTGTGGCTCTATAATTCTTTCTATAACGTCCACGTGTGATCTCTACTTGAAGACATTTTTGTGATTGTTTTAAAAGATTATAACGTATCTATTTAAAACACTATAATTGCCAATAAACGCTATTGTAAGAACATATCTATAAAAGAGCAAGAATATTACCATGTCTACACTACAATTATCTCTTTTATATACGCCCTTTCTGTGGCTCTATAATTCTTTCTATAACGTCCACGTGTGAGCGCTACTTGAAGACATTTTTGTGATTGTTTTAAAAGATTATAACGTATCTATTTAAAACACTATAATTGCCAATAAACGCTATTGTAAGAACATATCTATAAAAGAGCAAGATGAGTGCTGTGTCTACACTACATTATCTCTTTTATATACGCCCTTTCTGTGGCTCTATAATTCTTTCTATAACGTCCACGTGTGAGCGCTACTTGAAGACATTTTTGTGATTGTTTTAAAAGATTATAACGTATCTATTTAAAACACTATAATTGCCAATAAACGCTATTGTAAGAACATATCTATAAAAGAGCAAGAATATTACCATGTCTACACTACAATTATCTCTTTTATATACGCCCTTTCTGTGGCTCTATAATTCTTTCTATAACGTCCACGTGTGAGCGCTACTTGAAGACATTTTTGTGATTGTTTTAAAAGATTATAACGTATCTATTTAAAACACTATAATTGCCAATAAACGCTATTGTAAGAACATATCTATAAAAGAGCAAGAATATTACCATGTCTACACTACAATTATCTCTTTTATATACGCCCTTTCTGTGGCTCTATAATTCTTTCTATAACGTCCACGTGTGATCTCTACTTGAAGACATTTTTGTGATTGTTTTAAAAGATTATAACGTATCTATTTAAAACACTATAATTGCCAATAAACGCTATTGTAAGAACATATCTATAAAAGAGCAAGAATATTACCATGTCTACACTACAATTATCTCTTTTATATACGCCCTTTCTGTGGCTCTATAATTCTTTCTATAACGTCCACGTGTGAGCGCTACTTGAAGACATTTTTGTGATTGTTTTAAAAGATTATAACGTATCTATTTAAAACACTATAATTGCCAATAAACGCTATTGTAAGAACATATCTATAAAAGAGCAAGATGAGTGCTGTGTCTACACTACATTATCTCTTTTATATACGCCCTTTCTGTGGCTCTATAATTCTTTCTATAACGTCCACGTGTGAGCGCTACTTGAAGACATTTTTGTGATTGTTTTAAAAGATTATAACGTATCTATTTAAAACACTATAATTGCCAATAAACGCTATTGTAAGAACATATCTATAAAAGAGCAAGAATATTACCATGTCTACACTACAATTATCTCTTTTATATACGCCCTTTCTGTGGCTCTATAATTCTTTCTATAACGTCCACGTGTGAGCGCTACTTGAAGACATTTTTGTGATTGTTTTAAAAGATTATAACGTATCTATTTAAAACACTATAATTGCCAATAAACGCTATTGTAAGAACATATCTATAAAAGAGCAAGATGAGTGCTGTGTCTACACTACAATTATCTCTTTTATATACGCCCTTTCTGTGGCTCTATAATTCTTTCTATAACGTCCACGTGTGAGCTCTACTTGAAGACATTCTTGTGATTGTTTTAAAATATTATAACGTATCTATTTAAAAGGCTATAATTGCCAATAAACGCTATTGTAAGAACATATCTATAAAAGAGCAAGATGAGTGCTGTGTCTACACTACATTATCTCTTTTCCATAAGCTCTTTCTGTGGCTCTCTATTTATTTCTTTATAGTCCACGTGTGAGCGCTGCCTGGAGACATTTTCCTATTGTTTTATAAGTACAATATAACGTATCTATTAAATAAAATATCATTGCTAATAAACGTGTCGTATGAATGCGAACATTTAAAAAAAATATGTTTTAAAGCATATCCATAATGTCTTAAAACTGGAGCTAAAGAAAAATTTTAAATTCGTTATAAATATGTTGTAAAGACGTAAAATGTAGGTATTTTTAAAATTAAAAGAAAAAAGTCTAATGCAATATATCAATGTTTCTAGATAATAAAAAGGATAAAATGTGTATCGGAACATGCACAGCATCAGGTTGCGTGGGTGTATGCTTTATAAGACCAAATCAAAAAATGTTATAGATTATTTCATCTTACATTTTTAAATTATATAAAATAGTTCGCAAGAGAGGGGGAGAGTGTACATTGAAAATTGCTGGATCTGTATTTTGTGAGCGCATTTGCGATCGGATACATTTCAAACCGGTTTCTTTTCAGAATTTTTATCATTTTGTTTATCCCTTTGTTTCAAGAGCATACCAATACTTCAGGACCTATTTGATTTAAATATAGCCTATTCCTATCATATATATATATATATATATATATATATATATATATATATATATAAATATATATTCCCTAAGGAGCTTTTTACCTATATCTTTTTCTGTTTGGAATTCTCGACACTATCAAAGCGAGTTGTTTAATGTTCATTCTAAGGTGTAACCTCCATTCTAAATAAAGATAATTTGACATACGAACAATATTTGAAAATCAATCCGAGTGAAAACGAGGCAAAGACCATTATGACGTGGAAACCATATCGTACTGTTAATCTTCATCCACATTTTAGCTTTATGTTATTTTCGTTCACACTTTATCTCCATGTTTATTTTAATACCCATTTAAACTTTGGGGATAACTTATAAAGTAAGGATTTTTTTACCAAGTTTCGGTATTTTTGCAATACTTTATAAGTAGCTTTAGTTTAACTCAATTAATAGTCATATCGCACCATTAATTTTCATCCGCATTTTGCTTCATGTCATTTTCATCCATATTTGACTGCCATATTTATTTTAATACCCATTTTAACGTTGATGTTAATTTATAATGTAAGGACTTTTTTAGCAAGTTTCAGTTTTTTTTCAGAGTTTTAGAAATACTTTATTAGTAGCAGAATTTTTCTTTGACTCGGATAATGGGTTTTATCAGCTTCCGAAATCAGCATAAGTGCCTCTTGCTTTCGGTAATGTGTGGATTGATATCCGAAATGGCTAAGAATGGGACTAGGTGGCGGAAGTTCAAGGAAAGCTGTTGCTCCCATAATAGAAATGGGATATAACCAAGTTAACTTTATACTGCGGATCAATTTCAGGTAGTACAAATTTATTTTAATACAGACTACTCCAATCAAATAATAACTTAACTCCCCAATTTAACCACCTCCCCTTCCATCTAATCACATTGGCATTAAAATTCTATTTTCTATGATATATATATGTACAATGATGCAAGAATATATACATAAATAAATATAGTTAAATCACGGCTATTTTTAATGATATAAAAGTAGATCTGTACATAATAACGGAATATTATATGGACACTTTGAACTGCAAAGCACGTAAGATAAGGTTTGTCAGATAATACTTAATGAGACTGTGCACAACCGCTCATAATGACGCCCTAGTTATAACGAAAATTAATTTTCGACTTCTTAATTTTATTTAATAGTTTTGATTTTATTTAGTAGTAATTTTATTTAATACTAATGGTTAGTAATGAAGTCAGTTAAAAACGTTTATTTGGCTGAGTGTTGATAATAGGTAGAAATATTAATGTATTTATAGCTTTAAAATATAATGTGACCATGTTCCACTGATTGACACTATTGAACAAGAAACTCGGCGAGCAGCCATTGTTAATGAGGCCCTCCTATAAATATAGAGAAAAAAATTAATGTATTTATGGCTCCAAAATGTAATATGAGCATGTTCTACTGCCTGACAGTATTGAACAAGGATCCCGGCGTGCAGTTGTAGATAATCGGCCCACCTACAAATAGAGAAAAAATATTAATATTTTTACGGTTCCAAAAGATAACCATAAATATATATAACCATATTCTACTATCTGAGAGTATTGAACAAGGAACCCGATGAGCAGTCATTGTTAATCAGTCCCACCTATAAACAGAGATAAAATATTAATATATTTATGGCTCCAAAATAAAATACAAACATATTCTACTACCTGATAGTATTAAACAAAGAACCCAGCGAGCAGTCATATTTAATAAGGCCCACCTATAAATAGAAACAAAATAATAATGTATTTATGGCCCCAAAATATAATATAATCATATTCTACTATCTGACACTATTGAACAAAGATCCTAGGGAGCAGCCATAGTTAATCTAGCCCACCTGTAAATATACACAAAATATTAATATATTTATGGCTCCAAAATATAATACAAACATATTCTACTATCTGATAGTGTTAAACAAAGAACCTAGCGAACAGTCATATTTAATAAGGCCCACCTGTAGATAGAAACAAAATAATAATGTATTTATGGCCCCAAAATATAATATAATCATATTCTACTGTCTGACACTATTGAACAAAGAGCCTAGGGAGCAGCCATAGTTAATCTAGCCTACCTATAAATAGACACAAAATATGAATATATTTCTGATTCCAAAATATAATATGATCATATTCTGCAGCCTGATAGTGTTGAATAAGGAACCCGGCGAGCATCCATAGTTAATCAGGCCCAACTATGAATATCAATGGACCAACTATGAATATCAATGGATCAATGTAAATGCAGGTACTAAAACCACAAAACATATTTCAAATCAAGACCGTGTTAATGACTCAGTTGGTTATTGTATATAAATAATCATATTTATCAGTAAAATCACTGCGTATGAGTGCCAAGGAAATAATAATTCTGACATAGTATTAACTCATGCTCTCAATATTGTTTTGTCATTTAATCCAGACTTTTGGCCACATCGTTGATCAATTACAATTTCGATATACTAAAATAAACACCGTTTATTAGATTAATAATATTACACCGTTTATTAGATTAATAATATTAGTATTTCAAGACAAAAGTAGTCGTATTTCGGGTATAATAAACTGTATATATAATATCATTACGATTAAATTCAATTAGTGATAAATTTTATTTTCATATAGCAATCCTAAGGTGTTGCAGAAACATTTTCGAAATATTTATAAAGCAGTTATTCCATGAAATGTCACTCTTTTAAGAAAATATATTTGCAAGTATATTTGCAGTATATTTTTAGTACAGGTTTCAGATATGCCCCAAACTTTGTTAATATGATAAAAAAATGAGCATTTTCTGGTGTATGAATCAATTTTATCCGCTCCATATATCCCGCCTATTGTTGCCAGTGTTTTTGGCTGAAAAAGGTACGTCACTAGAAATAAAAATATATAAAAATAAAGATACAATTAAATAAATAAAATACAATTAGATGAAGATAAATCTTGATATACTTAAAGAGTAAAAATTCTCAATAAAACTTTGAGTTGCTATTGCCAAGAAGTAATGATATCCACAAAAATATATGATCAACTGCAAGATGTTTCTGTTGTCCACATAAATATGTATAAACAAAGAAGTAAGCTAGTTATTTATTTGAATCACCCCGCATTAGTAACCCGCCAGGGTAAAGGCCGTCGCAAATGAGGAATATATTGCGCGTCTTTCACATTCAAATAAGTGCATCAGATGCGTCCCGTTCTCCCCGAACGCGATCTCTTTGTGCTACACTTTATTACTATGTAGAGCAAAGCGGTTAACCGAAATATCGATTTAAACGCATTTTAAGCCAAAATGTAGATAGTTTCGACCGAACGCGATCTCTTTGTGCTACACTTTATTACTATGTAGAGCAAAGCGTTAACCGAAATATCGATTTAAACGCATTTTAAGCCAAAACGTAGATAGTTTCGACCGAACGTGATCTCTTTGTGCTACGCTTTATTACTATGTAGAGCAAAGCGGTTAACCGTAATATCGATTTAAACGCATTTTAAGCCAAAACGTAGATAGTTTCGCCATAATATCGATATTTTGAGCTCGTTCTTACAACTATATAAAACCTACATAATAAAAATTAAAGTCATATTAATAATAAAAATAACGCAATATCGATATTTTGAAGGCCGTCGCAAATGAGGAATATATTGCGCGTCTTTCACATTCAAATAAGTGCATCAGATGCGTCCCGTTCTCCCCGAACGCGATCTCTTTGTGCTACACTTTATTACTATGTAGAGCAAAGCGGTTAACCGAAATATCGATTTAAACGCATTTTAAGCCAAAACGTAGATAGTTTCGACCGAACGTGATCTCTTTGTGCTACGCTTTATTACTATGTAGAGCAAAGCGGTTAACCGTAATATCGATTTAAACGCATTTTAAGCCAAAACGTAGATAGTTTCGCCATAATATCGATATTTTGAGCTCGTTCTTACAACTATATAAAACCTACATAATAAAAATTAAAGTCATATTAATAATAAAAATAACGCAATATCGATATTTTGAGCTCGTTCTTACAACTATATAAAACCTACATAATAAACATAATAATAAAAATGTACAGTAGTACAATTTTACACTTTTCAGTACTTCATACCAAGAAGTAGTACAATTTTACACTTTTCAGTACTTCATACCAATGCTATAGTGACAACCCTGTCGATTTTCCGCCTATCAGAGGCGGTTAACTCGTAAATAAATTACATATTTAAATTTTGCTCATGTTGTGTAATTATTATAATATTATCATTATTCATGTTTATATTATCTTTTGTGCAGGTAAATATTTACCTGCACAAAAGATAATATAAACATGAATAATGATAATAATTATAAACATGAAATAATGCACTTAAATAATATATAAAAATAACCAGAATTAAAAACAAATGCGATAACCAGAATTAAAAACAAATGCGGTTTAGCAACAATGAGATTTTGACATTTTTTTTATGTCACGTGAGAAAAATATGCATTAAAAACGACACATTAGTTTGCTAAGGCACTCTGATTATTTATTATAAAAATCGAACTGAAAAAAATTACTCACGGGAAATGTCTTCAAATTTGTTTGTTCCTAACTTTATTTCACTAATTTCACAATGAATTTATCATTAGACATTACAATATGTAATGTTACATTTTTATAATAAATAATCAGAGTGCCTTAAAAAAAGTAATGTGTCGTTTTTAATACATATTTTTCTCACGTGATATAAAAAAAAATGTCAAAATCTCATTGTTGCTAAACTGCATTTGTTTTTGATTCTGATTTTCGTTTTATATGAACTCGATATAAGTTGAATAATAATAAAAACAAAGTTTAAGACTATTCCAAATTCGGTAAACAATTGTATTAGATTACAATGTAAGCCATACACGTTACGATCTACCGGCGAGGTTTACCTATACAGGCGTACCTACTCAGATCGACCGCACGTCGTAGTGTGTATGAGACGATCCGGTATACCGGAGAGGTCTTCTGTTCGTTTCGCTATGGTATCGATTGAAGACGACGGCGCACTAGCATCGATAATCCTTGCCTTAATCTTGAGAAATAATGATACAAAAACGTGAAAAACAAGCGAACAAAGTGGTGTAAAAATTGGTTATTAAAAAGAAAAAAAAACGAATTTATTTTCTTTCTTGCACCGGTTGCCAGTGCAGGTTTAAAAATCGATCTATTCCAATTCAGACTCCGGTTTATCTGCGCAGGTACACCTGTACAGTGTATGGCCGTCATAAAACAGTAAAACAATAACGTTATATTGCTTCGAACAATATATGAGAGTCCGTTTTCAAAGATTTATAGGAGTATTAAAACATTTAATTTCAACTTAGACATTTGTTTTATTTCCATTTAACTTAAATGCCTTTCGACGATAATAAGTGCATTTATTTTTTAGCAATTTCTATCAACTATGAGTTGAGAGACTTTGGAAGGGTTTTCGCTGCCTCATCTGTTTTCAAAGTATTAAAAACAAAAACCTATTTAATAGCCATTTCATTAGTATTTATTTTCTTTTCAACCTAATGCTGATTCTCATTTCTATTTTAAAACTACATAAAAAACGGAATTTCATAGCATAGGATATGCTTCATCGTTTAAATTATACCGCAATAACTTGGAAAGCGTTACAGTTATTCAGTTTAGGATCTTTATAATTCAATTACATAAGAAGCTGTTATTCTAAACAGTGGAGGTACTTCGTATATCCTCTACGTTGTCTGTTAAGAGAAGGTATATTTGGTACATCCTCCCGATTGTCTAAGTAATGTCTTAAGAACTTGGAAAGTGTTGCAGTTATTCAATTTAGGATCTTTATAATTAAATTACAGGAGAACTTGCTATCCTAAAAAATGGGGATACTTAGTATATCCTCCGTGTTGTCTGAGTAACATTTGAAAGTGATGCAGTTATTTAATTTAGGATGTTTATAACTTAGTTGCATGAGAATACGCTCACATTAAAAGCGGGGTACTTAGTATATTCTCTTCGTTGTCTATTTAATATCCTAAAAACATGGAACGTGTTACAATTATTAAATTTAGGATATTTAAAATTTTGTTGCAAGAGAGCTCACTAACATTAAAGGAAGTTATATTTGGTACATCCTCCCGATTGTCTAAGTAATGTCTTAAGAACTTGGAAAGCGTTGCAGTTATTCAATTTAGGATCTTTATAATTAAATTACAGGAGAACTTGCTATCCTAAAAAATGGGGATACTTAGTATATCCTCCGTGTTGTCTGAGTAACATTTGAAAGTGATGCAGTTATTTAATTTAGGATGTTTATAACTTAGTTGCATGAGAATACGCTCACATTAAAAGCGGGGTACTTAGTATATTCTCTTCGTTGTCTATTTAATATCCTAAAAACATGGAACGTGTTACAATTATTAAATTTAGGATATTTAAAATTTTGTTGCAAGAGAGCTCACTAACATTAAAGGAAGTTATATTTGGTACATCCTCCCGATTGTCTAAGTAATGTCTTAAGAACTTGGAAAGTGTTGCAGTTATGCAATTTAGAATCTTTATAATTTAATTACAGGAGAATCTGCTATCCTAAAAAATGGGGATACTTAGTATATCCTCCGTGTTGTCTGAGTAACATTTGAAAGTGATGCAGTTATTTAATTTAGGATGTTTATAACTTAGTTGCATGAGAATACGCTCACATTAAAAGCGGGGTACTTAGTATATTCTCTTCCTTGTCTATTTAATATCCTAAAAACATGGAATGTGTTACAATTATTAAATTTAGGATATTTAAAATTTTGTTGCAAGAGAGCTCACTAACATTAAGGGAAGTTATATTTGGTACATCCTCCCAATTGCCTAAGTAATGTCTTAAGAACTTGGAAAGTGTTGCAGTTATTCAATTTAGAATCTTTATAATTAAATTACAGGAGAACCTGCCATCCTAAAAAATGTGTTGTCTGAGTAACATTTGAAAGTGTTGAAGTTATTTAATTTAAGATCTTCATAACTTAGTTGCATGAGAGCGCACGCACTTAAAAAGTAGAGCTCATTATATCCTCTTCATTGTCTAAGTAACATCGTAAGGACTTGGGAAGTGTTGCAATAATTAAATTTAATACCTTTTCAATTTAGTTGCATGAGAAGTACCTAGATGTAAATTTGCATTGTTTTTCACATAATCTATTAAGAGTAGGTTTTTTAGATTTTTTCTGTATGAATAAATAAAAATCGCTATAGCACAACAACTTAAGCTAAGTTAGGCTCGAGACTAGGAAGATGATATAGTAAATATGAATAAGCTTTTTTCGAAAACTTCTTCAAGATGTGTCTAAATTTCAGTACAGATAAAAATTACTCGTGGAATTATGCTTTATACTCAAGCCTTTAGAATAAAATTCAAGGTCATTTGCTCATGTGACGTTAGAATCTGTATCATAGATATAATTAAATGTATATATTTATTATCGAGTCTGTGCATATTTCTCAGAAATTATAATCTTGACTTTCAGCACGTCAAAATTATCTTTCCTTTCCAAGAAGAAACAATACTACATCACAGAAACTTAAGATAAAGTCGATCAGTTATTGTATTATCAAATAAGATGAGCTGTTGTGCAAAGTTTTCTTTGAAGAAAATTATCAAAATTAAAGATTTCTTGAAAATTAGAGTATTTCTTGAGTAACACCTATTACCATTTAAGGTAAATATGTTTTGAGTTTTCGTCCCATAAAAATTGTAAAATTATGTCTGTCTAAAACTTACGGCTAGTATTTATTTTCTTTCTTGAGTAACACCTTATCTTTAAGGTAATTATGTTTTGAGTTTTCGTCCCATAAAAATTGTAAAATCATGTCTCTATATAACTTACGGATAGTATTTATTTTTTATTACATCATGTCAAAAAAGCTTTTAGCTCAAAAACGCACTACGTATTTCAGGTATTGTTACAGAAACACATGCGTCGCTTTCGGCACTCTGTAGTTCATTACTCTATAAAAGTCTACAGTATAAAATTTAGTGTTCATAATTACGTACCTAATCATAATTACCAATAACACTTTATTTCTTTTTTTATGGTTAATTTTCAGCAAGCGACAACCGCCGATGTTATGTAATACGAACCAACTCAAGTCACTTTCGATACCCCTTTAGTTCACCAAATTATTGCAAATTTATGAAATCGATCGTATCAAATTGAGTGTTTAAAATTACGTTTTTATTCATACTTACCAATAATAATTTATTTCTTTTTCTTAGAGTTAATTTTCAACAAGCAACAACCACCACAAGTAAGGGGTACTTTCTGTACCCCTTTATTCATCATTATTTTAGGTTCATGAAAAAAATCGTATCAAGTTTAGTGTTTAAAATTACATAACAGGAAATAGAAAAAAGGAGTAATCATACCATCTCGTGTACAAATATCAAAGGCACGTCTTTAAAACATGACGTTCATTAATCAGTACTTAATGGCGTGCGGGTTCTAAATGATTGATCAAGCTTCTAACTTGCTTCACACTAAGACGTGGACATTCATCTATAATAAAGTATTAATTGAAGAATCATCAGTAATATTTGGAATTCTCTCAAATATAATCTTTAGAGAAACGACGAACGTTGATTTAAAGTGATACCATCCATTCGAACCATTAGAAATATTCAAAATAGCTTTCAGTCATATTTTGAGCCACTATATCATAAAAAAGCAGTCAAGTGAGAATCTTGTTCTCGCATAGAAGGTTCCGTATCTCGTTTGAAACGAAAATACTTTATTTATCATAATTAATCACTAATGTGAACCTTCTAGAGCAATAAACATTTAATGATATCAAACATAATTAAGTAAGAGGGAATGAAGTATGAATATAATGAAATAGAATCATTGTTATGGTTTTCCTAAAACTTTTGCGTATGCTCCCAAAAATTCTTTTTATTTTAATAATTTTAGGTTCAGATGGAACTTATTTTTATACATATTTTTTAATTTATCTCTGGATATATTATATAATACCCTAAATTATAAAAATATATTTAAGATTCTCATAACAAGCCTTATTTAGCGACGTTACATATTAGGCCTATCAAACGATATTACATATTTTGAATTATATATTTTTTTAAGTATCTAACTTGCCCTCCGTTTCTACTCCAAATATCCATGCGTATATTTATTAGTGTTAGGTATTGAAATATGCGCGAGTTAATATACTTTATGACCATACCTAATTTTAAATACGCCAATCCATATAAATTTACGTCAATCTGTTTCCAAGGAAACGGCTAGGACATACTTGTATCCTTTTGAGGTAAGGAACCCTAAAACTCTCAATATATCCTTAAATTCTATTTTTTAAATGTTACAAGAAAATAACAATTTCTTGTAATATGTACTTCTTCCAGCTATATTAGTAACAATCTAGTAACCTGTGACTTATTGGTACAAGGAAAAACTTAAACCCATCAATGACAATAAGGAAATCGCACGAATTCAATCGAATCTTAAGAAAATACGAATGACTCATAGAATATCGGCGAATCGATTATGATATCTGGCATATCAGATTCGATAACGTTTCTGATATGAATATTTTCCAGTTGTCATTAACGATTTTTTTATACTTATAAAAAAAAATAAGTCCAATCGATTGAATAAATTTATATGTAAGTATATTTCAATTTTTTTTGTAACATATCATTATGATCTTTAGTGATTTACAACTAATTTTTCACAATAAATTCCTATTGTGAAGTGAAAGAGTAATATTTTCATTATAAATATATCTTAACTTTTATGTTTTAAGGAAATAACCAAAATTTTAGTTCTCGTCTAGTATTAAGTATAATTATGAATTATTACACTCTTAATTATTTTGTTTTACTCAATAGTCATATTTATTTTATAAAAGAGTAAACATTTAACTAAACAACTGAGTCTAAATATTTTTGTGCTTATTTGTAATCATATCACGTATATTTTAGTTGTTCTTGTTGTATCCATTATTACATGTATAATAAGAAGTCAAAATGTTAAAAAATGTGCAAAATAAAATTTCAATCGTCCATTCCATCCATTAAAATATCATTCATTGCGCTAAATAATTCGTTCTTTTTAAAATATTTATCACGTACAGAATTTATCCTCTGAAGAAATGTTTGGAAATTTTCTAATCATTTCCACAATTAAAATCAGTATCATTGTCTATTGCGGACAATAATAAATCATAGGCCCAACCAGCAATAGGCGCCACAGTCGACCATCAAGTTTTCCCTCTCTGTCTCTCGTCGCATCTTCAGGCAAATATCTCCGCAGGCCATCAAAGCGGCCAAACAAAGAACCGCCAGTGGTCATTGCGCCAACAGAGCTGCGCCATGTGGAAGTCGTGAGTTATTTCGGACTCGGCTTCCGGTGTTGAGTAACGTGTGGCCTATTTTATAATGAGCACTTCGATTTTACGATTGGTTTGACGGAGAGTCGCCACGCGTCGCGGCGCCGTGCCCAGACGACGCTAGGGGCTTCTATTTAAGTTGATGTGAATGTGCAGTCACTTTGTTCATCTATGATGTCCTCCGATCATACATTTACGGAGAAATTCACTTTTAATTGACCGTCAATTTAACTAATCGAAGTTTTGCTATCGGTTCATGATTTAACATATATAGGGTTAAAAATGTGCAATGATAAATTTTGAAATATCAAAGGAATTAAAAATAAAGTTAGAATGGCAGACATAGAGATAACATTAAACTCAAATTGCAGCATGTTCTTAGTAACCGTGTAATCAAAGAAATACGTCAATCAGAACACTGTAAATTATATATACACTTTTTGGGAGAATTATAATATTTGTGTATTCCTTGTAAGTCAATTTAAGTTCTATACGTTCTGTGCCTTTTAATAGTTTAATTTGTTTATAAACTTTTGTGATACTTGTTTTTAAAACTGACTGATAACCTGAACGCGTACCAGCATTTTGTTGAGTTTAGTATATAAACTAACAATTTTATTTACTAAGTTGTTAATAATCACTCGTTTGCGAAATTTTAAAGATATGCTCTGAGATTATTTGAATTTATAGAACTATTTGATACTAATTTGATTTTAATTAACTTTTGACTTGATATTAATTACAAGTAACTTTTCCTACACTATTTTGAATACAAACAAACATAATTTACAATAAACGAATACTTCCAATAAACATTGATCAAAATTTATTCTATGTAAAAATCGATTTAACAAACATTTTTTCCAACTTATTCGTTGTTTGCGCAATGAATCCGTAAATGGGAGTATTAGTTCACCTACGCCACTTAACATTTAATACGCTAATACGAAAACTAAATTTTAGAAAAGATGACGTCATCTTAGCTCCTGCCAATCGTAGCTATACTTACAATTTCACTAGTATTTTCCTTTTTCATTTCTTTTTAACTCTTTAAAAATACTTTAAAAGCATCTTCTTGAAACTTGCAGTTGATACTATAACCTAACTGTAACCAGACAGTAGTAACTAGAATTTTATCACATTCTGAAAACAATTCATGTAAAGGCTATCTCTTTATCCTGAGAATAAATCTTGGCGCTAACATAACCTTCGAGATAAATTGGATAAAACCCACGTCATTTATATGATAAAACCCGCACCTATACTACGTAACATGAACTCTATGACGTCATCGATCAAACATTTTTCTACGAAATTGTTATTACCTTGTATAAACATTCCTGTTGATTGAGAGTAACCAATTAAATGTTACATTGCAAAGGTTTCAAAGAATAATTTGTGTTTAGTATAATTAATAACTTTGAAAATTTTACTATAATTACATAATTTTTATAGAAAATTTTAAAAAGAAAATGATATTGAATATATTTGGCGTTAATACTAGTATATGTAGTAGTTATGTAGTAATTTTTAGTTACGTAGTAATTCATCATTCACATTTAAATAAAACTACGTGATGTAGTATTATTTCTACTTTCTTTAAGTTCTTTACCACGACCTAGGTTTCGTTGTATTACAACGTCTTCAGGTGGGCTATTAGCAAAGATATTTATCTTTACTAATAGCCCTACTGAAGATATTGTAACACAACGAAACCTAAGTCGTAGTAAAGAACTTAAAGAAAGTAGAAATAATGCTACATCAAGTAGTTTCATTTAATTGTGAAAGAAAATGATATTATTTTCCCAATTATATCAGGCTTTTATAGTAATATAATTCTCCTTTACATATAACTCCTTTTTTTATACGCTTTTCCATTAGTCCCTTCGATCTCAAAATTTACAAATAATAAATCAAATTTCATAGGCATATTTGTTTTCAGCTAACTGTATTGTGTTTTTCCAATTCGGCTGTATGTTTTTTTGTGTATATTACATCCTACCACAGGCAGTTAACAAACACTTTATATGAATGATTTTTTTTTTCATTTGGAAGTATATACTCCCAATGTTCTACCATAGAATGTGGAAATTGTGGAAATTTAAGGTATACCATAGAAGTCCTCAACAATGAACAGCACAGTTAACATGATCGAATTTGAATGATTTGGGTTCAATGATAATCTGATAATAAAGTCTCTAATATTTGAAAACGACTAAAGGCGACATAAACCTACTCTTTAGTAAAATTAGGGTACAATGATGGAAATGGAAGGTGGTAACAGGAACTCTTCCCTTATGATAAGTAAACTCATAGAGGTTGGATTCATTTGACATATTCTGAAGTAAGCGAGGAAATAACAAAGTTAATAGGTAGATAAGTTTATACAAGCATATACAAAGGCATTTAAGCTACTTTTTGTGTCTGTTATCTGATATCTCCGACATTCATCATTCAATTTGGATGACTCTTTTTTATTCAAAATGGTGTGATCCCAGTGTAGTTCTATGAAAATTTAGTTAGAATTTAGCTACCGAAATTGAAGATATATCATAGAATGAACGTTGTACGTTGAACAGGTAATCCGACAATGAACAGTACAGATAACGTGATCGAGTTTGAATGATAATTTAATATGAAAGTCTCTGAAAGTTGAATGCGACTAAGAGTACAATAGGATTCGATTTTTTCGAAATTGCAACTACCTGGAAGTAACTCGTAGAGGACAACTTACTTGGAACAAGTATTGGAGTTTAAAGGACATATTCAAGAGCAACATACCTACTAATCTCAAAACTAAAGTTTTAAACTCCTGTCGACTACCTTGCCTAACATATGGGTGTTAAACATGGAAATTCAACAACTATATAAAAAGTAGGATAATCACATGCCAGAGAGGAAAAGAGCGCAGTATGCTACAGATAAGGAAATTACAAAAAATTAGACACCCTAAAATTAGACAAACTACCAAAGCAATTGACACACTAGTACAACCAAAGCAATTGACACATGGGCTGGACATGTAGCACGCCTTCAAGACCATGATGGACGAAAAAAGTAACAATATGGAAGGGCCCTCAAGGGAAAAGGAAGAGACGAAGGCCTCATACTAGATGGGACGAAGACGTTACAAAAATAGCAGGCACAAACTGGATTAGTTTAACTCAATCTAGAGACGATTGGATATCTTTGGAGGAGGCCTTTACCTGTGGAGGGGTTCCTGCAAATATATACACACTTAAATTACATTATATATATATATATATATATATATATATTAATTAATTTACTATGTACATAATATCCACATTTGTATAAAAAAATCGATTTTGTAAACTTAGCTATTTACGAGGAATTTAAAAGGATTTTTTATTTTTTATTTTTATTTATTTATTTAAGGGTACAATGATGAATGTGGAAGGTGGTGACAGGAACTCTTTAGTGCTGAGAAGTAAACTCATTAAGTTTGGACTCGTCTGAATTGTCTTGACGTAAGCAAGAAAATAACAAAGTAAATAGGTTGGACAGTATATACAGGTACATAGTACTACAGGGACATGAAGTAGCTAAGATATTATTAGGTAGGTACATACATAAGTATGGTATAAAAAAATGCATAAAGTAACTAAAATATAATATTAGTGAGCAGGTAGGTAGATAAATAAATATATACAGGTATACACAAATGAAACATTCATCTAGGTGCGTGTACTTGAGGGAGAAAGAGAATCGTTGACTTGGCTCCGATTCAAAAAATGTCTAGGATTAGCAGTATTTTGCAAATTTATTTATGTTCGGAAACGATATTGTACCGCAAAAGTTTAAATGAAGTACTCGTATTGTCATTATTTGATACAGTTCGCTTTTTATTCGACAGTTATTTAAAGTCGGTTGTTTTGCAAAAAAATGTTTGTATAAATCACATTTCTGAAAAGAGAATAAATAAAAAAATATATTTATGAGACACTTCGCCAAGTTTTTGAAAGGGAGTTTAAACAATTTTTTTTCTTGGAAATTTTCAAAATTTTACTGGTTTCGGTGGACTCCATGCTACTACATTTCTACCATATTTCCAAACCCAAACTTTTTTTAACGCCAACGTAGACCCCCGTCGAGTAAGTTATAAATATTGTCGAATTGTATTTATTTAGCTAATAATATTTGTACTTCCCATACCCAAGTATCTAAATTTTTATTATATTATATTCTGAAACTTATTTTTCGATTATAGATAGAATTATTCTTTGTCCTTTGTTATTGAGAACATTCTGTTTACCAAATAACTTCAGTCACATTTTTAATATTTTATTATTTTTGCAATAACAGCATCGAGAAGCGAAATATATTGAAATTTCCCACATTCACATGATATTCATCTGAAAAAACATCAGCTTCTTCATTCGGACCCTCTCTCCGAAATTTTAAATGTTGTATGGATGGGGTTAAAGTGATTGGTATGTCTTTGATTTTGATGCATATTGGCGTTGTTGCAATATCTTTCAATCTCTCGGACATTAGATCTGTCCACTATATCGGTGCTTGGTCTTGGGCTCTTCAGTTTTCAATTTGCCTTGTACTAGAATCTATTCCATAGAGTCTTTATTTCTAGAAATATGGCTGAAGAACTTTAGTATCCGCAGCTGCACGTTGATGACCTTTCTGTGATTGTCAGCTCATGTAGAATGGATATATTTGTGCGAAACACCATCTAAAGTCTCTTTAAAATACGTCCCCAGAATCTCTCTCCAGTGCACCTGTCTTACGTCCACTCAATCGTCTGATCATGGTCAAGCAAGGCTGTGAGTGTGTGTGTGTTTATTTATCATATTTGTATATAAATTTCCTCAAATATGTTGTTGCCGTATGTGTGTAATATAGTATAAAAAAAATTATAAATGTGTGTATTTTAGTAACAACTCTAGAGAGAGAGAGAGAGAGAAAGAAAGAGAGAGTTGTAACTTAACGTTCCCATAGTTTAATATATTAGGCGTTAATTGTGTGGATATTCATTATTCCCAATTAAATGAAACTACGTGATGCAGTATTACTTCTAATTTTTTTTAATTTCTTTACCACAACCTAGGGTTCATTGTATTACAACATCTTCAGATGGGCTATTAGCAAGATTATCTTTGCTAATAGCCCACCTGAATGTAATACAACGAAACGTAGGTCGTGGTAAAGATCTTAAAGAAAGTAGAAGTAATACTACATCACATAGTTTCATTTAGTTCCCATAATTGTATGTAAATAAATAAATTAATATATAACAAAAATTAAACAATTATCAAACGTTTTGGCATACACACCAATTTCTATATAGAAACCAATTTAGTGACCAAAGTTTCCAGGAAAACATATTTCCATTACGAGTCACTTTGGTTTCCGAAACGCGGAAGGAAACCAAATGTTTGTTATCAAATTACGTAAAAATTCGTGTGAATACTTTGATTTCGCTGTATTTCCTTTTATTGCTCAATGCATTTAGTCACAACGACGATATATCCACATACCTATATTATGATTGAATCATAATTGCAATTGCGTACACTCATAAGTGCGCGTCACACATTATGTAAACAAAGTCTAATATATTATTGCCCATCGCACTGGACGCGCTAAGCCTCCATAAAACCCTTATAGACTAGAATAAATATGTAATTTTTTTATTGTTATTATAATTATATATAGTATTATAACTATAATTGTATATAGTATTATAACTATAATTGCATATAGTATTATAACTATAATTGTATATAGTATTATAACTATAATTGTATATAGTATTATAACTATAATTATATATAGTATTATAACTATAATTGTATATAGTATCATAGTATCTCTGTGTGTTACGATACAAGATCTCTCAGTTAAGTAAAATCCAGGCAATAAAGAGCACGGTGTAGGTACATAGTTCCATAGCTGAAGGACGAAAAACGAAGAAATATTTATAATAATTTCATTATGTCTGTCTGCTTTCTTTCCATTCGCAGCGTGATAAATATTTTAGTTAAACTTCGATTGTAATGAACTTTTGCAGGAATATGTATATTAATAGCCCCGATATATAAAAATTCCATAATAAAAAACTATCATTTTTATTTATCGTCATAATAGTACTCGTATGTATCAGAATAGTACTCGTATGTCATAGAAGAGACCTTTCAAAAAGCACTCGAAAACTCAGCAAAGTTCCCCAACCTCTGTCTTACTTTTTAATAATGCAGTGATCAATCTCAGAAAAATCTCGTTCGTATCTTAGTTAACTTCTTTACTAGTAGATTAACTTATATTAATAGATTAAAGATGTATAGACAATGAAGTTATATTATTTACGTCTGTGAAATGTACTAAGCAATATATTTAACTAGTTAAAAATTATATTAACATGTGTGATAGTTTCATGAAGATATATTTGTTACTTAAACTGTTATAAGTAACTAAATGGGACGCTACTAAGCGTGATTTCTGTTCATATTTATTATATTTATTTTAAATAATGTCGATTGTTGGAAAAAATATATAAATATTCTTTAAGGTTTTTATATAGTTTGACATCCAAGGCTTGCCATAATCGTGTTTAGATGATACTGGCTAAATTTTTTAAAAATATTTATATATATTTACAATACATACACAGATTTTGTTCTCGAAATACGTATGTATTGTAAATATATATAAATAATAAATGTAAGGGTGAAGGGTCTTGCAGTGAATGCACGCTGGGCGTCGCGCGGCATCATCCATGTGAAGCACTTAACACCTTAAGCAACTATGAATATTGAGCTATACAAATATTATTTCCCAGAAGTAAAAATTGATTTTATAGATAATTCAGTGTTTTCCTTAAGTTTTTTTTTCTTCACTTAGATTCTGTTTATAATAACGAAACGTTTAAATGCAAATTTGATTCACAAAATGTTGAAAATAAAAACTATATTTAGTTATTGAAAAAGAAATTATTTCTTATTAATAAAGGCCTAAATTAAAGGTGTTAAAGATTATTTTCTCTTATGTTTTCGAGAGAAATTGGAAAAAAATTTTCTGTATCAATAATCCAAACACCCCACGTATAAATCATAAAAAATAATGATAATTTAAGTGAATTTGTATTGAGTCATTGTTAACAACATTTTTCAAACAAAATATCATGGAGCATTTTTTTAAATGAAAAAATCCAAGTAATTTTTTTTAGAAAACCAACATATTTTAGGTTACGAAGTTACAATATGTCAGGTGTATATTTTAGTTAAAAACTTAAAGAGAACTTTAACAGTTTGGTTTTTCTAATTCCAAAGTTGAATTAAATTTTAGCTCAAGTGTACTTAACATACCCAGTATAAATGTAACTATTACATATAGATTCATCAAAAAGTAATATTCAAAAGCCACCACATGTTTGCTACCTCATAAATGCCTCAACTCACCCCTTCATCTACTTCAAAGTATCGAATAATGGAGACGAGACGAAACCTAAAACACTGTATTAAGTCATTTCCATCTCATAAAACGCTATATGCCGCAACTGTTTGACAACTACCCACAAAATTTTTATTGCTGTCATAAAACTGTAAAGTCATAAACAGTTGACGCGACTTGCTCAGGACCCAAGTCTTCGTAGGCTGACGGTGGTGATAAAGATGGCTAGAAATTAATATACCGTAAAGTTTACGGATGGGGGTAACGTGTCGCCTATTGTATGCGGAAAACGGTAATTCTAATCGCGATAAGTAAAAGGACGAAATGTAAGATTGAGAGTTTCATTTGAAACTTATTTTTCTCGAGAGAATAACGGTTCTTCAAAATTCTAGAATTTGAAAGACTAAAATGTAATATTTTTGTATTATTATTTTCTTTATTCTTAATAGGAAATATACATTTATTTTTTATATTTTAAGTTCACTGTTTACATCGTTA
This sequence comes from Druceiella hillmani, assembly GCA_039881145.1. Classification (NCBI taxonomy): domain Eukaryota; kingdom Metazoa; phylum Arthropoda; class Insecta; order Lepidoptera; family Hepialidae; genus Druceiella; species Druceiella hillmani. The sequence continues at coordinate 7,354,752 of JAYKKI010000045.1, read as the reverse complement.
CAGTATAGTAAAAAAATATAAATACAGTTGAAAATGTTTCATTTAAGTTTAAAAAAATATTTCAAACTGTCAGTAAATTTAAGTTATTTAAACTTCTTCATTTTCCCGCGCTACGGATAACGTCACAAGCTATGTTAAGCGTTTGTTTACTATAGGTCTCCTCGTTACTTTAAACATATTTTCAGTATCTCAAAAACCAGTTTGTAAGTTTGGTATTGTGCCGAGGTGCAAAAATACTATGTTTGCCTGATAACGTATTTTTCATATTCCAAGGGATGCAAAAATACAAAAATATGGTGCAAGGTTATGAGAAGAAATGAAGTATCTCCAACTAATTGTTTGTATTATCGTGAAGATCATTTTAATGTAAACATGTTTTATTAGGACAACTAAAATGATTTCAGTTAGTCATAAGTGAGTTTTGTATTAAATATTAAGCAAGCAACATATAACTGTGTACATTAACTAGCTTACGAACTTTTAATACGACTTTAGTTTTTTTAAGTCAAAAAAACTACATAACATTGCCAAAACACATATAAAGTGATTTAATTGAAGCGTAATAAATTTGGCTCAATGTAAATAACATTACAAATACCTAAATTAATAAAATACAGTACACCATCATGTTTTTAAACGAATATAGGATATGTTTACTGCCCTTTACTTATAGTGTATTTATGTATAAAAAACGTACATACTTATTATAATTCGTGTATTAAAACAATTACCTTGCAGCTTTCATTTTATTGAACACAAAACCACTTTCAGTCATCGTTCTAGACGATATATATACATTACGTTACGACGACATAATACGTTATTTATAATAAGTATGTACGTTTTTTACACATAAATACACTCATAAGTAGAGTGCAGTAAACAAAACTTATATTCTTTTAAAAACGTGACTGTATATTGTCTATATTTTATTATTTTAGGTATATGTAATTTACGTTCAGCCAAGTTTATTACGTTTGAGTTAAATAACTTTTTATGTATTTGACAACGTTATATAGTTTTTTCTTAACATAAAAACGAAAAACGAAAGTGTTCTTAGAACTTTTATGACAGTTTGGTTCATTAAAAGTAATTATAAACATCAGATGTAATAAAATAAAGTGCACTTATACTGACCGTCACATTTTTACGCGAATGATATTGCGCTATTATCTTTACAGCCCTATCTTTAGGTTTAGGAAAATAAATAATTATAACAAAAAATAAATTTATTTTATTAATTGCGGATAGTTATTTAAACATTACTTTTTATCAATTGTACTTATATTTATATTTTATTTTTGTATGATATTTTAAAGTTCATATTTACGTATTTGTAATATTTTGTAATTGTAAATAGTTCGTATTATTTGAATATTTTTGTAAAATTTTTATATCAGTAGGATATTGAGAATCGAATAGAATCCAAAACAATTTTTGAAAATTGGTATGCCCATCTACCTGCTAGAACGGCACACAAAAATTATTCGGCCTATTTTGAATAGAGCTTTCATTACGATACCGCTAAAAGCTATGCTGTCACTTGTTCCGATTTAGTATTTATTAGTTACAAAAGATAGTATCGAATATATGTAAAAATATATCCCGAGTCTAACATAAAATGATTTCACTTAAATTTTTCTCTCATTATGATTATAAATGGTTGTACCTAAATATCTAATTCGGAATAACTAATAAACGCCAGTGAACTGTTCATACATGGCGATGTTTCTGGTTATACTTCTAAAAATAAAGATTAGCTTATATCAGTTATTAATTATGGTTTTTGGATCTTAAAAAACATCGATGTCTAATCAATATATAATAGATATATCTATGAATTTGTTGACAACCCGTTTTATTTGCGCCCTATACTTGTACTGCCAGCGCCGTCTATTTAATTTTTTTGATTGAATATTTATATCGATATGCTTGGATTTCGACTGATTTAAGGTTATTAATAAGATCAATATAATAGGGTATTTGACTACATGTTTTTATTGCTAAAATCAAATAAGTAATAACATTAAAAGTGGTTAAAATAAATATATCGACTTTTCATTACAAAGTTATGACGACTTAAAACCTGACGAATTACGATACCCGCGAAAACGCCCCATACAAAACACAACTGGCATATGACGTCACTAGCCTGTTATTTAGCATTCATTATAAGGGATTTTATTAAATATTCTTAGTATCTGGTAAATATTGCGTTTAAGTTATAAATTGCATATTATAATTGTCTCATTTTTTTGTGTGGAAACTAAATTCATTAATTGTTTGCTATATGCATTATTTTTTTCATCACAAGGTTTTTTTAGACCTACTCTGCAGTTTTAAAACATTTTTACGAAAAACGTTGACATCATTTAAATACCCTATTATATGATTCCATAATATTATAGATTTTGCAAATACAAATGTATGTCCTTGGACCCAACAATTGTGTCTGGAAATGTTATGAATGGTTTTAAAGAAAAAATGAATGTTTTGTTTCAGAATTTATATGTTTCGTTTTTATATCAATGGTTCTTTCCAAAACATTATTTCAGAGTTTATCACAATATATATTTGGAATATACAAAATTATAAATGCAGTTATTATAATATTGATACACTTATATGATTCCATTATATTATAGATTTTTCAAATACAAATGTATGTCCTTGGACCCAATAATTGTCGCTGGAAATGTTATGAATGGTTTTAAAGAATAGTTTAAAAGAAAAAATCAATGTTTTGTTTTCAGAATTTATATGTTCCGTTTTAATCTCAATGGTTCTTTCCAAAATATTCTTTCAGAATTTATTTACATGGTATGTTTGGAATATACGAAATTATAATGCAGAACAAGAACAATGTCGAAGAAAGTGTAATTTTGAAAATAAAGAAAGAAATATTGAGATAATTTGGTTTTATTTAAATTCAGTTATTATAAGATCAATACAATTATATGATTCCATTATATTACAGATTTTGCAAATACAAATGTATGTCCTTAGACCCAATAATTGTTGCTGGAAATATTATGAACTAGCGTGACCCGTGCGAAGTCTTCGCATTATTATTTATTCCATTATGAAGCTCAGATGACAGATCAAACAAATATTTTACTAAAATTGACATATAAAGGCGCAAGTATCAAAAGCATTGAGCTAAATCGCCACTTTATTTATACGTGAGTGGATTTGAAATTAAACAAAAATTTTACCGACCATCAATCATATTGACGTTGAGCCGTTAGATGGCAGCATTGCTGTTTTGTGTATATAATTTTAATAATTTATTAATTTGCAAAAACAATAGCAATAATAAATTTTTTAGTTGCGGATGCCGGTAGAGCAAGCAATTATCTATAAAATGATATATAGTTTATGTGGATTAGTTGTGAGGTTTTTTCTAAAAAGGGAGAGTAACATCTTAACCTTAGCGTATTAATATATATGATGATGATGATGATGATGGCTTTAAAGTACAGTTTTAAAGAAAAAATCAATGTTTTGTTTCGGAATTTATATGTTCCGTTTTAATGGTTCTTTCCAAAATATTCTTTTGAAATTTAATCACAAGATATGTTTGAAATATACGAAGGAACTGTAATTTGAAAAATAAAGAAAGCAATGGTATAATTTGTTTTTTTTTTTAATGAATGGAGAGAGAGAAAGGCAGACAACGAAAGTGTATTTGAAAAAAGTAAGCAGGGCATGGACTACACAGAAAGACGTGGTTTATTCAAACTGTGGAATGTCTGAAAGATGAATGTGTATAAGGAATTGTGAAAATATATAAGTTGAGGCAAAATATAAAAGATGAGCATAAATACTTCTTTCATTTCACATAACATGAATGAATGAATGTAAATGTGAGAGGAAAGAAGTGTTAATACTAGAATTGTTATTTTTATTTTTTTTTAATTTTCATGTTTCTTTCAAGTAGGACTATTAAAGTCTCTTTTGACATGTCACGATTTAACTTCTAATTATTATAAATAAATATATTTAGTGTATATACGTATATCTACAAACAATCAATCAGTCCCTCTCAATAAGGGTAGGAACGTGCATTTTACCCTACAATGGCCTCCATATATTTTTATCTTCAACATAATCCCTGATATTGAATATATTTGGCGGTAATTTTGTAGAAACTCATTATTCACAATTAAACGAAGCTAGGTGATGTAGTGTTATTTCTACTTTCTTTAAGTTCTTTACCAACATCTTCAGGTGGGCTATTAGCAAAGATATCTTTACTAATAGCCTACCTGAAGATGTTGGTAAAGAACTTAAAGAAAGTAGAAATAATACTACATCACGTAGTTTCATTTAATTGTGAATAATCCCTGATGCTATAATAAGCCTTCGAAATAAGCAAGTGCTTAATATGCGTCTTTAATTTCGCTATGGGAAGGTTTATTATATCTTCAGGTATCCTGTGAAAGGAACACCGTTGCCCAGAAAAGACTTATTAGTAATTTGTAATCTTAATTTAAAACTATGAATTTTATTTTCATTTCTTGTATTAAGAGTATGGATATCACACCCTTTAACGAAGAAATTTAAGTTCTTTGCAACATACAATAAGTTTTCATAGATATATAATGACGAGAAGGTCAGAATATTTGACTCTTTAAATAGATCTTTTACAGATTCTCGGGGTTTCATATTATATATGACTCATATTATTGCTCCACCACTGCTTATCTTGTCTAACGGAAGATTACTATCAAAAATTATACTAAATATTCGAGTAAAATCAACTTAAGAAAATAATAAATCAATTGCAATAAAAGTATTCGTTTTCCCAAAGCTACTAAATAGTATATTTGGACGAATAGTTTTTTGTGTATTTAAAATTTGGTACTAAAATAATAAGATATATACAAAGCTTCTATAAGTATTTGATATGCTCAGTATAATTTTAGTTATAATAATTTTCCCTTAATATTCATTTATATAAAATTCCCTTAATATTCCATATACAAACTAACAGCTAATGCAATTATGAACGTTTTTCAACATTCCTAGAATTACCAGGCCTCGAAAAGAGCTAGGAAAGTGGAAAAACTTTATTTAATAATTTCTGAGACAATATTTTGCTATTTCAATTATTAGAGAACAATTAGCTTTTAGGATTTGATTTGAAAAGACGAAGTTTTTACGAATGAAAAAATTAACTTTGTATTAACTAAATTACGATAAAAACTATATTTTAATATTTTTTAAGATTAAAACTTATTTTTTGCTGAAGCACAAATAAATTTATATAATTAAGGGGAATAAGAAAAAAGTTAAAATAGGAAACTATATGGGCAACTTAAAGTTGACTGATTACTTATAATGAATTAACATTGAATATTCCAATGTGTTTACAAGTATAACTGCGACAGTAATTTGTTTATACTACGTAGATGAGTTACACACGTCAATACGCTATCACTCTACTTTGAGACATCAATAAAAGTTTCACTACTCAAAAAAGCTCTGAAAACATGATTTTCATTAATAAAACACTCCGTATCTATCAAGTTCCCGTGAGAAATATTTGCCATTAGCGCAGTATCTGTTATCGTGTCCGAGTTAACGTGAACGGTGTACAAGTTAACCGCCAGACCGCAGTTGGAAGTAGTGGTTTCCGTTTCGTTTGCTCGAGATAATTCTACGTCCGATATCAATGTTATATTTTTAGATACACTTTTAGTTGACATTGTGGATGAGGTTGAACGAAATAGCGTCTAGACGTCAAATGAACTGCAATAAACTTTTAACTATACTAAACGTTAAAAAGCATTTGATACATACCTAACTTTGTAACTTAATTTTGAAACTGACGTTGAAGAAAAATGGTGTTAAATTATCTCTGACCCATTTTGAAATGTAAACATATATACAGTACTTTTCGTTAAATATCATTATTGTTATAAAATTCAAAAGCCTTGGAGAAATATTTCGGTAAAAATGGACTTAGTTTTCAAAGGACTTAGTTATGGCTGTGTAAAGTAATCAACACAAACCCTTTTACCTCGGTACCAGATTCACGGAGTTACCTGATAACGATCTGGGCCTGGGTTCAGATAACCAAAGCACTTTTCTCATTCCTAAACATTACTCATCTTTTTATGATTATTTATCCCCTCCTGAGGTTGTCAATATTTAAAATATTCGTATTAGATGACTTATAAACTTATAAGCTTTAATCCGCGTCTTAGTCCGGATGCATTTTCAGTTAAGGTTCTGGGATTTGTCTCTGACCAGACGCTATCGCAACACTGCTTTATAAATTATTTCTTGATCAAGTAGGAACCTTATGAACATCATAATAGATTAATGCTATTACTCAGGAATTACTCCAAATTTCGAAAGAAAGCTTATATGTTAATCCAAACTATAATCTAATCGTGGGCCAAATCTCGTGTGAATTCGTACAGAAAGTATAGAATTATAAACATGCCTATTTATAACATTAGTAAGGATTTCAATACTACACTTTATTTGTTTATCCTTATTACACAGAATAGGATTAAATCAAACGGAAGACTTAATAAAAGTCTTCTATTGATCCGGAAACGGTTTTTATACTTAATTTTTGCCTAAATTTTTTCGTTAATCAAATGAAATCTACTGGACGGATTTTATATAATAAAATTTGGTACGGTAATAGTTTATACTCAACAGCTCATATGTCGTAGATGAGTTACACACGTCAATACGCTATCACTCTACTTTGAGACATCAATAAAAGTTTCACTACTCAAAAAAGCTCTGAAAACATGATTTTCATTAATAAAACACTCCGTATCTATCAAGTTCCCGTGAGAAATATTTGCCATTAGCGCAGTATCTGTTATCGTGTCCGAGTTAACGTGAACGGTGTACAAGTTAACCGCCAGACCGCAGTTGGAAGTAGTGGTTTCCGTTTCGTTTGCTCGAGATAATTCTACGTCCGATATCAATGTTATATTTTTAGATACACTTTTAGTTGACATTGTGGATGAGGTTGAACGAAATAGCGTCTAGACGTCAAATGAACTGCAATAAACTTTTAACTATACTAAACGTTAAAAAGCATTTGATACATACCTAACTTTGTAACTTAATTTTGAAACTGACGTTGAAGAAAAATGGTGTTAAATTATCTCTGACCCATTTTGAAATGTAAACATATATACAGTACTTTTCGTTAAATATCATTATTGTTATAAAATTCAAAAGCCTTGGAGAAATATTTCGGTAAAAATGGACTTAGTTTTCAAAGGACTTAGTTATGGCTGTGTAAAGTAATCAACACAAACCCTTTTACCTCGGTACCAGATTCACGGAGTTACCTGATAACGATCTGGGCCTGGGTTCAGATAACCAAAGCACTTTTCTCATTCCTAAACATTACTCATCTTTTTATGATTATTTATCCCCTCCTGAGGTTGTCAATATTTAAAATATTCGTATTAGATGACTTATAAACTTATAAGCTTTAATCCGCGTCTTAGTCCGGATGCATTTTCAGTTAAGGTTCTGGGATTTGTCTCTGACCAGACGCTATCGCAACACTGCTTTATAAATTATTTCTTGATCAAGTAGGAACCTTATGAACATCATAATAGATTAATGCTATTACTCAGGAATTACTCCAAATTTCGAAAGAAAGCTTATATGTTAATCCAAACTATAATCTAATCGTGGGCCAAATCTCGTGTGAATTCGTACAGAAAGTATAGAATTATAAACATGCCTATTTATAACATTAGTAAGGATTTCAATACTACACTTTATTTGTTTATCCTTATTACACAGAATAGGATTAAATCAAACGGAAGACTTAATAAAAGTCTTCTATTGATCCGGAAACGGTTTTTATACTTAATTTTTGCCTAAATTTTTTCGTTAATCAAATGAAATCTACTGGACGGATTTTATATAATAAAATTTGGTACGGTAATAGTTTATACTCAACAGCTCATATGTCATGAGAAAAAAATTTACTTTTCTTACTCCGAATATCTCGCGAATGACTTCGTAGGCCCAGATAATAAAACTGTTTAGTTAACAATAAGTTATTACATACTAGAAAACCATTAGATCTAACGTCAGTTTAAAATATATATGATATGCTTCAGCTGTCTTGTGTTCTGCAGCATGAAAACTATGGGATAGCTAAAATAAGGCTGAGATGCATCGATTGAATGATACCCTATTTGATCTTAATTTGTAGAATTTCACGGTATGTTGTGGCACATCAATGAAATTATAAACCTAACATAATAAAATAATACGAAAACACTATGTCGGCGCAAATGTGAAATAATGCAGTGGTAGTAAACAATGATGATTAATCGTCATATTAAATATTTATTTACGCTAACGTCATTTATTAATATTTACCCCTATCGCATATTTGAAAGCCAGTTATGACCTCTGTTTCCGTTGAAATATATCTAAATATAATTTATATAAAACTAACTTTCGCCTTCGAGGAATTAAGAAAATGTGCTCTTCACTTTATGCAAACGCTATATCCTTCAGAATTCCCCGTCTAATCGAAAACGTAGATCCCGCTTAAATATGCGCAAGGATAAATTATTACCTTTACAAATACTAAATTATAAATGATAAATATATATTATCAAAGGAAATTTTCTTGTTAAATATATTTACTTGCCAACAGTGGAATTTATTTATATAAGGATTCTTAAGTTTTCGCAATGGATATTCCATTAATATAATATTAAGCAATAATACTTTTATTTATTAAAATGCTTGTTGCGTGTTATCTATTAATTATTTGAAATTCCAAATAATAACCCAACAAACATGTGTTCGTTCGCAGGCATAATTTTTTTAGAGTTTATGTTCACTGGTCTTCGTCTGTAAATTATATTCTAATTATATATAGCCTATCTTTCAACTTAGAATATGTATTACCTATTTGCAAAATTTTATTGAAGTCTATTTAGCCATTTAAGGGTGAAAGAAAGACAAACAAAGAAATGCATACATAATATTTCATTTTTATTAATAGGAGTATGTTTCTTTCATATCGCACTGCTATTGTACATATCCTCTTCATGTTGTAGTTTGTAGAAATTGGTGTGATAGGTAGATTTATAGTTATGATGTGATTTTTTAGGTCCATATTAAAATAAAAAAAATCATTACTTGTTGAGAGAGACTGGAATTTAAAAAATCCACGTGAGTGCCTGCAGCGCGCTTGTGAATACTTTATTTGTTAAAATTGTTAGCAGATTCTTACGAGAAGTTTATCCACATATGTTCCCCATTAATTTCGTTGGACTGTGTGCATTTCTACGTTCTTCGTTTCAGCTAGGTTCATCTTAATTTTATCATCTCACTATAAAATGTATAGTGCCCATTCACTTGTTTTATCATCTCACTATAAAATGTATAGTGCCCATTCACTAGTTTTATCATCTCACTATAAAATGTATAGTGCCCATTCACTTGTTTTATCATCTCACTATAAAATGTATAGTGCCCATTCCCTTGTTTTATCATCTCACTATAAAATGTATAGTGCCCATTCACTTGTTTTATCATCTCACTATAAAATGTATAGTGCCCATTCACTTGTTTTATCATCTCACTATAAAATGTATAGTGCCCATTCACTTGTTTTATCATCTCACTATAAAATGTATAGTGCCCATTCACTTGTTTTATCATCTCACTATAAAATGTATAGTGCCCATTCACTTGTTTTATCATCTCACTACAAAATGTATAGTGCCCATTCACTTGTTTTATCATCTCACTATAAAAGGTATAGTGCCCATTTATCATCTCACTATAAAATGTATAGTGCCCATACATTTTTTTATTTACATATAATAATGCATATTATTAAAATTGTTCTCAAATCTCAAATTCATCAGAGCAGTTGCACGAATGCATTTTGCGTCTCCTTACGCTGGGGACGCGTAAGGGGATGCTATTGCTACCGTCGATACCAGACATTATTTCTCAAAAATATCAGACATTATGCAGAATTAAATACCTGCTTGCAATAAAAAATTATGAAACAAAAGGTATTTTGCGATCTTCATTTAATTTTAATCGACTTGCTTAATTCTAACTTTTGTTGTAGTTGTTTTTTTTAAATTACATGAAACGATTAAACGATATACACCTGCTGTTACGGCTTTATCCAGTTTACAAAATGATGTACTTCATTTGTATTTAATAAGCCATATATTTTTTGTTGTAGTTATTTTTTTTTAATTACATGAAACGATTAAACGAAATATACCTGCTGTTACGGCTTTATCCAGTTTACAAAATGATGTACTTCATTTGTATTTAATAAGCCATATATTTTTTTGTTGTAGTTGTTTTTTTTATTATATGAAACGATTAAACGATATACACCTGCTGTTACGGCTTTATCCAGTTTACAAAATGATGTACTTCATTTGTATTTAATAAGCCATATATTTTTTGTAATAGTTGTTTTTTTTTAAATTATATGAAACGACTAAACGATATACACCTGCTGTTACGGTTTTATCCAGTTTACAAAATGATGTACTTTAGAAATGAAGTACATCATTTTGAATAAGTCATATATTTTTTTATTTTATTTCGCAAAACTCAATAACGGATTGCTCTGAAATTATATAAAGCATCCATGTACAAGCTTCTATAATAATTATTCATTCATTTATAACCTGCTGTTTGCTAGGGACTTCGCTTGCGCTGACTGTATCATATTTAGCGTAGATGATAATGTGGTAATGCGACTTGTATTTATTGATCAATCGCTTTATGGTCACCAGTAGATTCATTGTATTTTTCATTTCTCAACTTCCTGAGGTTGTAAAAAGATAATCACCATATTACTTCTCTTATGTTTTTTGGGACTCTTAGTAATGTAAGGGTAAAGATTTAATTTGATTTTATATATTAGTTTTTACATTATATGAACACAAATGCATAAACATTAATTCTAGGAAATATTTCGATCCCAAACTATAGTTCTACGGAACACAACAAAAATTTCAAAAATGGTCGATTTTATTTCCATAATTTATTTATAATCCACCGAACCCATTTTTTTGCAGAGCAATTGCTAAATTGCTTATATTTATAATTTTGTGAACCTTTTTAGCCCGAGGTTTTTTAATTATAAATTTCATAGTAAATTCCCACACCCCCGAAGTAATATCCCTTATGTCGACCTTCTCCCACGACCATCTTCCGCATATACTTACCTACATATGGGCTAAAAAACTCACAATTCCCACCAAGCGTCCATTCCCACGGCCGCGGCCACGACGCCAGCCGCGCATGCACAATGCAACGTCTTATGCTCGCATGCATCTCGCGGACCGCATTCCGAACGCTTCTTCTCAGATACTTTGCATGAGAGAACGTTTCTCGGATCCGATCCGTTGGACATCAAAAATAATTCTCATTGTGTTACGATACTGCCTCGACTGACAATAAAGTGAAGTCTGTTATGATCTCTCGCATCACCGTTTTACTTGTAAGATATAATAATATAAAAAAATGTACTAAAAATTTCATCCCTTGCAATTTACATTATTCCAGACATTCTTAGAGTAAGTAACAATGTATCACTCTAAATATTATATCAAACGTGTCATCGACACGTTTGATATAATATTTAGAGTGATTTTCTTGAAACTTTTTGATCATTGCACTAAAGTTCCTCCATTAAAGTCCATTGCCATCAATCCATGAAAGTACTTATGATACTAATATCACACGGACACAGTCTTATTAACTGTTCCAGTCAAGTATATAAATGTAAAGTCCTATGATACTGAGAATATTTTTCTGATAAAAATAATATTAATTTTATAATTACCACACTTCAGTATGTCAAATCGAGTATTGTGTTAATAAAGTATGTATGTATGTGTGTGCTAATGTTACTCTCTATAGGTGGAACGGATAATCAGATTAACACAAATGAGTCGTTAGGATTGTCTTAATCTTAGGGGTGTCCTTAGGTAAGACATTCTGAAGGTTAAGAAGATTCTAACGATATCTCTTTTATTCATAAAGTATGTATGCAGGTGTGTGCTAATGTTACTCTCTATAGGTGGAACGGATAATCGAATTAGCACAAATGAGTCGTTAGGATCTTCTTAATCTTCCGGATGTCCTTAGGTAAGACATTCTGAAGGTTAAGACGACTCTAATGATATCTTAGTTGTTCATAAATTATGTATGTAGGTGTGTGCTAATGTTACTCTCTATAGGTGGAACGGATAATCGGATTAGCACAAATGAGTCGTTAGGATTGTCTTAATCTTCCGGATGTCGTTAGGTAAGACATTCTGAAGGTTAAGACGATTCTAACGATATCTCATTTGTGAAATCACGGGATGAATATAAATTGTATCGGGCACTTGTTCCCTTTTAGGACGTGATGCTTCAATTTTGAGGCGCTCTCGTCGGGTCCGCTGAAGCTCACTATCGAATATCCGCAACTTTTTGGGTTCTTTATCCATCGATTTTTCGTTATATTAATGTTTTTATCATTATTCTAATTGTTATTATGCATATTTTTATGAAATTTCCATGATTCGAAGGGTATATATAAAAAAAGGTATTAAATAATTAAATTTTGTTCATGATTTATTCGAAAAAAAGCAAAAAGACAAAATATATGACATCTGAAATATCATACTTGCCTAATGAAAGCTGAAGCTAGACTGAATTAAAGTGTGCCCTTGCTCACATTTTTATATGTTTACTTAACGATTACATCAAGTGGTAAATTTTGCACAATGTCAATAAGTATCTAAAACTTGTTTTGTGTAATAGTTTATGATGTAATGCTATGTAGGCGATGTATCCCTCATGTATAGTTTTCAGATTATTGAATTTGGTATGATCAACGTTTTTTATTACCTTCGCGAATTAAGCTTTGCTTTCGAAATATATGACGCTGACGTAAGAAAATGTACAAGTAAACCTAGATTTGTGAAGAAGTAACAATCGGAAAATTTTAACGAACAAATTGAACTACAAAGGTCAGAAAAAAGGTTTTGGAATATATGTCCAATAAAGTTATAATACAAAATAATAATTAATTTAAAACTTAGGTATGCCGGTTTGGTCAATAGTTCTTAGGTTATCTTGTAACAAGTCGACAAATACAAGAGGACAGCATTCATCAAATTTGGAAATCCAAGACAAACAATTTACAAGAGATCCGATATAACTTTCCAGAACTAAAAGACTCGGTCCGCGGGTCCATTCCGCTCTTGTATACGCGACTATCAGGGGTCTCATCTTGCGTGGAAACAGATCGTCCTTTGTGTATGAAGCATATATAGGTTTTGATCCCATGAATGGAATATGATCGAATGGAACCGAAGTATTGAATGAACATGAAGGCCTGTGGGAAATGTGGATATGATACTGCGGATAGTTTTTTTTTTAAATTTTATTTGTGTAATAAGCATTGGTACAAGGCTATCTGTGCTGGGAATTGAGTATAGTCGTCCAGTTTGTATTGAACTTCAGTTAAATCGAATTGAATAGGTAGAAAAAAATATTAAAAAATTTAAGTGTTATTTTACTAACATTAGGGACACTTATATGCGATATTAGCCTTGACCCGCACCATTATGCGCGTGAATTTCTTATTTTTGTTAAAATAGGATCATTGAAAGTTTTGAAAGTTTTTAAAATTATTCAAAAAGTATATCATAAATCTATAATTATGAAATTTACCCCGAAAACATTTGTATTGTACAGAATTGACTTTTATTGCAGTCATGGTAAACTTTATGTCGAAATACTTAGTTACGTGATACGTAAATTCTATGACATCACGATGCACCAAACAAATAATTAAATTAAAAAGAGGAGATTCTATCTCTTTTGCACACTTCGTCATTCCATAGCGACAGATAAATATTGTTTATGGAATTCAATTTATACGATAGCGCTGTCTTGCTCATACAATTACATGAAGTTGGCCACATACATTATGAAATGTGTGCATTTGGCGTCAAACATTCTGATTGGTGGACAATTTGTCTTTTTTTTGTTTAGCCGCGAACTTCAAAACTCGATATTACTTTTATTTTTAATTATAAAATGAAAGTATTTATAGCAAATTTAAAACAGTCAAATATCGTTAATCATTATTTTTAATCCAAAGACATACATTAATCAGATATTTTTTTATATATATGTTGCAAATACCCCATTCTATTTATTTAAAGCTATCTCGTAATATTGTTTGTTTAATGATATTTGATTTTAATCCCTGGAATGCGCATGTCACAATATTGTTGAGCAACAATGCTCATATTGAAAACTTGCTTAAAAATATATTCGCCACAAATTTTTGAAACTCGTAAAAAATACGTCAAAACCGATATAATTTTTTGGAGCTTTTCCACGTTCCAATCTGTAGGTAATTCGCAAGATCGTTGAGGGTATTAAGTATCAAATCTCTTTAAGTTCACGATCGTGGGAGCAAAGTTTAAAATTAGGGCGTTATTTGAGCACTCAGTAGTGTCATTAGCAAAGACTCCATCCAAATAATATAAAGGTCAGTACGACGCGGTGAAACGTCTCTGATTTTATCCCTTACCTTCCGAAATTTCGAAATCCTTTCTTAGTCGATATAAGTCATTTAAACGGAGGCAATTAGTAAATTTTTTAACTTCTGCATTGAAGATTATGACAATGCGCTGATACACCAATAAGTCATCTACCCTTTTGTATATACATATAGTTTTGATCGGATGGATGTGCTATTGTTTATACATATAGTTTTGATCGGATTTATGTACTTTTGTATATACATATAGTTTTGATCGGATTGATGTGCTATTGTTTATACATATAGTTTTGATCGGATTGATGTACTTTTGTATATACATATAGTTTTGATCGGATCGATGTACTTTTGTATATACATATAGTTTTGATCGGATTGATGTACTTTTGTATATACATATAGGTTTGATCGGATGGATGTGCTATTGTTTATGCTAGGTTTCCGTTCCTTGCAACTCAGAAGAGATGTTGCACTAATTAAATTTATCTTCCAGCTATTAAAAGGAAAAAAATTATGCACTGTATTATTGAATAAACTTTTATTCTTCGTATCTGACACTTCTCTGCGTTCACACAATCGCCACCTCTTTGTTATACCACCCTCTAGAACCGAACGATATCGGAATTCTCCAGTTTCTCGCGATGTTCAACTGCTCAACCAGCTGATCGCAGTCGCGCCAGAGTGTGATTTATTTATAATTACTGAAAGTAAATTTATCGAAATGTGCCGTCTTTATCTTTTGTAGTTCTCATGTATTTTATTGGTATTCATGTTTAATCTAAAAGTTTAAACTTTGTTAAACCATTAATTTCTTATCGTTACGATGGGTTACCCCTAATGTAAGGATAAATTATCCATAAAGTAACGATAAATGTGTGTGTGTGTGTGAAAATATATAAATAAATGACTATTCTCCCACCTCTCTTGCGTGTAAACCACATACCACAGAAATCAAAAATATGTTACGAAACGTTGTTAATGCGGGCCCGGGTGTCGCCTAAATTGTATACCACTACTCATGTGAAGAGTAGACACAATTCCCACGCCCCCCTCATTCCACACACACACACACACACACACACATACATTAAACGTAATATAATTATGGCCGCTTTATACATAAGTAACTATTTTTTCATATTACGTCTTTGCTTACTACTACATCAGCATAATTACACAGACACATTGCTATGGATTGGAAAACATTACCAATTCATTATCATCAATAAATCGAAATATATTAGAGATTGATCTGCGGCATAATTTCGAAATTCTTCATAATTTTAGCGATGTCAATTTTATGTAACGTCTTATCATTCTAAACATTCTTTGCTTGTAGTAAGTTTACGATACATCCAAAGGAACTGGACCTTTGAGGAATATTCAAGAAAATAAATATATAGAGTTAGAATATAGTTAGAATAGAGTTACAATTTATAATTAAGAATACCAATAAATAATTTTAAAATCACAAGCAATACCTAATTAATTTTTTTATGTTTTATTTATGAGATGATTTGTATAACTGTACTTGTTACAAATATATTTTACGAATGGCGTTTGATTTCTAGTTAGAAAGGAGCGTCTTTGACAAAAATGAGTTGTAAATTTTATTTTGTTTGCAATCAATAATTTGAACAAAATCAACACGAGACTTAGTCACTGAAGTCATACGAATTACTAGTCTGAGTCATACGAATTACTTCTCTGCACTAGTTGCTTCTCTTAGTAGTTTGGAGATATTCTTTTGATCTGTGGTGGAAATGCTCCATTTTCCGAATTTTTTCATTGGTTGACGTATGTAAGCACTAGGCATCGTATGAAATATATATATAACGAAAAATGATTAGCTTTATAACTAATTAACTATAAAAGATAAGTGTATCGTGTCAAAGGAACTTTTGCGGTTAAATATATTGAATAGCCAAATTTAATTATATAAGAATTAACAATTCTTCGCGATAAACATCCAATTATGTGATATTTACCAAGAATACAGTATTCAGTAATAATTTGTATTTATCTTTAAAACGCTTACTTAGTATTTAGTATTGTATTACTTAGTGACGAAAGTATTTATAATCCTAAATTTTTCCTGTAATTCTTTTGACACATTCAATTTCTCACACGTGAGTATAATTATTTTAAGATTGACTACTCTGCTTTAATAAATACTACAGGGAATATATCTATTCTTTTAACATAAAATATACATTAATTACGTGTAAAATATTATTAAAATGTATTGAAGTGTTTAAGCGTAAAAGAAAGACAAACAGACAAGCAGTCGACGTTTCACTTTTATTATATTATTGGAGATTAAAAGGGAAAAACATTTCTAACTGACGGACTCAATTCCAAATAGTTTGTTCATTCAAAAACAGCGCATTGAAATTAAATATATACGTGTGTGCTTAATTTTTAATTAAGTAAATAAAAATAATGAAGTATATTTATCATAAAGAAGCTGTTATAACTGTTAGGCATTGGTGAAACTGTAAAACGTAACAATTCAATATTTACAAACAAATTATTCTTGATTTTCGTTAAGGAATTACTCTACATTGGAGAATAAAAACTACGTTTATATTAATCTGTAACACTCTATACGCGCGTGAAAAGTTCGTTAACGATTTATTTTCAAAATACAACAACGATCGATTCGGTAACATAATTGCTAAGTTATTACTTTAGAACAAAAATACTTTCAACAATCAGTAACATAATTGCTAAGTTATTACTTAAGAACAAAAATACTTTCAACAATCAGTAACATAATTGCTAAGTTATTACTTAAGAACAAAAATACTTTCAACAATCAGTAACATAATTGCTAAGTTATTACTTAAGAACAAAAATACTTTCGCAACTATAATTAAAATAACGGAAATGAATAAGTATTATTCAACAACAATGTTTTAATCGATTACCTTTTAATACATGGCGTGCATTATATTGTTAAAGACATGAAACTAATAAACACCTGTGAGACGATTTGCGTTTTTATAATCTTTTTTATATTAATTACTTCATTGAATTTTGTACTCGCATGACAAAAACTAGATATTGTTGTTCGTGAACAACAGGTTTCGAACTCGAAGTTGACCTTAAGTGGATGACAATAACATACATACATGTATGTACGTTCATAAATATGAATGTATTATTCCTAAATTAATAGTATCATTAACTGACGCATCACAAGCACATTATTAAATGGGTATAGTACCAAAATCGGAAGAGCTCGTTTGTTTTTCGTGGGTGGTTCTGATGAAATATATAGGAGGAAGTGGAAATACCTAATATAAATACATTTAATAGGTTGGATATATTTCAATTTTAATTTTGTTATTAATTGGTTTTTCCATACGAAGACGAGATAATGATTTCATCACAATTCTGTAAATAGGTTATCGCTTTCGTAATGTTACGAAATGCAACGATTGATGTTCCCGATGTAGAGCGATTTCTCTTCAAAGTTTACCAAACCCGTGAAATAAAAGTACATGATATCGAAAAAGACCCCAGCATTCAGATACTATCCTAACATATGGATTTCATTTATAAAAAATGTTATTTTCTACGCTCACAAGCCCTTCAATGCAAATGCTCTTTTAGACGCAATGTGTGACACGTGATACGCGAGATTAACACACGTGATACGTGAGATTAATATAAGCCAGCCAGCGGTTGGCTTAATGAATACTTCACATAAGCTATTAGAAAAGACGTTATTAGACTTTAGTTATATTTTCGTGTTCAGACGATAGCTCTTTCGTACAGACACGACAATGCAGTAACATAATATAAACAAAAATCTGTTAGCTGTTAGAATATTTCTATTCTTACACAGTTATCCATATTAATATCTAAATTGGAAATGTTGTTTGTTTGTTCGCACTAAACTCTAGAAGCACAAGTTTAATTACAAAAGATCTTATGTATTGGAAAGCTTATACTATTAGTAAGATGATAAGAAATGTGACATCAGTCGAGAAACACTGCTTGAAGAGTACAAGGCACAGAGAAACTGATCATTCCAAGTATTCCCACCGATACCTTGAATTCTCATCACGAATGTCGTTTGGAGAACGGAACTGAAGCGTTTAATGGTCGCGAGGGGATGGAGCATAATTAAGACATTTTAGATGACATAAAATAAGTACTTTTAGCACTTTATAACACAGAACTATCGTTGAAAAGAAATTTAAAGTTAAGAAACGAGAATACACTTTGAATTCATCAACCAGCTCCAAAAAAAATGTTGGGCTGTCGTTATTGTATTCATATCCTTGAGGCAAATATGTCGCTGCAAAAACTAGAACACAATCACTCAAAAAGCAGATGAGCTTAAAATACCCAAACATACCGCTAAATTCCCACGAAATCGACGCATTCCCACTCACACGTCCGACCATTTAGGAAGTTGTGAATTAAGACGTGAACTCGTGAAAAAATCAACCCGGAGAATGTGGCGGGCGCGTTCTCACGGGCAAGTCGTTAAACGCTATCGGCAGGTAACCAAAAAAGCGCGTTTCCGGCGACCCGCTATTCCCACGCCTTTAACGCGATTCCGTTTTCTCATAGGAAAATGCTAAATGATTTAAGTTGGTGAGAATACTTGCAAGGTTGCCGAGAAAAAAAACTAACTGATTGATCGAACTGAGATAGTTGAGGGTTGATACGTGTTAAGTCTCAAAGTTACGTCGCAATAATATTAGCTAATTTGACAACATATAACTATTAATTTTTTTTCATAAAAAAAATATTTCACCACAGAAAATTTATTTGGATAGAAAGGGAAATCATAACATATATGTTTAATAAGTAACTGATATTATTTTGATAATTATAAGTATATTATAAACAAATTTATAATAATTGTTTCTATCATCGTCCTCAAATATTTTCTTTAGGTTACGTAGTTTACGCTATATTTAATTGGGCAGACAAAACGGAAGACCTAATTAATAACTTTTATTTGGTTTATTGTCTAAAGGTAGTTGAAAGTAAGATTTAAAAATTATTATAAATTTTTTTATTAAAAATAATTTTCTTTTGTTTTCCAAACTGTTATTATAACATCATTTTAACAGTTTGTAAAAAAATCATTTTTGCGTTTTTTTTAACAAAATGATCTATGGTGAAATACCTACTTTTCCTGTAATAATAATTGTACAATTTTTGAGAGCGATGTTTACCAAAACTAAACGGTATTTATTTTTTTCATAGTTTCAATACATTGTTTTACAATGACTTAGTTTTCTAGACAAATCATTCGAGGCCTTTTAAAAAAAATTTCATGTGGTGAAACTATTACTTTTTCTGTAATGTTAATGGTACAATTTTTGAGAGCGATTTTTATCAAAACTAAAGGGTAACTAAATTTTATCTTGTTCAAAGTGTTAATATAATCCCATTTTATATTGACTTAGTTTAGTAGACAACTCGCTCGACGCGTTTTTTAAATAAAATCAAAAGTATGGTGAAATTACTATTTTTATATGTACTTTTAATGTCGATTGTACAATTTTTGCTAGCAATTTTTACCAAAACTAAACAGTGTATACATTTTTTACAAAATGTTAGTATAACATCATTTTGCATTGACTTGATTTTTAAGACAAATTACTCGACGGGTTTTTTAAATAAAATTAAAAGCGTGGTAAAATAACTACTAACTCTGTAATGTTGATTGTACAATTTTTGCGAACAATTTTTACCAAAACTAAACAGTGTATACATTTTTTTTTAAATTTTAATATAACATCATTTTACATCGACTCAATTTTTAAGACAAATTGCTTGATGGGTTTTGAATAAAATTGAAAGCATGCACTACTTTCCCTTTAATGTTGATTGTACAATTTTTACCAAAACTAAACAGTGTATACATTTTTTTAAAATTTTTAATATAACATCATTTTACGTTGACTCAATTTTTAAGACAAATCGCTTGACGGGTTTTGAATAAAATTAAAAGCATGTACTACTTTCCCTGTAATGTTGATTGTACAATTTTTGCGAGCAATTTTTACCAAAACTAAACAGTGTATACATTTTTTTTTAAATTTTAATATAACATCATTTTACATCGACTCAATTTTTAAGACAAATTGCTTGATGGGTTTTGAATAAAATTGAAAGCATGCACTACTTTCCCTGTAATGTTGATTGTACAATTTTTGCGAACAATTTTTACCAAAATTAAACAGTGTATGTGTATATTTTTTTTCAAAATGTTAGTATAACATCATTTTACATTGACTTAATTTTTAAGACAAATCGCTTGACGGGTTTTAAATAAATTAAAAGCAGCTACTACTTTCCCTGTAATGTTGATTGTACAATTATTGCGAGCAATTTTTACCAAAACTAAACAGTGTATACATTTTTTTTTCAAAATGTTAGTATAACATCATTTTACATTGACTTAATTTTTAAGACAAATCGCTTGACGGCTTTTAAATGAAATTGAAAGCATGTACTACATTTCCTGTAATGTTGCAGTACCAAACTAAACAGTAATAATTTTTTTTACCAAAACCAAACAGTAAATAATTTTTAAATTTTAAAACAAGTTCGATATTTATAGTTTTGATAATCTACCAAAAAATCAACGAATCTCGTCGAAAATGCGTTTTACACAACTACCTTAACACATAACAAACTTTGATAGTGTAAGACCGTAACAAATTGTGTTTACAAAAAGTAAATAAAATTAAAACTAACACAATAATTTTGTACATGCTCTAACAAAAGGAAAATAAATATGAAAATACAGGAAAAGACAGTACCATGTTTTAAGAGAGGAAAAATAAGAAAAACATATCCATATCCGTAAATCAATATGTTGATTTACGGATATAGTTTCAGTTAGCAGCGTATAAAGTAGTATTCAAAGAAGGATCTTGTTTAGGAATAAGAAGTGTGTGGAAGTTCAGAAACAAATCTATGACCATATGAACTTAAAACTGGGAATTTAGGCGACGCTTAAGACAGCTTGATGCTGTTAGCTTGGAGATTAAATTATAATATAAAAGGTTACCATAATTGGGCTTTCCGTAGGTATTATATTCAGCGTTAATGATTAGCTTGTACATATATATATATATATATATATATATATATATATATATATATATATATATATATATATATATATATAAGGGACAGTAATTGTGTGATGTGATCATAAATATTCATAATGATTACACCTAAATCAACCGTGAGCACAGTCATGGAAAATATGGGTAACGTCATTACACGTGCTGTTGTGGAAGGTCACTTTACATTCCGATAAAGAGATAAACATTATTTGTGTCACAAAAGCATCTTAATCAAATAAACGTAATGTTTACAAGAGCATTACTTCGCAATTTATTGCGTTCTTGGCCAAAAAACGCTGTTAAAAGAACGTAGTTTCGAGTAGCCATTCAAAAGATAAAGTGTATGATTCTAACTTTTAGCATTTTGACGAATTTACTGTTTTATTTCTCATCTAGCACTTGCAAAAATAGGAAAGTTATTTAGCTGTTAGAGCAATGCTCTTAGGCAAAATTTTGAGTTCGAAATTTCAATTACAAGGAAGTATGATAAAATCTATATAGCATTTTAATGACCATTTTTGAGACATTTAAAAAGTAAAGAACACATCGTTTTGTAAAGAATATTAATTTTGAAACAATGTAAAAAATATACTTATTTACTACTGTTACATCATTTTACTTCTATTCTGTTAGGAGCTGATTTTTTTTCAAGTTCTGATAACTGTTTTAACTTTTACTTACATTTTCGGCTGAACTTGGAGAAAGAAGATTTTTATTTGGTAATTGCAAAATTAATGTTCACGGAGATCCATGTATTATATGGTTTACTTATTTTCTGTAATCTGTCAATATATATTCATGCATTTTCTACATTGCCTTTATCCATAACACAGTCATCTTTATTCTTCATTCAAAAGTTCGGCCGGGACACGAGCGGCGAACCGTGGGAAACGGCTGCTCACTACGCGGTCGACACATGTTTTTGTTGACATTTCACGTTTTTTTCATCGATTCCGAAAAGATACGAGTCGAATGCGTGCGTATGATCGCCTTTTTTCATACCAACACATTGTAATATGCGCCGGGAGGCGTGCTTGGCCCTCGTGGGATATTCTCACGACGCGCCTCCGCGGCCTGCTTTTTAACCAGGCTTAATGTGTACATATTTCAGAGATTTAAATGCCAGATTTATGGTCTTGGGTTAAACTATATGGGCTTAAGTGAAATTATTTAATAAGGTTAGATTAGATTTCTTCTTATTACGTAATACGTTTTTCCGTTCGGATTCCGGACCTTCCTTATTACGTAATACGGTTTTCCGTTCGCCACGACTTATGTTATGATTCTTCGTGATCTTAATATGAATCAGAATGATGCAACGTGGATTGTACACTCGTGGAGAAGGAACGTGTCACTTGTACGATTGTACACTCGTGGAGAAGGGACGTGTCAACTCTTGTTTGATTAATGGTTCATATAGTTTTTTTAGTGTATTATTATACACATTAATTACTTTTCCATCTCCAATAAGTTTCAAGCTTATTTGAGGTGATTTGTAAAAAGAAAATAACCCTCTAAAATGACTTAAAATGATTACGTATATGAGCGTAATTGCTTATGGTAAATCGGGTTTTAGGGCTTTAATTATTTCCTTAATCAGAAGCACGAATAGAGCTAACTTTATTTTATAAACATCATAGAAGTATTTCTTAATATCAAGAGCTCAGCACTATTACGGAGGAAATAATCAAAGTTACTTGCATCATCTTATCAACTAAAGCAATTAATTAGATAAAAAAATTTGGTTCCTTTTTTAGAATTGGTCTTCGTTTAAAAACTCTTCACACAGTTCCGTTCCTTATAGTTCCAGGATAAATCCGTTACAGTGTCATTAATATAAAGATATAAATGTTTAATAAAAAATTGACAATAAAGATCTGCCAAGTACGTATTGGAATGAGCACATTGTAGGATCCCATAGTTGCCATACCTCTTAAAATTATTAATGCAAATTAACCGATAAAATTTTAATTTAACGTTAAAATTCAAATAAGTTAAAATTAATAGTTAATAATAGTTGAGTTTTAGTTTAGTTATAGTTAAGTTGTAATTAATTTTAACTTATTATTATTATTGATTAATAATTAATAATAATAAGTACAAATTTTGAAGCAGTAATTGAAAATCTATGAAAAAGGAAAATACTGCAAATCGCTTTGAACCATAATATTTCGCAAATGAAGCTTAAAACTCCACTTTCAAAATTATCCTTGCAAGACTGTCTCTCCTTGTAAAATCGCATTACAAAAATTTTACTAGAGGTTGTTGCACTTTAAATAATTCCAAATTACACGAATCCGTTCCGGTACTTTACCTGTTTCGCACAAATTCTCATCATTTTCAATTTGGGAAAAAAGTATCTATTGTGGTAACCGTAGTTCAAAACAACGGTTCATACCAGACAATAGACTAAAATAAAACAGGAAACGAGCAATTATTTTAGTTCCAAATTTTAAATTTTCTATTTGACGTTAAACGCTCACTTCCTGTTGCATGACGACATACGAGCAGCATATTGTACACAAGCAAATAACTAAATGACCTTTATAACCTTCTGCTATTTATGAGTCGTCACTATTACTGTTTATGAGTCATTACTAGAAAAGTGATTGTTACTACTGGTTTACTTATATGAAGTTGATATTTCGGTTGTTAACTGTTTTCTTTATTACTATTCCAGTTTTCAAGTAGAGCGTGAATGAAACATTGATGGGAGAATTATAACAGTAGAATAATAACCGATTCTGTATTTTACACAAACTTTCTAAAGAGACATATAATTTTATGAAACGACGTAAGCTATAAGGAGACCCGAATAGATTTCTACGTCATTAGTTTTTTTTTTATGTCAAGCAGGGAAGTAGTAATAATTGTATGACTTCTAGCAGGAGTTATATCTTTTGTCTTTTTAATCTCATACTGAACTTTAAATGTGCTCGTCTTTTCTTATAGCTTATTAAATTTCCTCCTACAACATTTCCATTACCTGGTTCGATTAGTCCTTGCTCCATCATCCATACTCTAGCGTCCTTCAAAGACACTTTTTTACCAACCTCTCAATTCTTTCAGAGTGACAAAATCGTCATAGCATTTATTTTTTCAATATTTGCTTTTATTTTATTTACGAAACTTTATTATAAACGAGTTGGCTAACTTATCGGCGATCAAGAACACTCCCTAATACAATAGGATAAATGAGGAAAAGTCTTAGTAGAGTAGTAAGCTGCAAATGATTTGGAGGTATGGGCTGGTTAATGACAACTAACAAAACATAAACATTGTTATACGTAGATACCAGAGATATAAATACTTCGTAAATAAAAGAAAAACACGAGTTAAAAAATACTAACCATGTCAGAAATGTGGAGATAAAGAGGGATGAGATATAATAAGAATTTCGACTTATATGTTCTGTTAAAAAATTATATCTTAGACAACTTTCCAGCAGATACTGTTAGAGTTCTTAGTTTATTTATATTTCATAATTTTGTGGTTAATACAGCAAATAATTATCCATAAAATGAAGTACTATGTGGAGGGAGGAATTTTACTAACACATATTCATCTATGTCACTTATTCATCGGCTACATTCACATTTATCTTAAGTTATGCTAAGTCTTTTTGCAAGTGTTTCTTTGGGAGCCTCATTTCCGCTGTACTTTACCCTTACTTTTTGCAAAACCCAAAGTTTAGTTGTATACGAATTCATGCTCGAAATATAAATTATTGAACAACCATCATAATCGTCAGCCTCTTGCAGTCCACTACTGGACTCTTCATTACTACTTCATTGCCTTCTGTACTGAGCTTTCCACATCTATTTCGTTGCTGCTTGCTACAAAATTTATATGGAAAGCTTATGTAGAATGTCGTCGTACAATCTGACCAACGGCTAACCAATGTTTCCTTATCCACTCCTTAGTAACTTCTTCAGTAATTTGTAGCTCCATCATCTATCAATTTGGCGCCTACGTTGCCTACCCTTCACAATTTCATAAATGCATATGAAATCAATTATTCAAATTCGCATCCCGATTTCAATGTTGGCCATCTGATCTTTTAGCGCAATAACAAATATTCTCTTCAGAGTTCTCTGCACTCTTTGTAACTTATATGCAGTTTAGTTAGTTAGAGTCCAGATCTCAGCTCCGTAAACCTCCAGTGCAATAATGATAATTTTAGCTGTAAACTGTTTATTTATGGCATAGGTAGCCTCTCAACTCCGTTGCTTATATTTTTTATGGTTCCATTATCCTGTTTTGACTAATTCTTTTCTATCATAGTAAACTTAGTTTGAAGTAAGTAAGCTCGAGCGTAATATCTCTCTTCATATTATTACTTTTCCAAAAGGTTTTCATTTTTTGGTGAAGTATCCTATTTTTCCATCTGCCGTTTGTCATCATTGGATCTAAAACTTCTCGTGTTTATTCTAAGGCTTAATGAGTTTCCTTAAAGGTAGACAAAATACCGAACCCAGTTAATGTGTCGATTTCATAAACTTAAAAATTCGAAAAAATCTCATATATTGTGCCATTAACAGCCTCTTGGAGAATCTTTATATACATATACTGTATTTACACATTAAAAAAAAATTATTTCACAGAAAATGCTATTCAGTTATTATTTTATGTTGATACTTGATGGGTTAAAAATATGCGTCATATATTTATTCTCAAGATTAATTATTTTCTCATAGAAAGACTATTAATCTTTGGAAAAAAAATCAAGGAAGCCAATCTAAAGGCGAATTCCAGCCGCATATAAGTACACCCGTCCATCAGTTAAAGAAATTTTCTCATACCTGTCTCTAAAGGAGACCAGCAGAACGAGCTTCAGCGAAGTCGCGAGCGCGTCCAACAGCGACAGATAAAAACCGGGTATCTCCTTCTACGGTCCAGGAGTAAGTGACATGCAGTCGAGCGAAACTTCCATGTATATTCTCGCATTTATCGAATGGAACGGTGACAATGTAAGCACGGAATTTCAACGTTTTTAACTTGAAATAAAATTTATGTGTTGTAGTTTGTTACTGATACGGAGAAAAAAATACGATGTTTTTCTTATACGTCATGATTACTCGCCTAAGCTCTGACTAATACTGACAACGTATAACTTAGGCTGTGATTACTTAATCTTAAATATCCCATCATTTATACGGAGAAAAAAATACGAAGTTTTTCTTATACATCATTAATACTCGCCTAAGCTCTGACTAATACTGACAACGTATAACTTAGGCTGTGATTACTTAATCTTAAATATCCCATCATTTATACGGAGAAAAAAATACGAAGTTTTTCTTTTACATCATTAATACTCGCCTAAGCTCTGACTAATACTGACAACGTATAACTTAGGCTGTGATTACTTAATCTTAAATATCCCATCATTTATACGGAGAAAAAAATACGAAGTTTTTCTTATACATCATTAATACTGGCCTAAGCTCTGTTTAATACGAGTAACGTGTAACTTAAGCTGTGTTTATTTAATCTTAAATATACCATCATTTGTTACTGATACGGAGAAAAAAAATACGAAATTTTTCTTATGCATCATTAATACTCGCCTAAGCTCTAACTAATACGGATACGTGTAACTTAGGTTGTGATTACTTAATTTTAAACATCCCATCATTTGTAAATGATATGGTGATAAAAAATACAAAGTTTTTCTTATACATAATTATTACTCGCTTAAGCTCTAACTAATATGGATACTTGTAACTTAGGTTGTGATTACTTAATTTTAAATATCCTATCATTTGGTACTGATACGGAGAAAAAAATACGAAGTTTTTCTTATACATCGTTAATACTCGTCTATGCTCTGACTAATACGGGCAACGTTTAACTTAGGTTGTGATTACTTAATTTTAAACATCCCATCATTTGTTAATGATATGGTGATAAAAAATACAAAGTTTTTCTTATACATCATTATTACTCGCCTAAGCTCTAACTAATACGGATACGTGTAGCTTAGGTTGTGATTACTTAATTTTAAATATCCTATCATTTGGTACTGATACGGAGGAAAAAATACGAAGTTTTTCTTATACATCGTTAATACTCGTCTATGCTCTGACTAATACGAGCAACGTGTAACTTAAGCTATGATTATTAATCTTAAATATCCCATCATTTATTGAATATATTTGGCGTTAATTTTGTAGAAATTCCTTATTCATTATTTGATTTCTTTACCACGACCTAGGTTTCGTTGTATTACAACATCTTCAGGTGGGATATTAGCAAGAATCTCTGCTTTGCAAGAATCATTTGTTGCTGATACCGAGAAAAAAAAATACGAAGTTTTTCTTATACCTCAATACTCGCCTAAGCTCTGACTAATACGGGCAACGTATAACTTAGGTTGTAATTACTTAATTTTAAATATCCCATCATTTGTTAATGATATGGTGATAAAAAATACAAAGTTTTTCTTGTACATCATTATTACTCGCCTAAGCTCTAACTAATACGGGCAACGTGTATCTTAGATTGTGATTACTTAGTCATAAATATCCCAATCATTTGTTACCGATACGGAGAAAAAAATACGAAGTTTTTCTTGTACATCATTATTACTCGCCTAAGCTCTAACTAATACGTGCAACAATTATTTGTATATTGTAGTTGTTACTGATATCACGAGAATAAAATGTGAGTGATATCACGAGAATAAAATGTGAGGAAGATTTTTGTACACCATTATTACTTGACTAAGTTCTAATTAGTACTGGTAACGTATAATTGAGATCTCAAATATCAAACATCTCAAATATCACAACATCTGCTCTCAAACAGCAAGTATTTGCTTTTCCTTTCATTTTCAAGAGAGTATCTATATAGTATAAGTATGCAGTTTATGAAGTATTTCATGTATAATATCACGTTTATCGACGACAGTATAAGCCAGAAACTTAATTTTTTTAACTGCAAAGAAAAATGTAGATATATATTCTAGTTTGTTAATGTTACGGTGAAAATACAATTCGAGATAATTTTACTCGAAAATCATTTTACTCCCCTAAACTCTGACTAATACTAGTAATAAATAACTTAGACTATGATTACTTAATTTTAAATATCACATCATCTTCTCTTAAACAGATGTAACATTTGCTGTTCCTTTCCTTTCCAAGAGTATCATGCAAATCAAAGAAGAGTTCATGTTTAACTCGCATTTATTGGTTTAAATGGCGACAGGGCAAGCGAGGAGTTCCATGTTTTATCTGGAAATAAAGTTTGTATATTGTAGTTTGTTACTGATAGCATGAGAATAAAATATGAGGAAGTATTAATATATCATTTTTACTCATCTAAGTTCTGACTAGTACTCGCAATGAATAACTTAGACTGTGATAACTTAATCTTAAATAGCACATCTGCGTATGACATCATTTGCTCTCAGAGGTGTTTTCTTTTTCTTTCATTTTCAAGAGATGCATTTCAAAATTAATGAATATTCTATGTATAATAAAATAAATTAATATTCTATGTATAATCATTCATTTGTCGATTGAGGAGGGGACAATGAAAGCGAGAATTTCCATGTTATGCATTGTAGTTGGTTACTGATGTAGTGAGAATACAATACGTGGGAGTTTTTCTTACACATAGTTATTACTGTTCTGAGCCCAGGGTAACACTGGCAATGAATACTTTAGACTGTGAGTACGTAATCTCAACTACTATACATCAGCTGGCCTTAAACGGGCGTGCTATTTCCTTTTCCTTTCTTTTTCTAGAGTAAGTGAAATTAAGTCAAAGAAAATTCCACGTACAATCTCGTATTTATTAATTGTGATAATGCAAATGTAAATGAGGAATTTGCATGTTTTAGAAAGAAATAAAATTTTGTGTATTGTAATTCTCAAACAGGCGTGTCACTTATTTTTCATATTTTTTCAGCGAGTAAGTGACATGCAGTTCAAAAAATATTCCATGTATATTACAGCATTTATCCATTGAGATATTTCCAACGTAAGCGACGAATTTCTATTATTTTAACGTGAAGTAAATATATACGTATTTTGGTTTGTTACTGACGCGGTGAGAATAAAACATATACGTATTTTGGTTTGTTACTAACGCGGTGAAAATAAAACATATACGTATTTTGGTTTGTTACTGACGCGGTGAGAATAAAACATATACGTATTTTGGTTTGTTACTGACGCGGAGAGAATAAAACATATACGTATTTTGGTTTTTTACTGACGCGGTGAGAATAAAACATATACGTATTTTGGTTTGTTACGGACGCGGTGAGAATAAAACACGAGGCAGTTTTTAATATGCATCACTATTACTTATCTAAGCTCTGACTAATACTGGCAATGTATAACCTAGATTGTGTTTACTTAATCTCAAGTATGACATAATTGGCACTTAATAGATGTGTCATTTGTTTTTCTTCTCCTCGCTCTATGACTAAAGGATTAATTTAGTAATCAATGAAGTCCAGTGATGTGTAGTCAGTATCAGGTATAATTCCTAAATTCCATTCCAATCTAAAAAGATGTTCTTCATATTAAAGTCACGTGTAATTTAAAAGAATTTTCAGATATAAACTTACTCAAGATGGCTTCATAGTTAGTTTTTAATAGTTAATAGACTAGCTAAGTATCCGGAGTTGCTTGATTTTTTTTGCTATCAGAACCTTGCGAGAGGGGTAAATGGTACATAATACAGTATTGTTTAAAAAAAATACAAAGCAATACTATACAGTCAATGGCACCAACAGTCGGTGATTAAAAACAATATAATAATCAAATAACTTAATAATTTAAAATATTCCTGAAATCAAACGAATTGAAATAAATTCAATAAACGATAAATGAAATATTTGAATACATTTCAAACTAGATTATTCCTATCCCGGGGGAAACTGTAAATTATTATTGGAACCTACTCTCAAATTGCCCACGTGAAAAACATGGTATTCTTAAAACTACCCCGTAAGTAACTACCCCTGTGACTTTTGGATTCCATAATTAATAAATCTCACTAAGTGTTGCAGTTTTTTAATGTAAAAGGGAGATACGAAGGAATGGGAGGTATTCATGGAATAAAAATCATATCACCCTTCCTTTTTCTAAGAGTTTTGAGTATATTTTAGTGAGACCTTCTGAAATCTTTGAAGAGTTTAAACAAAATAAACGTGAAACAGGGGCAACTTCGCCCTATAGTATATTTAATCTAGAAGTAAAAAATATCTCCGTCAAGTATTATCGAATTGTTTTGTCAATTTTCAAGCCATCTCAACGTCTTCTTCATTAATTTCTCAGCCCTACTCTGCCAAATGTGAATCGATTAGAGTTACCTTAATTTTACAATATTTTAGTCGATAAGTAAGAAATATGTGTACCAAGATTAGATTAAATAGCTTCAACGGTTCGGAAACAATTCTAAAAAGTTCCGAAGGTTTCTAAATTGTTTAACCATTTTCTGTTACAATTTTTAATTTTATTTTAATATTTAACCAATAAAGGACGATCTCCTCTTCGCAAAAACTATGTTGGCAGTTGGTTATTTGTAAGATTACTAGAGTAATAATTACTATCATCAAAACTCGAGGCTTGCGTGCTAGGCGATAATGTAGTACAAAACCGCGGAGTGATGGTAATGGTTTTTAATTCGATAAGGTTTTGTCACTTGGTTGATCACATTTTACTATTATTTATAACTAATTTCACTCCAAAAACTCTCCAACTAATAACAATAAAGATCTGAAACTACACAGGCCTACTTCATGATTTTTTGAACACAAATCTTAAATTAACACTATACGCGTAAAGCTCATTATGAGTGCTTGTTAATAAAGCTCACTATAGGAAAGATCAGAGCTTTAGTGCTTTCTTAGAAAATCGGACGGGCTTTGATAATTGAGAAGTGATTAGCGTGACCAAAGCTTAATTGCTCTCGCTGCCTTTAATTGCTGGACCGTCTATCGAAGATGCTGCGTCGAGGGATAGTTCCCACGGGATCTATTGCGTTCTGTACTTTGCTACAGTGTATACAAATATATAAATTCATATATATTCACTTTTAAGGCAGCCTATGTTAAATTGAAAGTCCTCATTATAAGAAAGTTTTTACACTGAAGGATTATTACTATCACGAAATTAATTTTTAAAATAAGTAACGAAAATTGTAATTTAACTACAATAATAAGATTACTCTCTGACTAAGTGAGAAGTAAAATCTCTTTTGCTAGTTCTTAATTTACGGCAAAAGAATTCAATTCTATGAAGTGCATTCAAAATGCCTGTAAGCAAATGGTAAGTTAATACTTACCATTTTGCTTTATTTCCTGAAAGTAATAGAAATAGAAGTTCAGTTCATCGTTTTAGTTCTCTGAATTATTCTTATTTTTTTATTATTATGTTAATAATAAAAAATAATTAATAAACATAACCGAGTTCTAGTTCTATTTCTTTATTTGAAGCATCAAAATAAAAATTTGCACCTGAAGGTTTCCATTATGGAGCCAAAATTATGAAAACTCATTCTTATTAAAATGGTTAAAATTTCAGAGACCTTTTTAAAATGGTAGTACTTTTAGTCAATAGAATTTTCCTTCGACATGTAGTGAAACCTTATACTACGGTCGCAGTCTCCTTGCATGCGAAGCAATAAAACCTGTTTCGTATAATGATTTGTACGTCGGCTACGCCCTTTCGTTAAAAATAACACCTAGTTAGTGTCTCACGCGCTTTCTAGTATTTACTAGTTCACTAAAAGACAATTAAACATAGTATCGTCACGTTTGCCAGATGCCTAATTGTCTTGGTTGAGTACTAATAACAATACTGTGTTCACAAATAACACAGAACAATTACATTTAAAACTGAAAACGTCGAGAAATTACGTCATCAGGCCATTGAAAAAATTGACACTTTTTCCTGTTTAGAAATTTCGATTAGTTTTTTTAAACCTACTCTACAGTTTTAAAACATTTTTTTTTAAAATATCGACGTCAGTAAAATACCCTATTATATAAAAAAAGGTATTAGTTAACAACTCAAACGTAACAAGTGTTATTATTCACCTTATTAATACATACTAAACCCCTGTTTCATTTTAGAAAAAAGAAGTGGATTCACAAAGGACTTTATTAAAAGGCATTGCCGATACACGTATAACTACGCATCAACAAATATTATATTTTGCTTGCTAAACAATGTCGGAAAAGCACTGTCTATAAGATTACGAAAACCTCCATCGTCGGAAAATTTTATATCATAGATAACAAACAAATATAAGTCTAAAAATTTTCGTTCAATTATTATACGCATATATACGAACATATAATGTGCCATACACGTGTGTTATTATAATCCAGAAAATGTGACATGACAACTTTTTCGTTACCAGTATTGTTTGCGGGTTATAACTATATTTTAGAGAATAAAAGTATCAGATTGAATGCCATTCCCACTTACAAATCATGGTGGCGCCATTTAGGAAATATTACAATGGAAAATTGTCTTGGTTGGCTTGCAGGAGTAATTCAAAGTGATACAGGCAATCAAGTTAATACTCTCATATATATAAGCTAGACTATAATATAAGCTAGAAAATATATTTACATATGGAAAAACGTAATAAAGGTAGAAAAACTTTTTTAACTAAACATTTTGATTGCACTATCTAAAGGTGCCTCTCCATCTTCGTTTAAGGATGCCCCTCCAGCTAGTGAAAGTTGGCAGTCAGCTCTGCGTATTTGGTATTGTCCGTGGCAAGTCGAAAGAGTTTGGCGGCACTCGTAATCTGTCCATTCTTGAATACACGCAATCACGACTTTCATCTACGACCGGCTTTTCTTCTCCCAGCAAATTTTCCCATAGTTATTAGTTGTAAGAGTTCGTATCTCATACCTGTGCATATGCCCTAGATATGCAACTTTACGTTGTTTGATGGTTTACAAAAGCTTGCTTGACGTCTGGCCAACCCGTTGCAGAACTTCTTCATTGGTGACTTTCTGAATGCAAGATGTAGACGTAATGCGTCTGTAGATCCATATTTGGAATATTTCCATATTTACATTTGGAATATTTAATAGTCCAGGTCTCGCAACCGTGCAGAAGTGTTGGCTAGATGTAGCACTAGAGAAGACAAATTTCAAGTCGGATTTTAAGGCTACGATTGGAAAGTAATTTTTTCATTTTTCCAAAAACACTGCGGGTAATTTCAATGCCAGTTTTAATCTCTACCTTACTGTTCTAGTTATGAATAAGTCTAACGTACTTCGGTGATGTTTATATTTATTTTTTATATTTCATACAATTAATGATGTATTGAAGCCCAAAAATAATTAAGTTATAGCTTTGATCGGAAAATAATAAAAGCATGAAGTGCATTTAGTAGAAAACTATTTTTTGTTCGAGCTTGAAAATCACACTTTTATATTTTATACTGTTTTGTTATATGACTCATTTGTTATATTACAACAAACGATTTGACTACTATATTAAAGAGACAGATATCACATGTTTAGTTACATAAGACTTTCTACTAAATACGCCCCTCCATTATGTTTTAGCCTGATCGAAGCCCCAGACTGGTGATTCATAAATAGTTACAAGCTTTTAATACATCATCGCTTTTATAACGAAACCGCTTAATTTAAAAAGGTTTTTTCTTACCTTTATTGTATTTTCAACTATGTTTTTCTTAGATGGATTTTATTACACTTATTCAGTCACTGGAGTAATATCTCGTGGCCTATTTTACCAGTTTGATACCAGCATATCCTCAACATCCTCATATCCTCAATCATGTGATTTAGGCAGGCCGTACAACTATAGTGTCAAGCTGAAGAAACAGAATCCGTAGTTTAGTGATGGGAGCTCTGTTTGAGATTCATAATATTACTTTAAAATTATCACATTTGTAAATCCCATGGTTTAAGCAATTCAGGCAGTGCGCCTGGAGGATTAGGTTTAAGGATCGAAGGTTGAAATAGCGTCTGCGAAGTTTCATGTGAATCGGTTAAGTAGAAATGATTGAAAAATCGATCGACTCCACTTTAATAAAAACCGTATAATAATATTAACACTCATATTGTGATTTCTATTCATACTTAACACGGTTAAAAACTTTATGGTTGACTGGAAGAGATTGCTCATGTAGCCATAAGTCCGCCATATGTACTATACATAAAAGTTAATGAATAAATAAATAAATAAATAAAAACTTAGGTTTAATCAAAATAGATTCAGTTTTTTTTGAAGTAGGGAAAAACCTACGTAGTATCAAATACTAGCAGTACAGTCCAGGAAATAAAGCAAAATGGTAAGTTAATATCTCGCAAGCGAGATGCCTGAGTGATATTAACTTCTTAACTATACTTCTTCTATAACTCTTGAATTTCTTTTACCATAAATTAAGAGCTAGCAAAAGATATTTTACTTCTCTCTTAGTAGGAGTAATCTTATTATAGTACTTAAATTACAATTCCTGTTTTATTACTAGTTATGTATTTTAAATATAAATTTCGTGTTCCCCCAGTTTTAGATTGTTTCTTTTCAGTTTTAGATTGTCAGTTTTAGATTAAAGGATTTCTTTGTAACTTATTCATAAATAAAACGATGGACCTAATTTCAGTATAATATATCTATCACATAAAACGTACCCAAGTTCCAGTAAAATTCATTAAAATAAGCCTTACAAATTTTTAAAACTATCAGGATTAATTATAATATGTAACGGCTCGTTTCAAATACTACTGTATTTGTATTTTTTATTATGAGTTATCTAAACAAGATAAATGCAGACGGTGGCAATTGTTAAATTGAACCGTTAAATATTTATACATATTTCTGGTATCATTTTAATGTATCGGCTTTAGTTTTGACAGTACATGTAACAAACTTCCTGTGCGCAATTATTATTAGGTAGATAGCATTATCGTGTAAGCGGAGCGCACACTGTTATTAACATAATATCTTCTAAAATCAACATGATAATCTATTCCGCAGCATATTTTACATCTAATATATTAAATACTAAGTACATTTTGAAAAGATTTCATAGACCTATAAGATAACATTTTTACTACAAATTTTAACACAGACACTCTTATTCATCTAAGCAAATTATTATAGATACGGGCGTGAATAGTCTTTAGAAACATTTTGTTTCTAATTATTATTCCGGGAACAGGTTAAGTAACGTATACTGGTAGAAGGCGCCAGAACGGTGGATTCCCTAACTTAATAGGGAAATGAAGAGTAGGAGTTGATGAGAAATAGGTATTTAAATAAATTTTCCTGTCTCGCTTCCCTTGTACCTCTGCACAGAGGTACAGTGATAGCTCGTTGGGATACCTGCCTACAATCATTTTCTGGATTCCATGTTTCTTCCACTCTAAAACTTCACCGATTTTCATAGTTATAATATATTTTTCTTTGGTATAGTTTAGAATATCCTTTATTCTAAACTATACGTTTCATTTTTTCTTATTAGTTGGCCAAATATTTCTTCGCAAGTAGTTTGAAATGGCGACCAATATGTGTTAGTAACTTTACAATTAATATAGACGAAATAAAGACGTGCAATCCTAGGTTTATATAATATCGATAAACTTTAAAAAATCATCAAGATCGGTGAAGTTTTATAGGAAGAGAAACGTTGCCACATTTGGTTTGAAACTTCGACATTTCATTATGACTTAATTATTTAATTTAATAACCAATGCATACAATACTTTTTAGATAAATAATTAATAATACGTAGCTTAAATTCACAATGATATAATACATATCAATAATTAGTACATTGTTTCTCAATTTTTTTAGCCTTGTATTTTGTAACATTACTGACGTAATTAATCCACCCAGAGACACTTTCCCGTCTCCCTCTTCCGCCTTACCCGCTCACACCTCCATCATTACGGTTAACGAGTTTAATGATAACAGTAATGCGCAACGCAAATTACCGACAATAATCAATCAAGATGATTCTCGCTGATACAAGTTAAAACGCGGTATTGGAGAAAGGGATAAAACATACGTCTGAACACGCGCAAATGATGAAGATAGATATTTAGTCGGCAGTGTGTGCATCTTGACTTGTACGGTAAGTCGGTGGAAAGACGCCCGCCGAATTTGTCTCATAAATGTCGCTAGTTATCGACCATCGATCCACTACAAAGTTGTTAATTTGCATTAAGTTTAAGGGTAATATAAAAGAAACACAATGACTTCTCAACAATTTTCCGTTTAATTTTCCACAAGGCACCTAAAGGGATTATACTTTAAGAAACATATAGCCTATCTTTTCATTATATGAACACTAAATTAATATAGATAATCCATCAGCTTATAACACGCCAAGTTACCTTGTTTTAATGGAATATAAAAGTTATGGACATAAATGTACCAATTTGGAAGTGTTTTAACAGTGTTTTTACAAGTGTTTTGCAACACTGACCTATAAAAAATAGGTACAGAAAAATGTGGTACATTTATATTAGTTAGAAAAATAAGGCGGAACCAGTTGTAACTGACCTATATATTCATTGTTGTCATTTGTCAATACTGTTTACTCATTAGATTTATTAACCTTTGTTGCTTTAGAAATACTCGGTAAAGAACTGAGAAATAATCTCTATTTCCGATAGAGATTAAATGTAATAATTCAATTATGTATTAACACTTTCATCATGACGTATGGAGCTGAGACGAGGATTCCTACCAGGCAACATATCTCTCAAACCAGATTGACAGAAAAAATCATGGAAAGTTCCATAGTAGACATCTTCCTTATAGACTACGTCGGCAGACAAATTTCTGGAATGGAAGATCAGTAGGCAAATTTCTGAAATGGAAACGGCCTAGACATATATTTGACTGAGGATCAGTGAGTCTGATGAGATCTCCAAAATTGCAGGCAACACATTGGTAAGAGAAGTCCAATACCAGCAAGCATATCACGATCATAAAGACCTACATCCAACTGTGGATGAATATTGGCTGAAAAAGAAGAAAATTCGAAATTCACCTATTAACTGATTTAGGGTTAAATTTACAAAAAAGTGGTATAAATAATATTATCACTATATTTTGCTATAGCCTTATGTATTTAGACAATTGTAATAAATTGCCTGATGTATTTAGACAATTTGACCTTAATAGTTTTAAAAGTAGGCGGAGAGGTCAAAACATATAATAGCCATAAACTTTCAAACATATTTCATTGGTTTCTAAGAAACCAATAAAGAATAATCTTGAAAGTTTATTGTGATCTTTAACAAGTTGTAAAACACAGACGAATGTATTAAGACTTACACGAATCACACAAAGTTTCTATTTTTACATTTTAACATACATAATATCAAAGAGGAAGTACTTTAAATGCATATCCGTTTAATGTAAAAATAAAATCGGTCTAACCGCATAAATTTCATATCTCAGTCAACATTGGATAACTTATGCAAAGCCGGACGACTAATGGAATATTTGTTATCAAATGTGGGTAGAGAATGATAATAGCGGTGTTATTAGTCATGTTTGTTATATCCTAGAATATATGTTAATACATGTACAAAATTGATACTAAAAATAATTTCAAATATTAACATAGAATTTCGTAGATATATATACCTGTTGCGGAGATATTGACTTTTAAATTAATACGTGACCACATCTTAATCGACCACGGTCACCAAAGACCAAATTCAAAAAAATTAAAGTTTATGTAGATTTATAGGGCAAATAATGTGTGACATATAAGAAACAACGTGTCATGTATTAATGCAGGATCACCTAGATATTCGAACAGGCTCTCCATTCATCATACTTTTTCTCGTTGTAACCACAACTTTGACATTAATTTTTTCAGAATCGGTTAAGAATTTCTAGTTTTTAATATTTTTCACTCAGTTTTATACACAGAATCACCTATATGAATAACAAACGCGCTGGTAGATAGAATTGGCTCAATGTTTTCGAAGTGCTGGTGATTCAAAGTTTAAAAATCGCTTAAAATTTATCTTATAACAAAAGCACATACAAATGGTACATCTTTGAAAAGAACATTCAACTATAACTTAGTCTAAATGTTTCGCATCATCTATAAGAATAACGTAAAACGCCCTAAATTATATTTCAACCCATATAAACACGATATTTACTTTATTATATATATAGATATATATATATATATATATATATATATATATATACATACATATATATATATATATATATATATATATATATAAATATATATATATATATATATATATATATATATATATATATATATGTGTCATTTCAATTTTATGACTAATATTTGTTTCATACTAATATTTCTTGTGATAAGGAAAATTTTACTACTTAATTTTTCCTCTGCTTATGGTTTAGATAGGTACGCCAGGAAAACTAGATAAGAACACTTAATTAACTGTTAATTCAGTTTTTAGTAGACTATAGGAAATGAACTTTATGAAATTCATTTCCCAATTGGCTTTATTTTCTTTTATTTATATTCTCATTCCTAATTATATTCTAAATATAATTTCTAATTCTACTAAATTCTCCAAGGTTTTGATTAATGTAATGCAACACTAGCGTTTGTTACGATACTTGCTAAATGGCAGCTCTGTGGACACATTTTCACAAATTATACAATGGAATATTGAATATATTTGGCGTTAATATTGTAGAAATTCATTGTTCACAATTAAATGAAACTACGTGATGTAGTATTATTTCTACTTTCTTTAAGTTCTTTCCACGAACTAGTTTTCAATGTATTACATCTTCAGGTGGGCTATTAGCAAAGATGGAATATGAAATCAGGTGGGTTATTAGCAAAGATGGAATATAAAAATGGAATGGATATTAGACAATGGAATATATAAGGCAACTGAATATAACGTCGATTAGTAAATATAGAGCCTATGAAGACATTTTTTCCTTTTATTTTTGTATATAGCTCCAAAACATTGTTGTGAAGTTAGTGATTTTAAATAATTTGTATTTATTTATTTCCTTGATGAAAATCTTGGGAACTTATTATTACAGAAGCAGCCTCTTACAATCAGCCAGAAATTCAATGCGTTTACGAAGTAATAGAATTTTCAATCTATTTCCTTTAAAATTCTCGACGAAATCTTTCTTTAATTTCAGTATTTTTTCTGGACTCGTCATGTAACCAGCTATCCACTCCACTCAATTGACTATACCCAGACATAGTAAATTTGGTAAATTTTTTGGCGTACTTGTTAGTAATCCTTACTAAAGAATGGATGTTTGTTAAATATGCGTTTCTTGTCTGAAAGAACCTTCGTAAAATGTGTTTCATGTTTCCAAAAAATATTGACTATACCTGCATTATAGCTTTGGTCTCTATATGCATACTATATACCCATTCAAAGTGAATTGACATATCTATCATAATGACTCCATTATCATTCTAATCAGTAACGATTTAAACGTTTACATTTGCAAAATTCAAATATTTATTCCCACTCTTATCAACTACTTGCATAATCAGAGAGCTGATAAGCGAACAAATGTCATTGATCCATTAGGAGCGATTTCGCAAGCGAATCACGCCCGAACATGCTCCCAGTGCATTGGCACAATCTCGTTGCCGCAACTGAATAATGACAAATGGCACGACTTATTGTGCCAGCGTCGGCGGCTGCGCAATGCGCGCGATGTTGGTGAAAGTCGGCCCGGGTTCGTTCACCGCCGGCTCCACTTTCTCTGCAGCTGCCGCGAGAGACACCGTCAGCGGATGAGGCCGCCGCAGTATCTCCATTGGCAGCTAAGTAGATTTCTTTCTGCGGATTTCTGAATCATAAGTTGACATAAATAGTATTTCCTCATTGCCTGCTGTTCGTTGAACTCGAGCGATGAAGATAATGGACTGATTCAGGATCAACATAAGGATGTAGTGTTCTAGCGGCTTTGGGCTTTCGAAATAAGTACTTAGCAAATAACATTAATCATCTATAGCACAATCTCTGAAGAATATACATATATAACATATTTCATGTATTATTTTCTGCATTAGTATCGAAATAGAAACAGTAGAGTAACATTTGATGCTGTAATTTTTGAAAAGTAGTTTTCTCGTTACGATGACTACAACACTGTCATTTCCTATCAGGTTAAAACGGTGATTTACCTTTGTGGAACCTCTCATATTATTATATAGATAGACCAAGGCCGTTATAATGGTTTTTTTGTAAAGGGGTCAATCAACTAGCAATTTCACATTACAACTATATATATATATATACATATATATATATATATATATATATATATATATATATATACACACATTTATATACAGGTTGTCTGCTAATGAATGGATAACCTTGAAATAGCTTATAGTAGAATTAATGGCCATTCTACGAAAAATACAAAAAAAAATTATCACAAGTAATACCCGAGACATGATTTAAAAAAAAACGTTCAAATTGTTTACTTCATTCATATACACCGCGACTACAAATAAACAATTTTATACATTTTTTTATTGTTCTAATATTAGCCATATTTATGCCAGATACTTAAACTTTGACAAAAAAAATTTTATTCAAAGTTTACATCGCACAATTTATTGAATATTGTTTTTTCTGTAAATTACTAAAGTTAGTTATACTATTAATAGTCTATCTGTTGAGGTTAACTGTAAAATATTATAATAATAAAAAACTACAAAATTATAAACATAACTCTAAAACTAAGTACTACTAACATAACTCTAAAACTAAGTAAAAAAAGTGACCTTTTTAAAAAAAAAGTCATATCCTGGGTATTACTTGGGATATTTTGTTTTGTACGTTTCCTGGAATGGCCATTAGTTATACTAAAAGCTATTTAAAGGCTATCCATTCATTAGCGGACAGCCTGTATATATATGTATATGTACACACACATATATGTGTGTGTGTGTGTGTATATACTGCAAATAAATCTTTACCATTCTGTTTCTTTATAATCCTTATTCAAAGAGCAATGCCATAGAAGAAAAGGTTATAGATTTTCTCCTGTGGTATACACGTAGATTAATCAATCTCTAACGAAATTTCTACTAAAAAGATGGCGCTGTGTTATTTATGTAATAAAATTAAAATTTTAAAAAGCGATTAGTAACTAGATGAGCTGTATTATTTCGCACAAAAACTGCATGTCTTTTCGAATTTGTTTCCCCAAATCAAAATACGAATACAAAACTTTATTTTTCAATACTTATTATCATTATTATTCTTTTCCGTTTCAAAATTAATGAAATTTTTGGATATTGTTTAGAATTTTTTCAATTTAAAAATAGGAGTTTCTTTAAAATTTCTTTTAAATGAAAAATGTCTTTAAAATACATTATGTTGTAAAATATCTCCGTATCTCCTCTAAATGGTACGTAATATATGGTAGCCGAGTATTAGCGTCTGCTATTTACCGGAACCACGTTTTTCATAGCTTTTGATGCATCTATGTGCAAGTATATATATATATATATATATATATATATATATATATATATATATATATATATATTTAAGTTTTATGTTTATCTAAATATTTAAGTCTGAAGATAGAAGAAAGATAAGATAAGAAAGAAATAAGGCTAACCTTATTTCTTCTCATTTTCCTCGTCTGATTGCAATCTACCGCTCTATCACTTTACTC
Source organism: Druceiella hillmani (assembly GCA_039881145.1). NCBI lineage: Eukaryota > Metazoa > Arthropoda > Insecta > Lepidoptera > Hepialidae > Druceiella > Druceiella hillmani. The sequence continues at coordinate 7,312,414 of JAYKKI010000045.1, read as the reverse complement.
GAGGAGACTGTTCTTAAAACCATAAGCCATATTTATGTTCTGTATTCCTTTATATTAAATGAACAATTAAATATTTTTGTTACATAATATACGTTAATCTCTATGCATAAAAATACTCGGTTGTACTGATAAATATAATATTTACGATAATGAAGTCTTCTTTGTCGAAGACAGTAATTAGTTGTTTTAAAATAACTACTTAAATATTAAAATACGTTAAATTAATTTACTATAAGAAGCTGTTCTTGAAGCCATGAGCAATATTTACTTTATGTACTCCTTTACGTAAATTGACAAATAAATATTTTTTAATCTTTTTCGATTTTTTTCTTTTCTTTCTTTTATCATATATATTATTTTTCACTATAAAATGAAACATATACTTAGTATAAACTGAGACGGATCTGAAAAGAATCTATGCCTCAGTAAGTTCAAGAATAACATACAAGGGACCTTAATCTTTATACATAAAAATACTTGGTTGTACTGATAAATATAATATTTACGATAATGAAGTCTTCTTTGTCGAAGACAGTAATTAGTTGTTTTAAAATAACTACTTAAATATTAAGATACGTTAAATTAATTTACTATAAGAAACTGTTCATGAAGCCATGAGCAATATTTACTTTATGTACTCCTTTACATAAATTGACAAATAAATATTTTTGAACCTTTTTCGATTTTTTTTATTTTATCACATCTATTATTTTTATTATAAAATGAAACATATACTTAACATCAACTGAGACGAAACTGCTCTGAAAATAATTGATGGTTCATTAAGTTGAAGAATAGCATACAAGGGACGTTAATCTTTATACATAAAAATACTCGATTGTACTGATAAACATAATATTTACAGTAATGAATTCATCTTTTCAGACCGTAATTAGCTGTTTTAAAGTAACTACTTAATATTTCTTAGTTTTGAATAATAAAATGCCTTCTAAATCTTCTATATAATTGAAAGTAAACATCTTGCAGTTGTCATTCGTAGCAGCCTAGTCTTGACATTAAACACAAAACGACAGTTTATTAGTTTGCAAACTATTTTTTTTTATTTTGACATTTCAACGTAATAAAAAAACATGCTAACACTTGCTATTCACAACGACAGATATAGATCAATAATTCATAAAATTTTAAATCAAAATAAAAGTAAAGTGTCGAAGAAATAATCTACGACAACGAAAATTATTAAATATTTTTCCGAAACTATGTAAATAAACAAAAGTAACAAGAAACAAATAAAACAAGGAATTTGTCAATACAATACATGTATATAACTTTGTTTATCTGTTAGTATGTAACAACAAGGTTCTAAAACATAACCTATTTTGATCTAAAAATCTCCCACGAATGTACATACATAATGGACTAAAAATGGATGTTCTAATATTAAAAAAATAGTTATTGTACAATTTAAATAAATTTTGTAAATGTTTCTGAGTGAAATTTTTTACGGGGATTTATACGTCCCTATTGTACTTGCAAACACTAATAACGGTTTCAAATCTTAGCCTAGGAATTTACCACTTTTCAATTAATTTGAGGATACGTTAAAAGTTACTCGTCTTCCTCATCTTCCTCCGTGGTACCAATAGGTATGGACTATTTAAATTTTTCTCTAAATGAATAAATTCGCATCGATATTATCAAAAATAATCAACAGTCTTCATTATATGGAGATGTTGAAAAAAAATTTTAAATTTCAATAGCCACAAAATGCTGTGTTCACTACAATTATTTTATTACTGACCGGCACGCCAGCGTTGACGATAAAAGTGTTTACAACTCGTAAATTTTATAAGTAATGAACTTTTAACAACTCTTTTTAATAAGATCTTTCTCTAAAAAATTATAACAACTTAAATATTTATTATGATTATATATGTCTTTGAAAAACGGCATGCGTATCTCTCCGTTGACTTGTACTTATGTACCACTACACGTACATACTACAGGGCAATGCTTAACCGCGTTTGGTGATTTTTTTTTAATCGATTGGTAACTATCTAAATAGGAGACATTTTGTTTACTTGTTAACGATAAAAAAGGCAGTGCGTGCACCTTTGGTTTTATCGAAGATCTAGTGTTTGTAATAATATCATTTATTTCGCTATTTTTATTCTAATATTTGTGTTCTGTGATTATATTTTTCGTTTTATTTATTTATTAAATTCAATTTTAAGGTGTAAGGCCTGTGTTCATAAACAATATTTGCCATTCTCTAATATCTGCCATTTTCTAACATATTCCCTAATACAATATCTGCCGTTCTCTAATACATTTCCTGATACAATATCTGCCATTCTTTAACATATTCCCTAACACAATATCTGACATTCTCCAACATATTCCCTAAAACAATATCTGCCATTCTCTAATACATTTCCTGATACAACATCTGCCATTCTCTAACATATTTTCTAACACAATATCTGCCATTCTCTAATACATACATTCCTAAATACAATATTTGCCATTCTCTAACATATTTCCTAACACAATATCTGCCATTCTCTAATACATTCCTAAATGCAATATTTGCCATTCTCTAATACATTTCCTGATACAATATCTGCCATTCTCTAACATATTTTCTAACGCAATATCTGCCATTCTCTAATACATACATTCCTAAATACAATATTTGTCATTCTCTAACATATTTGCTAACACAATATCTGCCATTCTCTAATACATTCCTAAATGCAATATCTGCCATTGTCTAATACATTTCCTGATACAATATCTGCCATTCTCTAACATATTTTCTAACACAATATCTGCCATTCTCTAATACATACATTCCTAAATACAATATTTGCCATTCTTTAACATATTTGCTAACACAATATCTGCCATTCTCTAATACATTCCTAAATGCAATATTTGCCATTCTCTAATACATATTCTAATACAATATCTGCCATTTTCAATACAATCGATTACGTACCCGCTAACTGACTTACAAATAAAAACATATTTCCTCCTTTTAAAGAGCTTCTAACGGAAAAACGAAACCCTTTTAAGATCACACAGTTGCACGCCTATCTGTCAGTCACAGCTGTTTTTCTCAGCAAACATTTGACGTGAAAACTTGAAAAATTGCATATTATACAATATGTATTATACAACATATTAATCCGTACTCACACTGAAAAAAAATATATGGAAATTTTAGGAGGAGACGGGTGAAGAGCATATTAATTACACGAAAAATAATTTTTAAAGTTAATAGTATAAGGCATCGTTTGAAATGGCCGTTTTAATGGTATCAAAAATTTCTTCATAAATTTTAATAGTATATCTTCAGTGAAAAATGTTTAAAAAAATATGTCCTCTCACTTGTTATTTTCAAAACTACTGTACCTAAAACTATGAAGAAACTTGGTTTAATAGGCTTTTTACCTAAAACTATGAAAAAAACTTAATTTTAGTAGGCTTTTTACATAAAACTATGAAAAAACTTGGTTTTTTTCAGTTTTAGGTAAAAAGCCTACGCAAAAGTTGAGAACAACTATGATATTCCAGATATTATATTAGGTTAGTATTCCTGATGCTATGTTGATCCAGATGGTATATGATGGTATGTACTTAATTATATTAGGTATAATTAAGTGTTCATTGAACTAAGATGTCCAAATTAATGGTTAAATATGACAAATAAACTAATCTCATTTTAATCGAGGTACTCTCGATGCGCACAAGTGTTTAGTCTTTTTTTATTCAAATAATAGACACATAAACACGTATGTGTATTTTCACACATAAATACAATTATAATATATACGCGTATAGCACATTATATACACACTAAGCCACTAATTTACAAAATTTCAACTTACATAAATAGTAAAGATGGGAACATCTTAATTTGTTTATGTGAAACGTGTGTTCACGTATCGCCTCTCACGAACGTGAATCAAGAGCGTGTCAGCGCGTTGTGGCCCTTTGTCTTATAAGGTTAATGGACACGAAACAATTGTCCGTGACGCAGGAAGAGGCGAGTCTTCATGTTAATAAACTTCCTGTTTCCGCTTTACAGGACATTGTGACGTAGTACACGGGTCGCCTGGTCATAGGGTTGGGAAAATCAAAATTTATTATTCACGTCTATAAGAAATCTCATCAGTATATTATTTTTTTCTGAACACTTTTCGATGATTACTTCGTAGCATTTATTTTTAACCAAGTCTCTATTAGATAAAAAAGAGTTACTATGTGGGTATTTAATTATATTATAATGAAATATCGTTTTTATAGATAAAATGTATTAACATAAAATTAATAAATCAAGTGTCGTTTTTACTTGATTTTGATTTAAATTTAGAAAATTTTCGAACGAATTCGCAATAAAGAACGAATATTATAACCTCTGTACGCAATCAGAAAGGTCACTTATACGCGGTTGGCCACTGTTATTACTCGTTACACAAATTATAATATTAATCCTCGACTGTAGAACAGCGCGCTATTCCCACCTACGCGGCGTTGTTCCCGTCACATATTTTGTGACACTGTTTGAATATATTTATACTCCACCGCGTAATGTGTTTTATTTAAAAAAATCGTAATATGTACATATTATATTAACAACAGCTTTCATCGGCGGATGTGAGAAATCAAAAAGAAGCTAGCACCTCAGACCAAACTTTAAAAAAACTGTTTTCCGTCAGATTGTAAAAAATCACCAGCAAACTATTATTAAAAATTCAATTATTCGATTTGTGTTATTCGCTGTCTGTGTTCTGAAAAAATATTCGCATCTAGAAATAAAATTAAAAAAAACCAGTGTACGAAAAATTTATAAAATACCTTTTAAAAACCCGACTTGAAAAAAGTAGGTACCAAATAGTATAAAAAGAATTAACTCAAAATAGGTACCTACTTATTCGCAATAAATAACTAAGTTATTTATTTCTGAAGTCGGGGCCAGCATTGTCGACCAACTTAAACAATTTTATAATTTAATTTAATTTATAATGTAAATTTAAAACCTTAACTTCTAATGTACTCACAATACGAAATAGATCACTAATGGTAATATTTATAATATAAAATTTTACGTTAGTTTAAATTGATCGCACCGACTTCAAAAATAAGTAACTTGTTTGTTTATTGAAAATAAGTATTTTGGGTTAATTATTTTTTTACTTTTTAGTACCTACTTTTTTCAAGTCGGGTTTGATTCACAATATTCATCATCACATTACAACCAATATTAAATTATTTCCTTTCTTAGAATATTGTATAATAATAATTAAAAAGTCATTGGCAAAACTTGTACATAGATAATTTCCTATTTTTTTAAAGTTGGTTATCAACAACACACAGAAACGAAGCGATAGTAATAGCCGCCAGTGGTTAGCTGTTAGCGATTGACGATTTCCGTTCTCCATATCAGAAATCTAATATAGCTATTTTGCAAAGTAACAACTACCCGTAGCAAATTTCTTGAATTACGTTCAATGTACTACCATCCGTTAAGGAGTTCCATTATTAACCTCCAAAACTTATCGTCAGACCCGAACTTGGTCGATGGTGTAGTTATTTTGCAAAATAACAATTACTAGTAGCAAATATCTTTAATCAAACTTGACTAATTAACATTCGTTAAGAAGTTCTATTGTTCATCCCCAAAACTCATAAACAGAACTTTACTTGGTAAGTGGTGTTATTGTTTTGCAAAGTAACAACTACCCAAAGCAAATATTTTGAATCATAGTTGAATTACTGCTATTCTTTAAGGAGTTCCATCGTTAATTTTCGGACCTCATCATCAGATCATCATAATATTTATATGGGACTACCCCTAAAGTATCGTCTTTAAAATAAAAAATATAATCAAGCAAATTCCTTTCAGGAAAGAATTATAGCTTGACATAGATAAAAAAATTCCGACGAATTGAGAACCTCCTTCTTTTTTGAAGTCGGTTAAAAATATTATTTTTCGATAATTTTTTATCTATACTAATATAGCGGAGAAGTTTGTTTGTTCGTGTTAGTCTCTGGAAATAGACGTTCCATTTCCAAAACAAGTGTTAAAGTTTTTGTGTAAGAGACTACATACTTTGAGGTAGGTTTTAGATTATTATCATCAGGCTACCGTTCATAGTAGTAGAGCAGTAATAAAAATTGTAACGGAAGTCGAGAAACGCTGTTTAAAAAGTGCAATGTAAGAAGAGACCGGCTGATTTATATACCACGACTCCGACGGCGGATATCTTTTGGCGAACGGAGCGGGGTGATCGCGGAAGGGAGAACAGCATAATTAGACAATTTTACGAGAGTGAAACCACGGGCACAAGTAGTATTTTTATAAATTGTCAACAGATATATTTTCATGGGCAGTAATCTATATTTGTAAAATTAATTTATATTGTGTTGATCCAGCCTTGATTCGAAATACTAATCGTGAGTTTAAACCACTGTTGATTGATTTCTTTTCTAAATTTCACCATTTCAAAAAGTATCTTCAGAATTAACGCTAAGTAAGGTTTAACCTTTAGTTGCCAAATTAATCTAAAGTTCTGTTTTATATTTTATTTCAAATTTGCAAATTTATTTACAACTTAATGTAGCAGTGTAAAACGTTATGTATTTTAATTAACTCTCACGTCAAAAACAATACTCACAGACAATTATATTTATCAATTCTGTGGGGAAATATTCAAATGTATCAGTTGTTTACACATAATTATATAACTGGCAACCCTACAACACAAAATACAAACGGTTTTCAAGACAATGCCACATTGTTTTGTAATCATTTAACTCGAAAGCAACAGAGTATTATGTCCGTTACTCGAAGGACCTGTATCATATCACTGTTTAGGTTTTACCGGAAATACGATTATGTAAATTACACGTTATTTTTATGAGTCATCATTCCATCGACCAGTACCACAGTACTACCGCAGACCTAATGGGCGCCTTTTGTCTGACTTATCAAACGTTAATGTATTGCTAATATTTTCCTGAAAGTATCAATGAGTAAGAGACCAGTAACAAAGGGAGAATGTAAAGTTAATGAATGAGAATGGAAAACTAATGATATTATTAATCGAATGAATCGGGTATGCATCATCACCAACAGTCTATCCCTAGCCACCTGTGTATGGAGACAGACTGTTGATAATCATGAAATCGCATATGAAAGTTGGAGAATTCTAATACGTTTTAGCCTCTGATTATTTAAACTAATAAATTCATGGCTCATAATTCTTTCAAAGATAACATTTAAATTACCGGTGTAAAATATCTATGTACCAATTTGAGATATCTATAACTAATTTCTTTAAAAAATATAAAGTTTTCTTTATTGATAACTGCCTATATTGAAACTGGGTTTAAAATGAAAAAAATGTAACATTTTTTTGGAAAAAAAAGCGAAAGATGACCGAAAAGAACGAAAAAAGTTACCGTGATCATGTGACATTTACTTCGAAAAATGAACTGTTTCGTAATTCGATCTGTGTATAAGCGATCGAAAATCTGATCTGTATCTTTCATCTGTTACACTTATGGATGCATTTCTGCAGTCTGTAAGAGATATTCTCCTAGTACCGCTTTCGAATTATTAAGACAGCTGAAAAAGTAGTGCGTAGCTAAAAACTGTTATTATTTTATTCGCAACAGAAAGAAAATAACATACATATATACAAACGTAAAACTAATACCGACTTCTACATTTGAAGGTGGTTCTGAATTATTCCAAATTCGTATTTATCCAGTACCTCATTTAAATGCTTCTGCACCTGAGATCAAAAAAGTCTTGAACATTCTGACAAATTTTTAGTTGCATATCGCGTCAAGCGAATGATATTTCAAAATCAAACTTAGAAAATGATTAATATACTTTAATTATGTATATTTTATAAATACGTTAAATATGACTTAACTCTGAAAGTGTAAAAAGATAAATATATTCCATATATAATATAATTATATAATATAATAAAGTGTAAAAAGAAATATATTCCATATGTTCAAGTCTACCATATGTACTCGTAAATACGTAAGGTGTTGAAGTCACAATACACGTTTAAGAAAATAGTATCGATGTGTTGATATATTTAAATGAAAAGCATAAAAAGTTCATATCTGTATAAATATATGTAAGAATTTTGTTTAATCGCAATCATAAATGTAACTATTATACACGAAAAAATTTATAGCGATTCTCTAGCTTAAAAATAAGTATAAAGCGAACCCCGACCGTGACTTGGCAGATTCCAGACTCGAAGATGATCATCTCCGAGCGGCGTATTTGCAGAAAGTAAACACGACTTCTCTTCTTATTTAAATACGTGACGACATCCCTCAGCGTCCAAACACAAAGAGTTTTCCTTATATTATTATTCGTGACTTTAAAAAAAAATCGTAACTTCGATAAAAATAGCCGTAATAAAGACTTCCCAAATGTTTTAATAAGGATTTTAATGTTTCTCTCTTTATTTATTAAACAATGTTTATAGTTTATCATGTCGCAAGGCTGTAATTTTGGGAAATCATTGCAGTAAGAAAACCGTGTTTATGAGCTACAATTACTATTTTCAAAATTAAAAACACTCTTTGTTGTTCAAACTCTACTGACCTATTTTATTACTGAAATAGCTCATATTATAACTGCAATGTATTCATCATTTAAGGCTTTAACAAAGAAAATGCTCATTTGCTCTGATTATTTTATTTATTGTAGTATATTCTTGTGGCGTAACTTCGATAAAAAATAGCCGTAAAAAATACTTCCCAAACGTTTTATTAAAGATTTTGATGTTCCTCCCTTTATTTGTTAAACAATGTTTAAAGTGTATCATAACGCAAGGCTGTAATTTTGGGAAATAATTTCAGTAAGGAAGCCGTGTTTATGAGCTATAATTACTATTTTCAAAACTAAAAAAACACTCTTTGTTGTTCAAACTCTATTGACCTATTTTATTATTGAAATAGCTCATATTATAACTGCAATGTATTCATCATTTAAGGCTTTAACAAAGAAAATGCTCATTTGCTGTGATTATTTTATTTATTGTAGTATATTTTTGTGGGGTAACTTCAATAAAAAATAGCCGCAAAAAATACTTCCCAAACGTTTTATTAAAGATTTTGATGTTCCTCCCTTTATTTGTTAAACAATGTTTAAAGTTTATCATAACGCAAGGCTGTAATTTTGGGAAATAATTTCAGTAAAGAAGCCGTGTTTATGAGCTATAATTACTATTTTCAAAACTAAAAAAACACTCTTTGTGGTTCAAACTCTACTGACCTATTTTATTACTGAAATAGCTCGTATTATAACTGCAATGTATTCATCATTCAAGGCTTTAACAAAGAAAATGCTCATTTGCTGTGATTATTTTATTTATTGTAGTATATTTTTGTGGGGTAACTTCAATAAAAAATAGCCGTAAAAAATAATTCCCAAACGTTTTATTAAAGATTTTGATGTTCCTCCCTTTATTTGTTAAACAATGTTTAAAGTTTATTATAACGCAAGGCTGTAATTTTGGGAATTAATTTCAGTAAAGAAGCCGTGTTTATGAGCTATAATTACTATTTTTAAAAATTAAAAAAACACTCTTTGTTGTTCAAACTCTATTGACCTATTTTATTACTGAAATAGCTCATATTATAACTGCAATGTATTCATCATTTAAGGCTTTAACAAAGAAAATGCTCATTTGCTCTGATTATTTCATTTATTGTAGTATATTCTTGTGGGGTAACTACGATAAAAAATAGCCGTAACAAAATGCTTCCCAAATGTTTTATTAAAGGTTTTGATGTTCGTCCCTTTATTTATTGAACAATATTTATAGTTTATCATATCGCAAGGCTGTAATTTTGGGAAATCATTGCAATAAGAAAACCGTGTTTATGAGCTACAATTACTATTTTCATAATTAAAAACACTCTTTGTTGTTCAAACTCTACTGACCTTACTGACCTCTACTGACTTATTACTGAAATAGCTCATATTATAACTGCAATGTATTCATCATTTAAGGCTTTAACAAAGAAAATGTTCAATCTGTTCTGATTATTATATTCATTGGAATATATTCTTGTAGACCTTTGGATAAGATTTTACCGCTCTCTGAGAGCGAATTTGTCAAATATAATTTACATGCATTTTTATTGACAATGAAAATTGTAAAGGTACAGACTAAGATGTTAATTAAACGTTTTGTTATTTTTAAATCTGTAATTATGTGATAATAGCATTAGGTGTATTTTCATAAATACATTCGCAGCGGACTTGCTAAACTGGTACAAGTTTGAAACGGTTCAAACGGGCTGTGTCAGACTTGCCAGATCCAGCAAGGCAATTAAGTTTTGTAACTAAACTGTTCCTCTTCAATAACTCTAAAATACCTTTTAAAAAACCGATTTCAAAAAATGTAGGCACTAAAAAATAAAAAATAATAACTAAATTACTTATTTTTGAAATCTGTGCCAGCATTATCGGCCAATTTAAACAAATTTATAATTTAAAACGTAAATTTAAAACATTAACTTCTAATGTACTTACAATACTAAATAGATTAATAAAGGACGTATTTATAATATAAAAATTTACATTTGTTTAAGTTTATCGTCGGTGCTGGCACCGACTTCAAAAATAAGCAACTTAGTTGTTTTTTGCAAAAAAGTAGGCAACTGTTTGAGTTAATTATTTTTTACTTTTTAGTACATACTTTTTTCGAAATCGGTTTTTTAAAAATATTTTATTTTAGAATTTTTAGTGATTAATATATTAATATTCATCATCAAAATTATTTTCTTTCGTACAATATTTGATAATTATTTAAAGTCACAAGCATAACTAGTCTATAGATCATTTCCTCTTTGTCTAAAATTAATTATCAACAACACATAGAAATGCAGTGATAATCGTAGCCGACAGTGGTTAGCTGTTAGCCGTTGAGGGATTCGGTTCTCCATCTAAACTCATCATCACGCACTGACTTGGTCGATGGTGTAGTTATTTTGCAAAGTAAAAGCTACCAGCAGTAAATATATTGAATTACGTTTAATTTACTACCACCTGGTAAGGAGTTCCATTATTCATCTCCAGAATGCACCGCCAGACATGGTCGATAGTGTAGTTATTTGGTAAAGAAACAACTACCAGTAGCAAATACCTTTAATCACGGTTGATTTACTAATATCCGTTAAGGACTTCCATTGTTCATATCCAGAACTTATCATCACACCTAAACCTGGTAAGTGGTGTACTTATTTTGCAAAATAAAAAACTACCCATAGCAAATATATTGAATCATAATTGCTTTACTGTCATTCTTTAAGGAGTTCCATCGTTCATTTCTGGATCTCATCATCAGATCATCATAGTATTTATATGGGACCACATCTATAGTACCCTCTTTCAAATAAAAAATAGAATCATCAAAATCGGTACACTCGGTAAATAATTATCGCTGAACATACATAAAAAAAGATTCCGACGAATTGAGAACCTCCCCCTTTTTGAACTCGGTTAAAAATATACTTTATCCTTCAATTTATCAAACTTTCGTGCTTCAATTTAGTTGTTTAAAATAGCATATAACTCTGTGCTTACCGAGTCGTAATAAATATATAAAATAACTCACTATAGAAGAGTCTGCCGCCACAGCGAACAGATAGCTAAATCCGCTGCCAACGTGTTAAGATTTATACGAATAAAGTATTATTTACTAATTAGATGCCGCCGATTCAGAAAAAAATCTCATCTGTAAAAAACCTCATCATCTCGGTAAACAATAAGTCGCATAACGATTATTATTTATGAAGAAGCTAAAATTGATTTTTATTCGAAATGATGATAGTAAAATGTTTATCGCATACAATATTTTTTTATCTCTTCTTAACATCTATTGGTCTTGTTTACATTTTTTGATACGCATGATTTTAACAGTTTATATTAGGCGTTTAGTGATAAATATCTGAGTATTTTTTTTTTAATTTCCGCAAACTTTTCATTGACTCCAACTTACTTCATTTTTACTCGGACAATACCCTAAACAAACCTAATATTACTATTTCTGACATTATCCTTGTTTAACACTTCAATTTCTTCTATTATATCAATAATTGTTGTTACTTTTCCAAAGCTTCAAGCAAAAGAAAATCTTCTCTGATATATTCAAAATCTATAATAACAAAATATATATGAAATATAACAGAGTGTTCAAAGAAAAATTTAATTTGCTCACATAGTTCAATAACTAAACGTAAACTCGACATGAGAATCTAAAAATATTCTACATTAAATATATATTTTGACTTCCAGGCTTATATTATAATCACAAAATTTGAAACCTGTTATCAGCACATGCTAAAACCGGAAACACCTCCTCACAAGACTATAATCAGCAAATTACTGGGCGGTACACCTACTAAATAAGCGACTTAGGAGCAGTGCATTCTAACTGTAAGGCGCTGACTTACAATTATCCAGCGTTAACTGAGAATGTGCGTGCTCAACGGAATGAGATTAGACGGCGTAGCATTGAGATCAAAGAATTACAATCTCGCTCCTGTTGACGGCAAGTAAACTGTACCACTGCCCTCAGCCACTCAACACGCCCGGATCTCCTTGACCCGGCCTCCGCACGTGACCTCAATATGCGACGAGCTAGCTGCTCGCCTCCGTTGCCAAGACACTTGCATCCACTATTCCGTGCGTCTAAATAGAACTGCAAGATCGGTGCGTGTCTAAGAAGTGAGACCTGTGGTTATGTCTTCGAATTCAATATATTACGATATAAAATAGAAAGTATTAATTTCAAAATGTTCAATAACGTTTAACTCCCTTCGTGGGAATTTAGTTTTTAGATAATCAAGATTACTTTTGCCTCTGCTTAAAATAAAGACAATTTAAGCATTATGTATTTGTACAAAAATACGTAGTACGGTTAGCTTAAATATTCGCAAGTACAGTAAGGTATATAAATAAAAAATACAAACCATGCCGGTTTTGTAACTGTACACTGTATTTTGGGAAAAATACACATTATGGAAATTTATGCAGTTCATTTTTTCCTTAATCCAGATTATTAAAAAAATATATATAGAAATACTTTAGTCAAATCCTGAAATCCTGGCGGATGAAACCAAGTTAAGTTGGTGTATCGGAATAATCGTTGCAGATTGTTAATGTTGCAGATTTTGCAGGAAACAAAAGGATAAGGAAAAAATATTCGTCCAGTGCTAATTAAAGTGATGTTCTGATAATTGCGTATTTGCGCGTGAAAATAATGGTTCATTACAAACAGGCAATCGTATTATTTATTATGATTATCGCTTTTTCTTCTAACCATGAATGAATACTTTAATTAACATTTTAAATTCAGGAAATAGCAAAAAAAAATTTTATACGTTATAGTTTCCTATAAATTTCAAGATAATTTCAAACTGACTCTTATTTTATAAGTCATTCTTAAAATACGATAGAATAAATATAAATATAAAAAGTATATTTTTTGAATCAGCGTTTAACCCTGTGTTCAGTATGTAAATGCAAACAGAATACTAATAAAACGACGATAAAAATATTAATTCTTTTCTCAATTACGATGAAATATGTTTTAATATTTAATTTGTATGATATTATAAAAAAAATAATTTTCATTTCTAGCTATCGATTGAAAACTAATACCCACAGTAAATGTATCATCCAAAAATGTTCTTTGACACAATTAGAATTACAAAGAAAGATGTATACTGCGGCTTTAGTAACAGTGAACGACACTGCAAAACTATTGAGAATAATTTCTGTGCTTTTCTTTCTATTTATTGAGATAGATATACCTAAAAAGGAGAAAGAGTTTGTAAGAAAATATCTTATACTAATTTGAATTATATATAATAAAATTTAGTATACTAATTTCAATGACACATCAACAGACCAAATTCAATATATAGGCACAAAAAGTCATTAACACAATGACAGTTTAAAAATGTTTTCTTATGACAACATTTAAATTAAACAAGCACGACCATCAGCGTTGGCTTTCATTTTTAGGATCCAATGTGGTTATTTTTCAGCTTTCAGATGCTCCTTCGCTTTACAAAGATTTTTGCCAGTCATTCGTAAACAAACATTGACTCATTTTACTTTCAGACGCTTCGTAAAAGCGGCGATCAGTCATGTCTTGGCTGTTTAGCTACTACAAATTTGATGCGAAAAATAAATATATAAGCCAATTATAATTTTTTTATAATTTGTTTTTATATTATTTTTTGGTTTTTAGGAACATTTTCTGCTTTAATATTTGGATCCTTTTTAGCGTTCTGTAGCCTAAGGGCATAAACGGAAGCCTTAAAATTTCGTCCTGTCCGTCTGTCTTTCCGTATGTCACAGCGATTTTACTCGAAGTCTATTAGCCCTATGTAGATGCAATTTTGTTGGTAGGAGTTTCTATGAACCGCTATACAATGAAATAGTGGAATTACGAACAAAATAATATTAGGGGTGGTACTCCAAACATGTAACTGGGGGTTGAAAAACAAATCCAGTGCAAATAGACTTTTGGGATATCGTTAAATATGCCTTAAAAATGATATGGAGATTCCAAAATTTTATATTTAATTGTCTGTGAGATATGCGCTTCTAAACTCTTAAAAAACATGTCCTCAACTTTTCGTGTGTAAAATTCGGAAAAAAACTCTGGCAGTAGAACTTAAAATAAACTTTCAATGAATAAGATATGGTGTGTAGTTTTTTGAGATATGGGATATTTTTGGTACCGACCGCAGCAATAAGTTTGTTTTTCAGTGTCTTTTAGAAATACAAACTTATAAGTTTAATATTGTTTGTCGCTACGGAACCTCCGTGCACGAGTCCGACTCAACCTTGGCCGGTTTTTTAACTTAATAAATATTTTGATATGCAGACAGTTTATTAGCTGTAAATCTAATATATAACAATTCTCATTGATTTCTGAATTTCCCAAATACATATTCACAAATTTTACACACCTACAAAACATCATAAACATAAAATTCACAAAACAACATAAAAAATTCACAAAACATCATAAACAATTCACAAAACATCATAAAAAATTCACAAAACATCATATACTTTCAATTAAGATATTCATCTCGTGAACTTTAATACAACTCTTTGCAACCGGGTATATCGCACACTAAAAGTATTTATATGTCAAAGGTGTACTTATGACTTAAGTAGTTAACGTGGAAAGGACATGCGTCAGTTGTGGCTAACAAGACGGCCCAAATACCCTGGCAAGGTTGACAACTTCGTAATATTGTGCCTTTTCCTTGCACATATGAGCTTATGAGCACATTTTGATTAATAATAATATTGATTAGTTGTCTTTGTTAGTATGCTCAATAATCAGTAATTGGTACCTTCCGAAATTACTTTGACTTGGCCTTCATTTTATTTCCGAAATGACTTTGACTTGGCCTTCATTTTATTTCCGAAATGACTTTGACTGATGTCCATATTTTTTGGAAAAATGTTTTAAAACTGTAGAGCAAGTTTAAAAAAACCTTGTGATGAAAAAATAATGAATATAACAAACAATCGATCGATACTTCTAAAAAGGAAAAAGTGTCACTTTCTTTGTTCATTAAATTGAAGAAGTTATTATGAATTTAGTTTCCACACAAAAAATGAGAAAACTATAATATGCAACATATAACTTAAACGCAATATTTAACGAGATACTAACAATATTTTATAAAATCCCTTATAATGAATGCTAAATACTGGCCAGTGACGTCATAAGCCAGTTGTGTTTTGTATGGGGCGTTTTCGTGTGAATAGTAGTTCATCAGTTTCTAAATCGTTATAACTTTGTAATGAAAAGTCCTAGGTGCGATATATTTATTTTAACATTTTTTTAATGTTATTACTTATTTGATTTTAGTAATAAAAAAGATATAGTCAAATACCCTATTCAGTTTAGACACACGAACCGATTATAGTTTGTTGAGTTTTTGCCGTATTCGCCCAGAGAAATGAATTGTGTGTATGTTAGGTACGTCTAAGTGTTTCCAATAGTCTGAACGGCCTGAGTTTTTCACGTTTAAAATGTCGTTAGATTCATCTTGGCTTTACGAATTTACTGAAAATATAAAATTACTTGGAATCCGACAGGGCGGTTACTGCAATGTGGTAAGGCTACCGCGCCCAACGCAGGCTCGCACATAGGAATACAGCGCTCGTTACTTTTACTTATTTATTTATTTACGTATTTTAATGTACACAATTAATGCATATGGCAGACTTGTTAGTAAGAAAGCAATCTCTTACAGTCGACCAGAATAGCCCGTTCGATGCGTCGCCGGGAATCGAAACCGGGTCCTCGCGATGCACCAAACCGTCAAAGGTCGTGCGACTTGTGATCAACCTAACACATCACGGTGACTACACTTTTTTGGGAAGTCTATGAAAATGTAACTTTAATAAATTTTGAAATAAAAACAAATAATAAACCCTACTGCACAAAAACCGAAAAGAAAGAAATAACTTTTACTAACAATATCAACATTTTTTTATTTCATTTGCAGCCAGAAATCGATGTTTAACTGTCTCATCTCGCCTGCAATCCGTTGTTTATAGAAATCTTAACAGTTTTAGTAAAGCTAATTTCATTAAAATGGTGATTATTTATTAGAGAATATACATACATATACATAATGGTGCGAAAAAAACATTAAACTTATGTTATATTTTGGTTTCCGGAAAATTTTATTCTTTAATATTTGTGTCATTTTCATTATTGAAACTTAACAACTGCAAAGTAAAATATATTTACTATACGTTTAACGAGTACAAAATTACCTCTACGATCTGTTAACTTGTTTACTACTACTACTACTACTACTACTGGTTTATTTATCACATTTACTAGAAGCCAAAGAAACATTCTTACATTTAGCCTTAGTCTTGTGGGAAAATTGTTTACAAAGATATTTAAAGTTAAACTGAAATCGATTTCCCGTTGTTAAACAACGCTTTAGATAAAGTTATCGGTAATATCTCGACTCCTGTTGTGTTCTAAACTGCGTTCTAGACAATGTTATCGGTATTGTTGACACACTGCGCCAATAATTTCCTGTTCTGAAAACAAAGGAAGTTCATTGACTCTTACCGGTTTCTTCAGAAAATGAAAACCGTGATAAAGTTTTGCAATTGTTTCATATTTTCCTGTTAATGTTACCAATTGTAACCTATTTTTTACACTGCTATTATTCCGTCTGTCATATTTCACAAATCATGTAAAACGTCATATTTCACAAATCATGTAAAACGTCATATTTCACAAATCATGTTAATTTCTTTATTTCCACAATTTCATAAAGTATTTTTTTGAGAAAGTATCTTATTCACAGGAACCATATTCCATAAATAATCTAAAAAGTAATTAATTTATTTTTCATAATTTCGTGAAATATTTTTCTTGGAAAACATCTCATTTACATGCTATTTTCATTTAAAAAAAGAAATAATTATCCTAAGTTTCACATATATTTAACTTACTTAGCGAAGAACTCGCTAGTTACGTAGACATATTTCATACAACTTGACTCTGAGTCAGTTAAAAGTTAACATCTTTTTTGTTACTTTTTATATTCTCTTTCTCTGTTAAGTAACAGAAAGCATACGTTAGGTGTAACTAGCAAACTCCTGTAAGGAAGTCTCAGCTTTAAGAATTTAGAGCCCGTCTTCGTATCCATCTCCGGGTGTTAGGTTAGGACTTGTTTGTGATCCTGTTTTCGAAAGAAATCTTTTATTTAACGTATATTGACAACTTTAAGAAAGACTCCTAGAGGCAACTTGCTGTTGCTTTATCTCTATCCCGTTAAATAGAAGCTAGAAAATAGTATTTTGTCATTATTTTTATTAATTCTAATCACATTCACCATCGGTTCGGCTCGCTTGTCGCCCGTGGTATCATAGAAAATGAGGTGTAGCACAGATGCAACTTGCGTATATGAAAGGCGAAAATTTTGCGATAAACCTTATTTTTTTGTTATAGTAACTCAAAAAGAAAAGCGAAACACTTACAAGGCCACTCATGTCTCTTTCAAACTCAAAAATGACTATGCGATAAATTTTCAGATCGATTTCCGTTCAAAGACTTCGTTTATTTAATATTTAATAGGAATACCATTCTTAAATAATACTTGATAATAATTCTCAACCTACAGCTAATTTGCAAGAAAATATTTCACAAGAAAATTAATGACCTGGAACGGCGTGGAAGAGGCGGGTCCACCCACTTTTGGTATCAAGAAACAAATTTACATAGCCAATTCCAATCGTGACACAAATTGCCAAATTCGGAGACACTTATAAGTAATTTCGCTATTTGTAGCAGTTACTTGGCGTCAGTGGAAACGAACGTGGGAAGCATGAGGAAATAAAACATAAGCTATGAGTACGAGGCATGAGTCAAGACGGGCCACGCTCTCCTAATAAAGTGCAAGGAGTTGTAAACAAAGCGACGCGTGGGGGGTTCGCGCTCGTGTGAAGCATCGCGCGCCGCATCCACTTGCAGCTGATTAATCCTTTTATGTTGCACTCCGTTGTGCGTCTTCAAATTCGCAGACGCTTTGTAAATGGGTTCTGTCGCCAGAAGACGCCCGGGTTTACGCGGTTATTTTGACTGGCGTCGACCTACTGACTTCAAGTACACTGTTCTTTATTGGTCGACATTTATATCTGCAAATGACGTTGTTGCTGCAAGGTTTTGATGATGATGTTTTGGTTTTACAGGTTATATCTATATTTGCCTAAACAGTAAGAAGGGTGAGACACTATGTGGAATCATCATACTTAACTCAGCGATCTAGATTAGAACGTTTCTAGATACACATTTTTTACTGTGCGTACTTTTTAGGTATTCAGTACGTTTACGTTTTTTTCTCATTGCTTATTAGTGTTCACGTTCAATGTTTTTTTTTGCTAATATTAATTTCTTTGACATAAATAGTGCCATCAGTCTGTTAATTGGATAATCCATTTTCTTTAGAAAATAATGAATAAAGTTAAAATAATAAAATCTTATTACCAAATTATACAAATTTACTTTAGTAAGGTTTATTCTTGTAAACTTTTAAGGTATAGTATCTCACAATGAAAAGAAAACAGAACCCTTATGGGATCAATAAGGTATCCGTCCATCTGAGCGAATGTTTACTGTAGAAACTTGAAATTTGCCACATTGATAAACAAACTATCCGGTTATATCTTGGTCAACATTCAAAAGTATTGATGTGGAAATTTTAGAGAGGGCAAATAAAGTACCTACGCAAAATATTTTTTATTTCCTGTAAGGTGCATGGTACCATTCGAAGAAGGAAGTGGTAAGGATTCTATAACTAACTATCTCATTTTATATCTTTGTATAAAATAATTCTAAAGATTCACATACCCTGAAATATTCATCCAGTATAAAACGTGATATACTTACCGATATGTAGATAATTATGCCGATTAAACTTTCGTGTTTTTTTTAAAAGAGAAGGAACTTCTTCCTAATTTTTCCGAAACGGTTGAGCGTTCTCAAACAGTTTCTTAACATGTTCTACTCAGTTTGATGCCCAGAATCACATTTATGAATAATAGGTCTTTGTACAATCTGAGTATGTTTAAATGTATACAGAAACCTCCTGGTGTAAATTCTGCTCGAATTCGTAACAAGTTTAATTTACATAAGCTTATCACGTATATAAAAGTTTATTCACAATTAAATGAAACTACGTTATATAGTATTATTTCTACTTTCTTTAAGTTCTTTACCACGACCTAGATTTCGTCTAGATATCATCTTTGCTAATAGCCCATTTGAAGATGTTGTAATACAACGAAACCTAGATCGTGGCAAAGAACTTAAAGAAAGTAGAAATAATACTACATCACGTAGTTTTATTTAATTGTGAATAATGAATTTCTACAAAATTAAAGCGAAATATATTCAATAAAATGTTATAATTATGTTTAGCCCATAAATAGTATACGCATAACACGTATATAAACATTTGGAATGAGTAAATAAAAATGAGGAGTGGTCTAAATTCTTAATACTCTAATAACGAATTTATTTATTTATACACGTATACACATTTATCGTTACATTACAGGTAACCTATTCGTAACGATAAGAAATTAATGGTTTAACGAATTTTAAACTTTTACTTTTACACAGCGATCAAGTTGTTGTGCAGTTGAATGCTCCAGGAAACTGGAGAGTTCCGATAAAGTCTAGAGGGTGGTATAACAAACAGGTGATCATTGCGTGGACGCAGGAAATCGTCAGGTAAAATTTAAAAAGTTTACGAATTGAAAGTTTACTCAATAATACAGGACATATAATTTTTCCTTTTAATAGCTGGAAGATAGATTTCATTAGTGCGACATCTCTTCTGAGTTGCAAGGAGTGGAAACCTAAGCATATCCAAGAGGACATCAGAAGGAAATAGAAAGGGGAAGTAACAATAACGCCTCATATACAGATATCGAAGGAATGTATTTTGCACACGTTCAATCATCAAGTTATATTTGGCTTTTTGTGATCTCCAAATAATGGAGCTGGATTCTAATCGGCTAATATATTTTTAATCATAACAAAATCTTGCCTATTACATCATATAGATAGCAAAAGCTGTTGTTGTTAGTAATCAAAACTCACCTAGGGCTGTAGGGCTTTTGGCGACTTGCTGACTAATAAAGATTAGCTTCAGCGAACGCTCCTGGGAGTAGCTCAGTCTCCTTGAAATAGTTGAAGGCCATGCAAACTTTAGGCTGATTTACCTCACCTCGGGGCCGCTTAGCTTTTATTTCACAAATAATTAATATGACCTGAATACGGGAGAAATATAAAGCAGCCTCGCTGATTGCTCGTGGAAGTTTGTGGCCTATGGGCCCTATGTGACAAGGCTTCTTGCCAACAGAATTTTAAGATGTGCTACTTGCTTCATCTGCTAATCACAAAATTTACTTGTGCTTTAGACCTATGTAACGATGAGAAACTTTTCTAGATGTTCACTATCGTTGATATTGATATACTAGCATAAAGAAAATTCCAATAAATCTGATATGCTAGTGCATAGTAAAGTTTTTCTAATCGAAGTTCTTACCTGAACAGCCTGTTTTTTTTAAATTAGTTAGAATGAATTAATAATTTAATTGACTTTACTTAGTTAAGCCTCATAAGATTGATAGGGATGGGGCCGAAAATAAAAATTACGTTTATTTATTGACACCTATTCTTAACAAGAATTTTTTCGCTTTTCACAACTCGATCTGGATCGTTACAGGAAAAACATTAAGTGAATTTAAAAAAATGCCTAATGTTTATTGAAACAGAATTAAAAACTTGGGGTCGTTTTACAGAATGTAAATATACGGCAATCAATTGACAATTTATCGACAATCAAACATTTGCGTGCAAAACAGACATGTATAATGAATGATACTATATGTTTCGTCCGTTTTGACAACGTTAAACGTATACGCCCGAAAATCACGACGTAGATGACTGAAAATGATGATATAGACGCCCGAAAGTATCGACGTAGACGACGGAAAATGATGATATAGACGCCCGAAAGTATCGACGTAGACGACGGAAAATGATGATATAGACGCCCGAAAGTATCGACGTAGATGCCCGAAATATGAAGATTTCTAAATGAGGCGTATAATGATAAAAGAAAGCGCTCATGACCGAACGAATTGGTGCCAACAAATATAATGCGAAAAAATCTGATGTGATGAATTTTTTATGTGGTACGTTTAATATTATTGGGGCGCGTGTTAACTTCTCTATTTCTAAGCAATTAAAGTTATTTTATTTGCTGTAAATACCATAAGAAGCACTAAATGTTCTCTTCGAAATATACTAATTTACGCTATATTATAAAGTAATTCCACAGAGTATTGTAATTACTAAAAATTTATGTTTTGATTATGCATATCTCACATACTAATATAGTTTGACGTAATCTTAATATTGGTTTTAAACACAAGATTTTAGGTACATAGGTAATTGACGGAAT
Source organism: Druceiella hillmani (assembly GCA_039881145.1). NCBI lineage: Eukaryota > Metazoa > Arthropoda > Insecta > Lepidoptera > Hepialidae > Druceiella > Druceiella hillmani. The sequence goes on along the minus strand of JAYKKI010000045.1, from coordinate 7,290,358 downwards.
ATTACCTAGGTACCTGCTACCAATTTACCGTATTAGGAGATCAGGTAACAAAAATTGTCTCACTTCAGGAACTTTGCACGTTTTCAAACTTTGCTAATCAAAAGGAACATGTCTACGCAAACGTATTTACTTATCTGCTAAACCTATACGTCAAACCGAATTTATTTTTATCCAACTACTAAAAACATCTCACAAATTAAAACCGTGCCTAAGATCTTTACTTTTACTGTTCAAATATATTTAATGCTTGCTACAAGACTTGTATTTAATCTAACCTAAATATATAAACTAAACAACAAAGCACACGGGAGAAACACTAAGGTAGGTAACTCAACACATGTGATAAGAAACGAGAACAAACTAACCCTTTGTTTTCTTGTTACAAGACTTCTCATAGATACGGGGCCATTTACCCGTGTGAATGGGTACTAAACTGCAGTACTAAAGGTGGAACGGTACAATGCGTAACGTGCGTTCACCTTTTGTAACCTTTTTGCAACTCTATCAGCCGTAGATGATAACTGTAGTAGTTCTATGTACATAATTTTGTAGTGAAAATAGTTAATAGTATGATACATATTACCAATTTTTTATTTTTCAATGGAATGAAAAGAAGCTTATGATCTTTCATTCATGCTAAACAATATCCAACATTTTGAAAATAATGAATTTCCAATTATTTTTAAAATGTCGAGCACGATATCATAGTAAAATAACTGCCAAGAAATATTTATTGTGACTCAGAGGGCATATTACGAGAAGACAATGACCATGAACGTGCAATTCTTGAGTTTAACTTCGAACCGTTCTTCGTGTAATTAAAGGAAAATGCCATTATCAATAAAATTTTAAACACATTTTTCACGTAATATAGTAGTACTATATATATATATATATATACATATATATATACATATATATATATGTATATATGTATATATGTATATATATATATATATATGTATATATGTGTGTATATATATATATATATATATATATATATATATATATATATATATATAGTATATTAGTGGTCTAATATAGTATTGGATGAATGAAACATTATCTGCTAGAAAATGCTTCATGGAAAATTTTTTATCGTTACATCTTTAGTATATTTTTCCCCGTTTAGGTATCAAAAAAGAGACAAAAGAAAATAATCCGTTATATTTTTTAAATATTTTCAATCAGAACTTTATCGCGGAATTATATTGAATCATAGTACTTGTCATATTTAATTGAAATATATTTCAATAAGATTAGCTGGTACGTCAGTAAATCTTCTTATTGTATTCTAAATAAACGTAATAAACGGTATTGTTTTATTGTTACGAAATAAATGTAACAATAAAACAGTACCGTTTGTTCTACATTATGAAATATATTACCCTGAAATATTTCCCTCATTGTTAGATTTTCTAGATTTGTGACGAAAATATAAGTCAGAAACAGTTTTGATCTTTTCATTCCGAAACTTTTGTTTTGTGATTCATACCATCAGTTTTCGCTGAATATGAAATAGAATGTTGTAATATTTTCTACTCGCGTTATCTATACCGGAATTGTTATAAACGTCTTATTTTGAAATTGCTGCAGCTTGGAATGCGTTCATGCATAGAGGTGTTGTTAAAATAATATAGCAAGCAGCTTCTATGGCTTCCTGTGTAGAAAATAAGATGAATATAATTAATAAATTGTTTTCAACCCCTGTTCGATTTTCGAGATATACTATTTCACGTAATCCCAATGGTTAAGAGTCCACACCGAGCGCTGTGTGGCATCGCCAAAAGGATATACGACACTACGCACCAAACAACTTACTCGACCTTGAATAATAAACGATATGAGTATCATTGAGGAAAAAATTATTATAATTGTGATTCAATGTTTTTCTTAAGTTTTGTTTACATGGAGGCTGTGTTTATAGTAATGAAACGTTGAAAAGTATGTTTGAGGAAATAGTGAAAATAAAAAAAAACATTATTTTATCACCAAAAAATACAATTTTTCTCCGTAATAAAGATGTAAGCAAAAAGTGTTGCAGATTATTTTCTTGTTACCTTTTCGAGTGGACACTGAAAAAGATTTTTGCTATATCAATTAACTGACGTAAAATTTTAGAATGTACATACTTCCTACATATTACGACGCTGCTTCCGCATGCAAGAAAACTATAAATGTGGGATAAAATGGCCTAAAATATGTGGAATAGTAACCTGACATAACCTATATGAATCATTGCCCTAAATCACGATAAAAAAATCAAATAATGTATTATTCAAACTTAGAATCAAGGTTTAAACATAGAATAAAAAATAAGCCAAGCAGTTTATTATTCAAACATGGAATAAAGTTTCAAACACAGAATAAAGGATAAGCCAAACAGTTTATTATTCAAAGATAGAATAAAGAAACATTATTTTCTACACAACATTAACAATAGACTTCCATAGTTTAATAATTCAATTTAATATTTAACTGGTTAGGTTTTAAAAACAACAGTTAAGCAATATTTTATTTCATGGATTACGCAAATGTTCACAAATTAAACCTGTAATACTGCATTCGCCAAGACACCTAACCAGTAGGGCTAATAATAACTAACGAGAGGCAACTAAAATTCCTTCACGTTTATTATATTTCGATTACGCCAATTAAGTGAACTATCTGAGAACGAATACCCTTTGTCACGGCCACAATTTTTTAATAGTAAATTAAAAATTCATCATAACTATCTTCTTCTTTGTCGTTACACTCTTTGCAGGGCGGTGGTGCTCGTCACGTCGACGTTAGTGGCCTGTTTCATAATACGACGCCACTTGTTGCGAACTCTGCTGTGGTGAAGTGGTCTGTGAGTGGCAAAATGTAGGGTTACGAGTAAAGAAATGTATACTCGTAGATGTAGGGACAAAAACATCACCAAAGCCACCAAAACTAGACTTGTTAAGGTTCTCATATTCCCCATATTCCTCTATGCTGCTGAATGACTATACGAGGATGTGAAAATAAACGGATCGATGCCCTTGAGGTGTGGTACTGGAGAAGACTCGGTACATCGTGGACGGAATTCCGAACCAATGAGTCCATTCTTCGAGAGCTGGACATCAAACAAAGACTATCAAGCACAATACACGCTCGTATTCTCACTTTCGTTGCACATATAACACGGCGAATCCATAGAGGGCCTAGTATTGCAGGACAAAGTCGAAGGCTAGGTTAGGTCGAAATCGAAGGGAATTATCAAATAGTGATTATGATAATCACATCTGCAAAGATGTTGCGGATATAATTGAAGATGCGGATGTAAAAAATTGTGTGGATGCTCCACGTATAAAAATGCGTATAGGTACGTCTGTAACATCACTGACTATTGGTTTGTCTGTACGCGCATCACGTAAAAATTGTGAAACTTTGATAGGATTTTCATTATTGTATAGATTAGAGCGTTTCATCTCAATTTCGAAACATAATATGAAGAAGTGATACAACGTGTCAGTCTACAGAGAAAATTTAATTGCTTCAAATTACTACGAATAAACATATATTTATTACAGATTTTCTTTTTTTAATCACAAGTTAAACTGAAAAAGTAAAATAATGTTAATATTTAATATCCCTTTTTACTAGCTCCGAAAGATGGCGCTAGGCGTAAGCTAAATCACGTTAACAAAGTCTGTTAGTATATTTAAAATCTTGATAAGTAAAAGTAAACGAGGTATATAATAAACATTAAATTACCGTCAGCCTATTTCGTACGTGTATACAGATTTATTAAGTTTCCAAAATAGGCAATTACCGGTCAGTAATGTAAATTTCCTGTACATCTGCAATTATCGAGTAGCCTGTGCATCTAATTAACTGTCGATATACTGGACCCTTCCGTAATGATAGTCTTCAAGAAAAATATTAATAACATTCTAACTCAAGTATTTCCTTCCATACTTGTGCCTTAGGCTAATTTAAATTAAAAAGTTGACTGCACACTAGTACAATCGGTTAATTATACATTTTCATCGAAAGCAATTGATTTATTTGTAGTAAGTTTAAAATGAATATCCAATTAGACCACCATACATTTACTGCATAAAATGGTGCTAGTTCCATTTACGCACTAAGCACTTATTGCAAAAAATGGTACTAATTCCATTTACGCACTAAACACTTATTGTAAAAAATGATGCTAGTTCCATTTACGCACTAAACACTTATTGCAAAAAATGGCGCTAGTAGCATTTACGTAGTTGTTCGATTCATGTACCACCAACAATTTTTTATTTAAACTTTTTCTGTTCTGTTCTGCAATCTTCGATGAACGCTGTATCGATCTGATCATATTTCACCATTTTTTCTGCTAACTATGGGTGTGATTGCAAGGCTTTTTAATTTTTTTGATGTTTTATATAATCTTAGTATTATACTAATACGCAATAGTTACTCATTTCTTGTCATAACTTCTTCTTTCATTATTAATCTAATGATTAAAATTTATGTTGGATATTTTGTCTCAATTTTGACATTATGACCAAGTGAGCCATATTTTGAACCATTTTCGTTTGCATGAATCAAAATAATTCAAAAGTTATAAGGTTTTCCTAGACACATAAATATATAGATTTTACGTATAATAGAAGATACGAAAAACTGATAAAGAATGACGTGAAATCGAAAATTATTAGGAAAGAAAGATAATGAAATAGAAAGAGAGAAATTAGCGTAGAAGATTATAGAACATTACTCTTTTCTCCTAAAACTATTATTTTTAAGAAAAAAAGTGTCTGTATGTAATATAAATTCACCTTGTTGTCTTGTATAATTTAGTAAAAATGCAATTAGGGAAAACCTTATAAACCGTAATATAAACGTATAATTCCATAATGCAAGAGTACTGATAGCGTTATCTAGCTTTATATATTATTATGATTGTAGCTTATCTGAATAAAACTGGCTATCTACTGGCATATGAAGAGATTACTTTTACCGCGAAAGTTCACAATGCGCATACAAATATTTATATAGAAAAATAATTAACCACTAATTTCAGTATTCACCTAAAAATATACTTTATCTTTACCATATTATTAACAGTTTTTGTTTGAACGGAAACGAATATAAATTTTTGTAATGAATTTTTAATTTTTTAGGAAAAAGTCTTAAGTTGTCATTAATTATGTTAAAATTATAAAAAAGGGTACCGGACTACTTTACTTCTAAAATTCTTTCTACCCTACCAAGAACATAATGTACATTACGCCTATTAATATCCTTATAACAAATACATACCATATATCCGTTTAATAATATTCTTATAAGAACGAAATTATATAATTAAAGAGTGATCTCCATTTTTTAAAATACCATAATTTCCTCAATCGTATAAGCAAAAAATTAAATTTCAACTCAACATATAAAGTTTAAATTCTTCAATCGAAAAAAATTAAAAAAGCGATAAAATATAATTAGATCACGTACAAAAGCATTACTTAACAATTTTGTGTAAATTAATGTTCGTAATATTGGAACTTTTATTTAGATTATCGTGCGGTTTATACGATCGTTTGGCCTTGAACCTGCCAGTAATTTCTAGCACATTCGACAAGTTAAAAAAGTGTTAGTTTTCGCTTAATGGATATTTGTTCATAAACACGTTATTATTTAGCGCTACTTAGTTATAAAAATCAGAAACCTTCGCGCAAAATTTTGATTTTGTGATATTATTCTTCCGTTAGCCAAACTTATATGCAAACAAAAATTTAAATTCTGATATTCGTTTGTCGCCAAAACGCATATTTAAAAAACGTTTTACGAAAATTCTCATATATTTCGTTAATTTTGTAGAAATTCATTATTCACAATTAAATGAAACTACGTGATGTAGTATTATTTATACTTTCTTTAAGTTCTTTACCACGACCTAGGTTTCGTTGTATCTTTACTAATAGCCCTCCTGAAGATGTTGTGATACAACGATACCTAAGTCGTGATAAAGAACTTAAAGGAAGTGGAAATAATACCACATCACGCAGTTTCATTTAATTGTGAAAGTTTTCATATAATTTCTTTCCCGTATTCACTTTATAAACCTAGAAGCATTGATAAGTTAGCGGCCCTGCACCAGAATAGAATAACTTTTCTAACAATAAGTTAGCCAAATGTATTTTTAATAATAAATAAAATAAAATAATTACTAATTTAGTCTACTAAACACACGACCGTATGTGTAGTCTTTCCGTTTAAATACATACAAAAAAACGTTTAAAATACATACAAAAATACAAAAAAAACAGTTCATGTATTTGAATTGTTATTAATGTTTAATTATCTCTTTTTTCCGTAATTTACTGACCGATATTTAAAAAAAAAACAAAGCCAGTTTTCCCGAAGTACGCTTTGAAATAAACGTATGATATAACAGTCACGTACTTTCAGGAAACACAATAAAACATCTGGAATGCCATTGTAGCAGAGTCGTGCTTGCGAACAATACATTAGAGGTCAATGTTGGGTTTCCTTTGACGCAATTCTTAAACGTTACGAATTCAGAGTAAACGTTCATTGCTTGTCAGAAAATTGTTCTAGGTGCTTCGTGAAATTGGATCATATTATTTAAACAATCATATTAATAATACAAATACGAAGAAATTTCACGATGCGTATTTGCGATAAAAACTCTCACAAACTAGTCACGAAATTTAGATGAACCATAAATTCACTGATTTACTAATATTCTGTGGTTTTATACAGCATATAACTATCATTGTGCTATTTAAGATCTTGCAGCAAACAATCGTGTTTATTTAGCAATAAAAAAATAAACACTTATTGTGGAACATGACGTCTAAACAACCAAAACTATGTACTATAATCTTGTGAATATTCAAATTTTCTATAAAGTAAACTACATATACAATAGATATCCATAATATTCCTACAAAAATTACTTTTACAGTTATCGTTTTCAAAAAAATTAAACTTTTACACAAGTTTTTGGTACTACAGTAGTATTATAAAATAGAAAAAATTTCTTCAATAGCATTTTCGAACGTTGCTAAAATATTAGAATCATTTCGATTTAATGACCATTAAGACCGTGGTCATTAAGACCATTCTTATTATTTTTTTAGTTGAAAATCATATTTTTACAACTGTAACAATTTCACTTGAAAGCGTTTGCTAAATGTTTTTTATGAATTATTTCAGATTTTTAGATTCAAGAATTAGGGAAATTAAAAAGAGGATGGGATAAGCCCAAAAATATTGGAAGCGCGGTCCCCTCTCTACCAGGCCACGCTCTTCTTTCAACATCTTTTGATACGCCGATAATGATTTCAAAACTCACGGTACGACTGAGGAAAAAAATAAAAAAATGTATTGAACAAAATTTCAAATGAATCTAACAAACCATACGATTTTTTAAAATTTGTTACCATCTATACTAACAAATTTGTTACCATTATATAAAACGTTGCCTTTATATTAAATATCCAACTGCACAATTTCTGTGCGAGAGTTCATAAATGTTGTGAACTTTGGAAGTCACGGAACTTTGACCGAGGGACGATTGGATGAATCAATGTGATAATATTATAATGAATCTATATAAAAATAGAAGATCTAGATCAGCAAGATTAAATAAGGAGGACTAAAAAGTTAATAAGAAAGGTTACAAAATAATGATAATAAAGAAACGTGTAACAAAGATATTCACAACTTTTATAATTTTTCTATAGTTGCACCGACTGAAATGTGTGTCTTATTCTTTTAATTTCAAATAATAATATTTTAAGCTACGGAATTCATAAGTTCATTTTAAAACAAAATAAGCTAGAATCAAAATACGTATCAAAAACATTTTTTAAATTAAAAAGTGAACAAATCAGCCAAAATTTTATTGGACGCAACTTTTATGATTCTTAATAGTTTCACTAGCTAAAACGCGTCTTTTTTAAAATTTCAAATTATAAAATCGATAACTCTGGAATTCATGAGTTCTTTCTAAAACATAAGAGGTTAGAATTAAAATACGTATTAAAAATCATTTATGAACTAAAAAGTAAACATATCAGCCAAATTATTATTGGACCCGTGCCTCCTTCGGAAGAGGGTTTAAAGTGAAGAGGAAAGTAAACTTGAAGTAATTAAAGAATTTAGTTAATTTATACAAAATAACTTTCAACACATCTCAATAGTAAACTAAACAACATAATAGATTAGTTTGAATATTTCTAATTGTCCACTAAATGGAATGAAATCAGATGCTTATTGAACTTTTTATCAGATTTTTTATCAACTGTCAATATTTTCATTATTTTTCAATATTTTGTCGCAGACTTTTATTAAAGCGTGATAAATAAAATAATATTTTCGTGATGTAATATAGGTTTGTTATCTTTCATTGAAACCTACAAAACAGTATCCCACTCAACATTACCCAATTTCCTTATCATTTTTATTTTCAGTTACCTATTGGTGCTTTCAATATTATCGGGAGATGATCACTCAAATATAAGGTCAAGGTATAAGTCACTCAAATATATCCGCCAAATAATCCTTGTCGTGTAGAGGAAAACTAATATCGAAGGGATTCCATTAAAATCTTTTTCTCCTGCGCCAAGACTTAATTTTGAAAATAGTTGTACAGTTTCTTTATTAATTATTAAATTTTCTCCAATTATCTGACGGTGATTACATTTCACTATTTCTTTAAAAACGATGTAAATTAAATTTCCCATTTTATACGATTCTATTTAAATTTGACTACATTGAAAACTTTGGTAAATTTTTGATAAATGTTAAGGATTACAAGCATTATCTTTGAATATTTTTTTCTAACAATTGATATTAATTTTCAATCAAATTCAGCAATTAACATTATTTTCTAACAATTAATATTAATATGCACAATATAGCAATAACTTTAAGACACAGAAAACATTTATCGAATTTTAAATCCGAATTAAAACATCGATCAAATAATATTGTACTAGAATATTAAGTTACTTTTTTCTTGATCGAGTAGTCAATGTGTTAATTTGAGCTTTAAGTTAAACTTCTGTGAGAGTCTCGGCAACTCCCTGGGCAATCTCTGAGCAGACAATAGTAACTCTAGTTGCTTAGGTAATATATTTGATGAAGGCAAAAGTTAGTCTAGATTTCGAGCTGAACCTCAAGCAAGATCGCCTTGTTTGTTGTATGAGTCTGGGATAACCTTTTCCAAAATTTTCAAAAACCTTCAAACGTATACTCGTAGGTTTAACCGTACTTGTTAAAGTTAGGCAAGGAGTCGAAAAGAAATATATAAATAAAACACATGATACACGACAAACTATACACGAGCACGTCTCGAAATTGTGAGTGCATCCAGATGCAACATTCCTACCAGCAACGGTGCGTGCTTGAGGCGACCTTCTCTCAATGCGTCCAAGAAAAAAATACATAAATGAAACCCACATTCTGAGAAGGTCTTCGTATTTTATTATCGTTGAAGTTCCGATGAATGGAGCGAGGGGATGGTTTCAACAATTTTAACTATTTACTAAAAGGAAACTTTGTTTTAAATGTGTTTCGGCAGGAATGTTTTTAAAGTAATAAAGCAATTGGTTTATTATCTCTGACACTTTGTTTCCATTAATTAATTCTTGTTGGCTACGTATCGTCATGCAATATCTTAAGCTGACATACTTGATAAAGAATCTAAAAAAAACTTTAAAAAATTGCATGCACTGACTTGATTTGACGAAGATTTTAAAGTATGGTAACTCTTATAAACCATACTTTCTTAATACATTGTTTCAGAAGTGTTTCGAGCAAGCCGGCACCATGTGGAAACACTAACTGTGAACTAGTGAGAAACACTAAATTTATTACATACTTCGTCCTTTGAATTTCTAGCACCAATCTGATATGACTCCAGATGACGTCGGAAGTCGACAGCGTGTCAAGGGAAGTATACCAAACTTTTCCTATCTAAATGACCTTATTGCCAATTAGACCACCATGTAATTATTGCAAAAAAAATGGTGCTACTTCGATTTAGGCACTACTAACCTGATCGTATTACATTATTTTTTTCAGCTAACTGTGGATGTGAGGGCAACGTTTTTTTTATTTCTTAACGTTTTATCTAATCTTATAATAAATACGCAACAATTATGTATTTTATGTCATAACTTCTTCCTTCATTCTTAATGTAAGTGATAAAACTTATGTTGTATATTTTACTAAATTTTGGCAATGTGACCAAATGAGACACAATTTAAAACCATATTTCGTGCGTCTATACCAAATCAATTTAAAAGTTGTAAAGGTTTCGTAGACACATAAATATACAGATTTTACGAAACCAATAAAGAGTAATGTGGAATTGAAAAAAATTAAGAATGAAAGAGATAGAAAGAAATTAGGGTAGAAGAATATAGGATATCACTTTCCAATGCGTAAAATTATAAATGCAATAAGTTTCTTAGAACTATTTTTTGATTTGTTTACAAATACGTATTCATTTGAAATGTCTTGTATGTAGTACAAGATTTATTTGAACAAAACAAATGCATATACTTGTGTGTAATATACATTTGTTTTGTTCTCTTGTAAACTTTAGCAAAAACGCAATTAGAAGAAACTTATACATGGTAATAAAAACGTATAATTCCATAATGTAAGCGTGCTGATAGCATTATCTATTGTTATGATTGTGGCTTATCTGAAGAAAGCTGATTGTCTACTGACACATGAAGTTAATTCTTCTTGGCTACATATCGTCATGCAATACCTAATTGCTATACTTGGTAAAGAATCTAAAAAAAAACTTACAAATTGCATACAATGACTTAATTTGACGAAGATTTTAACGTATGGTAACTCTTACACTTAGTAAATTTTTTCCAAAGCGGTTCGGGAAGGCCTGGAACATGGATAAGATATAACCACTATCCATGGCCGGAACCATGTAGTGAGAAATATAAATTTTATGCCGATAATTTTTTTTTACTACGGACTTCGTACTTTAAATTACTAGCACCTCGGTACTAGCAGACGGTACCTCGCATCCCTCTTATTGAATGCGTTCACTTGCCTGCCTGTGAATTCTTTGACCTACGCAATACTAGCTTATAATTAAGCAAAATCGTACACTAAAGGTTATTAAAAAAATTGTCATATTTTATATTTATAACTATACTCTAAAACATTTATTACTATATCAAATAGTTAATAACTAATTATTTCCATATTTTTATTGGAACAACTACTAATAAGTTACGGAATATAAAGAGCGAAAATGCCATCGCCGAACTGAAGATGAGGCCACCTTCATGCATATTTTCGCAAGGAAATAAGGTATTGTTTAAAGTCACAATATGACAAAAAAATTTGAAAAAACGATACCACTGTGGAAAATCATCTTAGCCATTTTTATATATAATTAGAGTACGATTATTAAAGTCGGTTTTGAGTATACATTTGTCAAGTTTTGTAGGAATTTCAAAAACTATGTTTTTTTCTAAATATTGCTTTATCGACATATTTATTTTATCGACTCAAATTTTTTTATGATACTGACTAAGAAAAAAGCGAGTTAACACATACATATTTTTCTACCTCGTGACTATATTTAATGTACTAGAATTTAACATGAAATTCTCACATCCTCCTTTTAATAGGATAATTTCATATAACCTACAATCTATTATCACCCACTACGGAGTATCACATCGTGGGCTGATATGATATTCTGTCATCTTGTTTTTGTTGACAGGCAGTGGTATCTAGATGATGTGTTTACGAATTGCTACAATGTAATTTTATTCGCAAATAAAAAATTTAATCCTCACTTTTCGTATACTTATTCGGTATTTTATCAACAATTGGTCAATTTATGTATAAGCAATGCTCGTATGATTTGTGTGCTAATATGTGTCGTTTTGACACAAAAATTAATAATTTTCCAATATAAAATTTAATTTGTTTGGGCAGATTTTTAATTTTAATTATTTTTGTTTTGTAATACTGAAATATTTACCGCCCTCATAATTTTCAAATAAGAAACGATATATGAATATCGATGTCAAAAGAAACATCTGACAGATTTGTAAGAAGAATTAGGCAACTACTATCGGTACTTCTATGGTCTAGATAATTCACTAGTTTAGGCTGCATGTTTTCATTCAAACGATAAATCTACATCGATATCGAAAAAAAAATCTGACAGATTGGTAAGAAGTTTTAGGCAACTATTATCGGTACTAATATGGTCTAAATAATTCAGTAGTTTAGGCTGCAATGTTTTCAGTTGAACAATATATTAACATCGATATCGAAACAACATCTGACAGATTGGTAAGAAGAATTAGGCAACTATTATCGATACTAATATGGTCTAAATAATTCAGTAGTTTAGGCTGCAATGTTTTCAGTTAAACAATATATTAACATCGATATCGAAACAACATCTGACAGATTGGTAAGAAGAATTAGGCAACTATTATCGATACTAATATGGTCTAAATAATTCAGTAGTTTAGGCTGCAATGTTTTCAGTTAAACAATATATTAACATCGATATCGAAACAACATCTGACAGATTGGTAAGAAGAATTAGGCAACTATTATCGATACTAATATGGTCTAAATAATTCAGTAGTTTAGGCTGCAATGTTTTCAGTTAAACAATATATTAACATCGATATCGAAACAACATCTGACAGATTGGTAAGAAGAATTAGGCAACTATTATCGATACTAATATGGTCTAAATAATTCAGTAGTTTAGGCTGCAATGTTTTCAGTCTACTATAGTAAAACTCGTACCAGGGTCAGCGGGAAATTGATCATGCATTGAAATTTATCGGCGGGAGATTGATCGGATTAATCTGACATCGACAAGAATGCTATATATATATACAGGAGTTGGAGTAATATAAGTAGTGGTAATTTAAATTCCTTTTAAATTTATACAATATTATTTAAACATAAAATTTATGCAAAAATACAAAATCTATTGACCCAAATGTCAGAAGTATATTTGTAGAAGGATGTCCCATGTATATCCTGGTAAATGTAAAGACAATTGGTTTACTGAGCAAATAGTAAACTTGTTATACATTAAACTGTCAAACTTTAAACGGATATATGCCATAAATTAATAACAGTTAAATGCTCGGTAAAGCAACTGGGCCAGGGGCGCAGTCGGCACCCTCAAAGCGCCAGTTTTTGTGTTGGCCCGAAGCGAAAGCAGGTAGACGGAGCCGGCGCGAGTACCCTCGGAACTGTTGGAATTCCAATGTGGCGCCAAAACTATAAACGTGAGAATTACTATGTTCCATGAAAGGGACGACGGGCTAAAGTCTTATGATACTTCCTAGTTTGGCCAAAATTCCGTGATCATGAAATAATATTTGAGTTACTTTCTAAAAATTGTTTTAATTGTAGCCAAAAAACGTTTACAAAATGTCGAAACAAAAGCATTTTTTGACTCTACCTGATCATCTCGCTAGTGTCTTACTTTTTGTAACACAGAAATATGCTTAAATACGGATTATGTAGCATTTCTTCCACTATTGGAAACCTGATTTAAAATAAACTATGAGCTACACTGTCTCACATTACACCTCCCTCCATTCATGATCATAGTTTTTACAATAGACATTTTATCGTAACATAGAAATCACGCAGTATTCATTAATAATTCGTAGCCTAAATTATGTTGTTATAGACTACACACTTACGTTAATTTTGGAGACGTCCATTTAAAAATAGACTATAGAAAATTATATTTATTAAAACTTTATAGTAAACTTACGTAGGAAAAAAACTGGTAACATTAATTGACATCAAGTTATTGTTGATATTCAGGACACTTGTACAGAATGACTGAAATTCATATTGTGAAAACAACAGAAGAAAGAGTGTTCTACGTAAGGAACAATGATAGGAATTTTAAGAAAAATGCTATTTTCAGATGCAAAGTATATATTAAGCTTTTACAACTATTTCAGAAATATATTCATTATGAATCAATAGTACTGTTAACCGTAATTGTATAAATCCAAATTTTGACCTGGACAATGCCCAGTAAATCTAGAGTCGTTAATAAATAGCAATAACAAGTAAATAAAACTAAAATATGTTTTATATACTTTTTTAATTCACATATTCGATTATTTAAACGAATATAATGTTTAAAATAAATTTGTCTGTCTTCTTTTCTATATACGAGTATACGAATGAGTATAAGTCGAATAGTTTTGAAGTTTGAAACTTTTGATATAAATTTCACGCAGGTTATAGACAGTAACTATTCCGTTTTTGCTTCATTGTAATATCCCAAATGGTTCCGATGTTATGATGATGTTGATATTGAATTCCGTGAAGCATATCTACATCTATCTATATGAATGGGTTTAAGCTGAATAATTTTGAAGTCTGAAAATTTTGACACAAATTTCACACAGGTTATAGACAGTAACTATTCCGTTTTTGCTTCATTGTAATATCCCAAATGGTTCCGATGTTATGATGATGTTGATATTGAATTCCGTGAAGCATATCTACATCTATCTATATGAATGGGTTTAAGCTGAATAGTTTTGAAGTCTGAAAATTTTGACACAAATTTCACACAGGTTATAGACAGTAACTATTCCGTTTTTGCTTCATTGTAATATCCCAAATGGTTCCGATGTTATGATGATGTTGATATTTAATTCCGTGAAGCATATCTACATCTATCTATATGAATGGGTTTAAGCTGAATAGTTTTGAAGTCTGAAAATTTTGACACAAATTTCACACAGGTTATAGACAGTAACTCTTCCGTTTTTGCTTCATTGTAATATCCCAAATGGTTCCGATGTTATGATGATGTTGATATTTAATTCCGTGAAGCATATCTACATCTATCTATATGAATGGGTTTAAGCTGAATAGTTTTGAAGTCTGAAAATTTTGACACAAATTTCACACAGGTTATAGACAGTAACTCTTCCGTTTTTGCTTCATTGTAATATCCCAAATGGTTCCGATGTTATGATGATGTTGATATTTAATTCCGTGAAGCATATCTACATCTATCTATATGAATGGGTTTAAGCTGAATAGTTTTGAAGTCTGAAAATTTTGACACAAATTTCACACAGGTTATAGACAGTAACTATTCCGTTTTTGCTTCATTGTAATATCCCAAATGGTTCCGATGTTATGATGATGTTGATATTTAATTCCGTGAAGCATATCTACATCTATCTATATGAATGGGTTTAAGCTGAATAGTTTTGAAGTCTGAAAATTTTGACACAAATTTCACACAGGTTATAGACAGTAACTCTTCCGTTTTTGCTTCATTGTAATATCCCAAATGGTTCCGATGTTATGATGATGTTGATATTGAATTCCGTGAAGCATATCTACACGTTTTGAGGCTGTGGTTAAAATGTGTACTCAAATTTTCTTGAATAGAAATATAATTGAATATATTTGGCGTTTATTTTGTAAAAATTCATTATTCACAATTAAATGAAACTACGTGATGTAGTATTATTTCTATTTTCTTTGACTTCTTTACCACGCGCTAGGTTTCGTAGTATTACAACATCTTCAGGTGGCCTATTAGCAAAGATTAACTTAATCTATAATTAATTCACTCTTTCACCAGTAACTAATATATATTTTGAACCTTTTCGAAAATACTATATTTTCGAAGATATTGCACAGGACGCCATCAATGGTACATCAACAAATATCTTGATTACCAAAATCTATTTCAAATGATTTGTATCGTCTTCTGAAATTTAATTCAGAGTCGACGGTACAATGTCGCCAATGTAGCCAAATGGGCTTTTTTCAAATATTTAATATATTTGACGTTAATTTTGTAGAAATTCATTATTCACAATTAAATGAAACTACGTGATGTAGTATTATTTCTACTTTCCTTAAGTTCTTTACCACGATCTAGGTTTCGTTGTATTATCTTTGCTAATAAACTAAAGACGTTGTAATACAACGAAACCTAAGTCGTGGTAAAGAACTTAAAGGAAGTGGAAACAATACTACGTCACTTAGTTTCATTTAATTGTGAAAACCTATTTCCATAATATTCCACAGGGAGCAAACTGTGATTCATTAGCAACATCCTTAATTAATTTATATTATCGTACTTCATTTCAATTTTTTTAGTAACCTGCCTATATCGATCGAAAAGTTGACGCAAACAAGTACAAACTTTGTTTTGATTATGTAAATTGGGTCTGTCTTTATTTGATTTACGTCTTCAATTTTGTACAAGGCTCTAAAAAAATATTTACATTACTATTGGATATCTTTATAAATCTATTCTTTCCGCAATATAAGTTCTTTATTTTTGTATGAATTAATATCGTAAATATACAATAATTAACTCAGGAATATAATTTAATTAGGAAACTAAGTAAATTATAAATATTAAACGTTTGGATTTCGAACAGATTATTTACGTTTTCGACGATTACTTGCGACTGAAGGGGTTTCTGGACTCTGTCGCGTTAAAACTGTGTAATGCTTGAGAACAAGTCGAGCGCTAAGAACATGGTGATCGAGATTGTCAATTTTTTATCCAAACGCAATAAATATGTCGATGAGTTGGCATGTCGCCATCTATACCCACGCCTGTAATCGTGCATATAGGTCCGTGTGCAGATAATGGAAAAATATAAATGAATGTAATATTATTATTTTTTCAATAATGTTGAGTTAACAATTATTAATTACATTAATTAAATGAGTGAAAATATAGTTTTAGTCAGAATAATAAGGAATTAAAAAACGTCCTTTTAAATAACTAGTAATTAATTATAAACTATTAACTAACATGAACCGTTAAAGAAGTTTCACTTCATCCTAGAGCTTATGTGGATGAGGCTCACACTTTATTTTAAGTTCTTTATGATCATTTAGATCCTTGCACCAAGAAAACTGCCACGGAATTTGTAAGATTTCATGTTCGTTAGCTTAATTAAATTAATTAAAACTTTAAAGATTTTTATATTAAAATCATTTATGAACCCTTTGCGATTTTTAAGAAATTCTGAAATTAATTAAAAAAAAACATTCTGTGAGACGTTAGTTTCTTTAACTTTCAGACCTTAATTTCATACTTTATTCATTACTCATTCTTCATGTTGTTAGATGGAACTTATTTTATTTCAAAACTTCCTAAATAATTTATTTCCTAAAATATTCTGGGATTTACAGAAAATTAAAAACAAAAAGAAAAAAAAATCAAGTTTCTTGTAGAATTTTTTGTTTCAGTACTCTTAAAAAATTACTGTATAGACCTTAATACGTCGGTGCAAATTCTATATTCCAGTAGTTTAAAGGTTTATCTAACTAGACTGAATATAAAAATGTCGATAGTAGAGAAGCAGAAATGTGTATATTCTTCATTATTTCTTCACTTTTTTTAGTTTAAGTAAATAAGTTTGAACAAACGACCAAAAATAATTGAAAGTTTCCCAAGCTTTTTTTTACTTAACCGAGCCCAAAATAATTTTTTTATCCACATTCAAATTAGCCATGATCAAACCATCTCGATCCTGCAATAATTTATATAAAACACGTTTTAGATGTGTGGCATTCCGAGAATTTGTATCTCCACATAACCATAATAAGTTTGTATAGCCACTTTCGAGACGGGTATAGTCGAACCACGGATGTTGGCATTTATCGCATTAGCTGTAAATAGTACCTTTGTTGCGAAGGTATGTTAACGACTGTAGTCTTTTTTCTACATCCTAAAAGTTAAAAGTATTCATAAGAAACTGAATAGTGTTAGTAGAAACATTTCATTTAGAACCAAAATGATATATTACTGAATAGTGTTAGTAGAAACATTTCATTTAGAACCAAAATGATATATTACTGAATAGTATTAGTAGAAACATTTCATTTAGAACCAAAATGATATATTACTGAATATTACAAGCGATATCGTTTGTATTCGCTTTTTATATTTAGAAACTTTACTAAGCGGTATGTACCTTTTTTATCTCGCTATATAATATAAAAACAACTTCAGCCTGTCTATTTGTCTGTTCTCTTGTAACTGGAGTTCTACTGCATAGATTCTGATGTAGTTTTCACTAAGATACAGAGTATTTATTCAGAAAAGTTTTTTCTGAATGAAATATTGTTGTAAACGCCCAAGTTACAGAGCTATATTAATATTTGTAAAGCATGTCCTTAAACGTGGGCAAGCAGGAAATAAGCGACGAGGGCGACTCTGAGGAGCGGGGAAAATCATTTTGTCAGAAAGTCGTTGAAATTCAGTCGCCAATCGTGGAAGTTGTAAACATAGCAGCATCTATATAGCGGATCTACGTGATAAAGCTCTTTATTGAATAAAAGTCGCCTAAAATATTGAAGAAGTTCTGAATTAATTTAACAAAGAAAGATATTGAAATTCAATCGTCAATCGTCTAAGTTGTGAACATAACAGCTTCTACATGAGCAGATCTACGTTATGAAGCTCTTTATTAAATAAAAGTCGCCTAAAATATTGAAGAAGTTCTGAATTAATTTAACAAAGAAAGATATTGAAATTCAATCGTCAATCGTCTAAGTTGTGAACATAACAGCTTCTGCATGAGATCTACGTTATGAAGCTCTTTATTAAATAAAAATCGCCTAAAATATTGAAGAAGTTCTGAATTAATTTAACAAATTAACAAAGCAAACAAAGGATAATATAAGGATAAATCGTACCCAGATTTTGACCGCAGTTTTGATACGCATAAAACTTCAATTAGAGAAGTATTTAATTAGTCAGGAAATAATTAGTCTTAAAAACGAAACCACAAATGCTGTGGCTTTGTTCAAAGTCAACCACTTTGAAAAGGCCAATGAAATAGGATAAAGTCTCACAAATATACAATAATTAACTAATTATTTTTTCCTTTACTTGCGTTATAAAAAGTTCCTTTGTGCCAACATTTCAAGAC
Organism: Druceiella hillmani; assembly: GCA_039881145.1. Taxonomy (NCBI): domain Eukaryota; kingdom Metazoa; phylum Arthropoda; class Insecta; order Lepidoptera; family Hepialidae; genus Druceiella; species Druceiella hillmani. The sequence goes on along the minus strand of JAYKKI010000045.1, from coordinate 7,271,390 downwards.
TTTTGATGAACGGAATGTCTACGTGTGGGTACAAGGGAACTAATAAAATGATAATTCTATCTCATTAATATGAAAATTTCTCAAACCCATTGGTCTGAATATACCACATTCACATTTTAAAAGACATATTCAAAGATATCCCCAGTCGCAGAAGTTCCGAACCAATGTTTGATTAAGAAACAATAATTAAATATATTTTACTATATATTAATTGAGAACTTTGACTGAAACTACTACTATTTGGAAAATTTAATGCCGATAAATCTCAAATTGTAAAATGCAAAATGGAAATTAAAAGGATGCGACAGATGGACGGATGACATAGCAAAATTATAACGATCTTTAGTTTGGCTATGCATTAATTATCAGCATATTAATACTCAATTATAACTTAGCACGCTATCCCCACTGTAGTAACTTTATTCCCGTCACACATTTCCGTGACTACCTCTAACGCAATTTATACTCTGTCGTTTGACAAAAAAATTCAATTTAGATTTTTTCCCAAATTATACTTTTAAAATCTACTTCTAGTTTGTCTCTGCCTCAAACATTTCTATATTAAAAGGAGCGACAACGAAGTCTTACCATAAAGTCGCTTCCACGAAGAATCTTTTTTACATCAATGGCATCGCGACGTAGTCGCAATGCAATAACGCAACGCCATTAATACGAAAAGCATCATATATGGAAGTATGCATTCCGCATTTGTATGCAAGTATGACGATATCCAGTTTTGGCGAATTCAACGATGATTTTTAAAAGCAATAGCAACACAGATCGACACTAACTATCCTATATGGGAAAGCGGTGAATATGATGCGGTGTTGCAAGTTGCTATAAGGCGACTCTGTGAAGACATAAAAACTGCAGCCCCTGGAAAGGCCTGAGCACTTCGTTTTTATCTTTATAAACAAAAAACAAAAAAACATAGAACGGATCATGAATATGGAAGTATACTTAATTTTGTAAAGTGTACAGTTGAGAATACTTTTCATATTTAATTTAAAGAAATAAATATTGATATGTAAAAAAAGAAGTGAAGTGAATAAATTAAATTATGTGATAATTACGATGTGATATGCACGTACGTACTAATAATCACAGAAGGTGCGTGTATTTACATATTCAATGTGCAAGTAGGAATGATTTCATAAATATAAACTTAAAAAGAAATGCAGTTTAACTATGTTAAACATACTCTGTATATGTATAAATGCATGTATAGTCTAAAGTAACACAATCTTCTTATATCGAATATTATATAAACATATTCCGTATATATCGCATATGATATAAAGTAACATAATCTTCTATGTCGAATTAAATATGGATATACTCTGTATACGTTGCATAAATTAGCACAATCTTTATATGACGAAAAGATATAAAATAAACATACTCTACATATGTCGCTTATGGCATTAAAATAAAATAATCTTCATACGTCGAATTTGATATAACGCAAACATATTCTATCTATTTATCGCATATGGTATAAAATAATACATTCTTCATATCTATAATATGGCACAAAGCAAACAGAAATAAGCAAAGGAGAGACAAAATGTTTGTCGTTCAATTTAATAGTTCCTAAAAGTAAGAATGCTACACAACAAGATTACTGAAATAACTATCAGCTCCTCGTCATTAATTACGTCATTGTTAATTATAAATTAAATCAATTTAAATATGTTTTTTTAAATGGCTCTTTTGTTTACGTTTATGAGCCACATTAGCATATACCGTGAACACGAATAAAACAGCCATGAATGCATTAAGGGACAAAAGATAACCAAAAAATGTTATAGTCACATAGCAGCTAAAATCATGCATTATTGCAAAATCACAAAATTAATAACTGATAAAATTGTCTCTATTATATATTCTCTACTTATGTACATTTGATTATAATATTTGGTTAAAATATCTGTTATATTTTCACTTTTAATTCAAATTTTGTTGTATTTGTTACATTTGTTCGTAATAAGAGGAAATTATTTTAAAGATCGTTCTTGTGTATCGGGTTGTAACCGTAAAGAATGAATGAAGATGTAGTCAATGTATACCAATGTGCCAATGAATAAAAGATTATTTAGAAAATAATTTTCAACAAAGTAATTGATTTAATACGTATTAGTTTAAATTTGGGTGTTAGAAATTTTTGTAATTGTGTCAACAACATAGGAATAATTATGACATTCTTATATTCTACTTTTTGTATTTGATTCTTTATTAAGTGTTGTCGACTATTTACGCTGGGGATATTAAACAGAATGTATAAAATAGATTAAGTAGTATACAGAAATTGGCCTATAATGAGTACAAAAATCGTTTAAATCAATTATGCCAGAACTGTATCCTTTTTATTTTTTTTATTCAGCACATAGTTTCAATTTATGAATAGTTTTAATTATGAGATATAATAATATATTGTTTGTTTTGTATCACTCTGTTGTTTCATTTGAATTCATTAAATAGCGTCTAGGCGCCCAAAATTGCTGGCTTACTTTCGATGTACTTCTGGGCGTTTTAATATTTTATGCTCTTTGCTACTTCTCGTGCTTATAAATCACACACTTAACAAAAATCGTCGCAACTCAGAATTCATAGAAAATTCTTATTGTACCATACCTGTGTTTGTCATTCCTACGTAACAAACTATAAAAATAAACTTTGATAATAAAAAATACTTTAATAACGCTTTCATTATGCTATTTATTATTTTTGTTAAGGTTAAATTAAAAGCTTTATACAACCAAACGATAGATTAACACTTCCTAAAAAATTCCCAACAAAGTAACAATGTTTATATATATATATATATATATATATATATATATATATATATATATATATATATATATATATATATGTATCGTAGCTAATTTACCCTATTTTTGAAATGCCTATATGAAAATACATTTATAGAAAATTATAAATTCTGCGTTTTTAATTTGTTACAGATATAACATTTTGATCGATAACTGTTTTTGAAGGATATATTCAGATAAAATATATCATTGATATATGTAATTAAATTGAATAAAAATCAAAATTTAAAGTTTTCCCTCCATTTAGGACCTATGTCGACTTTTTTCATTTAAAAATGTTATTTTATTTACATATAACGCAATCATTATATATAATGCAATATTATGTATGCAACATTATAATGATTATAATAATATGTAACAAAATATCGAGATAATTATTAAATAATAGATAAATTGCAGAAGTCAAGAACCATTCAAAATCGCACAGTCGCATTATTGTGGCTGACAGCCGAGCACAAAAAGTATCAAAACCTGAGTCAGCTCTCAACGCCAAACTGAAAGATGTCCTGGTGCATAAAATGGAAGAATACCGCGGTAAGGATAACCAAATCGCCGACAGCGCTCTTTGCGTATAAAAAGGAAAGCAATAATGGCCCTTCTGTCAATAAAATGTATTCATTTGTAAACAAAATAAGCTTTCTAAATAAATACATTAATATTGATCACGAAAATCGTTAGGTAATGAAATGTAAAAATACTGGTAGAAACAGTAAATGCAAGTTTACAGATTTCCAATTTGCTATTGGAAATTGGTAATTAGATCAAAATAATAAATAGCCGTCTTAAAGCGAAAAAGTTCGAATGTTTATTTAAATATCATTATTTTTTGTTTATTTAAATATCATTAATTCGAATGTTTATTTAAATATCATTAAAGCGGAAAAGTTCGAATATCATTAAAGCGGAAAAGTTCGAATGTATATCGTTAAAGCGGAAAAGTTCGAAAGTTCGAATGTATATCATTAAAGCGGAAAAGTTCGGATGTTCGAATTAAAGCGGAAAAGTTCGAATGTGTGTCATTAAAGCGGAAAAGTTCGAATATCATTAAAGCGGAAAAGTTCGAATGTTTATTTAAATATCATTAAAGCGGAAAAGTTCGAATATTTATTTAAATATCATTGTTTTTATTAAGAAAATAAACGGTAATTAGTTTTGGTAATTACTTCAATCCTTTCTTTTAATTACAAGTTTTCGAATAAAGACAAAAGTGTAATTTTCAATATCGCCAATCAAACCTAACCAAATTGCGACGAAAGAAAATCCACCTTTAAATCAGTTATACCTATTTGTATTCAACGTAATGCTTATCCTAAGTACACAAAATAAAGGAATATTTAAATACGATAATGGCCAAGTGATATTTTTGATTATTTTATAAACGCAAGATTAAGTACGACTCCAATTTAGTTTTATAAAGAATTATAACCGAGCATTTCTAATACAATGTTAGTGAGAAATCGATGGTCAATAATACCCACGGTATAACTTAATATGATGGCAGAGATGGTATATTAAATTTAAAAACAAATTAATACATAACTTTGTTAGCATTATAAATATGTACAACCCTGCAGACTATAACAGTAGTTGATAACACTGCAGTTTATAACACTAATTGACTGCGAGTAAAGATATGCGACTAAACAACTTTATAACTAATAGTCTACAAGTGTGGCGTACACATGGACATGACGAAACTCTAAGGGTTTTTAGTTTGGCTGCTGAACCGTAAAATACGATATTGAAATATGAAGAGTAGATTATGTTATAGAAACACAAACAATACCTTATCACTGGTTCAAATCTCGCTATTTAATTCCACAAATTTCATATCTCTTGTGTATTTAGACTTCGATCCAACACGATCCAGGAAAAAGTTACATTATTGAATAACTATCTAACTAATAACTATCTAACTTATCAATCAAAGTTGATTGACCACTAAAGAACATGTATTTTAACGAGAACGAGTAAGGAACGTCGAGTGTCAAAGATTTAATTCGAGATAGCACTTAAACATGATTTACATAGATCCTTCTGTTGTTGTTGTTGTCGTGTTCACATGAGATGAAGAAAATCTCATATGGAAAAATGGTCGCCAGACCCTCGAAAGGTTGGACTTCTACCAGTCCCGCTTCGATGAGCGGCCGGGAATCGAACCCGGGTCCTCGCGGTGCGCGGTCATGCGTTCAACCCAACACACCACGGTGACGACATGTCTTCTGTTACAAGGACAAAAGTCATGAAAACAAGTTAATTTACCTATATGACTCTAGCCACCTCTAACATCATTCCAGCCCCGCTCAATGTCGACAATCGAACTCGGAATCTTGCGATGCGCCGCACCGTCAAAGGCTTTTCATCAATTCGTATTGAATCACCACGGTGTCATCATCACACTGAACCAAGGTGTTATCATCACACCGGGCCATATGAAATCGTATTTGACCATATGAAATCGTATTTGAACCTAAGAACAAATAAAGGTTATAACTTTTAATTGCATCCTTCAAGTATACATGAAATAAAGTTTTAAAATCTACTGAGTATACCTATTAGTCGTAAAAAATAAAAAGCTACTGTAACTTCCTAGAATTTAATATGCTGTTAGCAGTTAGCATACGGGTTATCTTGTCAGATGCGAAATTGTACTTTACTCCGTTTTATAGCCAATAGATGCATATTCATAATAAAATTATAGGGGCTTGAGGTATAAACAATATAAACCTCGATGGGAAATTATCGGTGCCCACTTAAATAACTATTAATACTAATGGATTCCGACTATGTGCAACACTGCTCTCGCCTTTGAATGTCAGAAAAAATAAAATTGCTTATTGGCAGCTTTGCACCTAGTCGGAGAAGTACTAATTAAAAAAAAAAAGAAAAACATGCAACCAATGGTTACATGAAAGGAAATAAACACCAAAATTTTTAATAACAATTACTCTCGTTAGAATTTTCCAATCGTAATAATTTTGGTTCAGTCTGTACCCAATTATCAATGGTCATGATTATATTACATTTTTTCCGATTTTTGGTGATAAGGGGGGGGGAGGGGTTTTAAATTTTTAAATTTACCCGAAAAATGTTTAAACACATTCATAAAAAATACGTCATGTATATTATTGCATTCATGCTTCATGCTTGCTATCATTTGACACTCTACACGATCCCCTTTAATTTTTTTATCGGAATCAAAATTATCTAATTTAGGATAAAAACATCTATATTTAGATTATCGTACTCTGTGCCTTTACTTGTGATGGACGGACGGATGAACACTAGTGTTCGTTTCGACAATTTCGCCACAGAACACTAAAAATGTGATTTAAAAAAATCCTAGAAAATTTGTCCAGGTTCGTTCTAATTCTATTGCTGTTTTCTGTATTTAAAAAGTAAATTAATTATTAACTGGCAGCTAATATTTGAAAATACTAGAAATTTTAGCAGAGAAGGAAACTTTGCCAAAAAATGAATAATGATAAACTAGCGTGACCCGTGCGAAGTCTTCGCATTATAAATTATTCAACTCAATTTAATAAATCAAAATTGATTGCAGGTATTCAATTCATTTCTAATTTTGCACACTGCTTATTACGTTTTTATTCCATTATGAAGCTCAGATGACAGATCAAACAAATATTTTACTAAAATTGACATATAGAGGTGCAAGTATCAAAAGCATTGAGCTAAAGCGCCACTTTATTTATACGTGAGTGGATTTGAAATTAAACAAAAATTTTACCGACCGTCAATCATATTGACGTTGAACCGTTAGATGGCAGCATTGCTGTTTTGTGTATATAATTTTAATAATTAATTAATTTGCAAAAACAATAGCAATAATAAATTTTTTAGTTGTGGATGCCGGTAGATCAAGCAATTATCTATAAAATGATATATAATTTATGTGGATTAGTTGTGAGGTTTTTTCTAAAAAGGGAGAGTAACATCTTAACCTTAGCGTATTAATATATATAATGATGCCGTAATAAAACCAGCTGCCTCCCATAAACACGTAAAAAGTATAACTTGAATGTGATTCCATTCAAAGATTTGTAGAACCAGTATCGATCGCTTCGACTATATCATTTCGCTTAGCAACACTGTGTCACCATTTGCAGCGATGGAAACGATACAACATTGCACCTAGTTTATGATTCATGCTCGGTTTACAGTCTTAACTCATAACTGAGAAAGCGAAGGGCTTGATCAGAAATAGCCCCTGGAATGTTGACGACTGAATAAAACTCAAAGCGTTCACTTTAGATTTTATGATTATAAATTCCATAAAGATATTGAGCACGTGGCAGAGCGAGCCGTTCGAGTAGCTATAATATACAAGCATATCCGTCACATTTAAGCTTCCATGCAGCGTTAATTTAATTAATTTCTTCATTTGATTTATCAAAATTCAAAGAAAAATGTACAAAAGTCTATAAAGTTAATGGAGATTGAAAAAATATACCTAGCCATTTTGTATTAAATATTATTGAAAGAGTTATTAAAAAGATGTTGTAAATGCAGTAGCGACAAACCCTTGGAACCCTCGGGATCATTTTCCATCTTACATGACGTATTGCGTATTAAAATATACCTAAAAATATATTTCAGTAACCCATTTTCTTACAAAATAGTGGCAAAACATTTCCTCATTACTACCTAAAACAAATATTCGTACATCGATTTCCTCGTCACGAAGATACTCTGCGGTTCGGTGAACTAAATGGAATGTTTCAACCTGTAATTCCAGTCTCATTTATTTCGCTCACTAATTTGTTGGGATGGAACCTGAGTTCGATATTATAAATCAACGTTAAATCGCTCCGTACCGGTTATCAAATCGTTATCCGGCCACACAGATGGATCCAAAACTGTCCAAGGGGTAATAGTGATGTGAAGTTTTCTGCACATTTTTATCCAAATGCAAATTGAGGAAAAATTTCAAGTAAAACGAAGCAAATTTATCCATACCGTCATTTCATAATAGTTTTAGCAGCTGAACTCATGTTGATTACTATATAAATTGATAAAAAACTATTCTGTAATTCGTTGAATTCTGAGCAATAAGCTACGTTTTAATAAGAGTGACATAATTAAAAAAAAACTACAAATTTAAATTTTAATTGTACTTGTTTTTGTCGTCAGTATCAAAAATATAATCCATAGTCGTCTTTATCTCTCACGGTAATTTTTCTCAAAGAACATTTTGTTTTCTTTATAGTAATCAGTATCAAAACTGGGAAAATAGTATGTGCATAGAATCACAACGGTTTAATATAAGTGACATAATAAAAAAAACTACAAATTTAGATTTTAATTGTACTTCTTTTTGTCGTCAGTACCAAAACTGTAATCCGTAGTCGTCATTATCTCTCACAGTAATTTTTCTCAAAGAACATTTTGTTTTCTTTTTAGTAGTCAGTATCAAAATTGGGAAAACAGAATGTGCATAGAATCACAACGGTTTTTTCCGAGCCGTTTTTCTCGGAGACCAATTAACGTTCTTTTTAGTCGTAATTACAAATCTGGTGAAACATGGCACTGGTAGAATTAATTCGAAATCTCTCCGCCTCTCATAACACTTTTTTCGAAGACCGATCGTTTTTTTTAGTCGTATGTTTACCTGCCTGCCTCATAGTGTTAACTGACTTGTTCTCTATCTCTCTGCCTCTCACAGTAGTTTTTCTTAAAGACTCTTTGTTTTTCTTTTTAGATGTCACTGTCAAAACTGAAAAAAGAGGACGCTGATGGAATCACTTGAATGTTTGTTTGTTTGTCTCACACAGCAATTTTTCTCGAAGACCGTTTGACAAAGAAAGACCAAATTTTAGCGTAGTTTTATAAAGCAGTACCTAAGCTACTGACATTACATGAAAAAATATCATTTTTGGTTTGAATATAATTACATAAAGAAAAGACATTTTTATTTTTAAAAAATTCCCAAAAATCTTTCAGCAATCTGCCCCCTCCGCCCTCTTCCGCAATCTCGACAACTATCGAATAGAAAAATCAAAAAATATCAACCAAAATATTAGCTTCAGATAATTTTTTTTTCTTTATGTTGTATAATTAAATCATTTAAGTCAAATTACAATTTTATACATAAAAAACATTTTATTGTTTTTTCCTTACTTTCATTAATTGCCTAATTATTACAGAATTAACAAAACAGAGTTTTACGGGCATGATAGATTCGAAGATCAACGCAACTGGCACAGACTTTATCCACGAGATAATTCATGTAAAAGGATTTGAGCAATTAGTGTTCCATACCAATCTTCAGATTGATATCGAACACTAATCGAAAAAAATATACTTGCACTTTTTAAAACATCGACAGATTGACTACACGCTTATCGACATGTCATCCAAGTAAAATATTTAGCACATCTCATCACTATAATGCAACAGCGATGAGAAACACAATGTCTATGGATTCGTTACCGTTGACGTCCGAATTGGCCCCGCAATAAACGTAAACATTTTAACGATCTTGTAAAACAGATATATGCGTAAATTATGGTTTCTTCTGAATATCGTAAATTATCTCAAAATTGATGGACATTTATACGATTGTTTCTTGTTACATTTATTTACTTTATTTCAACATATAAAGTTCCAAAAACTGTTTATTCCGAACGTCTTCAAACGCGTGTCATGATAAAAATCTTACACATAAGAAGTTTCATGAGTCTTCCACATTTGAGATTTTATTTTTTAAATATTAAACTTTGAAAAACGAAATTATAATTTAATCGCCTGTACGTTTCTCAATTATACGATAATCAATTACAAAATAGAAAATCAAATCTGAAAGGAAAAATCTAAGACCGAATAATTTAGCGCATATTGATATAATAGATGATATACGGATGCTAATTTCACGTTCAATATCAAATTAATTTGGCAATAGTCTACCTTGTATAGCAGAGTGTAACTTAATTACTCAACAGAATATTGAAAAAAAAATATTCAATGGTCACCAAAATGTAGACTAATTATTATAATTGCGGAGATCGACTGATTATGGAGATCGAAAATTAGAATTCGATTCTCACCAATAATTTATTTCACCACATAAATATTTAATTTCTTCTCCCCATTAATAATAATTTATCTCATCGTTAATAATAATTCGTACTAGATGGATTCGAGAAAAAATTATAGGCATTCAGATTTGTAAGAATAAAATTACTTGAGGAATAATTTAAGCTTGTTCATTCAGTAGCTTAATTTAGTCTTTCGTAAGCTAAATATTCACGGAAGAACTAAAATTTAGCAGTTCGATAATACCGTGTCACATAGGTATATAGTGTTAACAATTCGATAGTAATAACAACTTAACGATTCGAAATCGTATCGTACGTACGTACAATAGTAACAACATAACGATTCACAATTAAATGAAACTAAGTGATGTAGTATTATTTCTACTTTCTTTAAGTTCTTTACCACGACGTAGGTTTCGTTGTATTACAACATCTTCAGTGGGAAATAATACTACATCACGTAGTTTCATTTAATTGTGACTAATGAATTTCTACAAAATTAACGCCAAATATATTCAAAATTGTATCGTACGTACGTACAATAGTAACAACAACTCAGCGATTCGAAATTGTATCGTACGTACGTACAATAGTAACAACATAACAATTCAAAATTGTATCGTACGTACGTACAAAAGTAACAACAACTAAACGATTCGAAATCGTATCGTCGTATTCGAAACAATATCAAGATTTTGTCCTAATTTCTAAATGCACGCCATAACTTTTACGCGATAATGTTCTTTTCCAGAGAGGTCTTTTTGCTTTTAGGTTTGTTGAAATAAATATTGATAAAATTATATTAGTATATAAATGTCAAAGAAATAAAAATTAGGTTTAATTAGGAAATAAAAATGTGTAATAATTTAAAAAAAAACTTAGAAAAATAAAAAATATTTCTAGCAAATTTACCTAAATTCTATCAAGTTTAAAAGTTATTACATTTTTTTCGATTCATACCCAACTTTGACGTATTATACCCAACTTGTATTATATATACACGCTAAATACCAACATTATTGAATGATCGCAGAAAATTTGTGAAAAAACTTAATCTACTCGTGAATACTTTTTAAGCCGAGTAAAAATGCGGTTACTGTGGTCGTCTACGGTTATACTCATTAAAAAAACCAAGTGCGTGTGTTTATTATTCTTAAAATTATTGATGCAAATATATCAAACAATTATAATTAAAAGATCTATTTAAATGCTAAAGTACTTATTTTTTTTTATTTGAAATGAAAAAAAAATGATAAATGAAACCTTAATTTAATTTTAAAAGATTTATTCAAAGATATCATATTCGACAGGTGAGTGAAAAAATATTCGCATGTGTTGGGAGTACCTTATTTATTCTTAATATTATATAACATATTAACTATGAACAAGTACGTACTTGAAAAACGCCTAAACTCTAAAATCTTAAAAATTACGAAGATAAAAGAGCCGAATTGGAATCTTTCCTTTTCTTCAAGTACCCAAAGAAGATATGTAATGCAACTCTCGATTATACGAATAAGTCTAAAAAGTAATAAACTGTACAGCTATGTATTCTAGCCAGTCCGTTTGTCATAATTTACCATAATGACTGAACAAACGTATCTATAATTCTATCTATCTACGCTCTAAATTCCCAGAAGAGCGTTATGCCTGTGAGCTCTGCAAGGAAGGGAAGAAGATCAAGGGAGGTCATTTTAATTTTGACTTGACTTTAAATTTCTCATTTCAACATTGAACTGAGTTTATATTTTTCTTTGCAGATAAAGTAAACAATTCGCCACAAGGACAGTGAAAACAAACAAAACAGTCTAAAACAAAAGAGTTCTTTTCGAAATAAAGTTGTCAAAAACAAAATAATAAACCTTTACAAATAATTATGGAAACATACTGACCTCTCTTATACACTAGACTGACTTCACACAAAGTCGTAATGAAGCAATTTGATTCTCGCCATTTTGGCGCTGTTAGTGAACGTCCACAGCAGTGGGCGTCCTTGCAACTAATGTTAGAGATGAAAAAGTATGACAAAAAATCGATAAAAATTTCGTTACATTAAAGTTATCTATAGACTATTAAGCCTTCAAATATTTATTTATACAATAAACTTAACAACACGCCGATAATCTGTGTCAATAACTGAAAGTTTTATATAATATATATATATATAAAAACATATTATATATATATATATATATATGTATATATATATATATATATGTATATATATATATATATGTATATATATATGTATATTAATAATGTATATTGATAATTGTAATAGCTCCTTTCATACATTAATAAAACAAATTAACACAACACAATATTACTTGTGTTTTATATATATAAATATATATATATATATATATATATTTATATATATAAAACACAAGTAATATTGTGTTGTGTTAATTTGTTTTATTAATGTATGAAAGGAGCTATTACAATTATCTGATACCAACTAGAAAAAGGAATGAAGTTACTGGTAGAATACCAAAGATTACTTAAATGGATCTTGTAAATCAAAAAGCAATGTTTTCGTTTTATATTTAAGTACTTTTCCAATTAATACCGTGTGCTTAATTCTAATGGAGGTTTGCCTTTATAATTTTTTCAAGCTTGGCGGTATAATTAACCTACTAATATATTTACAGAAGATACAATTAACATACCCCTCTGTTATTAAATAAGTTATATATTATTTCTACGATTCAAAATGAAGTCATATGGGGTTCATTCACAGTCAACTACTAAAAAAATTTCTTTCGATTCGCTTGTATGATAAATTCTGCAATATATAGCGAGCGATATATTTAAACAACGTGTCGACAAATTGTATACATATCTCATATTTTAATGCAAATTAAAATCGAAAGCAGGTATTTTTTTTAGTTTCGTTTATATTCCTAAGATTAACAAAATAATGGAAAATATCGAAAATTTCGATAGAAATCAATATGATATCATCGTGTATCGCTACAATGAATTGCGATATAATATGCCGATAAAAAAAAAATTTGGGCATCTCGAATTAAATGTCAAATTTAATTCCGGGGACGTACATGGTAGCGTTTCAAATAGGCACAAAAATGTCTATCATTTTCTATGATATAGCCAGTCCAACGTACCTATTAATATAATGCAGGTATATAAGTGACTCTAATTTAAAAGATGATTAAACTGAAGATCACGAGAATGTTGCCATATCCAAAATATAAAATTTACTTACCGTAATATTTACTAATAGTGCTTACATATTAAAATATTCAATTAAAATTTAAATAACGGTTAAGCTTTCCAGCTTTTGAGCTTTAATGTGATGCACCATTACATTCCCAAATCACATCGCCCGCGCAGATTCATTACAGTGGTCACGGTCCGTCGGACTATATTTGTTACAGTGCTTAGTTATTTACTGACAGAATGTCTAATTAAAACGCGTTAGCCTAAACAAAATGTTGTATATTTGTATTATACAGTGTTATCGGCAAAACAAACTTGCAAGCGTTTTATTACAAAGTAATACTCAAAACAAATATTAGTATGCCTGCATGCGTACATTCGTGTACACACGAAATATTATAGCGAATCAAAATATAAATTACGTGAAAAGATACGTTAGTAATAACATGAAAATATACAATATAAAAGAAATAATGACTTTAATACAGCACCTCGCCAAGGACAAAACAAAAGTTAAAGTTTGAAAACAAAGGAGACCGTCCAAAACGGACTTGGCTTTACAGAAATATAATATAATTTAAAAAAGCTGATATGTTTTAAAATATATAAGAAATCAAACAATCCAGCGATTGACAATCAGGAAATGGCGAAAAATAAAATAGAATCATTATCCAAAACCAAAAAGTGATCATTATCCAAAACCAAAAAGCTATATTCATAAATGCACGAATATTATATTTTCTAAATTGAAATCAAAATTGTCAATAAGAAATAAAAATAATGATAAAAATTTAACAAAGTAAATTATAACTTTTTAGAAACAAAAAATAATCAATATAGATCACTTTTTAAATGTATAGCCATCTAAAGAAATTAAAGAAAAAAAACTATAACTGACATTGACATTTATACTGTTGCTTTCAAAATGGATATTTTTTCGTTCTTTACGAATTTTAAATGAATTTTTTCAACCACTCCTTCCGATCCTGCTAATTTCTTGATATGTTACAGATATTTATAGATACGAGTATATAACAAGACACATTATGCACTTTATTTTATCACAACCCCGACACTCCGTACAAGCGAATCGATTTAATTGCTAATACATACACACTCGCCTATCCGATCAGTTTGTGTGTGTGCATGAATTAATGTAGGGCTGTCCGCAGCGTGCAGGTACAGAATATTTACTATTACTACATATCAGTCTCAATTATCGCGCCGATAGACCAAGTTGACGCTATATATCAGCAAAATATCTGTTTCTCTTTCTGACCAATAGCGTCGACCGAATGATTGTCTTGATGGTACGCTGGCGCAGTAACTCTGTACTGGCGCGTACGTCTTTATTATTACCTAATAGTAAAGATATTATTATGTGAATAAATATTTTATACTATACATTTTATTTTGTGAAAGTAATTTGACAATAATAATATTAAGATGGAATTTGAATAAAAAGGGTGTGGATACTTAGTGTCGATCCTAAAAACTAAATAAAATGTTAAATAAAAATAAATTTCGTTTCTTTATAAATGTGATACACTGAAATATTGTATTCGTTGTATATTTGACTTTATTAGATTGCTTTCTAAGCACTCGCACACGACGCAATAACGGATCATAATATTGAATTATTATGAATAGTTATCAATTAAGACTTTATTACACAAGTTAAATTCAACAAAACATCGCAAACTTGAACCAATAAACACGCGCACGCAACAAGCAACAACCCAGGAACGCGTACTCTTGATCGTACTGTGCATCTGCGGGCGTTAAACTGGCAGGGAGAGGTGAGTGTCGCTTCTTTACGCGGTAATAGTTAATATTCTTTGGTTTTATTTTGCTTATTCAAAGTACTCCCTGGAAACAGTATTAACAAACTATTATGACAAATAACCTAATTCCTTAAAAAATACGAAATTTTTCTTTTGTATCATTAATAATTTAAATAAAACTTTTAAGGGACTTATTTTTTCACGTTCTCTCTCCGTATATAAGTGTCATTTTTATTCTTTTAACATTTAGACTCAATTCAATACCAATCTTCACCTTCGTCTAGTACAGGGGTTTTAGTTCACTGCTTTTAGAAAACTAAAAGCTTGAACTAAAAACACCGAACATTCTGTTCCTAACCCAAGACACTTAAATCATTAAAGTAAAAGTTTATATTAAAATAAAAATTAATAATCATATAATACCACAGATTTGAAAATACTAGCAATTTTTAAATCTGTGGATAATACTAATCAATATTATTATTTCGTATTCAAGTCTATTTATCTTACTGATCATAAACAAACATTATACCTATGATTACACATGGAACGATTATAATGCCTCATCTATTGCATGAACAATAAAAAAAATCAATTCCAATTTACATCCTTAAGTTAAACTCTGAAACTTAATCCATCCAAAAAGTAAAATTAATTTCAAAACTCCTACGAGCTGTAAAATTCCTGGCAAGTTATTGCAAATTTATATTTAGTCTTAACAATTTAAGATACAGTATCTTATCATTATTTATTTCTTTCATTAGTCCATGAATTAAATTAATGTGTTAATAACGGAAAACTGCATTCTTTAAAACCCCGGAGACTAAAAAATTCTCCGGAAGGCTCTTTTCAAGAAAAGACAGTGTCCGGAGAAAGGAGGACGGACAGCAACCTTAATCTAGGATAAAATTTTATAAATATAGGATATTCGTTTTTTTATGTTATTGTTTTTTTTTGCAACTTAAGTCAAACTTGTTTTTTTCTCACCTTTCATTTAAAATCCACGTGAATCATTCACTCGCATATCTTGACTACTCCTAAATTTTCTGTTGTAGTAAAATTTCTTAAAAACATTTAAGTTAATTAAGAACCAGCATTGAAAAACTTACAAAAATTAACAAGTAAATTTAATGGTGATTGAGGAATACACATAAATGAACTAACATCAGAATTCATTATAGAAGTCCTTGTCTATACGTTAAATTTAAGCTTTTGTAACTCTGTTAATTTTTAGGATTAGTCAGAAACTCTTCACTCCTTGGCAACTTGTAACCTGAAATTATGATATATATTTTACATTTATAAAATGTTTCTATTTATTTATGGTTAACGTATTGAATACAATTGATAGATAATATTACAAATAAACATTTAAATTTTCTATTCCAATTAATAGTAGGTATGAAAATTTAGGACGCCTACTATAAAGGTCACATAGAATCTTTCATTAGACAATTTTATGATACCGAAAATTGTTTTAATATCTCTTTCAGTATTGCACATGTTTATAATAATACATTTCATGCTTTTATAGACAAATGTCTAAATATTACATAAAATCATTTTTATCCATCATTCATTGTTAGTACAATATTTGTTTTGTGCTTTATTATTTTTTATTGCGATATTTTCAAATGTTTTCACTTGTTCCCATAGTTGGTAATTTTGCTAGTATGGTGGTAAATTTGACATATTGTAAATTGTGTTGTCTTATTTAAAACAGAACTCATCACTGTCTATAGCCAACAAAATGTATTATTGTCTGTGGTTAGTATGTAGGCGGGCGAACGAATTGAAATGTCCGTTAAATAGTATATTTGGCAATTGCTCTCAGAGTTTCGAGCACACCGGACGTGGCTAACGCTATGCCGAAATGCGATAAGTCAAATACGCATATTTAAGTGTAAATAACCCAAGTTGTGTCGGCTGTGCACGATGTTTGTGAATTTTAAAACTGTAATAAAAAAATGGAAGATTTTATTTTAAATTGTAAAGGGTTTGTGACATATTTATAGCAGTTTAATAAATGTTGCGTATACATGCAGTCATATAATTATATAGACCAATTCCTTTATACGTTGAATAAAAGAAGATTTAAATATAACAGGTGTATCAGTCTAATGTATTTAAGCCTATTAATACAGCTATTTCTCTGCTTATATTTACTTAAATCATTTGCAACGCAGATATACATAATTCGTGTATTTAAAAAAAACAAAGGTCTTCTTACTTGCAACAACTATTTTGCTTCCAAATCGGAAGCAAAATAGTTGTTGCAAGTAAGAAGACCTTTGTTTTTTTTTGTGATGTGTTTCGAGAATTTACATATCTAAAAAAATCATTTTATAATTTTTAGACAGCTTTTTTCTGCCAATTTGTCCATTTAAAAGATGCGTACAATAGCTCACAGCCTCCTCCTAGCTGCAATATCTCTTTCCTTGTCACACTTCCGAAGTGATGACACCATAAAACAATAAAAGAAGAATTTAATTTATCGACGTTTTTATTTAAATCAAGATACAAATCAATTTAGAAGAATGGAAACAATAAATCTCTCGAAATCGAAATGTTTAGAGAGTAGAGAGAAACTAAATACAACGCTAAACCCTTACTCTTCTATCTGCAATTACTTAAAATAATAATTTGTCCAATCGTTAAACTCAGGGTTAGGCACTGAACAAATCAATGTAGGAGACTGAAAACATCGATCAAGAGCAAAATAATTAGAGGGCAGAGGGAAAATAAATACAGTGATAAACCGTTCAGTCTCGTATCTGCAATTACTTTAAAATAATACTGTCTCCAATCGTTTCATTCAGGTTTAGGTACTGAACAAATCAATGTTGGAGAATGAAGACAAGAAATCAATCAAATGCAAAATTATTAGAGTAGAGGGAAATTAATACAGTGATAAACCTCTAACTCTCCTATCTGCAATCACTTTAAAATAATACCTCGTCCAATAATTTAACTCAGGTTTAGCCACCGAAACGTGATTTAGCGCCAAGTTTGTCTGTCCCATTCCAAGTTCTCACTACTTCTTACAAACGACGTTTTTCTGAAATTAGAAACAATTTGAAGTGTTGCGAATAATGACAATACTTTTATTAGCAATATCTTATCAATATTCAGTTGCAATCCTAAATGAATTTCTGTTTATATGAAATACATACTTTTGGGAGAATTCGATACGATAACTGATTTAAAGTATGAGTAAAAGTATCGATTAAGAATTGAGTACAATAGTACTAGTAACGAAAAAATATATTCGGTACTGAAAGGTATCGGCACTTTTTCCGTGTCCGTCGATAATTGGAACAGCATTCTTATATAACATTATACAATTTTATTAATACACTTAAATTTTAATAAAAATATAATAAGTATGCCTGTATGCGTATAAAACACTCACAGATTAATTTGATATTAGTTCCATGCACACTTGTACTGCGTCATAAAAATGACAACGAATTATATTGGGGGAATGGAAATGGCCCATAATGTTGTTACTGGCAGCTATAGTGTATTCTGGCACATAAAAACGAACGTTCCAAATTTGAAATTTATTTTTTTTGAATGAAAATTCTCATTCTCTGACAACATATTTTTTCCAAAACTCTTATTAAGGTCTTTTTAATTTGTTACGTTTTTTATTTTAACGAATAAATATTAATTAAATTTCTGCTGTTTGCTACATTAGTTCACTTCTGTTTGCTGTTCTCAGTATGGTTGAAAAAAACGATAAGAGCTAGTAAAATTATTGCGCTGCTTGAAGAAAGCTGTAGCCAATGTTATGTGTCTCAACAGTATAATGTGAACCGTTCCACCATCCAAAGGACCTGGCAACGATACCAAGAAACGGGCTCCGTCAGTAGAAGACCCGGTTCTGGAAGAAAACGGTGCACTGAGCCACGGGACGATAGCTTCATAGTCAGTCAAGCGCTACGAAATCATCAAGTTACGTACGTGGATCTCAAACAGAACCTCGATGACGTCAGAGGTACACGAGTAAGCATATGGACAGTCAGAAGGAGACTTCAGGCCGTCAATATACGTAGCTATCGACCAGATCGGGGCCCTACATTGCAACGTGAGCATCGAGTTGCCAGATTGAGATTCGCTGAAAATTTTTCGTCATGGACTCAACAAGACTGGAATAGTGTTTTATTCTCCGATGAATCTCGTATATCGATTAGTGGTGAGTATCGACGTCGGCGAATTTTACGAAAACCTGGAGAACGCTTCGCAGAAATGTACTTTGAGGAAATCACCCCTTACGGTGGAGGCTCCGTAATGTTTTGGGCTGATATTAACTCAGATGACCGTACCGAGTTAGTTTTTATTGAAAATGGCACACTTAATGCGCAAAGGTACATAACAGAGGTTCTTATTCCTCATGCCCAACCCGCATTAACAGCAGTTGAAGGCGGGTCCATTTTTATGGACGACAACGCTCGCGCCCACCACATAAAAAACAAAAAAAAACCAGTTCCAGAAAACATTCAGGCCCTTAAAAATGTGATCGTCGCTGAATGGGAACGTATTCCTCAGGAAATGATAAAAAACGTCGTCGCATGCCTAGCAGATTACGCTCATGGATTTTAAATAGAGGAGGCCATACTCGTTACTCAATTTTCAAATTTTATGTTAAATTAATAAAAAATATTCAAAAATAAACTTTAGCCATTTTTAATGTACCAGTATGAAAACGCTCGTCTGTGGACTTTACATCTTTATTTTTATTTATTCGCACTTTTGATGACTGAAGTAGGTAAAACAAAATCTCAATAATAAATAACAATATTATCATCATATCGCCATATAAAATGCATCAAATAATAATAAAATAACTCTGATATGGTTTATTCCTACATGTGCCGGTTTTTTTTGTAAAAGAGTTTTTATATATATATATATATATATATATATATATATATATATATATTTATATATATATATATATATATATATGTGTGTGTGTGTGTATGTATTTATAGATAAGCTATTAAAATTTTGCTCTCGACGGAGATTATTAGTCTCTTGTTAATTTGGTTCATTAAACCCTGTACGAATCACGAATCTGAATAATGTATTTAAATTAATTTTATGTCACTTTGAATACCTACCGTCTCGTTGTCGAAACAGTAAAGGCTGCAAGCCTCTTTCAAGCTCCTTCTAATTTAGTTTATTAGATCACGTGTGAATTAGAACGACTCACAAAGGAGTTCCGCCGCCATCGCATGGGATCTTTGGCGACGCCGTTAATTGACCTCATCAATCAGCCCTCACAGTACCGAAATAGTCGACGAACGTTCCGATGGAATCCGACGGCGCCGGGAGAAAACACGACCTCTTCAAGTGACGACGCCCACGCGTATTCAATTTTAAGGATGCTTTGAACTATGTGCTACTTTAACTAAGTTAGAGATGAGAACTGTTGATGTGAAGCTGTGAGGTGAGTAATAAACGTTGTAAAAACGTAACTGTTTCAATACGTTGAAACGTAACTGTTGTTGGAACGTAATTTGTGATTTAGATTCGGGACAGTATGAGGAAGTTTCAAGCGATTTTCTACGAATAGGCTGGTTATATATAATATGCTCTACGCGTATATTTGGAAACGGGTAATAAAATATTATTCTCTTAGTAAATAAGAGGTAATGGTTAAATAATATTTTAAGATTTTATTGAAAATATTATATCGAATAAGCTGTGTCTTGCTGTCATTTCCTAGTTAGTAATATAGATTTCAATAATAATAAACTAGAACTAATAACTTAAGCTTTTCATTCATATTTAAAGGTCGATATAAAAACTCGGAAAACGAATCACCTAGGTATCAATATGTCTGTCTGTCGAAATCAATTTAAATAGAGAATTGAAATTTTACAAACAGTAACACATTTTACGCAAAGTATTTTATGTATTGTGTATGAAGTAGTTAAGAGAAGTATAGCTGTAGAAAGTAGTAATCTCATGTAAAAAGTTGGATTTCCATTTTGAGGCAAAATTTGAATGGGCGAAAAAAGCAGCGAAAAAAGGGGTTTAGGTAATCATAAAGGACATAATTGAATTAAATTTTTTATTTTCATTTTTCTTCTAATAAAATTTTTAAAACCTCAAAAAGTAAAGCCCTATCATATAGGTAAAAATCTACTAATCGAAGAGTGACTATCACGATCTTAAGTCTAGTCACGATCACTAGTCACGATCTTAAAAATATAAGGATAGCTGATGAGGTTTATTTTGGCCTAAACTTAATAGAATTTTACGTAATTAACTCAATCGTTTTCTTCTAAAGAATTTAATTATATGTGTACACTTAAAATGCGACGAAAGTAGTAAAGATGGCGAAAATTGTTCTAAATTTTTCAAATATAAAATCTAAAAAAATTTTTTAATATTTATTACAACGTTCGCATAATAGTTTATACGAACATTCTAAACTCGACTGGACTGTGTTTGGACGTCACATCAGATTCCATATCTTACGTATTATTTGTGCTTCACGTATGGTTAGATGTCTTGCGTACACCTTGGTTTCATGTATGCTTCGATATTTTATACGAGTAGATACATCGGGCTTCAGGTATACTTTGATGTCTTATGTATGCTCCTGGTTTCACTTATGCGGATGCCTTACGTATGCTTCGGACTTTCACGTATACCTTGTGTATGCTTCGAGATTCACAAATGCTTCGATCTTTCACGTATGCTTCGGACTTAAAGTATGCTTGAATTTCTCACGTAAGCTTCAATCTTTGATATATGTCTATACTACGATATGGAACACTATTTGCGGTGGTCCAACTTACATTCGGCGGTTTTTTTATATATGTGTTCTTATGCTACAATATTTATATATTTTCCTTGGCATGGCTTTGAAAATAATACATTATCATCACTCATGATAATATTATTAATAAAATAAATCCCCCTCTATTTATCGGTTTACGTTTTAAAAAATTTATTTACTTAAATCGATCATAATGATCATAATTCTCACGACGATGGTTCTCTCAATACAAACATATACACACGCGTGCATGCACTAAAAATGTCAATTCTTATGAAAAACATTGTGCGAAGCATACTGGAAAAAGACATTTGTTATTTTAATTATTGGAAAAGAGATCAAATCTGACATAAAGTCAACACGAATGATATAAAAGCCATAAAAGCAATTTTTTACCTTTTCTTTCAATATAATGTAATATTTCAGTAAAAGCCTTCATTTATCAAAGGTTTATTTAAAAAAAGCAACGCCTTGATTACAAATTGGTTCGTAATAAAACCTATTTATAATTATAAGCTATTCTTAGAAGACCTTTTCAACTACAACGCACATAATGAGGGAAAAGATTGTACGTCCTCTGTACAAATATAAATAATTTAAAATAAAATGTTAATTCATTATGCACGTTTTTGAATTCCCACGATAAGTGATATTACGATATAAATTCCATAAGTTGACGACATTTTAGAATATAGAAACGATAACTGATAGAAACGACAATATGAGAGTAATCGATTACAATATTATAAATAACACAATTTGGTTGACACTGACATTTTATTTAATAGCGTTTGAATAAATTCCAAAAAAGCAGTCATATATATATATATATATATATATATATATATATATATATATATACATATATATATATACATATATTATGCGAAGGCTATTATAGACTCCGAAAATCAAACGGCTGACGTTCAAATTTCTGTTTCTTTAGTAACAGCTAGTAGTTTCAAATTATAAAAAAATATCATTGTTTTTATTCAACATTATAGAAATTGTTGTTGATTGAGAAAGCAACATTTCAAAATATTCACAACGGAATCTTAAAAAGTAATTTTTTGTCGTGGGATCAGTGTCAGTATTAGTCACGATTAAATGAAACTACGTGATGTAATATTATTTCTACTTTCTTTAAGTTCCTTCTCATCTTCAGGTGGGGTATTAGCAAAGATCGCTAATTAAATTTTTCAAACTGCACTAAACTCCACTTTCTCGATATGTTGTTCTTGTTGAGCTAGTATCCTCGAATAGGGAGGATTACTATAACATTTGCGAATGTATATTGTATCTGAGATTTTAACAAATTTCCGTATTACTGAAGAAAAAATGACATCGTTTTGACAATTGCAATGTCGTATTTGGAATAAAATAAAAATTAAGTAAAGTTGTAAGTAATAGTTAAACACCTTAGATCGTAAATAAAGTTTCATGACCTTAGTCGCGGGTCAACGTTGTCATATCCCTTTCTTTTACCTGCTGGTATGTCTGATAGTATGTTTTGGTTGTCTATTTGACTCCGTATCACTTAAAAACTACTAAACAAATTTAGAAGCAGTTTTCACTATTGTATTTAATAGTATCTAACAAAAAACTAGTACATTGAATTATCGAACCATCCCCTCTTACATGTCTAGGCCAATATTTATCAGGCATTGACGCATCCCATGGCCATGCGCGAAAGCCCACGCGTATAATTTTGATTTACTTAAAAACACCTTCATAACTTTTAAACTATCCATTATAAAACTAAAGTATGAAAGTAAAATTTGTATAAGTTTAGAAATATCAATATGAAATTTGATTTTGAGACAATTTTGCACAATAAGCCTAAGAATTTGTTTTAAGTAAAATGTTTATTCTGCGTTTTATGTAGTATATTCACATATGCTATCTCAGACTTTATTGTCGAACTTTTTTAGAAGAACAATATTGCAATATGTTGTTTCCATATATCTCTAACAATTTAAACAACGCACGCAAAAATACGTTACCGACGAATGGTTTTCGTCCAACTTCATCGACATTCATTGTCCAGGTCGGGTAATTTAAATAAAATATTCATAAATTATACAATATATCCACTAAATTAATACTGGAATAAAATCTGTTCAGAAGTTGCTGAGAAAATCGCGTACATACAGACAAACGGATACAACAGGGACTTTATTTCATAAAAGCTATTAGTCTACTGATTATTATGATATTATTAACTAATGGCTAATCAAGTAACCATTAGGAAAACTAAAAAATTGCTTTTAGTAAAACTAAAAATATTACAAACAGCAAAAACCACATTTCATTAAACTTTCTTAAAAAGTGAAAGTTCTTTCGGTATGAAGAACACATAGGTCGGTATTTAATTATGTATCCTAAAAAATATTTTAACATACTGTAGTCACTGTTACCGAAAGGATTCATATAAAAGTACTATTATATGAAGTTTAAACTTTGACGGATATTTGTAATTATGTATCCTAAAAAATATTCTAACATACTGCAGTCACTGTTCCCGAAAGGATTCATATAAAAGGGAGCAATGTCAACTTTAGAACAACTTTTGTTTTCCAACACTAAATGAGTTTACTAAGGACGCTTATTAACATATTGTCTCTTAATGGAATTTAAATGTCCTTACACTTAAAGTCCACTCGCAGGTTACCGACCGGACACTGAACGCTAGTGTACCGCAACTGCAGGCCTCCAAGAGAACGGTAACGGCCCGGGCCGTCTAAGCCGGATGTTCGCTCTTTCATTCCGCACCAGCGGAAACGTTGCGCAACAATCTACCTGCCTACTGCAGGCGGCCACGCCGTTTTCATTATGCGGCCACTGAATGTGAAATCGTGGGATTTAATTAAACTAACTGTTATAACGGTGATGAGACTCTAATACCAGTTAGATTTACGTTTAGGAGATTTCTGGTTAAAACTCCCGAACCAATCAGAATATCTACGAAAGAAAATATAGGATCTGCCACAAATGAAACCATTCTTATGAACACTTTATCTGATAGGTGTACATGTCATTTTGGCCTGCTGCCGATATCTTCATATGATAAATATTTTTATTCGCTCTTCCATATCATTTGTATTTTATATATATATCGGGACTGTCTTGTCAGAGATGGAAGATTATGGTGGAGATTAAGGCGGGAGATAACTGCTTCACATTAAGGTTAGAGTAATCTTCGCGTAACTCAACTCCCTGTAGTAGTTACACCAATTGAAATGGAGAATAAACTCAAAATATTACGAACTAAGTCAAAACGGTGCGCTTCTCAAGTGTGATACCTAGAAGATAATGAATTTCATACTTAGCATACGGCGAATTCAGTTCTATTTGTCTTCCAAGTCTTTACCTCACGGGGTGACTTCATATCTTCTTCAATCGTTGCGTTGGATATATTCTCCGAAAATTCTGGTCCAAAATATATCTAACGAAAACTTGTTGAAGTTCTTATCGAGTAATAAATAAAATGCTGCAAATGGAACTGAATTCGCAATATGCTTAATATCTATCCATCCAAATTTCCAAATAGGCTTTGAATTATAACCCAAGAAAAACGAAAAAAACGTGGCTATCCCAAATATATTTTAACAATCTCACTGAATTAAATATTATCGGCAAGACTTAGAGCGAAGCGTACGTGACATCCAGGATAGATCAGAATAGCAAAGCATCATGGATGCCATTTGTTCCATCATGGATGTCATTTGTTCCATCAAGAAAATAAAGGAAATGAAAAGAATGAAATGAAAAGAGCGAAGCGTACGTGACATCCAGGAAATGAAAAGAGCGAAGCGTACGTGACATCCAGGATAGATCAAAATAGCAAAGCATCATGGATGCCATTTGTTCCATCAAGAAAATAAAGGAAAAGAAAAGAATAAAAATCTTAGCGGAATTTGTCAGCTTCACAGATATAAGAATATTTATACTCACAGCCTCTTTTGGCAGTTCCTCTAAATGTAATTCATTGCAATTATAACTGTATCGAATTTATTAGACACGCTCTTAATTTATTTATTTATGAAATGAAATAAATGTGCGTATATTCATATTATTTTTAATTAGTTACGTAAGGACTTCATAATTAAACAAAAAGCGAATATATCTGGCGAAAATGTGATGTGGGTTGAAGTTTACTATTAAAAAACGGATAGTGAAACAGAATTTGAAAAAAAATGTTTGTAAATAAACTATACATCCGAAATATAAATTTTATAAAACTCATATTTTATTACTCATATAGACCAACGGACTTATACTAAGTACTTAATTCTTATAGCTCGGTTCTCTCCCGCAGAAAAACAATTGCAAATAAATTAGTGTAAAACATTTTTATCGAGCACCCGTTGTCCCCTAACGAACAACTTCGGCATCGCTCAATGTCATCTTGACTTATAGAGTGTTTTAATTGATAAAGAGGAAACAAAAAAAAACTTAGACTGGACTCAGTAAATTCCGAAAATAGTCAGTATAAGAAATACGGGAAAAATATTTTGAATTAAATATGAGGGATTATGAATAAAATGAGAATAAAATAAGGTATTTATAAGGTTTCAAAAGACGCAAATGTATACAAATGATATTTAAAAAGGTCAAAAGTACTTTTAACAATTTAAGTTTCTAGGTAAAAAGCTGGTTGTACCCAGAAGTTTACATGCAAAACTGTATGAATATTGCCTCAGTCGCATATTCATATGAAGTGCACAAAAACAAGGACATGAATATGACGGTTGGACCTGTCTTATTAACAGCAAACATCAATTATAAACAAATTTACTTTTTAAAAACACAAAAGCTTTGTTTTAAGACTTTTGGAGAGACCATTGTGGTTTTTTTTTTAATTTCCCGTAAATATACTGGAAACTGATTATGATCTTAATTTTGTATAAATTGAGAACTATTCTTGAGGTTTTGCTTTGTTATAATTTTAAGTCCTAATAACATACGAAATGTACCTTACATTTCGTATGTTCCTACCTAATGCTCACCTCATAGTTAAAGAATTTTCGCATATATATTTTATTGCTTATTAAATATTCTCTACAAGTTCAAATAAAATCATAAACATTGCATTTTACAACGATGGTTAAAAAAATGAAAAGTAGGAAATTATAACATCAACACGGTCGGAAGATCGAGCCGATTTTCAAAAAATTCCATCCCAATTTTTCCAAACTATAAATGAGGACAAATTGAAAACAGAAAACTGAGACGTGAACGACAAAAGTTGTATCTTAAGAAAAACCATTCCTTCAGAATTTTTCTGGAAAACACTTATTTTTTTTCACAATTGAGTTATCTTCAGGCTATTTACCAGGCACACTTAATGATCTTTTTGAAACTATCTAAATTTTTTTAAACTTGCATTTAGAGAAGTTTCCAGATTTTTTCTCCTCTCAACGTCATAATCCGCTGCCACAATTCACTGTTGAGGTTCCTATTTCAAAAGCCCTTGAAACTGTGTCGACACATCGAAACAGCGGTGTCGTTGCGGCCGAACGTGAGAACTGGTGGCGTAAACCGATCCGGCCGGGAGGAATGCACGCCAGATCATATTCGCTTCTCCGAACCTGCGTTCAAGTATGCGCGCGTACTCTCACACTACACGGAGCACGTACGAGGAGAAGCAGTTGTGGTTATATCGTGCAGTTATATCGACTCGGCAACAGCATTCCTCGCGCAGTGCAGCCGGTGAACGGTCTCGGCCGTCGGCATCGGCCAATGCTGATGCCAAAATTGATTGGACTTAATTTGGGTTATTTCTGTCAGTCTACTTGGCTGCCGCCTTGTTGATTTGCGACGTGAATTTCGTTTTGTTTCTTGAACTAAACGACATGCCATCGCTTGATAGTTGACAAGTGTTTTTCAAGACATCTTTAATGAAATATTAGATACAAACAAAGTAATCATAGAAAATTTGACAGACCCAAACTCAAGAAAATATAAAAATATAGTTTTAAAGTTATAAAAAAGAAATAACCTGAATAAAAATATATGAGACGCGGTATATGAAATTTCATTATCGTCACTAATTACATGAATCTCAATTTATAATACACTTAAACTTTAATTAAAAAAACGTTAACAACGAAAAATCAAGAAAAATTCGTCAAACATATTAAATATACTCGTGATTTCAAACTTCTACGTAAAACAGTTTAGATTTTAAAAAGCCACAGACAATTTTAGATACTGGAATGAGATAATGAACATTGCGTTTTCATCGAAATCGGTATTATACACTAAAAACCATATTAATGATTTAAAAAAAAAAATTAAAAATAAAACTGCCATAGTTTTAATACGATTCGTTTGTGCACTTTTAACATTTATGACATATTTTGACTTAAATATTTAATTTATATCTATTATTGAATTTTTTTATCTCACAATTATTTAATATCTCTCAAATAACTGCTAAACGTCATTCAATGTTTGTATTACTCGTAACACAAATCGTACCAATATTTACAAAACACGTTAACGCTCCAAAGAGCCGTAATTAAATACGTTAGCAGGATTAAAATTAATGTAAAATAGCATTAACGCCCATCGCTACCGCCTAGTATATGGCGCGACGCTCGGTGTGCGTATACTGCAGGACGCTTAACCCTTTCGGTAATATCGAAATAGTGTACCTCATTATTGCAATAAGACGCGAAACAATAATATTCATTAAAATCATCTTATTTTTACTCAGGGAAGCAGAGAAGAAAATTTTGTTTGAGCGCAAACTTATTTCGTAGCATTTTATTATAATGTTGTAATTAGAGAAGTTATACATTTTCATCATTGCACTAATCTAAATTGTCAATATATTGTTTTTATGTTATTTCGGCTTAGATAAATGCAGTGATGTGTAACTTATTATCTACTTAACTATAACATTATAATAGTGTGCTAAGACATTAATTATTAGTTATCAGATATTAATTATCAGAAAGATACAAATTTAAGTTACATTTTCTGCTTTTACCTTATTTCTTTCATTAGTTCACTGACTTAATTAATTTATTAATTTACATAAAATTAATTGGTAAATTAATAATAGGAAATCACGTTTCTTTATTATCTTTAACATATTTCCAAAACCAAAACATGATCCCTTAAAAAGATCACAGTGCTCGCAGGAAAGAGAACCGATGGCAATAATACATGTAATGTACTATAATGTGTGCTCGTTAACTACGTTCCAAAGTCTTCTCATCATAGTACTTACCTTGCTTATTTATCTAAAATAAACTATTTAGTTAAAGCACTCAGCGAGTACTATTAATGATGTCTTTAAGTATGTAGGGTTAAATCGTTACAAAACAAAGTCTTAAAGTCTATAAAGCTTTGAGCACAAAGAACACAAATTGAAAATAACTTTCCATAACGTATCAGTCAATGCGATTATTCCAAAACTGTTTCTGTTTACCCCTTTACAGAACGACTTTTGTTTACACATCCGTTCTACCAGCTGAAAGTTTCTTCGAAATCGGGTTACTAGTTAAATTAATTCACCATTTACTTATAAGTTTCATTGGCATGCCGTTATTACGCAACAAAACTATCGGTTTCCACCTCGGTATAACCGTTTTTGTTTTGTGTTTATGTTTGATAAATCCCAACACGATGGTTCTGCCGACGCGGCGTCTTGCCCTGCCGCTATTACGTGCTACAAACTGTTAAACATTTACCGAAACGCGGCGCCGAACATTCCAGCTGGCACGATTGCAACACGAGTACCATAACAGTTCGTGTCTGGAACACAGCACTATGGCTGCGTATTTACAATCGCCGCTGAGCTTCAGCATCGCTCGCCATTAGAGCTTCGCATCCCGTGTATTGGTTCGTCTGAACCCTCGATTACTAGTGCTGGAAAATTATTACTGATATATCGCTGTACAGCTAAATTATTACTGATATATCACTATACAACTAAATTATTACTGACATATCGCTATACAGCTAAATTATTACTGATATATCGCTATACAGCTAAATGATTGCTAATATATCGCTATGCAGCTAAATTTTTACTGATATGTCGCTGTACAGCTAAATTTTTAATGATATATCACTGTACAACTAAATTATTACTGAAATATCGCAATACAGCTAAATTATTACTGATATATCGCTATACAGCTAAATTATTACTGATATATCGCTGTACAGTTAAATTATTACTGATATATCGCTATACAGCTAAATTATTACTGATATGTCGCTGTACAGCTAAATTATTACTGATATATCACTGTACAGTTAAATGACTACTGATAGACTTTCCGGTACATGCAATTCGGATATGTTTATCGAGTCAACGCTTATCCATTTTCACAAAAATAATGGTGATTGCAAACCGGTTCATCACAGCTATAGGACTCCAGAGCGTCATCGCGATGACGTGCTGCTGACCAGTATCAAGTTTACTTACGAACATGGAAATCGTTTACGTCATGGTCCAAAATACAGACGTACTCACTTGTCCTCATAGAAGTGAAACATACGATAGATGTGTCATTTGCTTGTTGTGATTTGTACTTTAAGTTTCAATCTAAAATACCAAAGCATGGGTATGCACATATGCATATATCTGTCTATATATATATATATATATATATATATATATATATATATGTTCACAAAAAATAAAAAGGACATTTCTACTACATGATACAGGTACTTGTGACAACGTCACAAATTCCGGACAATTCTGAAAATTCCGGACACCTGGAAACCCTATTACCCTTAAACACTTGATAAAATAGATTACCCTTAAATAAATATACCTTAATGAATACCCTTAGATAAATAGAATACCCTTAAACACTTGATAAAATAGAAATAGTTCAAATAACACAGAGATCACTTGAAAACGTTCACAGCGTATAAGTTATAGAAGTAAGAATGTTGTATAGCGCAACATAAGTTATAGAAGTAAGAACGTTGCATAATGCAACACAAGTTATAAAAATAAGAACGTTGTATTACGTGTTAATCAGTGAAGCATTTTTATATTTAAGTCGTGGATAAAATACAGATACCAGTTAAATACGAAAAAGTGCAAGTGAACTGAAAAAACCGCTTAAAGTCCGTTATTAACGTAACAGAATTTAATTTTCAAAAATAGAAATAAATATTTCTATCCATATTCGCTGACGTCACAGATTAAATAATTAAGAAGATATGCTATGAAACATGTTTAATGAGGGCCCGAGTGTCACCTACATTGTTTACCACTGCACATGAAAAATAAACACAACTCCCACGTTCGCCTCATTCCCCCCCCCCACACACACACACACACGCACGCATGCAAGCACGCACGCACGCACACGCACACGCACACACACACATTAGACGTAATGTAATTATTGGAGCTTTATACATAAGCAACTGTTCGTTCGTATAACGTCTTCGCTTTCCACTACGTCAATATAATTACACAGACGCATTACTATGAACTGGAAAACATTACCAATTCATTATCATCAATAATCCGACATATATTACACAGATTGAGCTGCGGCATAATTTGGAAATTCCTCATAATTTTAGCTATGTCAATTTTATGCAACGTCTTATCATTCTAAACATTATTTGCTTGTAGTCAGTTTACTATACCTCTACTCGCGGAAACTGGACGTTTAAGGAATATTCAGTGAAAGGTAAAGTAAGAAAATGAAAATACATATATAATAAATATATAACTATTTTAATATCACAAGCAATACAAATGAATGATTTTAATTTTATTCCTAAGATGATTTAGTAAACTTTCATCTGTGGCTAATGCTCGTATATACTATGAAACAGGTTTAATGCTGGCCCGAGTGTCACCTAAATTGTTTACCACTACACGTGAAGAATAAACACAACCACGCACGCACGCACGCACGCACGCACGCACGAACTCACTCACGCACTCGCGCTCGCACGCTCGCACGCACGCACGCATGCACGCTCGCACGCACGCACGCATAGAGCGTGCTGCTACATAGAGCGTGCTGCGCGAGCTGCGGCATAATTAGAAAATTCGTCATAATTTTAGCGATGTCAATTTTATGCAACGTCTTATCAATCTAATCTTTCTTTACTTATAGTAAGTATACTATACCTCTATTCGTAGAAATTGGGCATTTACGGAATATTCAATAAAAGGAATATGTAAGGTAAGAAAATAATAATATACTATTTAGAAATAAGAACTTTTAACGACACAAATAATGCCTAATGCATGATTTTAAGTTTTATCCTTAAGATGATTAGTATAAATATATATGTTACAAATAATTTGAACAAATCAACATTTAATTTTTTAATCTGTGGCTAATGTCAATTATAAACACTGTATCGAAATGCAACGCCAAAACTAAGTCATTTTATATTATATATACATAATGACGAAACAAATGTTAATTATTTTAAATTTGACAAAAAAGGTTTTAATCTGGAAGAAAACATTCATATTCACATTTAAATACAAATGGGGATAGATGTGAATTTTATGTACGCAACAAAAAATATAAACAACACTGTATTGCTTTCATTAATTATTAAAACTGCTTTTATGCAATACACTGCACCATATTTAGGCATTGTAATAATTTTGTTTGGTTACTCCAAGAGTATGTGCAGCATGAGGTATTCATAGGAAAGATAACAGCAATGTACCAAAAGTATATTATTTTATCACCAGACAGAATTTAATCTCACATTGTTCCTTTACAAAGCTCCGCGTATTTCAGGTACAATGCTATCTATACAACAACGACTTGCCTCCACAACTCTACATCTACATCTAAATCTCTCCATTGCCTCTACATCTTATGATACAACGGAAAATGTTTAGAATATCCAGCTTCAATCCTTTCTAATGTATCTGTTTATTAACTTCCGTACTGAGTTTTATGAAGCGTCATCGTGACGTCAAAAGTTGCAAAAAGAAGACAGTGACACCGAGCAACTCTTTCTAAATGGTGTCTTATGATTGTAAAATAACTTACCGGTTAATATATTTTCTCAAAGTATGATCGTATTAAAATTATTGATTTGATTCAAATTTACAAAGAAACCAAGCGTATGGAATGAAGATTTTTTTTTAAATTGAATCAAATCAATAATTTTAATATGATCATACTTTGAGAACATATATTAAACGACTAATACAATTTTATTTACTACGAATATTAAGTCCATGATGGAATCGTACGATGGTTCTCAACCATAGGGTGGTATTAAATAACACTGATACCACAATTTACCCTTCTATTATATACAATAAAACCGACCAAATGCATATTAGTACAGTCGGAGTAATTGATTCCGTAACAGTATATTTCCGGATATTATTGACGCTAAGCTAACCAAAATAATTTTAACCAAAATTTCAAATCGAATAAATAAAGTTCTAATTTTTGAATTTTTACTATATAAAAAAACAATAGCAGTTATCTAGGATAACTGCATATTTAATATATGCAGTTATCCTAGATAACTGCATATTTTCCAAATATACACCATGATTTTAGGTTTGCAAAAAATGTAATAGACAATGTATTTACGTTGTGATCAATTAACATATGTAAATAACTTAATAAAAATACTTAAATATACCTTAATTGTATAAAAGTGCTTAAATTTACACAGAATCTTCATTGTACGAATTCTATCATACTTTATAGTTTTTTATATTGACATATTGTGCAGTATATTAATGAACATCCCCACCTATAGCACCTACTAGCATAATTTCATCTAGATAGGTCTGAAATTGTAAAAATTATGAGGCTGTAACAAACGGACGGACATAATGATATAAGGGTTTCTTGTTTCGCTATATAGCCTTGAAAATAAAATACAATTTTGACATATTAATAATAGCTATTCATATAGCTATTCATATTAACTATTCATAACTGTAGTAGTCGTTGTATTATTTAAGTTTGCGGCAGGTAATGACAGGCCTGTGGTTAAAAAAAGGAATTCCAGCAAAGAACACAGACGAAGTCATTTTCCTGAAAACGTCAATCATGTGGTTGAGGAGTATATAGAAATTAAATAATTTTTTTTAATCGTTTAACTTACCCACAACTTACATTTATTGAGTACAGGAGAGTAGTATGGGAAGTAAAATACTCTGAAATTATTTCATTTCCTCCCGCAAATGTAAATGTCAAATCTATAGGTCGAAAATTGTAGTTTCAGCCGCCACAAAAGTCGAAGCAGCCTGCATAAACTTTCACCTATTCTATTTCTAGCTGAGTTATTGAGGTTTGAAATTACAAACTTTGAAAAAGACTGTTCTTCATTTGAGCGCGATTGACTCCCCACACCCGGCATCGATTTTAAAAACTGATAACAAAATATTTGTATAAAAATTATGATTATGTCCATTGCCAGGCTGCAATTATACTATTACTATATATAGTATATTAATGTGATACTTCGGCATAGTTTTATTAGTATTTATTGCCATAATCGTATATTAATATAGGGTAGAAAAGTCATACTTTCAAACAAAAATTAAGGATTATACTACTCTTATTAGACCAATAATTATGTATGGCAGTGAATGTTGGCCTTTAACAAAAGCAGATGAAGATAGATTTATTAAAATACTTTCAAGAACAAGAAAAAACTACAATTCCAATCCTTGATTTAAACTGTTAAACTTAAACCAATCAGTAAGACTCACAGCAACGAACATCAAAAAGGAAATCAATCGTAAAGTAAATTTCAAGACTCCTAAGAGTTTTACAATTATTGGAAAATCTTTGCAAATTTTAATTTAAAATACGATTTCTGATTATTGTCTATTTTTTTCGTTAGTCCATTAATTTAATGTAAAATTTATGGAAAACTGATACTTCTGAAAATCCCCCAGAAAACTCTTTAAAAAAAGGTCTGTATCCGAGAGAAAAGTCCTCCGTATATAGGTGTGTTACTTATATACCCATTTTAAGTTAGAATTAAGTCTTTACCGGCATTAGATGGAATCATTCTAAGAACGAAATCATATCACAATCGGAGTACTAACTCGTATATCTCTGAAACTAATAGTCATGTAGCAATAAAGAATGCGTCATCAAGTACATTGTATTGTGCAATTAATGATTAATATTCGCACAAAAGCGTCGATGCGTGAAAAACCTACACGTTGCGTCCTAGCTTTGCACGTGTAAGTAAAGATTTTATCTTTGACTCCACGCATTGACACGGGACGCGCCAATGCGTGAAGTCAAAGATATTCGAAAACGATCGCGGCCCACTCTTACGAGCAGAGAGCGGGCTGCACGCGTCTTCCAATCAACATCTTTGGGAATAGTCAACGCATATAATTTTACTTACTTAAAAGCTGGCTTTCAATTAATATCAATTTATAAATTTGTTAAGAAAAACTACGGTATACTGTAGGGAAATTTGATGTATACATATAAGTTGGAGAAAACCAGTGTAAAATTTAATGTGTTAAGGATTTAGGCAGTTTTGCACAAAATATACCCTAGAAAATTGTGTTTAAAAACTATGTTTTCACTTCAAGCAGTGAAATCTTTTGTAGATTTTATATAATGCATACACATATGTTGTTGCGGATAATATTATAAAGTTTTTAAAAAAAACAACGTTGGTGTACATTGTTTCCATGTATCTACATAGATTTAAGTGGCCCGCATTTGACATTCATCGTCGCAGGGCGGATAATTTCCAGAACATTTTCACATATTATATGCCTAAATTTTCCTCCCGAATCAGTTTATCCATTAAGGAAAACAGAAATATAATCCGTTCAAAAGTTACTGAGAAAATTTCATATATAAAGAACGATAGCTGCAACGTGGAACCTTATAAAATGTATTAATTTTCAACTCAAGGATTGGAGTTTCTTCTTTTAAACATTGCATATACTAGCATTACACAGTTTAATTATCTCACACGAATTTGTGTACTTTTTCCATGCAAGGGTTCCGTAGCACTACACAAAATTAAACTTATAAATTTGTATTTCTCAAAGACACTGTGAAAAACAAAGTTAGAGGGGAAGGAGGACACACTTTTTAAAACTTTAGAAGCGCATATCTCAACAACAATTGGCTACTGAATAAAAAAGTTATTTCGGGACCTCTGAAAAATGATAATTTTTAGGACCTATCTAACGATACACCAAACAGCTATGTGCACTGGATTTTTTTCATTTCTCAGTTAGACGTGGAATGCCATTCCTAACATTTTTTTTCTCATAATTCCACTATCTCATTGTATAGCGATTTATAGAAGACACCTATCATGTAAATTTCATCTATATAGAAATGGCTATGACCTACAGATAGACAAGCTGACAGACAGACGGACAGGACGAAACTATAAGGTCCCGGTTCCGTTTTTGCCATTTGGCTACGGAAGCCTAAAAACAGAGTCGCAAGAAATTAGCCCCATTTATCTGATATTGTTAGCACCATGTCATAGAACATGGTGAAAAGGTACACAGGAAGTTAACGTGCCACTTGTTTCAAATTATTTTCCTTTCAATTTGTTTTTCATCACCTAATTTGGTCATCAGCTAGTGCGATCATCAGCTCTATGACCAAACGATCTTAACACAATTTTATGTTTAACATCACGTTTCCCTCGATAGTTGCAAAATTGACATAAACAAAATAGGTATAACGTAATCATTGAATTCTGTTATAAATCATTTGATTAAATATTTTAAAGCGTGTCTTCCTCGGACCATCCATTGGATTACATGAAAGCCATTTATTTAAATACTATAGGAAAGCTACAAGTGTACAGAAAGTGTCAACAAAATAGGCATATATATATATATATATATATATATATGTATATATATATATATATATATATATATATATATATATATATATGTATATATATCTTCACCAGTATAAAACTATTAGTCTCCCTCACACTCGGGTAGTCGTATTGTTTCCAGGGTTGCCATATATTTCTACTACTATATCTAAAACTACCAGTGATTTAAGCAAAAAAAAATAGTTTGACCCAACAAAAGGTTTTTTTGAACTCAAAAAACATTCAGATTAATAAAAATAAATAAAAAAGTTGTCTTCTTTTGCCAAAATACAAAGTGAACTTTTTAATAAAATTTATTAACTTATTAAATAATTATAAGTAATTTAATATAAAAACAGTCTTATGTTAATAACATTTATTCAAATTACTAAAAGCTAATACTAATATTTGGCAAAATAAATTTGTCCTGCAATAATTAATCTTATTTAATTTCAACTCGAAGCTTAACTTTCGTAGATTGACAATGACAATAATGTTTAATTTATTATATTCACGTTTTTATTTAGTTATTTTAATAAATTGAAGTTGAATTCTAACTCTTCGCAATTTATTTGAATTTAAATTTATGCCTTGATTTGATCCGAAATCATGCCATTCCGGTCTTTCCATTTATCAATCTGGCAAAATGTAATGCAGCTATGGCATGTATAGGTTCACGAAAAATGCCAATAAAGACAATTTTAAAGAATTACCATAATTTTTTACATATCCCAAATTCCGGGACAATTCCGGAAATCCCGGACATCTGACAACCCCTAATTGTTTCACATGGCGTTGTAACTCACGACCGCTTCCAATGGGCGCTGTAAGTAACTGATTCTAACATGTGTGACTGCACACGATTTACTATGAAAGTTTATTGTAGTCATAAGGTATGAGTGGGGTCTTTCTAGGATTATTTACATTTTTGTCGAAAATTACAAAATGGGCCGAGCTAAATTTCCAAATAAAAAAAATATTTGAAAAAAATGACGATGGTCTCAAACGAGTCATCCCAATGATTTCATTACTTATTTACTTATATGTTGAAGAAGCCTATGTAATATGAATTCTTTAAACATATTAATTTATATATATGCGCATGGCGTCATTTCTACTCATCAAGTCTTCGTCGGAAAGTAACAAATGATGATGAAACATGTATCGACATTCTTTAGTCTTTATAAAGACAAACAGGTTTGTATGGAAAACAAGATAGTAATAGCTGCGTTTAAGTTATATGTAGACTTTTGCGTAATTGTCGTAGCAACATTTTATTTTTGGATTCCTCTCCAAAATATGAGACGAAAATAATCCATTATCTTTTTTTGTTTTGGACCTTTCTTACCAAGAAATAATTTATTACTCGATAACAAAATATTTTTACTTTTTAAATTTATTTCAATGATTACATTGAAACATGTCATTGTCATAAACAAAACCTACATAAAAAAACTTAAAAAAAATTAAATTACCAGTATAATCGAATAGCTCCTATAGCTCAATATTCATAACCAAATTAGTGGTTCGCTTCGTCACGTTGTATGACTTTGTTAGCACCGCACAGCGCCCGGTGTAGATGCGCTGCAGGGAGCCTAACTAACCCTTGCATTAACATTGAAATTAATATGTATCTCGGGAACGGGATAATATACGAAAAAGTAAATTATTGGTTTTAATGCTCTTATTGTACTCAAAAATCCAAAATTCTATGAGTGCAAGCATATAACTAATAAGTAAATACCTTTGTTTACGCTTTCACTCTAATGTCTGCTATTCAATATATTAATAGCAGTAATAGTGTAAAATTAAAGAATTCAAAACGTTCCTTCATTCAAGATAATGTAGTTCTCAAAATTACAGCTCTGGAAAAGATATCTTTGAAGGCTTAGATTAAAACAAAAAGGGGAATATATGCTTTCCCGGCACGCGGTCCGCGTAAACCAGGTCCAATGGACCTGGTTGTGTTTTGTATAATTCAGTCCTACGTAGACCGACGGTTCGCATGGACCTGGGGTTCTTGAAATTAAAATTGCCCATATTTTCAGCCAAATCGATCCAAAAATGCCTCCTAATGCTTTTACCACATTCATTAAACAAAATCAGGATACATGGAGTTACTTTTCATGCGTAATTATATAAAACTATAACAAATTTTCAAAAACATATTTTCTTTTATTACCGTCATGTTTGAATGACAGCAGCTTGCGCAAGCGCCGCACCATGAGAAGCTATATTACTAGCAGTGCGTTCAGTGCAAATTGTCATTTTGCTGTAATACCTTGATTCACTCGTGCTACAGTCACAATGCATCGCTTTGTGTCTTTCGGTTCATTTTACATATAGGCAATTTGTGATTGCAGCTTTAAGGGTTTGTGTGCGTATAATTGTACCAATGCCCGTTGTGTATCTATATAAAGTAAGAGATACACTCTTATCATATCTTCCCTTTTTTGTTTTGGTCTAAGTTTGAAGGTCTGTTTCTAACTCACGGCGGATCAAAATATAGCTGAGATCTGTTAGGACTAAAAACAGCCGAATATTGATTAAATGGCCTTTGCATGATTATGGCATTGAAAATAATCACGCAATTTTAAAGTGACCTCGTCATCATGACTCTTTACCTTTATTTTGTATCAATTTTCCTTTAGAAGTATAAATGACCAGCGGCCTGCTCGGCTTCGCACGGAAATGCAAATTGTTTTCTATACTATTACATCTTTATACACCACGTTACAAAGTGTTAAGCCCCGGTTTCGCATGGGTGTTGTTGCTGTTGTGATGGTGCAATGGTCAAAGCGGGAAAGCCCGCCACTTATAATTTTTTCCTAGTAAACATCGTTATAACTTTTAATCATTTTGTTATAAAACTTTTCGTTACTAAACTACTAACTAATAAACTTTATTTATTGAAGCTTTTATTTCCTTACACTCTATTTAAATGTTACAGTAAATTTACATCTTATATTATATATTATTTTGTTTAAGTTAGTATAATTAAGAAAATTGCATTAAAAGTTTTAGGTACCTATATGTTAGTTTTTTTATTTATGCGTTACCTTACGGACCGCCTAAAATAGTGTAAGCCTCCTCCAATGCTTTCCAGTCTTCTCTTTCACTTGCTAGTATGAGCTACATATTTCCAGATATTTTTTTTAACAATGAAGCCGACTACTTTTTCTCCTTGACTTTTTCCATAAAG
This sequence comes from Druceiella hillmani, assembly GCA_039881145.1. Taxonomy (NCBI): domain Eukaryota; kingdom Metazoa; phylum Arthropoda; class Insecta; order Lepidoptera; family Hepialidae; genus Druceiella; species Druceiella hillmani. The sequence goes on along the minus strand of JAYKKI010000045.1, from coordinate 7,231,713 downwards.
GTACAGTAAGTAGTCTCCTCCATCTTCTGTTTTGTATCTATCTCTTTTTTAATAACTTCAGAATTTTTATGATACCCCATTCTATAGTTTACGTGAGTTTTTCTAGTTTTCTTACTCTTGTTTCGTTGGCTAGTCATAAAACATTAAATGTATAATATTTAGTGTTATTCAAGGGATGGTAATCTAGTGTCCACGTGGTGAATAACTAAACACCGTTTTGGGACTCATAGGTTTTGAGTAAGTAAACTAATAAGTATTTAACTAACTAACGAACTAACTTACAAAACTATCTAAGAAATGAAAATTCGAACACCGGAAGCGCTGTTTATATTTTAATGTACCTGTTTTAATATAAATTAAATAGTATTTATACCCCCCACCAGTCTAGCCCAGCTCGACTCCAAGTCATGAGATCCTCTAATGATCTATGTCCTTGATGACCAGCGGCCGGGAATCGAACCCGGGACTACGCAGTGCGACGTCAAAGGCCGTAAACCTGATCACAGGTTATAAATACTATTTAATTTATATTAAAACAGGTTCAATAAAACTAACTAATTTAAACAATACAAAAAATATTAATAAACAACTAATTATTTAACTACTAAACTATTATTAAGAAAACTAAATTATTCGTTAGAACTATTACTAAGAAAACTAAACTATTACTAAGAAAACTAAATTATTCGTTAGAACTATTACTAAGAAAACTAAACTATTACTAAGAAAACTAAATTATTCGTTAGAACTATTACTAAGAAAACTAAACTATTACTAAGAAAACTAAATTATTCGTTAGAACTATTACTAAGAAAACTAAACTATTACTAAGAAAACTAAATTATTCGTTAGAAAACACGAGAGAAATTTAATCTATAGAAGATGAGGAAAATCATTATAATTTAGCTTTAGAAAAATGAAATGAAAAATTATTTTTCTTTCATACATTAAAACATTTATTATGAATTGTATTTATTATGTCCACATACCGCACATCTTTTTGAGAGGAATAATATTACCTGATCTTGTTACCATGCATCTCCAAAATTTAAGCAGCGCACGCCAAGATACCTCTCCGACGAATGATCTTTTCCAACTTCATCGACATTTATAGTCACAGGTTGGATAATTTACCAAAACATTCATAAATTATAAATTTAAACCATCCTTGTGAATCAACTACCCACTAATAAACCGGAATAAAATCCGTTCAGTTGTTATGGAAAAAATCGAGTTTGTGAGAACGCGGTAGGGGATTTTGTTTATTTGTGTTTGCATATTCACCTGAAAAAACCCATAAGTATTGTTTACGAAACCTTACATTATTATCTTTCAGATATTCTTCAACTTTATGCGTCTATGTATTTGTGGATAGCCCACGTTTTTTACATTAATTTCTTCGATATTGATATTTATTGCCAGTGTTATCCTATATGTAATTATATATATATATATATATATATATATATATATATATATATATATATAATAAAATTGTAACAGAGTAAATTATGTACATGAAAAATGTTTAAAAAGAGTGATTGATTTAACGTAGAGAATGATAAAACCTTTTTTAGAATTTTTATCTCTCTGTCTGTATCTTATTTTTTGCGTCAATCACGCAAAATCTATTGATCGGATTTTGATGTAGTGTAGTATGTTAATAGTTTATAACCAAAAGCAATATATAAGAGAGGAAATGTTTTTCTAATTACGAATTTCACTCGAGTGAAACCGTGGGGCACAGCTAGTATTTAATATGATTACACAATTTTAACATTCCATTCTTCGGCTTCATATTGACTCTTCTTTTTGATATAATATTCTCACCGCATATCTCCATTTTTTAATAAATAACGTAAACTTTTCTGCAAAGATTTCGAGATTATTTAATTTTGAAGACATTCAATAAACAAATGCCGATAGATGTACACTACTGAATTGTTACTTAGCCTAAATTTGTATTTCTTTTAATCTTTAAAAACAATTTAATTTGTTGTTTTTATTTAGAATATACTTTTGTATTCATAACGTTTAATAGCAAGTGCATGGTATTTATGAATCTTGCGGAAGCAAAGCTGAACTTCGTGACAATACAATTTCTTATTTCAAATGCATTCAATAAATACGTACTGCTGAATTGTTTCATAACTTAAAGTCTTTTTCAATTTAATGTAAACTTAACTTTTGCTCATTAATATTAAACATACAGTAGTATTCGCATATTTAAAATTCAATATAAACAACAAAACTTTGCTCTTAATCTTGCCGAAGCGAAATTGAAATGTGTACTAGTATAGAACAGCTTAAATGATTAGACTTTTGCATTGGTCCATTCATATTTCATGAAACGGATACAAAGTAAACTTATTCAACTAACTGAAGAGTGTTGAAACTGTAAATATTTATTAGCTGGTTAGCTACTGCATGGAAACAAAGAGATTCGACGAAGCGATCAAATCTTAAAGTCTGAACTGAAAGTTTGTTTCATTCTAATTTTAGTATACGACACGACATGGTAGAATAGTAAGACATTTCATAACAAGGTATGATTTAAAAGCCGCCGATCAAAGAGCACAGTTCTCGTATCGCATTCGTCGACGCCATAATAACACACGGCAAAGAGCTGTCAAGAGAGTATGTCTAAAATAGTTCCTTTGAACCTTCGGGGTTCAAAGGACCTACACCTGTACCTGTAATACCTGCAAACGCAAAGTGGCGCTTGAACACCGTTATTTTATTTTTGACACACCGTACACCGTCAGGCAGTGATCTATTTATGAGCCACTTGTTTTTTTGGATTATATTTATTTTAAATAGCAAAAAAGAAATCTTTACAAGATCATTAATATTACCCAAACCTCCAACTGCCTCTTATCGAATAGTAACTATTGAAATATTAATTGTAAATATTTATAAAATTCGATAGAGAAATAGACTGCAATAAGTACAAACGTTATGAATAAAAATATTTTAGGAGTCAGAGGGAAATTTTGATCTGTATAAATATGATGTAAATTTAAATTAAACAAGTTAACAGATGTGTAATGGACTTTGTAGCGAAATTTCTTGACTTTGATTTTCGAACTGTTTATTATTGATTTTATAGAACCGATTATTTTATAATAGGATTTGAAATTTACATGTCGTCTAACAGCCAAAATGTCTCTTTATCTTTCCTTATTATATTATATAACGAAACAGTTGCATATAAAAAAAATGCAATATTAATTGCAAATATTGCTGAAACATTAATTGTAAATATTTATAAAAAGAGAAATAGACTGTAATAATTACAAAAATTGCAAATAAAAACATTTTAGTAGTCAGAGGGAAATTTTGATCTGTATAAATATGATGTAAATTTAAATTAAATAAGTTAACAGATGTGTAATGGACTTTGTAGCGAAATTTCTTGACTTTGATTTTCGAACTGTTTATTATGGATTTTATAGAACCGATTATTTTATAATAAAATTACAAATTTACATGTCGTCTAACAGCCAAAATGTCTCTTTACCTTTCCTTATTGTATTATATAACGAAACAATTGCAAACCAAAAAAATGCAGTTAACATTAATCTTTAGCAGTTTTTTTATTATTTGAAACTTTAATTTTAGTATTAGAAAACTAATAATATTTAAAGTAATGAGTTATATAAAGTATCAAATATTTTTTTATCCATTAAAAATCAAGGAAAATCAATTTTCAAGGAAAAGCTTTCGATTTACAAAACAGTAGCCGCGTTAAATGTCACTTTTTTAAGAAATTATTTTTGCATATATGTTCAATATTCTATGTGTTTTAAAAACACTACAAATATTATCAATATCATGAGCATTTTTATTGCAAAAATATTTTTTTCCGCTCTATGTAATTTTTCAATCCATTTCCAGAGTATCAAATTTTAATAACTAAACCCAAACCGCTTATACTATTTAAAGCCCGACTGATATTAAATCGGGTGACGATGTAGTATGTTGATAAATCAAGGTCCTCCAGTACCGTCCAAGTCATTCGTAAGTCTCTTATGAGCCATTTCCTTATATACATATCAAAGTGAATTGAATTGAATTACTCGGAATTACAATCATCGTTTTGATAATAATCTCTCGTCAATCCATCTCAACAAATATGATTCGAACAATGTAGTACAGTTATATATGAATATTTGAAACTTTTAATAATAGAACGTCACAAAACTTTGTGACGGTATTCAAACGAGAGGGGATAACGCTACAAGAGTTATAGCCTAATGGTAATGTTTACCAAATTATAAAGTGTATATGAAAGTATGAAAACATCAAATTTAAACGGACAACGAATGACGAAATACTGTGATAGCTTAGTGATGTTATCTACATAAGGACGTGAAATTCAGTTACTATTACATTAAAATACGTTGGTTTACTATTACATTCAAGTACGTTGGTCTATAATATATCGATACTTTATCTTATTATTACAATAGACCAACGTATCTAAATACGTTGGTCTATTGTAATAATAAGATAAAGTATCGATAGGTCATTTGGAAGAGATTTCGAATCGAGTGATGCTGGAAAAACCTCATAATGACAACAGCGATAACAGGAACAAATACGCAAAAACGCTTTTAAATGTATACCTCGACAATAGGGTATTTGACTTATGTCGATATTTTTTGTAATTTTTTTTTAAACTGTAGAGTAGGTTTAAAAAACCTTGTGGTGAAAAAAATAATGCATATAATAAATAATTAATCGAAACTTCTAAATAGGAAAAACTGTTAATTTTTTTGTTCATTAAATTGAAAAAGTTATTATTAATTTAGTTTCCACACAAAAATATGAGAAAATTATAATACGCAATATATAACTTAAATTTTATTTAACGAGATACTTGAAATATTTGATGAACTCCCTTATAATGAATGCTAAATACTGGTCAGTGACGTCACAAGTCAATTGTATTTTGTATGGGGCGTTTTTGCGCGATTCGTAGTTCGTCAGTATTTAAGTCGTTATAACTTTGTAATGAAAAGTCATACATACGATATATTTTATTTTAACCGTTTTTAATGTTATTACTTTTTCTATTTTAGTAATAAAAATATAGTCAAATACCCTATTATACCGATATGAAATGTTTGTTTTCTTCACATATCACCTTTACGTTGTGCATAGCAAGCTATATATTTTTAAGTATTTTCTTCAGTCACTTTTTTCGTTATGTTTTACTTTTTTTTTTAATTAGATTTTATGACCGCAGTCCTATTTTCCTAGCTTTTCCTAGCTCTTACTCGCTAAGCTAATATAAATCTTTTGATTACAAAAATTAAATGACTAGTTTAGATTATAGGTACAAAGTAACAAAAAAAATTGTAGATTATCAACCCTCTATGAAGTGCCATAGTAACCGAATAGACGGGATAAGCGTGGGTCGAAACACGTAGTATGCTGTAATTGGAGAGTAGGATTCCATAGTTATCGATATCTTTAAAATTGACAAATTTATCCGAAATTATTTTTTTTTAATTTTATTAGTAAAATGGTAGCATTCAGAGTTGTTTCACATTTTGCAAACTCATGATAGAAAAATTAGCGAGAATGGACACAACGGACGTCATGTCGAAGCTTAATATTGCACAAAGGAACCTTAAAAATGAAAAATGATAAAAGAACTTTAAACTTCCCTTTAAAAGACCTTTCGGACGATAGTCCACACAATGAGGTAAGTTACAAAAAAATTTTTTTTAACGAAACGTTAAAATTTATGCGGCCACTTTATATGTTTTTGTAATGTTGCCATAACATTGGATAAATTTTTTTTATTGTTGAACTTGTAAAATATTTGTATTCTCGTGTTCATAAAGTACTAACCATGAGTGAGACGCACTCCGGTTTGCCCCCCGCCATATGAATGTGCGCAATCAATTTAAGATTTTTACGAGAGAAGGAAATAGATTATTAAATTAATTCATTCCAAGAAAACGTAATTAGATTATTTCCAAGAAAACGTATTATAATAACCAATCGGTTCTAAAGTACAGTCCAAAGAAGATCGTTGGACTAATTTTTGGAAAAATCCGATTTTATGATTTTTTTTCTACTTTTTTCAGTATTTTGTTTATGTTTTTTTCAGTAACCTAAATTGATGGGTAAGGAAGAAATTAATGAAACAACTGGAGGTATTTTTAAAACAACTACAAGAAAGCAAATTTTATCCTAATCAGTCTAATGATTTAAGCGCTGGACTTGGCTATGGATATAAAGACATTCCCTATATGTAAAAAGGGGAATATTTCTAATTTCAAATATTTCACGAATCTATTTTTCGAGTTAAAAAGAAAATCACCAAACTCCTTGCACTTAAGCAAAATCTATCTTTAATGCGGCAAAAACACATTTCAAAGCCTCTAAAGGAGATAGCTTACATCTATGCTACATGGACGCGGTTTCTAAGCGACATGATCATAATGAGACCACCCGCCGACAACACGTGACTAACTTCAAGCTCGGCACGATATTACTTCCGTCATGTCGTCTAATCGCATGGTTTCCGCATGATTGGTTCATGACAGCGCATAGACAAGATAAACAGGATATGACATAGCTACGAGCTATTTACCCACTAATCAGGATGGAGCCGGCAAATGAAAAAGAATGGAAAATTTTCTGATAATTTTGCTGTAATAAAAGTCATGTCCAAAAAGATTCTTAGTGATGAGCAAGCCTAAATATATAAATGTTTCCCTCCGTGGTCCAGTGTCAACATTTTTTTCTTTTGCTTTCCTTATCTTCTGGATCCTTCCTGTCTTCTAATTTAGACGTATCTGTCTTCTATATTTTACAACAATGTAATTAATCCAGGAAAATGGCTTAATTGAGGAAATTGCTAAGGATTCCGTACCTCAAAATAAATATGGAACCCTTATAAGATCACTCAAGCGTCCCTTTGTCACAATAGTTTTTCTCAGAAACCACACGTGTCTCAAAAACTAACACTCAAAATATTTGTGAAAAGAGGGGGTGAGAGGCGTATAATTGATCCATATGTGGTAAATCCCACCACCACATATGAAATTTTTTTCGAGAACCTATATGTAATGGTGGGATTATTTAAAAAGGCTAGTTCAAAAAGGTCTAAACATTTGTTTTTCTTACTTTGAATAGAATATCTTAAGATGTATACTGTTATTGATAAAATATAACGATTAGACCAGATATTATAGTTTTTTTTTAAATATACGTGATAATGTGGACGTAGCCCCCACTTAATTATATTAAACATTATTAAGTATATATCGCACCACGAAGTTCATATTAGGGATGAATTATGATAAATAAAGTAATTTCGAGCGGAAGAAATCGGTGTGAATATTAAGTAACCCATTACGAGTACCAAGAAGGCAATTTGAATGCATGCTACGGTACAAAAACAGTAATTTAGACCATAATTACATTTAAATACCTTATTTACATTGTAGGTTCTTGTCATTTATAAGTGAGTTAAATTACGGATTTAATTGGAACAGGTATATAAAAACAATATTGAAATATGCGAAATTAACATGTTGATTACGTATTTTTTAAAAGGGTCCTATGTAGGATACATGAGAAACTGTTATTGTAGGCTGTTTAATGAGAAACTGTTATTGAAATCTGGTATATAAAGGTGGTGATTACGTATTTTTGACAAGGATCCTATGTAGAATACATGAAAAACTGTTATTACAGGCTGCTTAATGAGAAACTGTTATTGAAATCTGGGAAATGAACGTGGTGATTACGTATTTTTGACAAGGATCCTATGTAGGATACATGAGACATTGTGATTGTAGGCTGTTTAATAAGAAACTATTATTGAAATCTGGGATATGAACGTGGTGATTACGTATTTTTGATAAGGATCCTATGTAGGATACATGAGAAACTGTTATTGTAGGCTGTTTAATGAGAAACTGTTATTGCGTCAGTAAGAGCTACTCATTAAGTGATGTATTCATTATTAACATTAATTTTCATTTTGTTTTTAAACAAAACGCTATAAACTGAATTAAACCAAAGAGGAAAGGGGACTTCAAAAATGAACTTTTTTATGAAACACTGGAAGTTTAAATGTATTTAGTGTTTGCATAGTGGTCGACATTCGACCATAATTCATAAAATTTTTAAGTTTGAACATTAATGAAATTCTTTTGTCAAAGAGTATAATTCTATAATCAACGCATATAATTTTTTTTAAATTTTGTCCTATTATGTCAGCTGAGAGCGTGTACAAATACATCATTACCGTGTGTTGCTTACCTTAATTCCCTTCAATATCTATGAAATTTGAAATTTAATGTTAGTAACAGTCCACAATTAAATGAAACTACGCGATGTAGTATTATTTCTACTTTCTTTAATTTCTTTAACCACGACCTAGGTTTCGTTGTATTACAACATCTTCAGGTGGGATATAAGCAAAGATAATACCCCACCTGAAGATGTTGTAATACAACGAAACCTAGGTCGTGGTTAAAGAAATTAAAGAAAGTAGAAATAATACTACATCGCGTAGTTTCATTTAATTGTGAATAATTAATTTCTACAAAATTAACGCCAAATATATTCAATGTTAGTAACAGTTAAAAAAAATACAATTACAGCTTGTAGTTGTATTTATTTTTTGATACAACGTCAATTTTAATTTTTTCATGTCATGATCGAATCAAATAAACGCTATTAAAAATGCCACTTGACGTTCATAGAAGTATAACATACATTGGAAATTTTAAAAAATGTACTTTACTCACTTTGTTGAAAACACTAATAGATAGGTAAGAGTAAGTCAATTCAAAAACACTTTTATTTTAATTTAACTAAAAATAAAAGAGCTTTTTCCTTGGTTTTACGAATATTCTCAATTTTTTTTATACTGAACTCACTGATATCTTATTCTACCTCAGCAAATATATGAAAGCTTAAAGCGATTCGACGCGCAGTTTTTAAACCTCGCTAATGCAGGTAATGCGCGCCCTTCCTTTTTTCTCTTTAATAACGTATCACCAAGATGTTAAAAATTTTGACGCATTTTAGACAAAAGCATTTCCTAATTTTTTTAATAAAAATATTCATTTTACAATCGTTTAAATATTAATATTCTTTTACGAAATAAAGGTTGCGTTTGAAGCAATTTTTTAAAACCATCCATCGTATACAAATTGTGGTTTAGACAATAATCGATTTGAAACGACTTTATTATGAACGTGGTTAATATATATGATAAATAGATGATTTCCAGGTATATTATTATGAAGTGAATTTCCTATTATGAATTTCCCATTTTAGACAAAAACATTTCCTAATTTTTTTAATTAAAATATTCATTTTAATACTTTAAATGTTAACATTCTTTTACGAAATAAATACTGTGTTCAAATCAGATCACTTTCATCATATACAAGTGTGTGCAGCCATCCTTCACCATATACAAATTTTGGTTTAAACAATAATCGATTTAAAACGACTTTATTATCAACGTGGTTAATATATATTTGATAAATAAATGATTTCGTGGTATATTGCAGTGAAGTGAATTTCCTATTTCCGTTAAAACTCTAATGAAAAATGTAAATTGCCTGGTGTTTAAGCATACCATAAAGCATTATGCTAACCACAGATGTCCATCTCATCTAGATTCGATATTCTTAGTAGTAAAAATAATAGGAAGAGTTATAATATAAATTAAAAATGTCTAATAAGTTAAAAGAGTCTCTCCACTTTCGTAGTATATCCACGTGACCCATTGACGTGGATGTAACTGGACTATGAAAGTGGCGAGACTCTTTCAATTTAAATTTTCTCCGATCCAAGCCTTTCATTTGCGGGACGTTTATAATCTTAAATTTTCTCCGATCCAAGCTTTTCGTTTGCGGAACGTTTATAATCTTAAATTGACTCCGATCCAGGCCTTTCGTTTGCGGGACGTTTATAATCTTACATTTTCTCCGATCCAGGCCTTTCGTTTGCGGGACGCTTATAATCTTAAATTTTCTCCGATCCAGGCCTTTCGTTTGCGGAACGTTTATAATCTTAAATTTACTCCGATCCAGGCCTTTCGTTTGCGGGACGCTTATAATCTTAAATTTTCTCCTATCCAAGCCTTTCGTTTGTAGGACGATTATGATGGATCTACCGGAAATGAGAGATCAAAGGTAGACTCAAATAATTATTTGACCTAAATTATTCATTAAAGTGGAAACGGAAATTAAGTTCACCAAATTGATGTATGAATAATGTCAAATATCGAATTTGAGCTACGCAAAATTGGTGAATACTTAATTAGGCGTCAGAAGTCGATTAACTTAAGTAAATTTGAAAAACTCAAATCATACGTCAACTGCGAAACTGCAGTAAAGTTTATGACAAAAATTAGGTTTTTAGTAGGTGGATAGTATTTATACATAATAAAAATACATCAACCATAATACTAATCCAATTAATTTATTGCAATAATATATTGAATAGAGTTCACATTACAATGAAAAAAATATTAAAAAACTTCCTTAGTAGACAGAATCTTGTAATCTGTACACAAGTCAAAAAAAATTTAACATTTTCAAAAATCGACTTTAATCTAAAGTCTATTGCATTTTTTAAACAGAAATTTTTATCAAACAGGTGACTTTCAAAAATAATAACTTCCGTTTCTAAACATGGAAGAAGATATAAAATTCCGGTATTTTGCCGACCTCTGAGAGCCCTACCTTCATTTTATGTGCAAGTTGTATGAGTTGTATTTGTCATCGCTATTTGTCACACCTTGTCAAAAATTATATGAAGATATAAACACTCCTCTTATCATGTTAAAATAAATGGATTAACAAAATTTGTTTTTACACGCACCTTCATTTTCTGGCCATGAATCGATAACACTTTACATGTTTCTACTATTAGACACCATTAGCTTTACATCTATTTATTTTTTGCTGTGAAACATTATTACGTGTCAATTCGATGTAGAATAATACATTGGGACAGATTCATGTACAAAATTATGTCAAATAATAACAGTGAACAGAAAATAAGCAACAGTTTCGTCACAAGCTCCTGTCAAATACCGCAACTGACGTGTTTCCTAATTTGAGGTTTTGATCTCAAATAATTAATTAAATTTTTCCAAAATAATTATTAAATATGAATGGTTATAAACCACTGTCGTATCCAAGGTAAAGTCCAAACAAACAAAGATGAATATGTCATTTTCTTGCAGCTTAGCGTGGTAGCGTTAACAGTACTATGTTATTGTTTCTGTATATAGTTGAGCCTCTACAATCGTTCCCTATACACTGGTATATTCATTCATCCAAACAGCACTTTCGACCTGCAAACAGTCGCTTCCGTGAAATTTTCATATTACTACTCGTCGACGTATGAAAGTGGGGGGGGGGGGTGAGGCTAATGTAAATATCAATGTGAATGATGGACTTAATGCATATACAAATTATTATAAAAGCTAAAAATGTAGTTTTAATATGACAACGTCAACAAGATAAATTATTGTAATATTATTTGATAGATCAGTGTAAGATCTCTAATACTCCTCGTCAGAATAGCAACACACGCGGTGATGAAGCGGGAGAGGAGACGGTGCGAAACATTTTTGCGAGCGCGCACCTATTCACTGTTGCTCGTCGTGTGCGATGGTTTTCGAATATTAAACAGTCTCCTATTTAAAATAATGTGTCAATCTAAAAGACAAATTCGTTTCTATTAAAGTTACTTTATTTATACTTGAGTATGGCTCTACAGGAGCACTTGAATGTATATATATATATATATATATATATATATATATATATATATATATATATATATTTATATATATATATATATATATATTTATATATATATATATATATATATATATATATATATATATATATATATGTTTTGACGGAAATATTATCTTCAATAAAGCATGAAAATAGCAAATATTTTAGCTACATAATTATATATCACAGTTGAGAAAAATGTATACGCAATATAATGGACCTTTTTCTAGATTTTTGCTTATACTAGCCCAAACAAGATAACGTATTCTAACACCCATGATGTATAGCCAGAATTATTTACAAATTTATTAGATTAATAACAAATTGTTAAAACCCTTAGCCACAGCTCCTGGGCATCACTTGATAAGACGCAGATCGTATTTCTGTGACCAGTTAGCGCGTACTATGCATTTATGTATACGCGACCATAATTAATACGGCATAAGCTCGCGTATAATAGATTACTATGATCATAAAGCTCAATAAATAACGAGATTATGAGGCATTCTGGGCGGGTTAGTGGTGCCATAAAATGCACAAATTGCCCTTATCTTGCCATTATCATCCGACCAGACCGCCCGCCCTCAATAACTCAGCGAGGGTACTCTCCTATGGCAAGGCGTGCTGTTAATGTCGCCTGTAGATGACGGCGGTAGCGTGTCGTATGTAGTTGTACGGTATGAATATGTGACGATTATGCATGTACTATATTGAAAATTGACTACCTTCTACTGGACGCAAGTGGACTAAAGGTAATTGCTTGGTTTTCTGCAGTCAACCTGATTCTATTTCACTTTATATCTAAAAGGAAACCAGTAAAAGTCCATATAGTGTTGGGCTCAAGTATTACAAGAATAAAAATGGCGCTTCGAAATACAGGAAATGAAAAAATAAGATCCTTAAACTTTTATTTCAAACGTCAATCAAAGAGGAAATCTTATATTTTATAACTAAAAGTTAGATTATTTTACACAATAGTTTTTATATGCTTTCTATATAGAACTCTTTGGATTAGCAATATGAAAAAATTCAGATTGTTTCTTCTGGTTTTATTCTTCATACATATATCAAGAAACTCGCAGGTCCGACAGGATCATTGAAATAAATAAAATAAAGCTCGAAAAGAGCGAGACAGACATTCATTTTGACAATAGAACAAATGTCAATTGCAGTTTACGGATTTATTTTTAATTAATTTAGGCAATGGCTACAAATAAATAAAGTAATATGTATTCATTAATTTTTGTAATCGTTTCTAAAAAGATATGATGTTTTTCGTTAGATTTTTATTTCTATTTCTTATTAACAATTATTGATATATTAAAAATATAATATATGCATGTTTAAGAAAAACCCTTTTTTTCATTTTGTGTTAGGGTTACAAATTATATTTTATTTTTGAGCCTTTCCTAAATGTCAATCACTGAATGGTTTGCTTTTTTTATGTTTTCTAGAAAATACCATTTTATAGTAATTATTTTCTGTTTATGTAAGGCCAGGCTCATTTTCGCCTGAACTGTATTTTTAAAATAAACTTTAAATCAATTTCTAGTTTTTGCTTGTAATTTTAAATTAAGAAGTTTTACATATAGATGGGACCCCTCCCCTTTTTATGGCAATATTCTAGAGCTATCTGACTTAAAATTCTTGAAAAAAATAGTTGTAGAATCCTTATAATTTACTGTTTTGATGAAAAAGGTAATTCAAATGAAAAAGAAAATCGAGTTATTTCTTTTCCCTCAAAAATTTTCATGATATTCTTGTGTGTTAACTATTAAGATTAGGTTTAATAGGGTTTTTCATTATGCCTAATTTCGACCTTATAAATCAAATTGTTTCTGAGAAAAATGACTGTGATAAACGGCCATATGGACAGATGGGCATTTGAGGGATCTTATAAGGACTCAGCTTTTTTCCTTTTATGTTACAGAAGGCTAAAACATTGACAATTTTCTATCATTGACAAAATTAATGAATTTTGCTCTTTTCGAGTTTTACGTGGCTTTTTTCGTCCTGTCAGTTTAATGGATTAGTATATTACGTCTGTGTCATACAAAATTTACGCTTTGTTTCATTTTAATGGTTCGAAAGAGTTCTGTAAAAATAGCATTTAACATACATATAGAATATAAGATTTCTCATTTGTCTGATTGATGATTTAAAAAAATTTCAGTGGCACTAATTTTTTCATTTTCTTTCTCCAAAATTACAACTTTATGCTTGTCATACAGGCCATATGAACCTTTGCTTCTCTCCTTTCGATCCATGGTTTCTGAGTTTCAGAAATGAATGAACGTTTTATTAGTTTTTCATTCCAGCGGTGTATATTATTTTATTGTTACAAAACACTAATATAATTTTAAGAAAGCCACTTGTGGAATAATGTATGGTTTAAATATTGCCAAAGTTAATGAACCGTGATTTTTTTTTATTTTTAATAAAACATTAGTACGTTTTCAACTTCATTTGCCATAATAAAAACGAAAAAAAATTTATTTTACCTCCATAGTCTATTAAATATATTATTTAAAATTTCTTCGCATTCAGTTCACATATGACATTTTTGTTGTTATTTTTCCATCTATTTATTACTGACTTCATCTAAACAGACAGTAAATAAAAAATTACTTGATAAATCAAATAACTTATTTAATTATAAAACTTATATAATCAAAATTTCATTCCATGGTAAAATTCAAATTATATTTCATCCAGTATCCTAGGCATTAACATTTTCTAATAAATGTCATATTCATATTTCTAATAAATGTCATATTCATATTTCTAATAAATGTCATATTCATACATATCATTTTTGTGCCCATAACCAGCATATTTGATTTTTATTGATCCTATCAAAATTGTATGAAAAATGTCATTTATCATATATCCAATCCCATGTTATAATAGCTTCTATGAATTCCATAACTTTATTTCAAATATAAAATAAGTCAACGTTTTTTTGGCTTTTTTCAATCATATACTCGCTGCTAGCTCTCCTCTCTTGACATCAATAAATACTATCAAAAATGGTTAAAGCTTCATGAACTTATACTTATATGTACGAGTATATTGCGATATATTAAAATATACAAATCACGATAGGCACTATGGTGATATAGACATAAACTCGAATTTATTTTTGTAAACACAAATCACGATATGGCATTTATCGTGATCTGTAAAATGTAATATACCAAAATGCATCACGATATGCATTCATGATATATCACAATAAACGTCAAAATAAACTCGAGAGGGCATAAATCGTTTTCGAGTCATTTTTGTTCAAAATTTAGATCTCGAATTGCGGTCTGTCGTCTTTATCTCCTTTTTAGATCGCAATGTATCTATGAGTAGATATACCGTAATCTAAAAAATCAGATAGAAACTTGCTTGTTTATAGATGTAAATATTATATTTCAATACAGAATTAACGCGTAATTAATTCCTTTCCAAATCCTAGTTTGGGACGTTGACAAGAACGTATATAGTTACTAAACAGGAATATTCGATATCAACAAAAACACATAAATTAGAGATTAGCGTGCAATAATAAACAAACTAATAATACTTAAAATAAAACATTTCAATAATCAATTCGACCACCGAATTAACAAAAAATTTTAAAAAACAATTAACGACCCACACCTCGTAACAACAATGGTCAACATTCAAATGGTTCAGTTAATTCTATTTGCGTCCGTTGGCGGCGCTCTAATCTAAACAGGAAGGCGGAAGGCTACTTCCGTTGCCCGCATCCATTCATGCGTTGACAGACTTCCGCTCGTGCGCCCTATGCACAGTTGTGTCTACTTTACTAATGATATTGTGTGTGTTTCTTTTGTGCTTTTATATCCAATAACACAATCAGACCATAAACAAACTACATTTGAATATCGAGCAAGATATTCTACATATTCCTTACTCCATATTCAAATGCGTTTTGTTTATGATGTGATTGCGTTATTGCATATAAGAGCACAAACATTTTATGGCCGTTTATCCATAAAAGTATAAAGTAATATTTCTTTTAATTCATACATCGAATATATTGTCATCATACAGCATATATCATTTTAGAGGAAAAAAATTTACACACTTGTTTTTTTAAATAATTTCATTGCATTATTTTTGCAAATAAATGTAATGAGTTAATAAACTGTAATAAATACAATCTTAATATTAAAATAGTCTTTAAATAAATTAAAAAATCCAAACAAAAGGAAATAAATATTCTTGCAAATCTAAGGAAGTATTCGATATATTTAACGTTATACTTTTTTCTTTATTTAAAAACACCCGCCGGCGAGCGATAAAATTTCTAATTTTGTTGCAACCATAAAATATTAAACTTTTACAGAGTTTTACTATTAATTAAATTCCCAAAGACAATTTGGGAATGAAATTTAAACAAAGACAAATTAAAAATAGGTAATATTTGACCAAAAAAAAGTGCTGATCGTATGAATAGGATGAACCCGATATTTCTAAAAAGTGTTGATCGTATGAATAGGATGAACCCGATATTTCCAAAAAGTGTTGATCGTATGAATAGGATGAACCCGATATTTCTAAAAAGTGTTGATCGTATGAATAGGATGAACCCGATATTTCTAAAAAGTGTTGATCGTATGAATAGGATGAACCCGATATTTCTAAAAAGTGTTGATCGTATGAATAGGATGAACCCGATATTTCTAAAAAGTGTTGATCGTATGAATAGGATGAACCCGATATTTCTAATTAAGTGAACGCTTATAAAACAAATAATAACAAACTAATGGGACTAAAGCATTATGATTTTTATAGAATGTTATCTTAAGTACCAGCATACTGCATATTTCATATAGCTAAGAGGTAGGCTGTCCGCACATATACAGGCTATTGGTTTATAGTATTAATATATATGTTTATGTTTATATATGTACACATATATATTAATTGTATTTACACATATATATTTATTGTGTAATTTTTTTTCTAAGTTCCTCTCTATAATATAAAACAAAAATAATCTATAACATTTTATTTATTTGAGCCTTTATTACGGAAAAATACTTATGCAAATGTTTGTTTGTTTGTTTGTTACAAAATAACTCTCTAACAAGTCAACAAATGGTTACAAATTTAAATATACAAATATTACATTTATAATTATGTTTTAACGCTTTTCTAATACAAAATTGATATAGGTATTGGTTTAATTTTTTTCTAGGTTCCCTTCGATAATATAAAACGAAAATAATCAATAATATTTTTTTTTATTTGAGCCTTTATTACGGAAAAATACTTATGCAAATGTTTGTTTGTTTATTACAAAATAACTCTAACAAGTCAACAAATGATTACAAATTTGATTATACACATATTACTTTTGTAATTATGTTTTAACTCTTTTGTAATACAATTGGTATAGAGATTCAGTCTTCTTTTTCCCAAATATGCAATCACATTTTATGAAAGTTCGGAAACCCCCAAAGTTTTGGAATCCACTGGAACTTGACATCAGGAACTCGCCCTCTATGACAAAGGCCATCTTAGAAAGTCCTTTTTCTCTTAACACCATAGTCCTAACCTTACTTATTGGGGAGCAGTTTCCTCAACCAACTTATTTATTATTTTTTGTGTTTTCTAATTTGTAATTTGTTATTTATTTTTTGTGTTTTCTAATTTGTAATTTGTTTAATAAAGTAGATAAAGTACTATATTTAACCGTTGCTATTGCTAATGTAGCAATAAATCTGCCCACTGTATATATATATATAAGTAAATTAAAGTTTGAATATATAATATCGATCTTCCAACACACATTTCATTTAAGTGCAACAAATTTTCCTTATATTAGCACAAACTATAGAAAAACATCGATGAGACATTTTCATATTCTATGGTTTCAAAAAATTCAATGGTTCCAAAGGACAAGACGAATCAAAGAATAAGACAAACAAATTTTAAATCTGCTAAGTCTGCAATAACGCGTAAATAACTCAAAAATATTATTGTTACATTCTTTGTTTACGATTAAAGCGACGTTCTTTTGCGTCGAATCTAAGCCAAAACACCTCAAAGTCAACTTCACGCATAATTAAAGCCGTGTAAACAGCGAGTTCGCTCAATGTATATGTAAATATTATTCGAATAACAGCGACCCGGTCGCACGACCTTTTTACGACACCTTCACACGAGAATGCATAAATCAATTCCTAATGCGCTTCATGAAATTCTATTTAAACACTCGTCTGGGTGAGATTTTTGTAAACCAAATCGAGAGGACCAATATCCGCCGCCGTAAACAAACAGGGGACGGCCGTCGGCCATTAAAGCGAGCGGGGGTAAAGAGAGAAAAAACGAAATAAATAATGAATGAAGTATGATCTTTGTCGGAGTAACTCGTAAACATGTAGGTACGTAGGAGCCATGGATAGTGCACGGTGCGTTATGGACAAACGGGTCGATGTCAGCTCCTGGACTATTTCCTGTCTACTGAAGTTCTGGAGTGGATTATTGCTTAATTTGCAAATTATTAAATAAAAAAATTACTGATTATTAGGTAAATATCGCAGAAATATCGTAGAATATTCGCAGAATTGTGCAAATCACGATTTCTTTTATTTCAGGATGATTTTACTACATCTTCACCTATTATACAAACACCAGACGTCATGAAGACATTTTTTATACCATGAAAATTAATTAAAATAATTATTCGAAAATTTAATTATTCGAAAATAGCTTAAATTTAAATCCAGGTTGAGTTCGAAGATGGACTTAACTGGTCTAATATTTTCAAAAAGGCATCGGTTTAAAATTTAAAAAAAATACTAAACATTCGTCATGCATCAGAAGCACGCAAATTATTTATCATTTAAAAAAGGAAATATTAATCTTATATAGGAAGTATTTTCCAATCAGGTATTTGAAAAAATTATTTAAAAAAAAAATTAACTATTTCAAAAAACTACTGAATATGACACACAGAAAAGTATAAAGCTATGAAATACGAGTAATTAGTTGAAACTTTGTCGGTAAAATATTGTTTACAAATATACTTGTAAAATATTATTAGATTTTTGTGTTGTTATCAACAACAAGTCGCCGCATTTGTTTCTCTCTCACGTACATGCACACCTACGAAATCACTACATAGTATAAAACAAAATCTCTGTCTGTCTGAACGCGATAATCTCAAAAACTACTACACGGATTTTTTTTTCCAATAGATAGAGTGATTCAAGAGGAAGGTTTAGGTGTATAACATATGAAGCTTTTGTGTAACTTGGCCGAATTATGGTATTAGTTGTGGGATAAGTCGGAAACAGTCATGACATCTGAAAATGGGCTGCATGAATCGTTAGAATATCGGAGGTCACATATTTGTTTTTTACGACAGTGTTTTCTGTCATAGCGGCTAATAAAGGACTGGTATAGTCTGCGGAAATCGTTAGAATATCGGAAGTCGCATATTTGTTTGGCATGACAGTGTTTTCTGTCATTTTTAGCGTCTAGCATTATGAATGATAATAAATAAAGGACTGGTATAGTCTGCGAAAATCGTTAGAATATCGGAAGTCGCATATTTGTTTGGCATGACAGTGTTTTCTGTCATTTTTAGCGTCTAGCATTATGAATGATAATAAATAAAGGACTGGTATAGTCTGCGAAAATCGTTAGAATATCGGAAGTCGCATATTTGTTTGGCATGACAGTGTTTTCTGTCATTTTTAGCGTCTAGCATTATGAATGATAATAAATAAAGGACTGGTATAGTCTGCGAAAATCGTTAGAATATCGGAAGTCGCATATTTGTTTGGCATGACAGTGTTTTCTGTCATTTTTAGCGTCTAGCATTATGAATGATAATAAATAAAGGACTGCTATAGTCTGCGAAAATCGTTAGAATATCGGAAATCGCATATTTGTTTTGCATGACAGTGTTTTCTGTCATTTTTAGCGTCTAGCATTATGAATGATAATAAATAAAGGACTGGTATAGTCTGCGAAAATCGTTAGAATATCGGAAATCGCATATTTGTTTTGCATGACAGTGTTTTCTGTTATTTTTAGCGGCTAGCATTATGAATGACAAGAAATAAAGGACTAATATAGTAAGCGTAAATCGTTAGAATATCGGAAGTCGCATATTTGTTTTGCATGACAGTGTTTTCTGTCATTTTTAGCGGCAAGCATTATGAATGACAATAAATAAAGCATAAGGCCAGACATTAAACGTTGCTGGAATTAATCTCAGCGTTCTATGTTTTTTCACACGGCCAATTGTACGATGCCCTGTCATGAGTGACATTAAAACATATGTTTATTTTTGCACTTAATCCAGCAGAAGTAGTAAATGTTGTATATAAAGCAAAATTTTAGATTTTTCTACAAAGATACGACTTCTGATTTTTAATTCTCTTGGAGTAATTATTTTATAATTCGTATTATACTTCGTATTACACTTCACTAAAATTTGTAATTAACATTCGGAAATCATTACGTTGTCTTATAAATAAAAAGAGTGAGAAAGAAATTCCACATCAGTCGTGTTTTGATCTAACCTACAAGCTCTACGCAACAGTCCGATAGATACATACACTTATCACTTCATTGCGCCAGACCAATTACTTCATTACGCCAGACCAATGCTTATGCTACCCGCATTAAGTATCTATGTCCGGATCATTGGTTCGGACATAGATACTTAATTCTACCTGCATTAAGTATAAGTCCGGACATAGATATTTAGATACTTATGCTACATACATTATGCTGATACATAGATACTTATGATACCCGCATTAAGTATCTATGTCCGGATCATTGGTTCGGACATAGATACTTAATTCTACCTGCATTAAGTATAAGTCCGGACATAGATATTTAGATACTTATGCTACACACATTATGCTGATACATAGATACTTATGATACCCGCATTAAGTATCTATGTCCGGATCATTGGTCCGGACATAGATACTTAATTCTACCCGCATTAAGTATAAGTCCGGACATAGATACTTAGATACTTATGCTACACACATTATGCTGATACATAGATACTTATGCTACCCGCATTAAGTATCTATGTCCGGATCATTGGTTTGGACATAGATACTTAATTCTACCTGCATTAAGTATAAGTCCGGACATAGATACTTAATGCGGGTAGCATTAAGTATCTACCCTTGCGAAGCCGGGACGGATCGCTAGTTCATCTATAAATTGATAGTCATGACCTGTACTACATTTCACTTGGCACCGATTATTATTAAACCAATACATTGAAAACACCATCACGGCACAAGTGCTGTTTGTTCATTATTAAGGAGTTATTTGATGTATCTTCAATTTTCCGGATCAAATTCTAATCAAATTTTCATACGACTGTACTGAAGTATAGTTTTGCAAATTGGTTGGTTTATACAGGATATATGAATAAACTTATACGAATCAACATATATAAGAAAAGTAACTTCACGGCTTTGTGTACTTGTTTATCATATATATACTTACCTGCCTATTTACTTTGTTGTTGTTTGTGTTTTTGCTTACGAAAAGATAAGTCAAACGAATCCAAACTCGATGAGTTTACTCCCATCACCGAAAAGTTCCTGTCACTTTCTTCAGGCACCATCATTTTACCCTGATCTAGCCAAAGAGCAAATTAATATCACCCTTAGTCGTGTCTTATTATACTATCATTATACCTAGATCACCGACACTCGATAAGACACCTATGCTGTTCAGTGTTGAGGAATTCTATCTTATACCTAACTGCCATGATCAAATTTTAACCAATTTTTTAAGGAATTACACTGCGAATATACTCTGATATTTTTTTTATTTAGAAGTATCTAAATAAAAAAAATAATCATCCAAATCGATTGATAAACGCCAGATATATGGAGTGTAAGTTGCACAGAAATATACAGTCTAAATAAGAACCACCTCGTTTTTGGAAGTCGGTTGAAAAACGCTCTAAATTGTATTTCAATGTCATCACAACTTTGTCATTTTATAGATGAATTTCGTAGATTTTTCCTTTATATACAACACAGGCAATAAAAAACTGCTCTACGATATTCATTTTTCAGACTAACACTTGTCACCAAGGTTTTTTTTATTATTTTAAATGAATATTATCCATAACAGAAATATATGAAAGCGTGAATGAAGAATTCATTAAGGGACATCATATGCATGATGATATACAGAAATATATGAAAGCGTGAATGAAGAATTCATTAAGGGACATCATATGCATGATGATATACAGAAATATATGAAAGCGTGAATGAAGAATTCATTAAGGGACATCATATGCATGATGATATACAGAAATATATGAAAGCGTGAATGAAGAATTCATTAAGGGACATCAAATTTCCAAATAGGAAATTCGTTCGAAGTTGAAAAAAGGCAAGTTCTAATACATGGATTACGTGGAACGTCGAAACAATAAAAGACTAAGAAATATATTTAAATTTGGGGTATCGTATTAATACACATCTTTCCCATCACTATCGGGAGTACCTCTTTTAAAAAAGGTCGAAAAATTACTAGCCAAAGAGAATAAAATTACTAATTTGACGTTTACTGGACATAAACTCCTTTTCCGAACCGTTTATGTACAGTACTGAGATTGTGGTAGGTCGCACATGCGTACACGAAAGGCTAACACTAGAGAAAGAGATGGGAGGTCTTTCATTGATATTCCATAAGTTAGAAGTCGTTCACAAAAAGTGTGCCGCGACGCCCTTCCGAGAAGCGCACGTGTTTCCCTCACCAGACGACATCCGTGAGCTTACAAATATGATGAATGTATTCAATTCACTGGCAGCTTTATAATTACGCCATTAAAGTTTTACTACGTCAGGATAATCTTTTGATATCGTGAATGATGTACGTAATCTTATTGTTGGTAGTAAAGTTAGCTATATTAAAGATCCGAGTATAACATTAAATGATAAATATTGAATTAAAGTATCAAAAGGAAGTACGACATCGCTTGAATGCTGGATGTGTATTTGGATTAAAGTTTTATGTCAGTCATATAATTTCCCAAATTTCTAACAAATATTAATTAAAAGCTTCAACTGTACGTTTCTGCATAAAAATGAAATGGCTCTATAAAAAGTGTTACTTTTTTGAGCCACTTACATTTTAGCAAGTCAAAAAGGCGTATTCATTGTAATCAAAGCGTTTATTGTTACTTTAAGTAATCATTTATAGACGAGTCATAATAACAAGATTGTTTAGTCTTAGAACCACTAGTTACAATATTTGTATCGAAACTGGCGTAACTTTGAATCATATAACGTTATTGGATATTCGATGATCTTTTCTTTTCTTTCTTCTTTTGACGTATATATTTTCCGAGACTGAAAGCTGAAAAAAGGATTTGCCACCAATATCTGCAGAAAACACTGGTGATGATACGAAATAACGTGTCCTGAAAAAAATTATGTGATAAATACGTAATTCTAAGAACTTATCCAATTTTAGATAGTTATTCGGAAAAAAGGAATCATTAAACTACCTTACAATAGGCAGTTGGATTTAAATTTTAATTGAATAAATTTTTTGATTTTCTTTAATTTTCTACCAAATTTTAAGCCAAGTATAAATTTAATGAATTTTGTTATTTCTTATAATTATTGAGTTTTAAAAGAAGACATAAATTACTAATACTGGTAGTTGTAAGTTAATTTATGGGCAGATAGGCTATGTTGTCAGAAATTATTTTAGATTTAAGTAAATTAAACTACATATATATATATATATATATATATATATATATATATATATATATATATATATATATATATATATATATATATATGTACACATATATATACACACACGTATATATACGCGTATATACACACATGTATATTTGTAAACAAGTTGAATTAATTATACATATCAACATATATCGAACTGTTGTATTCTCTATAAACAAAAAACATAAAACAAATTCTCAGCAGATGAAACACCATACCACCGATAGAAACAAATTTAAATTTAAATTTTAAACATCACAATTTTAATATTCCTTATGCCATCTATTTACGTAATATTATAAATACTTGACAATATTTACTCAGTTCCCAAAGCCCCAAGCACACATCTGGTGAGCAGGGCTCAAACGCAAGTACTGCGTGGGTCCTCCATTGCTATTTCGGCTACTTGCTTTGGTATCGCCTCTGAGTGTGGCCCCGTCTGAAATATATTTCTCACTTTGTTATAGGAGTAAATGAAGAAAAAAATATAAAAGTAGTTTTTATAAAATCGAAAAAAACACGGTTGTAACATCTTGGAAATAAATTTTAAGAATTATAGACAGAGAGAAAGCTAATGTTCCTGGCCTTATAAACGGAACTTATGAACGTAAATTCGGTATTATATGTTAATGCTATTTAAACACGTTTTTGTGCTACAGAATAGACATCAAAACTGTTGTGAATCAAACATTGTGTCAAAGTAATTTAAACGCCTGGAACACAACAGGGGCCAATTCACTAGCTTCATTCCTGTAAAAAAAATCATTAGAAGATGTGGTGTTAATATTTAAAAAGACTGCAGTAATAACAGGACCACAAAAATATGATTCACGATGTATTTAGAAAGTTTGTACAGTTACAAGAAAAAAGGTCATTTTATGGACACGAAAGTATACCCTGATAAACAATACGAAACAAGCATAGTTTTTGTATTACTTAGCTTGTTAGCTATAAAGGAATAAATTGTTGAATCCGCGGTTTATTTAGATAGTTTGTACAGGTACAAGAAAGAGAAGAAATCAGCTATTTATTTAGATAGTTTGTAGAGTTACAAAAGGTTATTTTATGGATACGAAAGTATACCCTGATAAATAATACGAAACAAACATAATTTTTGTATTACTTAGCTTGTTAGCTATAAAGGAATAAATTGTCGTTGAATCCGCGGTTTATTTATATAATTTGTACAGGTACAAGAAAGAAGAAATCCACAGTTTATTTAGATAGTTTGTACAGTTACAAGAAAGAGAAGAAATCCGCTATTTATTTAGTTAGTCTGTACAGTTACAAGAAAAAAGGTCATTTTATGGATACGAAAGTATACCCTGATAAATAATACGAAACAAGCATAGTTTTTGTATTACTTAGCTTGTTAGCTATAAAGGAATAAATTGTCGTTGAATCCGCGGTTTATTTATATAATTTGTACAGGTACAAGAAAGAGAAGAAATCCACAGTTTATTTAGATAGTTTGTAGAGTTACAAAAGGTTATTTTATGGACACGAAAGTATACCCTGATAAATAATACGAAACAAACATAATTTTTGTATTACTTAGCTTGTTAGCTATAAAGGAATAAATTGTCGTTGAATCCGCGGTTTATTTATATAATTTGTACAGGTACAAGAAAGAAGAAATCCACAGTTTATTTAGATAGTTTGTACAGTTACAAGAAAGAGAAGAAATCCGCTATTTATTTAGTTAGTCTGTACAGTTACAAGAAAAAAGGTCATTTTATGGATACGAAAGTATACCCTGATAAATAATACGAAACAAGCATAGTTTTTGTATTACTTAGCTTGTTAGCTATAAAGGAATAAATTGTCGTTGAATCCGCGGTTTATTTATATAATTTGTACAGGTACAAGAAAGAGAAGAAATCCACAGTTTATTTAGATAGTTTGTACAGTTACAAGAAAGAGAAGAAATCCGCTATTTATTTAGTTAGTCTGTACAGTTACAAGAAAAAAGGTCATTTTATGGATACGAAAGTATACCTTGATAAATAATACGAAACAAACATATGTTTTTGTATTACTTAACAGGGTATATTTTCGTGTTCATAAAATGACCTTTTTGTACTATACTGCAGATACAATTATTCTGGGATAGTCTAATTTAGTGATAAAATGTTCCTTGATGTACTTACTGAAAAATGTGTATTTAACCTGTACTATAAAAGAACAAATTGTCGTTGAATCCGTAGTTTATTTAGATAGTTTGTACAGTTACAAGAAAAAAAGTCATTTTATGGATACGAAAGTATACCCTGATAATTAATACGAAACAAACATATATTTTTGTATTATATTTTCGTGTTCATAAAATGACTTTTTTGTACTATACTGCAAATACTATTATTATGGAATAATCTAATTTAGTGATAAAATATTCCTTGATGTACTTATTGAAAAATATGTATCTGACCACTGTATTTACGTCTGCTAATGTGAGGCACGACAAGCTAGAATCCATTTTCGGACGTCTTTGACCAAGACATCTACATATTCATGTTGGCATATGCAGGTACCAATTGGAAAATACGAGAATATTATGTAAATACTCATCGCTCTCCACAATTAGATGAAGCTACGTGATGTAGTATTATTTCTGCTTTTTTTAAGTTCTTTACCACGACCTAGGTTTCGTTGTATTACAACATCTACAATTGGGCTATTAGCAAAGATGTTGTAATACAAATAAACCTAGGTCGTGATAAAGAACTTAAAGAAAGTAGAAATAATACTACATCACGTAGTTTCGTTTAATTGCGAATAATGAATTCTACAAAATCAAAATATATTCAATACTCATCAAATATATTCAATACTCATCGCTCTCTTTAGATATCAATACGAGTATAGTCTCGAATACCAAAGTTGACGTCGCTACCACAATGTATATGCTAGTAAAGTCTAAAGAACTGTCGCTTGAGTTCTCCAGCATTTACATGTGATTCAATGGGTTTATATTCAGTTTTGTTATTTCAGGCTTTATGAATTTTATCATAAAGCCTGAAATAACAACATAATTTTGCTTTAAAAATGTTGTCCAATAATATTTACATAAGAAACATGTGTATAAAAATTGTCTCGAAATAAGGAATTGTTTAGTCCACAATATGAAGAAATGAATTAGCCTCAAATTGGTCGAAACTTTTGCTTTTACTGCACAATAAATATTGATTTTTTTTCATTATTTACTTGTCAACTACATATGCCACTTGTCAACTGCATATACTATTATGTATGTCGCACATAACGCATATATATGTAAGTCGCACATAACGCTTCAATATTTTTGTGAAAGCAGACTCTTGTGGTAAATGTTTACACAATGACGGATGTTGGTTTTGTGGTGCGTTGTTCGACATATGTATGAGCCACCAGAGTGATTATTTCGCTGGATAAAAATATTTTTTTTAAATTTACCCCTATTTACTGTAAATGTTGCAAATATTACATGAATCGCCCATCAATTCACTTAAAAAAGGACCTATACTATTAAGAATGTCCAAAATATTCGTACTGAGGATTGAGATAAAACAAACTTTAGGATAATTCTGGAATTTCTATACTTCATTAGCCAATAATTAGTCATTTCTATAATTGATTAGCAGAGCTAAAGAAAGTTTTATGCCAAAGTGAGATCCGAAATATTTTCAAATGTTAACATTTCAGAATGGTGTATTCTTAATGATCATTTAGTATTGAATTAAATTGTATTCGCGCTCTATTTGTCATGTTTTCTCGCTAAATGTCTCCTCGCTAAAATTTTATAATTTTAGTTTATTGTTAGTCTTATAAATTATTGACATATCGTATAGCTCATAAACTACTAATATATTTTCGAGAAAATCTCCACATTATTAGTACCTACATTTTCAAGTAAATAAAAAACAATTGTTTGCAATCAAAACGTTGACATGGATTTTTTCTTGGGGACCGCAAGACTTTTTTCTTTCTTTACGTTGCTCGCAGGTAAAAAGAACAGAACACATAAAATAAAACCAAAG
Source organism: Druceiella hillmani (assembly GCA_039881145.1). Classification (NCBI taxonomy): domain Eukaryota; kingdom Metazoa; phylum Arthropoda; class Insecta; order Lepidoptera; family Hepialidae; genus Druceiella; species Druceiella hillmani. The sequence continues at coordinate 7,204,113 of JAYKKI010000045.1, read as the reverse complement.
GAAAATAAAATGAAAAATTACTTATGTACCGCTTATCTTATACACGGTGTCCGAGAATAGATGTCGGAAAAAGAAAGATGCTGTTCGTTGGCTATAAAGGAATAAATTGTTGTTGAAATAAAACGTAAAACACGTCCTTTTTCTAATTGAGTGCAAAAAAAACATATTACACATAACTCTTTTTAACACACCCAATACTTGCCCGGAGTGTTGTGTTTACCCGCAGTTGCGAAGTCTTCGCAGCTGTTCGCGGGTTATTCTCTCTAGCGGCGCTGAACAATGTGCGCAAGTGTCGTGTCGTTATAAATATTATATTAAATTTCCCGAAAAAAGTTATCGTTTAAATTTTATTTTAATGGCAAATAACTATTTTATACTCGAGGAATTATGCCTTTCTTTGTTCGACACTTATTCCTATACATCGTGTAAATACCGCTCAGTTTTTTCTTTTCTTTTTTTTCTTATATCAACGTTTCTCTCTGCTGGTCATCCATGATCAATGGAATATGCCACTGGTTATATACTCATATATATATATATATATATATATATATATATATATATGTATATATATATATATTTATATACGTATATATATATATATATATATACACATATATATATATATATATGCTAAATGTTATCGAGTAGCGAATATCTCGAGAAACGATTCAGTAACAGATTTTCAATTATTATATTACCAAACGATTTTTTAAATAATGCCAGGTGAAGATTAAGCAGTTGCAAAAAAAAATCACCTTTTATTTTAAATCATATGCCACTTTTTATTGTTCAAAAGGAAAACACTAAAATAATTTTTGCTTGGAATCCCACAAGAAATACAATAATGTCACAAATAACATACTTATAACGACAGTGACTCTAATCAAATACAATGCCTTTAGCCAGATGGAACAGACGCCACAATCTCCTAGAAGACATTCATAACAACAAAATCCATTGACTTTCAGAATAATTTAAAATACTAAATTCCAATAGTCGCGACGTCGCCGCCGCCGTGACGAATGATTGCTTCTACAGTCAACAGTGTACTCACATGGACAGGGTGACCGTAAGATATTAATGGCTAAAAGTATCCGCATACTTAAAAAAAAAACAAAATAAAAAGCTTATCGAATTACTGAGTAAAAGTAACCATATAAAATATCGGTATTAATATGAACGGCATATATAAATACGGAGTATGCTTGTTCCATGGGTGAAACATTACCATAGATACAAAATTAAATAAAACTACGTGATGTAGTATTATTTCTACTTTCTTTAAGTTCTTTACCACGACCTAGTTTTCATTATATTACATTTTCAGGTGGACTATTAACAAAGAGTATGAAAAGATATCCATTACATTCTTCATCTTTGCTAATAGCCCACCTAAAAATGTTGTAATACAACGAAACCTCAGTTTCATTTGTGAATAATGATTTCTACAAAAATAACGCCAAATATATTCAATATTATCATAGATCATTGAGGTAATATTGTTGCCATCAATTATGAGAAGTTGTAAGTCTGCGTGCACTACACTAATCAGAATAACGTAATATGATGGAAATTGTTGTAATTCATTTGGAGGGTTTATTAAATATTTTATTTTTTTTAAATCAAGTAAAAAAATATTAAATTAATAATACAATTCAAAAAGGTGAAAAGGAGTATTGATAAAATTATTTTCAAACAGCATTTCAGTAACAAAACTGCAAAGAGCACGAAATGTCGAAAATTGTATCCAACTTTTAATTCGTAACAATATCAATGAGGATAAATAATCCAAAGAGGAGATGGAAAATTCTCAATGATAACAAAGAATAACTTACTTAGCAAAACGTCTTTAATGTCTGAAAATGTCTTTAACATTTTCAGACATATAAATTTTAATACTGTACACTTCATACTCTTAACTTAGCTTGTATTATTTTAAAGAGGAATATTATAGAAACGAATACTCAAAAAAGCATAGTCGCTGAAAAACTACTTTAAACTGTTTCAATATGTATTGTATTTAGATATCTTCAAAAATAAGAAACTTAATTTACAGCATATTTTAAGAAATTTTGGTGCAAGTTAATAAGTGCAAGCATTTTGTAAAACATTGTTCATTTCTACATTTAACATCCAATATTAAAAAAAGAAATTCATTATACAATGTCAATTATTTGTTATACAACAATCCAAATTATCAAACTATCTTAGTTGTTTTTCTCCTCACTGTCTAGGTCTACGCTCTGAAAATCATCTCAGTTTCCTTTTCCCCAAAACATGCAACCACATTATGCGAAAGCCCATTGAATGTATGGGCTACAAAGCTAAAAAAACTAGAAGCAATTGTATCCTTATACCAAGAACTGCCCTCTGTAAACGTTTTCAAATGTCATGAAAACTTTTATAGAGAGCAGTGGAGGTGTGAAAACAAGATAAACTGCTATCAGCTGTTTTAGATGATAAGTGTGTCAAAAGTAAACTGTCAAAATTTTGTCGATTTATTTACCTATTTCTGATTGATTATTAATTTTGCGTGTACTTCGTCCATTATAAGACTAACAATAAATGTACTTAATTCGTCTGTAAATCCTCAATAAATCCCCACATTTAATTATCCTAAATATAATTTACAACAGGAGCAATACATCCTGACTTCCTTCAGTTGCATTGAGCCGTTTTCTGGGACTGGCATCGCGGTTATTTTTTAATTGACAATTTTCTCTGTAAATTGACATGAAGACTTTTTTAGATGTTTACGACGATTTGTAATGCCATTTTATTAATTTTTCTGATTATGTATATATATATATATATATATATATATATATATATATATATATATATATATAATAGTTATTGTATTATATCTGAATGAATGTATTACAATGTTCTCTCTGCCGTTTTACCCCTTCGTATATACTTATAAATCGAGGTTTAGATCGCCAAAGAAGCTCCACTTCTGCCATATGTACTAAGTCGCATACGCTCAATTTTTTTTTGATGGCAGGTTTTTTCCGCTTTTTCTTGAAAGAGTTTATATTCTAATTTGTAAATTTTGTAATGGAGTACGTAGGGTTTATAAATATCTTTTATTACGTTCATGTTATTTTAATCTCTAATTTTTTAACCATTGCGGTCGACTGGAAGAAATGACTCTGGAAGAAAGGAATGAGTCTACTAAATGTATATATAATTCTATCTGAACATTAAAATTTGAAATAAATAAAATAAGAATCTACTTATATTTAAATTTCAAGTTATTTTCAAAATAAAGTACTAGTCACCCTGTTTCATCTGCTGAGTACCTCCCACGGCGGTGATGAAAGAGTACTCCGATGTCGTCCATTCAATGAACTGGCGGAGGCGCGCTAACAGACTACGCGGGCGGCAACGGTGACTTCTATACTCTCATCTCTATGTAAAAAGGTAAAGTGTATTCGTCGTGTACGTCTGTTCGAGTACTGCTACGTGCGAAGATGTATTTATGTATTTCTTCACACTGGTACAGCCTGTATTAATAAATACAGACTGTGCCAAAAGCATGTACATATAGAAGAACATGTCCATTATCCGTACTGGTCATTTTGTTCCGAGTATATTTGAGAAATGTTTCCTTAAAAAATGTTATTTTTTCGTTCAATTAGTTAATTTTATGGTTAATTTTTCAGAAACAGTATATTTTCTATTCAATTTTACGCAACATAATGACCTATACTAATAACAAATACATTCTTTACTACATCCAGTACATTGAACCCTATATTACAACGTAAATGTTTCATTTGTAGTTAATATTTGCCAGAGAAATCATTCACTGAGAACAGACCTCAAATCAATGATATTATATTAAGTAGATACATAAATAGCGCTCTAAAACCAACCCTCAGAAAGCGGGGTAATTGTCTGGTTTTGAAAAAGAAAAAGTAAAAATGTGTATGGGTATTTTCTTTAACTCTCGTATCATTTCCATCTTAATTCGTATACGGCGCAGCTGCAAATTATGCGAATATAACGTGAATATTGAGATTTACGATTATATGCATTGGATACATGATTTGAATAATTATTCAGTTTTCTGAACTCGTGCCTTGATAAAATATATAAAGTTGGTTATAATATAGATTTCTAACCTAAATGTTGGCAGAACACGAACTTGGCATTAACCGTTTTTCCTGTAGGAACACTCATAGCAATTAACGAATATAATAGCAATATTGCCACTTTCAAATGTACCAGCAACATTGCCACCTTCAAAAAAAGGCCCTTTGTACTAGCAACATTGCCACTTCAAATGTTGTGCAACATTGCCACTTTCAAAAAAGGCCGTATCGCGAATTGCCAATTTCTAATATACTAGCCATGTCAACATTGCCGCTTTCGAATATACTAGCAACATTGCCACTTTCAAAAAAGACCCTTTAAATGCACTAGCAACATTGCGACTTTCAAAAAATTGCTTATCGCGAGGAGTGTAGTCATAGAGCATTTACTGCTTCGATCGTCTGTAATAGATAACAATGCCAATGATAAACCGAATAGCGTACAGTACTTACGAACAACGCAGACGATCGACAATAATTGGTTCAACAATAATCGGACAAAATACAATTATACGACATTTAAAATCAGTCCTACTAAGAGTTGGAGCGAATCTAGGCGACTCTCACTAAACTTTACGAGTTAACATCACTGAACAAATGCTCTAACAGAGAAAAGGGTAGAAAATGATGGAAATTTAGTCGACGGTGGGCGCCACTTGACGTATGCAATGAATCAATTGAAAGTCACCCACCGAACTTATCCGACAAAAGCCGGCATTTATCGACCATCGAATCACTGCTTACAAAAATCGGTCGTTTGCGTTGCTCGTTACAGTCCTGTTTTATTATTAATATATTATTATATAATATAATTTTATTAGATTAGTGGAAAGTTAAGTTTTATAATAGCTTTTCCGCCCTAAAACAAATGTATTAAGCTTTTTACCAATATGATGTAATACACAACATTATATCCATATAAAACGAACAAAAAATGCAGCTCCAAGTTGTGCCACGCACGAACTAGAATAAAAGAGATAGACAGTAAAAGAAAACACAAATACAAAAGAGATAGTCGTGTTGAGGACGTAACAATTACCTGCCTCACGTTTTCCATCCACTTTTAAAGCTTTACGAACAAGTTGATGTAATATAACATCATTGATTCTAATTGATCTAACTATAGGGAATATTAAATTTATACATCAGGACTTACAAAGTGTTTCATTACTTCTTATTACATTGGAAAATAGTGTTGTTTAAGTGTTGCATCATTATTTACACGTCAATACTAATAAAATATTTTATTACGTTTTAGTACCGTGAGAAATGACTTTGTTTAATTAAGAGACATCGAACTTAAATAAGATTTATATTTAATATTTTCAAATAGCTCAGGACAAATTAGATTTTTACGCATCATTGCTTTATACAAATATCTATGCTAGAACTAATACTAAACCTAAACATTGAAACAGCAATTTTGCACCGACTAAATGGTATATAAAGAAAGTTACAAAAAAAATTTAATACAAAAATATAAACAAACCTAACGGGTTGCAAATGAAAGACCAAAAAAAATGTGAAACGTAATGGGACACGTAGCAAATGTAAAACATCCAATTTGTATTGAAATATTTTTATTCGAAGAAATGAAAAAACAAAAACACAAATATTCAGATAGTTGTTATTAATAAAATATTAATTTTATTTTATTTGTATGAAATAATTTATCACAGAAATATTTCTTAACAATCTATTGAAAATATATTTTTAATTGTATAATATTGTTAGCCGACAAGACGCGGGATTGGCCGAATTAAGTCGGAAAAAGCCGACAAAGCGCGAAGCTGGCCAAATTTTAACTCCCATCCAAACGCGCCATTAGATGTTTCACATCAAAAACATAGTTAAGTAATACTTAAAAAAAATTATCTTTTCTTTATTTTACCTACCACATACACCTAGTTAAAATGTATTAATGGAGAATAGGATAGAAAATATGACTGAACACGCGCTCACGGAGACGAGAGACATTAAGTCGCCGATGCGCGCCTCCTGACTTAAAAGTTGAGATATAGGAAGTCGGTCACCGATCTTGTCAGGCAAAAGTCGGTAGTTGTCAGCCATTCACCACCCACATAAGTCGTTCGTCTGCGTTGAACGGTATAATATGGTTAAAATATTAACATGGCTTACTTTGCCGTAAGTACGTTTTACTGATAGTGTACATATTGAAGGTCAACTCTTATCAACTGTTCATGTTATTGAACATCATAGACAAATAAACAACTCTTGTGCTATGACTGTGCACACACTTTAGATACCTAATCTAAACCTAATCTAGAGTGATAGTAACCATAGTTACAGCTGTTGCTGCCTTATTCTAATAGCACCGTGATCTGACTTGGTCAAGAAAATACAATATTGCGTTTGCTGATTTAAAATTTAATGTTATAGCTGCCAAATACGATTTTTTCATAATCTTAATGATTCTCAAGCGGAATGTTTAAAGTTAACATTACTCCACATACCATACCAATATTAAATGAGAATAGAGTAAGGCAGGGTAATACTCTTTCGCCGAAACTGTTTCCCCTGGAAGATTTTTTTAATGACTTGCTGTCGGTAAGTAACATCATCTGCTCACTAATAATCCAACCGATCTGCAGTCTATGATGCAAAATCTGAACTATGGTTTACTGAAAGTAGGTTTGGAAATATATTTAGAAAAGAAATAAGTAATTGTGACCAATTACACAGATACTGCTCCAAACATCAAAATAAACTAAATCATTAACGACAGAGTGGAGACATAGGTATATCTTGGGCTCGAGATCAAAATGGTTGAAGATAACCAGATCAACGAAACTGACAGAACAGATAAAGTACGAACTGTCATCGTCAGTGAAATAGCTCCGTCCATTTCTTTCTGCTCGTAAAATTATATGATGCTATTCTTTTCTCTATAGACTCATTTTAACGACGAATAAAGGTTAAGATAAAGCTAGTGCGTTACAGCAAGCCAATTTTTAAAGCGAACGTTAAGACAATCCTTATTGTCGTGTGTTAGCTAACGTATACTTTAAATCAAATGCATAATACAACACAGGGCTGATTAGATTCTCAAACTTTGAATGGTCAAGAAAAAGTTCTCAGCGTAATGTTCATCTAGAGGTGTTGACAAATATACCGATAGATGTATTTAAGATTGTTAATATTTATGAACTATCACAGAATATCGAGTCGTTTAAAAAATTAACATTTTATTGCAAACAAATAAGTTACTTTATTGAATGATACTACTATATTCCAAACCTTTCTATTCAATACGAAATGCACACCTACATCTTTATTAATAGGAATTAAACTATTTAGAATATGTTTACGTAAAAATATGGTTTTTATATTTACTCGATTGCGGCTAAAATATTAATAAAACTCATATATGTTAATTAAAAGTCATAAGCTCCTCTAAGGATAAGTTTAATGCTATTTTACAAAAATATTTATGAGATTTACTTCAGAAATCCAAATAACTACATCAAGAGTGATACACTAGAGGAATGGTTAATTTGCCGACATAAATGCTAAAGGAAGTGACAGGAATAAACTGTTACTTGACAAATTTACAAATGACTTCTTCTAAATCGAGTTTTGATAACAAAATTCTCAAATCGCGAATAACATTGAAGTCAAAATGCAACATTATTTACAACTAGTCTACCCTTACCCTTCTCATTTATGTAAACTAAAACTACTCTACTATAACATTTTTCATGAAACCTGCAACATTTTTATAAATACAAGTTTTTGCAATAAATATAATTTGGTCTTTTCTCAATTATCTTGACAATTACAATTTTTTTTACAACAAATTACAATTTAAAATTACAAATTTAAGTTTTAAGTAATGCCATTTTACAAAAACTTTTACGAGGCTTGTTCAGATATTGAAATGACTTCGTCAAAGGTCAAGTACTAAGTGAGTAGCAAATTTGCTAACTGAACAAACAGCACAGTTGGTAAACGATGTCTTTCATATGCGTTTCCAAGCAAACAGCACAGTTTTTGAACTAACAGCACAGTTGATAAACGATGTCTTTCATATGTCTTTCATATGCGTTTCAAAGGTCAAGTACTAAGTGAGTAGCAAATTTGCTAACTGAACAAACAGCACAGTTGGTAAACGATGTCTTTCATATGCGTTTCCGAGAACGGAACGAACGCGGACGTTGACGTATATCTGTAAAGAGGGGGCAGCTCTCGAGACAACAGAAGTAAACAACCTCTAAGATAAATTTTTATTCAGTAATTATTTTTAAGGTATTGCAAATTCATTATGAATTTCCGCTAATATTGTTAGTTTGTGCAAGACGACTTTCGTTATTAAAATATATCAAAAAATTTTATGAAAAGGTAGGTAGTAATAATACTAATCTTATTTACCAATATTTATTAAAACATTTCTAGAATTAAAGTATCCATAGAACAAGAAATATAAAATTGATATGCTATCCTACTTATCATGATAATTGTCAAACTATGGAACCGAAGACCATAAACACCGTGACATGGAGCTATAATAAATATAATAAAAGAATATTAAAACATTGCGTTCTATTTCAAGTCTTATTATTTTTTCCCATGTCCATGCACTAATATTACTACCGCAGTGGTAATTGAAATAAGTTTGAGGTAAATTTTACCTTTCATAAGAGCTGTGTGGAATTTTAACATCTCTCTTTACTCCACCTTGTTAATTAAAGAAAAAGAGCTCCGTATTAGTAGAGTACCGTATTGGTACTTAAGAGCTGTTTACTCAATCTTGGTAATTAAATGAAAAGAGACTCCGTATTATCTTCTAGTAGAGTACCGTATTGGTACATAAAAGCTGTGTGGCATTTTAAAATCACTGTTTAATCCATTTTTATAATTAAAGGGAAAAGGCTCCGTATTTTCTTTTAGTAGAGTACCATATTGGTACATAAGAGCTGTATGGCATTTTAACATCACTGTTTACTCCATCTTGGTAATTAAGGGAAAAGAGGCTTCGTATTTTCTTCTAGTAGAGTACCGTATTGGTATATAAGAACTGTGTGGCATTTTAACATTACTGTTTATTCCATCTTGGCAATGAAAGGAAAAGAGGCTCCATATCGTCTTCTAGTTGAGTACCGTATTGATACATAAGAGCTGTGTGGCATTTTAACATTTTACTCCATCTTGACAATTAAAGGAAAAGAGACACCGTATTCTCTCCTAGTAGTGTACCATATTAGTACATAAGAGCTGTGTGACATTTTAACATTTTACTCCATTTTCGCCATTAAAGGAAAAGAGACACCGTATTTTCTTCTAGTGGAGTACCGTATTGGTACCTAAGAGCTGTGTGGCATTTTAACATCACTGTTGACTCCATTTTCGCCATTAAAGGAAAAGAGGCTCCGTATTTTCTTCTAGTGGAGTACCGTATTGGTACCTAAGAACTGTGTGGCATTTTAACATCACTGTTGACTCCATTTTCGCCATTAAAGGAAAAGAGGCTCCGTATTTTCTTCCAGTAGAGTACCGTATTGGTGCATAAGAGCTGTGTGGCAATTTAACATCACTGTTTTCTCCATCTTGGTAATTAAAGGAAAAAAGGCTCCGTATTTACTTCTAGTAGAGTATCGTATTGGTACATAAGAGTTGTGTGGCATTTTAAGATCACTATTGACACCACCTTGGTAAATAAAGGAAAAGAGGCTCCGTATTTTCTTCTATTTAAAATAATTCATTTTCAGTTCTTTTAAAAGAAACGGTCATTTTATGGGTATTTAACAAAATAAATTTGTCGGAAAAAATAACATTACACAGCAAAATTATATTCACGGATTTTTGAAAAATGACGCCAAGTTTGTATTCTTATTTATTAATGGATTTACATTCGGAAGACTGAACGTCGTGAAACCAAAAAAATGCTGTGTGTGTGTATAAATAAATTTATATGATCTGACTTTACAAAAAACTTTAGTTTGTCTTTTTAAAGAGTACGAAAAAAATTATCTGTGATTTTATATCTAAAGATATAAAATCACAATGTCTGACTTTCAAACTATTTCGATTAATCTGGTCTCTCATACTTCTATTAGAAAAATCTAAAATAGCTTTTTTACTATTATTAAGTATGTGATTAGTATTCTAGTGGCCTCATTAAAACTTTAAAGAGAGGTTTATCTTAAACAAATATTTTGCCAAGTTGGCTTGAAATTAATGACCTCTATTTAATTCTCATATAAATATATAACACCATACAAGCTCTTATAAATAATAATTTCTTCATTAATCCATTTACTACAGACCATAATCTTCGGGCACTTCCTAATACATGAATTCCTGTTTTTCTTTTATATGCAATTTTCTGACAAAAGTCACACGTTGAAAAGACAGCTATCAAAAATGAAACCATGTACAATTATTTCAATAAGCAGGCTTATGCAAGTTCACGATCGTCTATATTTAATCAGTTAGTCACAGCGAAAATCTATGAACACCTACATAAATTTATGCGGTCAGCACTGAAAGTATTAAAATAATCAATTATCATTTAGAATTACCTAGATATAATAACTAAACAAAATTACTAAAAAATTAAAATTTAACAGCAGATCTAGAAGTCAGTAATTAAAGTCTGAAAAACATACTATTCAGAAACACTTACTAGCTTTAGAAGCCTGTAATTAAGAGAATATGTTCCTTTTATTCTAAAAATGAAGGGCTTATACCAACAAATACAAGTTTCCAGAAAAAAACAAAAATTACACCCCGAAGGAGACGAAATACGGTAGTCATATGTTTTACAAATTTAACACTATTAAAACATGAAATTTGGAAGAAATATTTTTTCTATAAATTTTGGTACGTCCCCTACGAATGACATTTTTGAATTTCTCGACTGAAAATGTGAAAAGGAAAGAACATAAATATTATTTGAATATAACGTCTTCCTTACTAACCTGAAAAACATGTAAATTTGAAAATTTTAACTTTTTGTTTAAATCGTGTGGATTACATTGTAATCTTTAAAAAGAAATGAAAATTGATAAAATGTATTCCTTTCATTTCCATAATTATTTTATTAAAAACAAGAATTTATGAAATATTAATTTATTATAATATATATACTTTATCTGGAACAAGTTCACCTTCTTCTTAAGTTTTTATTTAAAATTGGTCATTAACAATACACTTCACTTAGTATAAAGAGCAGGTTAATTTAGTAATACAAAAAAGTATTGCTGAATAGCCTCATTAGTATTTTGGAATCGAGGACAAACAAAGATTTACATAATTATTATATTAAACACAAGAATTTATGAAACATTAAATTATTAAAAGATATACTTTATATGGAACAAGTCCACATTGTTCTTAAGTTTTTATTTTAAAATGGTTATTAACAAATCGAAATAAACAGTCTTTAAAATGTTTGGTAATATTTCAAAAGCCACACGGAAATTGGAAGTCTTAAGAAAGAAACAGCTAGTTATTACTTCACTAAGTATATAGAGCAGGTTAATTTAGTAATACAAAAAAGTATTGCTGAATATCCTCATTAGTATTTTGGAATCGAGAACAAACAAAGATTTCCTTGAAAAATTATTTTTGACCTGTCCTCGTTTGACTCAATTTATTGAAACTTTCTGTATCTTTACTAAAAAGAATTCACTTTTGCAAGTACATGAGTTTATTTTTTACGTGTTTTCCTTCTTTTAATCTATGTGTCACAACATGCGTGGTACCAGGAGCAGTGCAATCTATGTCATTGGTGGGTAGCGGGGAATAACGACCGATTGGCGTATGGGCAGCCACTAACAGATAACACAAGTCCTGGAGGAAGTGGTTTTTTTCAAATTGAAAACAGAAATACCAGTTTTTTATGCACCAAATACTTTGTTCCCTGCTCCTGTCAACATAAGAATTTTGAAATCTTTTTCTTCTGAAGATGTGACGTTTTAAATATAGTATACATCTGATAAATTAAGAAAAAGTGTAAACGAGATGATGATAATCATAGAATAATTTTAAATTTTTCTTTCAAGAACTAGTTCTGTGATAACTGAAACAATTATCAACAGACCATCATAGCTTTACTAGAACTTTACAGTTCTAGATGTTTATGTGGCCCTGATAACCTCACTGCCTTATTCCCAAACATAATATATCATTTTATGAATATTCACTTAAAGTTTATACAATTAGACCCTGGAACAATTTAATTTCTCCAATTTTTCCTAGCGTCTTTCAAATATGTATCTGTATGTATATATATATATTTATATATATATATATGTGTATATATATATATATATATATATATATATATATGTGTGTATATATATATATATATATATATATATGTATATATATATATATATATATATATATATGTATATATATATATATATATATATATATATGTATGTATGTATGTTTTATATTCATTCATACAAATCTAAGTTATACCTATGCCTTTCAATGTAATTTTTTAATAATTGAAATTGAATAGTGGTTCATATAGTAAAAAAACGTTTATTTATTGTGTATATTCGTGATAAAAATAATGCTTATAAGCTATTTAACATATATTTTAAGTGTATTTCTCTAAGTGAGGTTAAGTTTTGGTATATATTTATATGCATTATAAATCTTAAATTATTTAAAATTTAATTGTTTGATTGAATTAGGTTTTATCAACCGTATTTATAATCATTATCCTGTCCTTTTAATACTTTATATTCAATTAATTATTTGCTTATTAAATAAAGTTAATGGTGTATTATGCCAAAGAGGTATAACTTCTAGGTATAACATAAGTACAGTTGCACACAATTTGTTTGCAACTGTACTTATGTTATACCAGTACACAATTTGTGTTATAGCAGTACACAATTTGTTTTATTTATAAATAGTTTCTTTTGTTCACAACCGATTATAGTTTGCCACATCACTAAATATTTCATTAAAGATGCTTATGGATGAGTGATATCATAACGAAGACGTATAGTTTGGTTTCAGTCTCGACCACACCTCAGTGGTGAAATAGGTGGAGGAGATGGATATGTCTGTTGATAGTTTATTCAAGTATTTTATGGCCTCATAAATATTTTTTTTTGAAATTCCGTTTAAAATAGAGATCTGTTTAGTAAAATTAGTAAAATAGTTTGTTATTATTCAGTATTTCTGTTTTACTGTACTATAAACTGTTATAATTTGAAACCTTTTGAAAGTTTAATACAACATTTTTTAAAGATGTTTATGCTCTAAAAGCAAATTTATCACCTCAAAAATAAGAAAAAATGTGAGCTTATCTCCCAGAAATAAAGTTCTTTTCACATTTGTCATGTTCCCCTAGATCTCCACTTGTAATTCAGTCTCAAATTTCACCCCCTGTTCACATATAATAATGTTTTAAATACTAACATAAAATGAAGAAAAATTATATACATGCATCCACACACACACACACACACACACACGCACGCACGCACGCACGCACGCACGCACGCACACACACACACACACCCGTAGGCAGAGGTGCACTGCTACACGGCGCGTCCCCAAGGTTGCGGATAGGGGTAAGCCCGAGGCTCGCATTGCCGACACAGGGTAGGGGTGAAATAAAATAGCCCCCGCGGACAAAACACAACCCGATGTCAGAGGTCTAGCGTGCCCAGGACTGAAAGGCGACAGGGTATTGTCGTCATAAGCGCTTCCCTGAGGGACTAGGTCCCACCTCAGGCGTATTTAGTGGCCTTACTCCGGCAACCGGGGCTCTGCCGGAGTGGACTTATATTTCCCTAGGTACTCGTGGGAACAACATGAAAAGCACTATAAAACAAAAAATGGGCAGCGGGGTGGACCCCATGGCCTCGCTGTCAAGTACTGCTACAGGGAGTATGAACTCAGCGACAGGAGAGGACGCCCACATGGACGTCGAGCAGAGTGCGAGCGCCGCCGTACTAAACATAGAAGAGAGGACCGCACTCAGCGCCTTCCACCGGGATCGGGTACACTCTGTACCATCCAGTGGATGCCGCCAAACACCGGTAGAGCGACTAGGCTCCAAAATTGACGAGCTCGTTGACTTCATCAAGGATAAGAACAACGTACACGGTGTAATAAGGACGTTAGTCAGGTCGATCGACACCGCGTATCGCCTGGCTTTGAAAGACCTCACCGCTGTTTCGAAAACAGTTCCAAGCAAGACGGCGCGAACTACGCAGACATCCCCCAGGATGATCTCCCAGCCGGGTATACCTCAAACACCGAACCCCGCGCTCAAGGAGACCAACCCTAAGAAAAGGCCGTTATCGACACCGAGCCCCACTTCTGGACAGGACAATCAACCGTCCAAAAAACAGGCTCAAGGCACCTGGGTTGAAGTGGCTCGGCGGGGAAAAACGAAGAAAAAAGTGACACTAGACTCGGCCGTAACAACGAAAGAGGCCCAAAAGCCTCAAGGAAGCGATGGCCCCAAGAACAACCATCGCAAAACGAAAAGGAGAAAACCAAGAACCAAAGCGGTTCTAGTACAACCAGCAGAAGGGCGCACGTACGCGGATCTCCTTAAGGAGATTAAGGCGAAGGTGAACCCGGCAGAGGCTGGCGTGGACATTAGGTCCATTAGACAGACAAGACGCGGAGGCGTACTGCTAGAAATGAGCCCCAAGTCTGACGACAGTGCGGCTTTTGCTGCCGCGATAAAGTCAGCAACCGAAAACATCGGAACAGTCAAAACACTGACGCCACTGACGACGATAGAGATTCTCGACTTGGATGGAGTCTCTACTGAAAATGACGTCCGTGAAGCCCTCAATCGGGACTTCACGACAAATTTAGAAATCAGGCGGGTCAACTTGACCAAAGTCACGGCACGAGGACAACGAGCGGCCTTCTGCGAGATAGATGAGGCCAACGCGATCAAAGTCCTGATTAAGGCCCGCATAAAAATTGGATGGGTTAACTGCCGCATTCGTCCCGTTATTAAAGTGACTCGTTGCTTTAAATGCCTTGGTTACGGGCACCAAACAAATCGCTGTACGGGACCAGATAGAAGCAAGTGTTGCTACAAATGTGGCGGAGAGAACCACAAGTCTGTAGACTGCGCGGTGAAGCCGAAATGCTTTCTATGTGCACAGGACGAAAAGGATCGGAACAGTGTATGTCATACCGCGGGCTCCGGGGCTTGCAAGGCATTCCGCAATGCACTTGCCGAAATCACGAGAGAGCAGAAATGACACGCATAGTACAAGGTAACCTGAATAGATGCGCTCTGGCGCAAAATTTACTACGCCAACGTATCTTTGAACAGAAGATCGACATCTGCCTTATCTGCGAGCAGTATCTAAACATCCAGGATAGATCATGGTTCGCTGATAAATCCGGTACGGCAGCTATCTGGATTGTAAACATGAAGCTGGTCATCGTCAATGACAGCGGAAGTGGAGAAGGCTTTGTCTGGATCAAAACCCCCAGGACCTACTTTGTGAGCGTCTACCTTTCACCCAATGAAGGGATTAGTGTCTTTCGGAAAATGGCAAACTTAGAGGACACAATCGGCGGGTTCGACGGGGAAGTCATCGTAGCTGGTGACTTCAACGCCAAATCAGCCGAATGGGGTTCTGACATCTCTGATACCAGAGGTAATGAAGTAGCAGAATTTACAGCAAGAGTCGACCTCATAGTGCTGAACATCGGTAATGCTACAACATTCAGAAGACCGGGTTACAAGGAATCCATCCTTGACATCACGTTGGCAACTCCAAGGACCGCGAACATGATCGAGGACTGGACAGTTTCAGAGGAATACAGCGGCAGCGACCACAAAATTGTGACATTCAAAGTCCAACCAACATCTGCTCCGGCACCGCGACGAGTTCATCAACCGCGGAAGTGGAATGCCAGGAAGCTCGATCTTGAGAAGCTGCGAACTTCTCTAACACGAAGCTCGTCTAATTTTGAGTATAACACGACTCCGAATACCCGTAATGAGGCGGAAACATCAGTGTCAAAAGTGATGGGCCTGATCATCGCCGCATGCAATGCATCAATGCCACGGTCGATGAAGCCAGGCACCCATAGGCCAGCGTACTGGTGGTCTCAGAACATAGCAGAACTTCGGGAAAAATGCCACAAGCTACGTCGACAAGCAACGAGAGCGGCAAAACGTTTCCCCGACCAGGACACATACTCGATGGAGTATAAGCAGGCCAAAAAGGCTCTGAACAAAGCCATCAAGACAAGCAAAGCAGTATTGTGGAAAGAGATTTGCAACGACCTCAACAATGATCTCTGGGGAAAAGCGTACCAAATTGTCACTAAAAGACTTGGTAAAGCTGCACCAGAAGCGCCGAAATCTCCTGCTGTGATGAACAGCATCGTGGCGGAGCTATTTCCCGAACACCCACCACGAGGGAAGAGATTATACACGAAAAATGGCGAAACAACACCCTTTACCACGAAGGAACTGCAAGACGCGGCAAAGACCATCAAGATTGGGAAAGCGCCAGGCCCTGATGGCATCCCAGCCTCAGTGATTAAGATTATGGCCCTGGAGCATCCACACATACTTCTGAGTGCTTACAATGCATGCTTGGCTACTGGCACGTTTCCAACAGTCTGGAAGCGGCAGAGATTGGTCCTGCTAGATAAAGGGAAAGAGACCCCTATAACCCCTTCGTCGTTCCGTCCACTTTGCATGCTGGACATTGCCGGAAAGCTGCTTGAGAAGCTCATTCAAGGAAGGCTTCGCAACGACATCGATCGTGCCGGAGGTTTTGCGACAAACCAACATGGCTTCCGAAAGGGAAGATCGACAATTGACGCGATTCAGAAGGTAACGAAGACAGCTCGAGAAGCATGGTCTGGTAGCCTCAAAGCTCGCAAGGTGTGTCTTCTCCTCACATTCGACGTAAAAAATGCTTTTAACAGCGCGAATTGGGAAGACATTTTGGACGCTTTAGAGCACAGATTTTTGGTGAAGCCAGAAAATCTGGGAATGATCGACGACTATCTAGACAAGAGGAAGCTGATTGTGAAAACGACGGAGGGCCCGCGAGAACATGAAGTAACAGCCGGCGTGCCTCAAGGCTCAATTATGGGGGCTGACCTCTGGAAAGCTGACTACGATGAGCTCTTGCGAATCCCGTTGCCGAAGCAAGTACAGCTCACAGGCTTTGCGGATGACGTTGCGGCTACGATAGTGGTAGATAGTGCCGAGGAAGCAGAGGTTTTAATTCGGGAGACCACGGATGCCATAGAAATATGGCTTGAAAAACACCACCTGAAACTCGCCAAACAGAAGACAGAGATGGTCGTACTGATTAGACAAAAATGGTTCCCTAAACCATTCACCATAGAAATGGGAGGGACAACTCTGACGTCAACAAGGGCTCTGCGCTATCTGGGGGTAATGATTGACGAGAATCTATCTTACCGTGAACACCTCGATAGTGCATGCAAGAAAGCCAGCAAGACCGTATCCAACCTATCAAGGATCTTAGCCAACTCGATAGGACCACGAACCAGGAAAAACCAGGAAAAGTCCTGCTAGAGGTAGTTCACTCTGTACTGCTTTACGGAGCAGAAATATGGGCAGATATCTTAAAGCAAAAGACATACCGACGGAAAATAGCAGCGGTACAACGACAAGGAGCTCTCAGGGTAGCCTGTGCCTACCGCACGGTTTCTGAAGCGGCTGTATTGGTCATTGCAGGAGCTGCGCCTATCGACCTTTTGGCGATTGAGAGAGCAAAACTCTACGACGCTAAAGGAAATGGTGACAACACTAATGAGGCAAGAACGACAATTAAGAAGGAGACGCTACAGAAGTGGCAGAAACAATGTATGACGGGAAAGACAGGCAGATGGACGGAGCGCCTGATTCCAAACATTAATGCCTGGCTCACCCGGAAACATGGAGACACGGACTTCTTTCTGACGCAGCTTCTGACAGGGCACGGACAGTTCAACGCCTATCTGCACAAGATGGGTCTGCACTGCACGGCGGCATGTAAGTATTGTCCAGACAAAATTGACGACGCCGAACACACGTTCTTCGAGTGTGTTCGGTGGAAGGACTG
The DNA here is from genome assembly GCA_039881145.1 of Druceiella hillmani. NCBI lineage: Eukaryota > Metazoa > Arthropoda > Insecta > Lepidoptera > Hepialidae > Druceiella > Druceiella hillmani. Next base: position 7,185,944 of record JAYKKI010000045.1, on the reverse strand, counting down.
CAGAGGCAGCACCGAAGAGATCATAGGCACCAGGCTCTCCCCCTCAAGCCTGGTAGCCCATATGATCGAGCAAGAAGCGAACTGGTCAGCTGTTGCAGCTTATGCACGGCGCCTTTTGGAAAGCAAAATTGCTGAAAGGGACCAGTAGCCAGGAGTAGGCGTCGCGTGACGCAGCACGGACTGGATTGAAGTAATGCTAACGCGGTTCCGATTCAGTCCTCCCCGTACCATCTACGGGGAGAGGGGAAGAGGAGTGTTTTTTTAGTGGGTAGGTCTGCCAGGTCTGCCAGGTCTGGTAGGAATCCCACACTACCGTCACTGTTATCTGCCGTAAGATGGGCGGCAGAGTATTAACATTGGCGGTGTCTTTCGAAGATTTTTTTTTCCGCACCTCTTTAAAAAAAAAAAAGAAAAAAAAAAAAAACACACACACACACACACATATATATATATATATATATACACACACATATATATATATAAATATTTATATATAAAAAGGAGGTAAAAAGTCAGTTATAGCCATAAAAAGTACATTTTAAAAACCAAATTTTCGAAAACCCCGTACTATTCAATATTAATAGTTAAACAGCTTATATAAATAAATATGATAATAGCGAAAATATATAAATCAGTACAATAGTCACAGTAATATAATTATATTACTGATTGACAACTAATAAACTCGATGTTTTTAAAAATGTTGCAGAAACTTCTCGAACAGCTCCGCTAGCGAACAGCGTCGAACCGAGTCTCGAATGAGGCGTTCGATCTTCTGCTCAATTAGCAACTTAATTTCGGCGAGTAAAAAACAAAGAAAATATGGAAATTTCACGAAGATAACTCAGAGTGTTTTTATTTCACGAATTTCATTTAGGACGAAAAGCGAACGAACTCCTAAGACCCGAACAAACCTTGATTAGAGAGATTCGAAGAAGGAAACTTGAATCTCTCCAAAAATTCTCATCTTGGACAACATCCTATATTAAACTTCGAAAAATTATAAAACAACAAATCGCGGAATAAGTTCCCATTATGTCAGGTTCTTACACTACAATTGAGAAACAGCTTCATAATTTGGGAAAGAAGTTGAAATATTCCATTTGATTACAACATGCGCTAACACTGATGAACTGAGGCAATAGGTTTATTAATTGCCAACGTAATAATACACTGTCGTTAAAATTCGGTCATATTTTTAATTATTTCGCTATTTCTTACTTTTATCTAAAATTTGCTTCTTCCAAGCAATTTAAATGTTTAGTTTTATAACATATACATCCTGTATAAGTTTAATATAGGAAGTAATAAAACTAAACATTTAAATTGCTATAATTAAAAATATGACCGAATTTTAACGACAGTGTATTATTACGTTGGCAATTAATAAACCTATTGCCTCAGTTCATCAGTGTTAGCGCATGTTGTAGTCAAATGGAATATTTCAACTTCTTTCCCAAATTATGAAGCTGTTTCTCAATTGTAGTGTAAGAACCTGACATAATGGGAACTTATTCCGCGATTTGTTGTTTTATAATTTTTCGAAATTTAATATAGGATGTTGTAGATATATATTAAGGATGTTGTATGATATATATGATACAATCAGAATATATAATTAATTAATTCTCATTAATGAAATGTACTTTAAACTACTGGATTTTATTTTTAATTAAATCGTATGCGGATTTACTGTACCAATGTTCAGCTCTCAGATAAATTAAATTTATTCATGAAGTTTATTCGTGATGTTAATTAATAATTAGGAAGACTCAATAGTATTAAACACATTTTAACCTTCTCAATTCGTGGTTCCAGAAATTAAATAACTTCTATTTTGATACGGCTGAGGAGTAGTTTTATGTGTTTAATAGTATACTCTTGGATAACTTCGTTAATCTATTTATATGTACGTAATTATGAATTTATTGATCGGTTATATAACGATGTGCATTGGTAACCATAGGCAAGAACTTGTTTTGGATTCGTTAGATTATATTATGATTTGACTGCTTAGCACATCCCAAAGCTGCGTACCTTACATCTAAATCGGTTTGACGATAGAAAAGTACACTTAGTAGAAGTTAAACCTGGAATGATGTCTAACTAACTACAATATTTATCGTTGGTCCAACCTGATTTGCTCAGCTTTTACTTAAACGTAGTGTTTCCAATTAAGCCAGCTATCCAGATGAAGTCCAAGGTATTTTGCTAAAGCTACTTGCGAGACTTGTATTCCGTTAAGACAAGTGTGTAGATTGCAGTTTGTTCGTCACAATGCAAGTATGCCATGAATAAATTTAAACTCGTTGAGTTTGATTTTCCAATCAATCTCAAAGTCCATCTGTTGATATTGTCAAGTACTTCTTAAACATTTTTCGTGGCTTGACTTTGCCTGTCTGCAGTTGCCATTACTACCATATCAACAGCTAAGGTACATATGGCGGTTTCTTCTGTAGTGTGAATATAAGCGGTATACAGTAAATATAGAAGGGGTTGTAAGGCACTTGTCTTACGTTTCACCTGCCCGAGTTCGATAGGAAAACATATTCAAGCAACTTAAATGATAATAATTAACTTATTCAAACATTACAAATGCCTAGTATCAAAAATCAGCTTTTTGACTAAATGAAGAACACTGCTCTAATCGAAAAACATAGTAATTAATAATATAAGCGGTATAATTTTTATCTCTCTGACCACAAAGTTAGAATGACCTAACGTTAGATAAATAATGTTTACCATTATTACCCGACTTAAAACTGTTTTCTGTTATCGCAACGTAACAGAATAATACAACGCTCTTGGTCATACCGAAATCGAATTTAACTTTAGCATGGTACAAAGTAGACAGTCATCAGTCGAATCTGTGTTGAACCAAGAGTGTGGTGAGTTGAAATTTAGCAAACTAATGGCTCTTATTCCGAAACTGTTAATAAATACCTCGGCGATTAGACCCTATGACCGAAAGTTGGGCTACAAAATACTTTTAATACTAGGCTTAGAGAAAATCGTTAAAAATGTGAAAATTTTACTTTTCCGAAGTGGAGTTCACTTTTCCTATAGTATAGTCACTTTCTCGTTATAAGTGTGACTTGGGGACGAATTGGTAACGTTGGTTTTTCAAAAGTTGTCCTAGTATATAAATTAATAAACATATTTTACACAATTACGGTAACCAAAAAAAAGTAAAAAGTTTGTATTGTCTTTCCCTATAAATTTATATTTTGATAAAGCAGTATATATATATATATATATATATATATATATATATATATATATATATATATATTTATTGGAATAAATTCTAACCTTCCTAAGTGAACTTTCCATCCATGTTAAGGACTACTGGAAATTTATAGAGAGGATGGAAAATGAGGGTGCAAGGTTTTGTTGTAATCCTCTTTCCCAATCGAAATGGACAAAACGCTGCCATACTTTTGTGGCCATTTAAGCAAATCAGGAGCATAAAGTAAACATGAAACAGTCATTAAATTGCTTAAAGTAATTCGAAAAAAAATCATCAAATGCTTCTAGAATAAGTACCCGTTAGCGATTTTGAATCATTTTATTTACATGAATATTACTTGATAATTTTTATCTACCTGACTATAAATCATTCGATAATTTTTAAGAATGCATGCTAAATACGATTTGGCGATCGTTAGATGATCCATCATTAATACGACGTGGAATGATAGCAGACAATCAGTTTTATTAAATTCTCTTCTTTATTTTTTCATTCGTACAACATTCATATTATTTTATACAATCTAACGAATACAGAGTATGTTTTGTAACTATAGAGTATGTTTTAAACAAAATAAGCCTTAATTCAAAACTTTCTATTTTAATTATGATAAAAATACAAACATTTGTCCTAATTATACATGCTTTGTATATCTATGCAAACAGGAGTGACAAAAGTAAAAGACGCAGAGTTTATATCCCAAAACAAATTTCAATTCTAATTAAATAAGCGCATAGAGACATTCATCTGTCCATCCTTCTCTCACTCGGGATATATCATATTCTAGTTTAGATCTATGGTTTTCGTCGCTCATATATCGTATTGTGTCTATCTCTTAGTAACGACGCCATTTTGTAAACTTTAAAAACGCGATTTTAACTCTAAAAACGCGATTAAACTTTTTAAACTCTTTCTAATTACAATTTTTTTATATGTTGAGCTAAGCATGCAACACATAAAAACCATATTGGCTGCTACGAATTTATTTTAAAAAACTCTCTGTTGTCACACGACCACTTACAACAACAGCCGCAAGCAACTGATACTAACATGTGTGCCTGCACACGATCTATTTTGGATATTTTTAGGATTTTGGTATATGGGAGACCTATCAAACTTTATTCACATCTTTGATTTAAATATATTTAATTTCGAATTAACTTTCTCATCAATTAAAAGAAAATAAGCTGAAACAAAGAATAAACTCATGCGTCGTCGATGAAATCTAAATTAACGAACGATTTAGAGTGAAACCAGACAAAACTCATCAAAATTATGCAATTGGTGTATTAAAAGTATGATAGTAATAATTTAATACTAATTCAATCAACTTCATATCGCGTCACAAACATGGTTAGACAATTTCTTATCAAGAGTCCGTAGTCAATCGGATGCTATATTCAGATTTTAAAAGCCTTTGAATATATACCCCACATACGTACGTACATGCATACACTCAACTTTCCTTTGAAAAGTTGAGTGTATGTATGTACGTACAAGAAGCTTTTTTCTTGCCTTCACTGACGTCCTCCTGAATGTTAACACAATACTTGTATCGTTTGGTAGAAGCACAGTTGCAATTTGTCCGAAAAATAAATATATATATATACATATATGTATATATATACACATGTATATATATATATATACATACATATATATATATATATATATATATATATATATATATATACATACACACACATATATACACGTAACTTTTAAGTGTTCTGTTTTTAATTTTAAGATACATGACCCTAAAAAACCTAAAAATGAAAAAAAAACTTACAACGGTTCGTCATATAATAATTCCCACAGAATTAGAATTAATTGTAAATTTTTGTCCTTTATTATGCTAAGATATATTTCTCCGTACCTATTTCAAGATTTTAGGTCAACGGGTACTAAGCTTAGTAGTTTTTATGGATGAATCAGTATTAAAATACCTGTTATCTAAAATGCTCCATCTTTTAATGGCTTTGGGTTGCAAGCTTGATTTTTTCAAGGGTCGTGAAAGCCTTAAACTTTAATATTTTGTATTAAGTTTATCTTGATATATTTGGCCGTCCACGAGAAAAGAGGTCTTGACAGAAGGTCAGTCTAAAATAAAAGTGAATCAATAAGGAATTTATTTTCTCTTCTTGATATACGGAACTCTAAAAATTATTCGAAAGAGTAATTCTACCTCTTTTTGGAGTGCCATCCTTTCGTCGAGCACGTTTTGGTACTCCGATTTGTATGTCTCCTATTTCTCCATCCCTTCCTCAATCTTCCTCAGACCATCCTATATGTCCAAGCAATGTCGTTAGTAGATAATATATATAAATATATATATATATATATATATATATATATATATATATATATATATATATATATGTATATATGTATATATGTATATATATATATATATATATATATATGTATATATATATATATATATAAGACATGGAAATTGACATCGAAAAATCAATAACATTACTTACTATAATACAAAATAGTTTGTCTTCCACTATCATTTTAAAGACGGCATGAATGTTTTAAGGTAGATACGAATATTACTAGGTTTTTGGGTTTATCATCAAATTATTGTTTTAACAGTGGCATGAACTTTTTTCCTTGTTGTCCGCTGATGACTTCATTTGAGATTTGAACTAATGAGACAATAATTAATTCTTTGTTTTAATGATTGCGGTTGAAAATTAATAATCGCTTATTACAATTAATTTTTTTTTACTTAGCTTCGGCAACATCACAGTTAATTCAGTCGATGTTAATATGAATCTAAATATAAATAATAAACGTCGGCAGATTCTAAAATATGTCTAAATATTTTATCAGAATCTGTATCTAAATTGAAACCAGATATTGTTGCATGGTCAAAATGCTGCAAATTCTGGAGAATTAATCATAAAATATTAGAAAAAACCGTTTGAAACTCTTTCAATATAAACAATTTAGTACGTGATATAAATCCGTAATTACAGAATCATTTGTGCTGAGATTTATTTTCATTTATATTATAAAAGTATAGCTGGTGAAAAATTTAGATTTTTTGCTTTCATCAAAAACAAAAAAATTATTTGTTAGTAATCAGTAGAAGTATGCATATAGAGGTGCAAATGAATATATGTATGTACGTACTTTTGTGCGCTTTAAAGGTTTATTAAAATTAAACGAAGTATCCGTTCGTTTCCAGACTTACTTTGTTTTATAGTGTTCGGCTGCAGGTACATTATGATGCATCTGGAGATTTGGAAAACCCTACAATTTTAAATATACAAGCACTTAAATTTAAATCTATGTTCTACAACAACTAGAGAAAAAGTTATTCACAATGTATAAATTTCAGGTATTTTTAATTTTGTTTTAGCACATAAATAGATGGTGCCTTTTAAATCTTATGAACATTTCAATGTTTGAGTCTAGTCAAAAACCTGAATTATGTATTGAAAGTCAAACTACTACTATCTATCTACTACTATCTAGTCAAAAACCTGAATTATGTATTGAAAGTCAAACTACTACTATCTATCTACTACTATCTAGTCAAAAACCTGAATTATGTATTGAAAGTCAAACTACTACTATCTATCTACTACTATCTAGTCAAAAACCTGAATTATGTATTGAAAGTCAAACTACTACTATCTATCTACTACTATCTAGTCAAAAACCTGAATTATGTATTGAAAAATTGAATTCCCCCCTCTTTCAGATATATCTTTCAATAGCCGAATATAGCATATTATATGTGGAGGTACGATTGCACTGGCGATATAGGAGGAAATATTTTTTTTGAATATTTTTTAAATAAGTAAACAAATTAAAATTATGTAAATTTTTTTTCTTTTCCTCATAAAAAGCTTTTTTAAGCCCTTTTCACAGGAAATACAAATTAAATCAAACTTTTTTATTAATTTATTTACCCCTCTCCAATTCATATATGAATATTTCCAAAAAAATCAGCTAGTGTAAAACATGCATCAGGTTTAATAAGACATAAGTATTACTAGGATAAAATTCATGTTTCTACGTCGCATGTTTTCTTAAAAAAATGGTTGTGGCAGACAGACAGACAACCAGAACCCTGAATGGTAAGACCACTTCCTTAAGGGGTCTATTTTTCAGTTTGAGGCACGGAACCGTAAAATGAAACTCTTATTGAAATAAATTAAAAAAGTAAGGTTAAATTTAAACAGTCAATCAAATAAATTAAACGTTAAATTTAAACAGTCAATCAAATAAATTAAACGTTAAATTCAAACAGTCAATCTAATAAATGAAACGTTAAATTTAAACAGTCAATCAAATAAATTAAACGTTAAATTTAAACAGTCAATCAAATAAATTAAACGTTCAATTTAAACAGTCAATCAAATAAAGTAAACGTTAAATTTAAACAGTCAATCAAATAAAGTAAACGTTAAATTTAAACAGTCAATCAAATAAATTAAACGTTAAATTTAAACAGTCAATCAAATAAATTAAACGTTCAATTTAAACAGTCAATCAAATAAATTAAACGTTCAATTTAAACAGTCAATCAAATAAATTAAACGTTAAATTTAAATAATCAAGCACACAAGTGGAAAATCTTATACTTTTGTGAAATCAGGTTATTTTTAACAAACTTTATAAATGTTATTTCTACGAAACTCTTTGAACTAGCAAAATAAAATACAAGTACAAATTGCGACCCGTCGTGTCATCCGTAAACAGATATGTATATAACACACTAATCCATAAAACTCACAGAGCTATCGAAAAAAGACATTCGCAGAACGAACAGTACATTTCTAATTCAAGTAGGCAATGGCTACATATTAACCAGTAAACAAAACAGTTTTAAATAATTATACACATTAATCGATCGGTGATCGATATTGATTGTTTTTGGTAATTATTTCTAGAAAATTATTGTGTGCTTCGATAGAATTTTGACAGAAAATGTCATATATGAGATTTATGCATGATAATTCATGAATATTCTTTCCTTTATCTATAAAACCTATTTGAGATTTTTTTACTATTTTTCATCGAATGTATATTTCCGTTTTTTTTGTTAATATTAAGTCTACGTTAATTCTTCGCAAATATCTTTAAAATAAATCGAGTTTTGATTATAAATACTGATCACGAATAAAACTAAATTAGTCATTAATCATGACTAATGACTGAAATTTTCAATTATTAGTTATCAATCATAATTAAAGTGTTAGTTATTAGTTTTTAATCATTGTTAATCATCACACAACCAACACTGCATACAACATATAGTCGCACTGCTGACGCCCGTAAGCCCCACACGGTCAGGACTGTCAGTCGGATTTAGTTATAGTTAAAAACCTATTTTGTATGGATACTTCAGCGATTGGACCGTGCAATAGGGCACGGGTGGTAAACTAGACTCTTGTTTAGACTCAACTGATAATTAAGGAGAAACAGAAATACGTTTTTAACTGTTAGTAAGTCTGACTGACAGTCCTGACCGTCCTGACCGCTACACATATGGGAGTGAATCGTGCGACCAAATCGTACTACTAGTTTCTTTTTGGCAATAATGTTACATAATGTTTGATGATACTATTCGTAAATAGCATCTTCATAGTAAATTTGTATCAAAATTTTCAAGATTCGGAAATTAATGAATCCGTACGGAATGTATCCATAGTATCTGTTGTGTAAACACTGAATCTTGTAGTGTAATTAAGTATATCGATTTTATTCGACTGCGTTTTTTTTTGTAATCCTACTCTGCTGAATCGCCTAATGTGAATATTTAGGTAATTCGCAATAGTTGCGCTACCGAATCCTGCAATAAAATCACATGACTAAATTGCCTGTCTGAAAACAGCCTTAGTGTTATGTACTAGAATTGGGGAAACGGAAACCCTTACCGAATCTAGACGTCTGCCCCTCCATCCCTATATTACAACTTATTACCAACACAACACAGATGGTTTCAAATAGTCAAATTTGGATAATGCCCTAAATACAGAAATTAAATTCAAAAACTTAATTCGTAATTTTGTAGGAGTTGGGATGAACTAACATTTTAAACCAATTTTAAAAGTGACTGGAGGTTACAAATGAATCACCATATATTCTTGTTTCAACTTAAACATATATCGTTTCAAATTTGAGGGGGGAAAAATAAATCTGAAAATACATTCATTTATATGTACATATCAAAGAATTCTCCAACAATATTTGAAAAAAATAGTGAAAACATCGTTCTTATTCTCTATATATTAAAACATTAATAAGAAAAACCTGAAAAAAACTGAGTTATAAATACATGACTAGACTTATAATAAAGGAAAATATTAGAATTACATTTATGGCTGAAAAGAAGATTTAGAATATTTTGCAATATGATTTCAAAAAGACGCAGATAGCGCATGAACAATGCAGCGCTCTTAATATCCAATTTCCTTTCATGAAAGTAGTAATGAATTCATAGTCTGGAATGATTGAAAAGAGGCTAATAAGATATAAATAGAAATTGTTAGCAGAACACTGCTAGGTCTGAGAATAGTGTCTTCACTCTGGTCATATTTTCGTTTCCAATATTTTTTGGCTAACCCTATCTACTAAATAAGTTTTATTCCACACACGAGAGATCTTAGATGGAGGGCACAAATTCTGTGAGTAGCTATTAGACATAGAAGAGAGTGAACTGAGTTACAATATGTAAACACGAAGGGTACTTACCGACCGCTCTTAATATGATTATAATGAATGTAGTACCTTACTGAATAGCATTTACGATGATGATGTAACAGATCTATCATGAAATTTTTTGTTATCATGAATTTTTTTGTTACATAACAGATCTATCATGAAATTTTTTGTTACGTAACAGATCTATCGTAAATTTTTTTGTTATGTAACAAATATATCATGAAATTTTTTGTTCTGTAACAGATCTATCATGAATTTTTTTGTTATGTAACAGATCTATATGAAATTCATTCAAGACGGAGGAGTTCAATTAATTTCAATTGTGGTACGGAAAACATATCGCACAACTTCGACTCACTTAAAATTAAGAGAAAAGCTGTTTATTGTGACATATTTATTTAAGTCGTTAATAGCCTTGCGAATTAACACTCTGACTCTCTAATATTATTGTACAATTTCCCACCGTAGAATAAATTGATAAAAAAATAAATAAATTATATGGACGTTAAATGGGTAGTATCATACGAATACAGCGTAGCTGTCTAATATTGGGCACATCCGGTACGGGACGAGCTCGCATCTGCCACCGCACGTGGCCCGCGCATCTGCCGTCTAATTGGGCCCTTGTACCTGCCTAAGAATGAACTTCCTCCACAAACAATTACGGTAAAAAGCGTTTTGATATCATTTTTTTTCTATTTTCTGTAGAATCGGCGAAGGTAAGGTATTGGTCCTATTTGATGAGGTATTTGTTGTGAGCTTGGCGTCTCGCAGATATTTATAAAGTTAACCTAATGTTTTCCTTAACAAGCTTAAGCTTAAAAACATAAAATAACTTGAAAAAATTGACACCCTGCATCGTGACTATTCGGTCATAAAAATAAACAAGATCAGAAATTCTAGAAAAATGTATGGATAAAACAATTGATACTGATGCCAGAACCAGACTGGGATTGAAATGAGTTAACTATCTGGAAACTCATTTTAATACTCGGAGGATCAAGAAATGGAAGATAATAAGCAACAATAGATCGTTTTGGCGTAAGCTTATTCAAAATATCAGGAGCCATTCTAAGCTGTAAGATCGCTGAAAAAGAATACATTGGTATACCAATGTCACGTAAGGATTTCCTGCATACAAAAAGATTAATACAAAAGAATAAATGAAATATAGAGAAAAGCAGATAATATCAAATAACATTTTAATAAAAGAACGAAAGAGAAAGAAGGTATTAAAAATAACAAACAGACGTTTTATTATTTACAAGATATGAAGTGGAACCAGTTCCGGTGGTTAGTATTGATATGCAATACCCATGTACTAACTTCATCGACTTACTACATAAATTTAGAACTGCTCACCAATAATTATTTTTTTATCATACTCTCTCTATCATTCAAAACTATCAACCATATGTCTTTCCAGTTACCTGCTGATGATTTTAGGGAAATAATAATTTCCAAATACTTCAAATAACAGATTTTGGTTCGACTGGAACACTTTATGGGACTAGCATATTCTACTTCAGGAAGCCTTATATTTTTTCGTGTATATTGCGTATAAAGTGTATAGCTCGTAGACATCCAGATAATCTAGATAAACTGTTTGTCGTAAGGAGGGTAGTGGGCTAAAAACCTTGCAGTCGACATCCTAACCCCTAGTCTGATGAGGTTAAAAACATCACGGGACTCTTTGTAACTACTACCTTGAGACAAGCCAATAGGATAGAGCAGAAACAGCTGGTCAGTTCATCTAGAAAGGCAGTTGAACACGGGTTAAGTGAAAGGCAGTTCAACACGATTGGATCCATCACTTCAATATGATGTTTATAAATGCATTCATATCGTTGATACGGTCTTTTTTTTAAATCTGTTTCATTATTCGCTTAAACTATCTTGTTACTTGCGGGATAATTTGTGTGAGTTACTTGATTATCGAGTCGTTGGTATTAATATCTCTAAGATATTAATATCAATGACTAGCCTCGTCGATTAACACATTTTTCTTTATTTATCAATTTTCAGACGATATAACGTTTTTCTCTAGATTTGGAAAAATACAATGTAAGAAATCTATTTTGCTTGATGCGGGAACGAATAAAAGAACATACGTATAAAAATATAGAAATTCTGAACGTTCACTACTTCATTGCCACCCTCCAGCTCTGAGGAATATAACTCATTTAAATCCGTTAAACTCATTTTTTGTTATAAAAGAATATCTTTTTGTTCACTATTTTATCGCATATATTAAACTAATAATTTCTTCATTTTCCTGCAATTTAGACCTATAATTAAACATAATCATTTCTTAAAAATATTATAATAACTGGATATACTAATACATTATCATCCCAGAATAGCCCGTACCATATTTCAACCCTCATACACTTCAATAGTTTTCAAAACAAATTCGAGATATCAACAAAATAGGTCAGACACTCCGCCCCACTACGTACAGGCTACAGGTAGACGGACCCACACAGACCAGCCTGTCAGAAACAAGGGTCCCTCCAGCAGCTGCCGGGACGTACCGCTCATCAGCTGCCGCTCGCGCGTGCGCAGCTGTCGGCCGAGCAGCTGCCGACGCAGGTACACAGGTACAGACCTCTCACGAATAATAATCCGAAGACTTACAAAATTGTGCAAAGAATCGGATATACATATACAAATAACTGTTAGCGATATTGAGAATATTGGTTCAAAATCTGAGTAGACCTGATCCGTTATGCTAGTATCAAGAAACGAGCGAGGAAGGGGAAACAAATATATTTCCAACTCTCACAATTCTTGTGATGAAGGTATGAAAACTTAAATGAAGTAACGTATAAAAGGTATGAAAACTTAAATGAAGAAACGTATGAAAAGTATGAAAACTTAAATGAAGTAACGTATGAAAGGTATGAAACTTAAATGAAATAACGTATGAAAACTTAAATGAAGAAACGTATGAAAACTTAAATGAAGTAACGTATGAAAATTTAAATGTAGTGTACTTAAATTAAGGTAAGTGGTTTTTTTTAAATTTTCATTCTCATTCTGAAAGTTTACCATTATTATCATATAAATAGTTCGATTTTCTTTTATATTTCTGGCTGTTTCTGATCAATCGATCCATATAGGCTTGCTTTAAAGATATGCTATGCCTGTTGACGCTTTGGCAACATGAATTTCAACTAGTTTTTTGTAGATTTCGGGAAAATATATTTTAAATTAATCTAAACGGCTACTCAGGTGTCATGGTTAGATAAAAATAATAATAAGTATTATAAATATTTGATAACAAAAAACTGGTACTAAGATATTGGTTATTTTAATGCAGCCGACAACTCAATCCCCAATTGTTTACTTTCTTGAGTATTTCTCCATCAAAACTATCTTACAATATCAGCAATTATCGTCCTCTGTCAATTATTTTGACGTTTTTGTATAAATACATTTTGCAATTAATCTATTCAAAAGAAATTTCGTAACCTATAATCGTACACCAATTCGATTCAAACGTTCCAGGTAACCCCATTCGCTTCTAGGCGAATTTACCAGAAACACACCTATTGCAGGGAACTAATTTAATTTACCAGAAATACATCTATTGTAGGGATCTAATTTAATTTACCAGAAATACACCTATTGCAGGGATCTAATTTAATTTACCAGAAATACATCTATTGTAGGGATCTAATTTAACTTACCAGAAATACATCTATTACAGGGAACTAATTTAATTAAGCAGATATACACCTATTGCAGGTTGATTTTACTTGAATGTTTTTTTCTAGTTTCTTTTGTCAAAGCTCCTTCATTATACTTTTATACTAGTTTTTTGTTTGTAAATTTCATCTTCATGTCTATATGTATACATGTAGATGAAATTTATCATAATAACAGCTTATATCTATGTAATTTTAGATTTAGTTCGTAGATGAATCTAACCGGTCTGATAATTTCAAAATGGTGGCGGTTCAAGGTTTAAAATAATTCATCTTGCAACAAAAATCGTCACCGTGATGTGTTCGGCGTCCGTCTTTGGTGACGGGGTGCACTGTGGGGATCCTGGTTCGGTTCCCGACACCAATTCGATTCCTGGAACCCAAAAAAATTGAAGGCACGGCGGCCTTTGAGGTCACGGCGCACCGCGGAGATCCGGGTTCGATTCCAGGCCGCTCGTCGAGCGGAGCTAGAGAAATGTTCTGGTTGGCTGGTAAGAGCATACTCTCGTAGCAATAAGTTCGCCATATATAACAATTGTGTACATTAAAGTACGTAAATAAATAAATAAATAAAAATACACAAATGAGTAATAGGAAAAAAATTCAAAATAATAGTTTTTTGCATCACTCACTGGAAAAAATAAAAATGTTCTGAATAGTATTTTAAATAATTTTAAGCTTATATCAATGCCACAAAGCTGGAACTTGAACCCAATTCTCCTTTCAGGGAAACATTTTACTTGGTATAACTTGCACCATCATAAAACAAATAATAAAAGACATAAGAACTGAAAACTGAAAGAATATTTTTTTTCGTAATCTTAAAACTTCGACGTGCCAGGTAACATATATATATATATATATATATATATATATATATATATATATATACACACATATATATATATGTGTGTGTGTGTGTGTGTGTGTATATATATATTATTATTGATTGGCAGCTAATAAACCCGCCATCTCAATACAAACTTTTCAACTTTTTATACGTAGTCAGTAAAATCAATCGTTAATTATATAAGCTCCGTCGGTATCTAACACTTGTCGCCAATGTATAGTCAGTGCTACAGTTCCTTCATTGTAGAAATTGTTGACCCTTTGACTGAAAAACCGGTGAAGTTCGATTTTCATATGACTTTCGTCTTTAAATTTTCTATCACGTAAATTATTAGATAAAGATCGAAACAGATGGTAAACAGGTGGCAAAAGATCTGGAGAGGACGATGGGTGAAGTGGCACACTCCATCCAAGTGAACCTAGTTTTTCATGCGTTACTTTTGCTACATGGGGTCGAGCATTCTCGTATAAAAAATTAATTTTGCCAACCCAATATATACATTAAAAATTTTTACTTCGCAATGTTTACATTACCAGAGATCACCCAACCGCTTCATCCAGAAAATATGTATAACAAATTTGAATTTAACTATGAATTTATTTGATTTATATAATTTGTCTAAATATTACGCACATAGCATTTACAGTTCAGAAACCAATGGACGGTGATTGAAGAACAGCCCACCAAGCGTGAGTTATAGTGTTCCGCTCAAACGTTTTTCGATATGGAACTGGACACAAATGAATGCCAATCTCTCCGCTATATATGAGCTATGTAATTTTATATAAAAGTGTCCAAAATTGTGGTAAGTAGGAGAAATAACATCAATCTCGTGACAGGTAAACAAATAATTTCAATGCTAGTAGCATTTAAGAAATGACAGTGGATGAGAAAGGACCAAGTAGAAATTATATAGATTCTAACTAGGCAAATATCATAATAACAAACCGAAAATAAAGATATCAATAAAACATACGTATGAAAACTTTTTAATCCTCCAGCGATAGACTATAATTGACAAGTTTTCCTAAGACCTATCTAAAGTTATAATAAGTAGAAATAATATCAATCTATTGGTAGATATACTAAACATTTCAACACTACTATTCGATAAATGACAATGTCGATAAAAAAATACCTGTGGAAACTTTGTAACCCTCCAGCGATAGACTATAATTGACAAGTTTTCCTAAGACCTATCTAAAGTTATAATAAGTAGTAATAATATCAATCTATTGGTAGATATACTAAACATTTCAACACTACTATTCGATAAATGACAATGTCGATAAAAAAATACCTGTGGAAACTTTGTAACCCTCCAGCGATAGACTATAATTGACAAGTTTTCCTAAGACCTATCTAAAGTTATAATAAGTAGTAATAATATCAATCTATTGGTAGATAAACTAAACATTTCAACACTACTATTCGATAAATGACAATGTCGATAAAAAAATACCTGTGGAAACTTTGTAACCCTCCAGCGATAGACTACAATTGATAAGTTTTCCTAAGACCTATCTAAAGTTATAATAAGTAGAAATAATATAAATCTATTGGTAGATATACTAAACATTTCAACACTACTATTCGATAAATGACAATGTCGATAAAAAAATACCTGTGGAAACTTTGTAACCCTCCAGCGATAGACTATAATTGACAAGTTTTCCTAAGACCTATCTAAAGTTGTAATAAGTAGAAATAATATCAATCTATTGGTAGATATACTAAACATTTCAACACTACTATTCGATAAATGACAGTGCATGAGAAATTTCTGATCAGGTAGAGATTACAACGGCAATCAGAAGGTAACAATGGCGATAAAAAATACGTGTGGAAACTTTGTATCCCACCAAAGATAGAGCATAAGTGATAAGTTTTCCTAAGAACTGTTTAAAGTTATAATAAGTAGAAATAATATCGATCTATTGGTAGATATACCAATAATTTCAACACTACTTTTCGATAAATTACAGTGCGCGAGAAATTTCTATATAGAGACAATAATGATAAAGAGAAGAAAATAATGTAGATAAAACAAACAGTTACGGAATATATACGAAAGCTTGATGAATTAGCCACGAAAACTTTGTAATCATCCAGCGATGCACCATAATTCAGCTGAAAAATGGCACCATTTTTCAACAAAAGTGTCCAAAATTTTTACACACACGAGAAAAAATACAAACTTTTGGTAGAATACAAAATTATATCGATACTACTATTCGAAAATTATATCGATACTAAGAATACAAAATTATATCGATACTAAGAATACAAAATTATATCGATACTACTATTCGAAAATTATATCGATACAAAGAATACAAAATTATATCGATACTAAGAATACAAAATTATATCGATACTACTATTCGAAAATGATATCGATACTAAGAATACAAAATTATATCGATACTAAGAATACAAAATTATATCGATACTACTATTCGAAAATTATATCGATACTAAGAATACAAAATTATATCGATACTACTATTCGAAAATTATATCGATACTAAGAATACAAAATTATATCGATACTACTATTCGAAAATTCTAGTAGGCGAGACAGTTCCATCCTATCAGACAGGACGATAACAAACTGGATTACAATGTTGATAAAAATATTTTCCAAACGGCTTTGGAAATTTTTTAATCTGCCAGCGATAAGAGCACTTAATCTTATCGTATTGATTGATGTAATAACAAGATTATGAATCGACACATAATTATGAAATTCGTATGAAAATGAAAAATGTTTTTCATGCTGTAATGACTCTTTACTCGGTTGACTTATATAAAGAAACGCACATTCCTAGTTTGAATTGTAACCAATAAATTAAGTCTATATATGAAAATACAATATTTTCAAGATTCTTTAACTGAAAATAGATAAGGTCAAATACATTGTACAACTGTACCAAATTTCAAACCGATAGAAGTAATCATGTAAAATTCAGCCGTAACGTACAGATAGACACCAAAGTCTTACACCAGGATTCTGTATTTACCTTTAATGTTCGGAACCAAAATATTAGAAGATGAGATGGAGGTATTGGTACAATTATATAGTATCTTATCACTCGTAGAATAACCAAGAACCTCTCATAGCATGGAAAATGTATATTTCAAATAATTTAAATTTTTTTTTAGATTATAACCACTGTTTGCTTGACTGACTTGGAGAAAAGCGCACACTTCTGAATAAAATGTTACCAGTGAAATAGGATAATGGTGGCCAAGTCTGTATGTATAATTCTAAAAGGTAATGGAGATAAGTTTTGTCATCATATTATTTCTTAGTAAAACCAGAATGGTATGGAGAACTAATTATTAAAACAAAATTAATAATTGTATGAAAAATGCTGTGAAAAAAATGCAGCAAGACGGTGTTTTCTTCTTAAGCAAATGCCGCAGTCTATAAGCTCATTATCTACCTTGGAGGTGATATAAAAAATAGGCATCGAAAACAAGATTTTCTTCGATGAATTTTGTGTCATCCGATTATATCTTAAGAGAATCTTCATCTTACAAATCACGTTTCCTTGTGAATACCTTGGCCATTGGCTCACATTTCAAATAACCTCAACCTTTCTCCCTCAGTTTTCCCTATATTTTTAATCATTTTTTTAATTACCCTTTTCCTTTCAGGATATCGTAATGAGACAAGGAACCCTCATAACTTCATTATATTCGTCTTTCGACATTGTTATACCTATTTGCTTGAAATTTTATAAATGGATGCTTCAGGTTCACATCTCAATTAAAATATTTTTAAAAATAATATATAACATGTATAGTGTCACCGATTTTTTCGTATATCCTATTGAATGAGGTACCGATACAAAAGTTTTTCGAAATTAAAGTAAAATTTCACGTATCATTTTCCATTTCTAAATGCCATTCCCAAACAATTTAGCTTCAAATTGGGGTACAACGTGTCCTCTCCCCTCTAATTTTTCAATTATAGATTTAAAAAATTTTAAAACTTCTAGTTATTTTTTATGTGATTAGAACTTTTAATAATAATTCGGTTATTATTAACATTTCGGTTAATAATAACATTTCGGTTATTAATAACATTTCGTTTATTAATAATATTTCAGTTATTAATAACATTTCCGATATTAATAATTTATTTCGGTTAACTTGCATCAACAATTGCGAAAAGCATAGACGACTACAGAACCTTACTTTACGGGTGTCCCAAACAATCTTAGCCACTTTTCAATACATTCGAACTTGTTTCGTTTATATTACCTCAATGACGTAATTGTTTGCGCGTTGTCTTCATAAAAAAGTACTTACCCTCCGACCCCGCTCGTAATTAAATCAAATTGGATATTTAAATACATTTAAACTTCCTGTTCGATCTTTACGGTCCTATGGTGCCGAAGTATATATTTCGGAATATAAGAAATTAACAAAACTATATTTAACCATAATAAAATCAATTTAATTGTTTTCTATTTATTAATGACAGATATAAAGAATACAAAATGAAATGATTACCACATAAATATCCTACTACCAACCGACCTTTAACAAAAGCCCTAAAAGTAGTTAAAAAGAAACTAAAATTAAACGATTACTACATAAATAACCTACTACCAACCGATCTTTAAGAAAAGCCCTAAAAGTAGTTAAAAAGAAACTGAAATTAAACTATTACTACACAAATAACCTACTACCAACCGACCTTTAACAAAAGCCCTAAAAGTAGTTAAAAAGAAACTAAAATTAAACGATTACTCCATAAATAACCTACTACCAACCGACATTTAACAAAAGCCTTAAAAGTATAAACAATTGAACTTTGAATCTTGTTATAAAAAAAGACGTTCGCAGAACAACTATTTGCGTACATGCTGAATTAATAATATTTGTGGCACAAGGCCGGAGACAGCACGTCGCCAGCGGCAGAGGCAAATTTTTTATTTGTGTAAATAAAATACATCAAATGCGCAAACAAATTAGTTAATCCATTAGTCATACGCGTATGTGACAGTTAGTAGTTACCCCATATTTGAAGCTGGTCAATGGGATATTCTAAAGTATTTTATATACCAACCGTAAGCAGAATTATTAATAAACAAAGCCCCCTCTAGCCACAACAATTGTTTTCATTGTATTCATTGTTTTACAATGTATAGTCATGGTTGAAGTAGCAGTTTCGGGAAATCCCTATGAATAATGTCTTGAAAAGTACGTTGTAATTAAAACATATATGAAATTTCACCTTTAAAAGCTCGTGATTAAAAAGACGGTTTCAGTCATTATCAATAGTTCTTGGGCCACTATTGTATATAGCTAATTTCTCTATTTTAGGTGAAAATGTGAGAAAAGCAATGAAATATTATTAAATTTCAATACATATCTCAAGCCTGAAGAAATGTTAGCCCATTGGGCGAACTGTCATCTTAAAACTGGTCAACACTTACCGAAATAAGAAAACATTAGCTAGTAGAATTATATTTAAAAATGGTAAGAAAATGTTAACAAACTCTTTGATGTAATTTTGGCAAACTATCGAGAGAAAATTTGTAAGGAAATGAACGTGGAAAATTACCGACCTTTCGTTTTTATCAAATTCAAAAAGACGATTAAGATTTATACGATTTATTATATAACATTCGTTCTTATATATTTGTTCGAAATATAACATTCCTTTTACTCACAATTAAATGAGACTACGTGATGTAGTATTATTTCTACTTTCTTTAATTTCTTTACCACGACCTAGGTTTCATTGTATTACAACATCTTCAGTTGGGATATTAGCAAAGATTCTTTGTTAATATCCCACCTGAAGGTGTTGTAATACAACGAAACCTAGGTCGTGGTAAAGAAATTAAAGAAAGTAGAAATAATACTACATCACGTAGTTTCATTTAATTGTGAATAATTAATTTCTACAAAATTAACGCCAAATATATTCAATATTCCTTTTACTATTAAGAAATTATAGTAATTTACACAACCTACAACACATATCTGACTAATTTGTATTCGAATTAACCAACGAATGGGAAAGTAATAAATCACAATATTTTACCTCAAGGATCTACAGAAATACCATATCTCATGTTAATACTTATTTTCATTTTTTGTTCATGTATTTTCATAGAATTAATAATTATGAATACACGTTCGCTGTTATTGGATTAATTTTAATTATGGTATGTTTACGAACGACCAAGTAAATTTTATTGTTCATACTTTGCAAATGACTAGACTCAACTAGTTCATAAGCAGATCACAATCGTAAATATTTGAGAGATTGGCAAAGAATACAATATAACAATCCAACATAAATAAATGTTACCAAAACAAGCTCGGAAAGTGCCAGAACGATCGTATAATGAACGTTATCAATGCCACTGTACGTTTATTTACTGCACAAACATTTATATGAAATGATAGTTTGTTTATCAAGCGTTGAACGTTATACTGCAGTACTCCCGAATGCAGACGTTAGTCATGTCCTGTTGCACGTCCACTATGAACCTTGGTACCATTATTAATATTTTGATGCAGATAACTGGGACGGCGGCTTTGTTTCCCTGCCGTGAATCATCGGTGTTGTTTTCTAAGTGTGATGCCAGACACGGCGCGCCAGGCTCGCCTTCAAGTTCAATAAACGAGCCAACAATTGAAGTGATTGATCATAAGTATTGCAATCGTCCTTTTTATATGATATGATTTTATTCTGCCATAACAGATCGGCCATATATACACATTATGATTATTAGTAATGAAAAATCCAACTACAGTTGTAATTTTTTTGTATATCTACTAATTCCCATGGGGCTAAGATGAATATATCGGTACACCAAATAGTTTCTTAGATTCTTTAAGCTAATAGTTTAACGACAGTAGGTCTGTCAATTCTATCGAAGTTCGAATTTATTGCAATTAATTGAAATTGATATGTTTATAGTATGATAAACGTCTTGAAAGAACCCGAAAATCAGTTTGGGTTGAAAAGACGAATTTGAGATTTAAATAGTTATTAACGTCACATAGCATGTTGGCTTCTAGTCAATCAGATTACACCATCAGCACTGAATAACTCGCATGTCATATTTATATGTGCATAAAAAACAAGGCAAGCATAATCAAACACATAAAGACACAAGGGAAACACTTTAAATTTATTAATGATCGGATTCCCGCCAACTTGGACTGGTTCGTGTCTCTCTCCAGAAAAAAAGAAATTTATATTGCTCTGTATTGTAAAAATATAATAAATAATCACAAAATATCTTAAGCACAAAATCTAAGTATCACGGTTAATTTCCTCCAGTGCTATATGTGCAAGATCGAATATAATAGTTGCTGTTAAAGAAACCTTACACATCAATCTCACACCGGATCGAAGATGTGGTAACGAAACCTTAATTTGACTTACATTGCTTTGATCATTTTCGTTTTACGTGATTTACACCACGTTCACTATAATTTCAAACGCACTTATTCGCTAACTCAGCGCGTTTGGGATGCATATTTTTTTGCATTTTTGTATTAAAGTTTCCTTTAAAAAAATTATTCAATAAATTTCTAACTTGTTTTAGTTTAAACGAGCGATGTAAGATTGGCAAAACATTCGTTCTTCTTAAAAATATACTACCTTTTGTGACAGTCTTGAACTCGGAATAATACCGAAATTAAAATAAGGATTACTACTCAAACTACACACAATTTCAGAATTAATATATCAAAAGCCGCGTCTATGCTCTAGTCAAAAGAAGAAAAAGTTAATTGGATATAGGTTTTGTAATGCTGGTGCATAGAACATAAGTTAAATTGACTTATTTTATATACTCTTTATAAATCCATAAATTTATACATTCCAAAAAATATTCGCTTTCTCTTTCAGGCAATTTCTTGGGTAAATTGGAATACGATTTTATCATCTGGAATTCACTACAAACACCATCATTGCCATCATTATTGTTCTTATCATCATTATTGTCATTGTCTTCATTATTGTTCTTATCATCATTATTATCATTGTCATCATTATTGTTCTTATCATTATTATTGTCATTGTCATCATTATTGTTCTTATCATCATTATTGTCATTTTCATCGTCTTTTTTAAATAAAATATTACCGTCTAAACCGAATTATATTGAAATTTCTCAATATTAATTCCCCATAATGTATAATTTTGGATAGTAAACAACTACTCCATCACCTAGTCAAAATTACACCAGAATTTTATGTATTTACAATGAATCAACAGTGGTTCATTGATACATGTAAAACGTATTGATATATGTTGCTTTTACGAAGACCTACAATTTTATGAATTATCAACGAATAACGGTAGTTCATTGATACATGTAAAACGCATTGATACATATTATTTTTACAGAGATCTACAATTATATGTATTGACAACGGATAAACGGTGGTTCAGGAATGCAAGTAAAATGCATTGATATATGTTGCTTTTACGGAGACCTAAAATTTTATGAATTTTCAACGAATAACGTAGTTCATTGATACATGTAAAACGCATTGATACATATTATTTTTACAGAGATCTACAATTATATGTATTGACAACGGATAAACGGTGGTTCAAGGATGCAAGTAAAATGCATTGATATATGTTATTTTTACGGAGACCTACTAGATTTTACTATAAGAGTGAGGTAATAAATAAATAAGTAAAGTATAACTAATGTTTCAACCAACTGACTGTTTAATTGCAGTCGCTAGTAAATCGTTGTCCGATATCTTCCATCTGTCGTAATAACTTATCCGTTTTACAACGAGTCTCCCATCATTCTTCGCAGAGTGGCAATCAATTTTCTTCACAAATTACCTGTATTTGAAAATGCTTTCAATGAAGAATGCTCCAATATTTATACAGTAATATTTTTTTCAAATTTGTAATAAACATTTTTTTGTTGGATGGGTTAGTATGGATGTTAATTGAAGTTACTCGAAAGTAACACTTATATGAATTGTAATTCGTTACAATGAAGCAATATGAGGATGAAACAATTTTAAGAGAAGGAATTCCTCCCTTTCTTAATTTTGATTAATTTTCATTAGCAATTAATTAATTCATGAAATAATATAGATAAAAACAGTTTCATTACGTAAATATTTTACAGATATCTTCGTAAACTGGTAACTACAGAATACCTTAGTTGATTATGATTCTCATATCGTTAAATTTAATATTTCCACTTTTGTAATTAATAATGCGTCTTCGGACCTAAATTGGTACAAGGAATTTAACTATCGCCACAAATTATAGTCTAATTTTTCTATTTGATCAGTACAAAGTACAGATTACAACTCTTAATGGATTTGTCGGCTTCTTTTTTGTTTATTCTTATAATCCGTTTCCATAATTTTTAAATTTAATTTGACAAATAATCTATTATAATAGTTTTGTTGTAAGCAATTGTGTAATAAGATTCAAGTCCTAAACTCTGGCATCCGCGAACGTCAATGCATACGCATTCCTATGAAAAAGACTTTAAGCATTTGTTTTATTTTAAATGCATCAATACATACAAAACGATTTTTTCTCAATGAATATCAAAATCTGAATTATTGCTAATTGTCGTCGCCGTGGTGTGTTGGGTTGATCACAAGGCATACGGCCTGTAACGACGCGGCGTACCGTGGAATTCCCCGCGATTACCGGTTCCCGGGTTCGATACCCGGCCGTTCGTCGAGCAGGGCTGGACGGGTGTTATGGTTGGCTGTAAGAGATTACTCACGTAGCAATAAGTCCGCCTTACGTATCAAATAGATACATTAAAGTAGATAAATAAATAAATATCGACTTATATGTATTTATATTTATATATATATATATATATATATATATATATACATATATATATATATATATAAATATATATATATATATATATATATATATATATATATATACCCTGTATTGTTTTGGTTTAGGTTGACATAAATTACATTGACATCTATATACTAGAAATTATGTATGTTTTTTCCTCAAGCACAACATTCGCATTGTTTATAAATTAAATATTTTCACCATTTGTAGACAGCTTAAGTCATTGGCGTCAACATTCCACATGTAACCGCATGGCTCGTGCTATACTCGCCAGCTATACTCGTAGTTACCTAGTTAGGCCACAATTAACACATCTTATTATCAGTTGGAAAAAAGGAACGATTATGAACACTTCGTTAAATACTATCGATTATATCTTAAAATCCATAATACTTGACGTACAATAATTTTATGATACAATTTTGTATTTTAACATTAAAAAAACAATTGAAACAAGTTGTATTTTAACTTGTTTCATTTGTGTTTTTAATGTTCTGTAACACTTCTGCATTTTTTGGATTATAAACGTTTTCCTCAGAGATCTTTTAATATAGAAAGTTAATATTTTGCATAATCGTAGGGAGTGAAAAAACTTATGCCTAGCATCTATTTTGTAATCATTGGTGATCGAAATAGAATCGTTTTTAGATAAAAAAAATATCACAATTTAATTTACATCTTAAATTTTGGAATACAGAATACCAAGACCCAGGTTACCAGGATCAGGAATACAGAATACATTTAAAATTTTAACATTAAATTTTGTAACAAAGAATGAGTGTATTATTCATACATGTGGTTCTGTGCTGCAAACCGAATATAATTGAAAAAAATAAGAGTGCGAGATTTACTACATCGTTAAGGAATTACATTGTTCATCTCCAAAACTCGTCACCAGACCTTAACCTGGTCGATGGTGTAGTTATTTTGCATAGTAAGAACTATCAATAGGAGACATCTTGAATTGCGGTTGATTTACTACCATCCGTTAAGGAATTATATTGTTCAGCACCAAAACTTATCATCAGACTTTAAACTGGTCGATGTTGAAGTTATTTTGCAAAGTAACAACTATCAGTAGGAAATATCTTGGATCAAGGTTGATTTACTATTATCCCTTAAGGAATTACATTATTCATCTCCAAAACTCATCATCAGATCTTAATCTGGTCGACAGAGAAATTATTTTGCAAAGTAACAACTATAAATAGTAAATATCTTGAATCACAGTTGATTTCTACCATCCGTTAAGCAGTTCAATTCTTCATTTCGGAATGTCATCATCAGATCATCACCATATTTATAAGGGACCACCTCACTAGTGTATACTTTCAAACAAAATAATTATTAGAATTAAACTTAATACAAATAGTATATATGTGTATATAACAAGTACACTCACGAAATTCTATAGTTAGTCGAGGCTTTCAAGTACACTAAACTGCGTAAGCAAACTACAGACTTTACTGAATGTTATTTCCGTCCGAAAAAAATTTTATCACTCTCAAACCACGCCTAAAGAAGTTTTACTCCAAAATTTTTTTTAACTTGTGAATAATAGACACGTTCTATGTTATTCTCTGCTCATATTTTTATTTCCCTTGGTAAGTTTGAGGAATAATGTTATATTGTGAAATACGTAAATCCTTTTTTTTCAGTTTCTATATTTCAATATTATACATTTTATTTTATAGTAAGTAATATATGCTAATTCTGGGTTTTTAATATTAGTGTCAGTATATTTTGGCAGTTATACAAGTACAAATAACGTTATGTAACTTCTACCCAATAATCTAACTTAGTGGAGTATAGTTATAGTAAGTCATATATGCTAATTCTGTGCGTTTAATATTAGTGTCAGTATATTATGGAAGTTATACAACTACAAATAACGTTATGTAACTTCTACCCAGTAATCTAACTTAGTGGAGTATAGTTATAGTAAGTCATATATGCTAATTCTGTGTTTTTAATATTAATGTCGGTATATTTTGGCAGTTATATAAGTACAAATAACGTTATGTAACTTCTACCCAGTAATCTAACTTAGTGGAGTAAAAATACATATTTACGCGCAACGCAGACGACCGAAAATAATCGATCCAAAAAATATGGATATGATATTTAATATTTTAACGCACGTAAAAATTGGTCTTACAAAATAATTGAAACCACTCGGTCCGGCTCTCATCAATTCGCACGTTACATAGAATTAAAACGTGCTAACGGAGAAAATGATAGAACATATGACTGAAGACACGCTGACAGAGACGGCAGACATTTAATCGGAGACATTTTGACGTGTGCGGTAAACCGGCCTTGGTCGTCTACCATAATAATCGGTAGTTATCGGCTGCCGACTCACCACCCACAGAAGTCGTTCGTCTACGTCGCATATCAAGCAAACTTAATAATAGTAAACATCGACTTAAACACACCCACATTTGCGTGATATCATCTGTCCAATTGACCTCCGAGGAGTTGG
Organism: Druceiella hillmani; assembly: GCA_039881145.1. Lineage (NCBI taxonomy): Eukaryota > Metazoa > Arthropoda > Insecta > Lepidoptera > Hepialidae > Druceiella > Druceiella hillmani. Next base: position 7,159,109 of record JAYKKI010000045.1, on the reverse strand, counting down.
ACCGTGATACGCAGAATGCAAATAAATGGAATACCAGCAATTATGATGTCATCATCGCGATGACAAGAGAGGACTCGCTTGCAGCAACCGACAGTATCGTGGACGTGTCTTTAATTAATTCCCTCTATACCGACGTGGGTGGAACCGCGTGCCTCCAGCGCCCGGAATGCAGACGAAGAACGAGTTTTGAGGTAAATTGCCGTGTTACAGTTACACGTCACGCAGTATCGAGATTTTGTCAGATAACAAAATTTCGCTGTATAGTTTATCACACTGGTACCATATAGAAGTATTATGTTTTAAATAAAAGAACCAGGAACTTATTTGTAAGGGGGAGAGAGAGAGGAGGGTATAAATTGGAAAGCGAGTTTTAAAGTAAATCGCAACGCTGCCATACTGTTTCACATCAAGTAATATCAAGATTTTGCTACGTAAAAAAATTGCTGTAAACTGTGTTACACTCGTACCGTATAAAGAAAGTTTGTTACACTCGTACTGTATAAAGAAAGTTTGTTACACTCGTACTGTATAAAGAAAGTTTGTTACACTCGTACCGTATAAAGAAAGTTTGTTACACTCGTACCGTATAAAGAAAGTTTGTTACACTCGTACCGTATAAAGAAAGTTTGTTACACTCGTACCGTATAAAGAAAGTTTGTTACACTCGTACCATATAAAGAAAGTTTGTTACACTCGTACCGTATAAAGAGAGTTTGTTCACTCGTACCGTATAAAAGTGTTCAGTTTTCGATAAAATAAACATGAATTGGTTCAGTTTTCGATAAAATAAGCATGAATATGGGAGAGAGCGGATAGAGATCAGTTGAAGTAAGTGTTTTTAGCTAAATTGCAATGCCCTACTATTTCACATTAAGCGTTATTTAAAACTGAACACCTTTTACATTGGTACCATGTAAAAGGTGTTCAGATTTATATAAAAGAAGCATGAAATCATTCGTAAGGGAGAAACAGAGGTGAAGATAAATCAGAGAGCGAGTTTTAAAGTAAATTGCAATGCTGCCCCAGTGTTTCACGTCAAGCGATATTTAAAACACCTTTTACATTGGTACCGTGGATTTAAAAATAGGTAACAATATATTAACTCGATAGGTAACAGTATATAGTAACAATACAAAACATTATTTTATCTTAAACGATCACAAAGTGTATGAAATGAAAGTGAAAATATGTGACAATTTTATAAAATAAATTATCAAATTGTGACTAGTAACAACATTTTTGTAGGCGGTTTTTATTTCGTAGAAAAGTATATTACGTTTTATAATTACCCGCATAGAACTGTCTTAATTAGGTCGCTCACTACACCCCCCCGCCCCCCCCCCCCCCTAACTAAACGTCTCCGTCCAGTTCGCCGAATGACATTTGTCATCTAGGTCGGCGATATATCAGCTGGAATACCTATGATGATCAATAACTGTTGAATAAATCGGTCTCCCTCTAGCTTGCACGATTTAAAGAGTCACATCCGACTTATGTTTAATTTTTTTTCCCTTGCTCTGCCTCTATGAATCGTAGAATTATGATATAAAGTTTAGAATTTCTCCCAAAGTGTACACTTTCTAATATAATTTTTGAAAACGGACGTATAATTCCAGATTAAAGACGACTAAAAGCTTTATTTAAATCGATAAAATAGCAAACATGCGAACGGACAAACAAACGTTTCTCAAATTTTCATTTTTTATATTATGTACATGCAGATATTCAGAAATTACAAAGACCTGTTATTGTTTTATTCATCACGTGATAAGAAAGTACTTTCATGGCAAAGGATACGGTTTGAGTAAAATATTCATTAATTTCAAAAGTTGACAAATTATAAATAATGCATTAAATTCCATTAATATAAAAATTTTTCAAAACCGAGAAAGCAAGAATTTTAGGGATGTAACAAGCGAAGTCATCGTGGATACATGAGGCATTTCCTGCTATTAACAAATAATTTGCAATATTCTCATCGAACTCGATAACTTCACGTCTCTTGATGTAAAGAAAATAACGAAACCAGTTTGGCAACAAAATTTCGAAACTATTTCAATTCAAAGAAACAACACTGGCCTTCGAATAATTGATCAATAAGTTACACTTTGTGGTTTTTGTGGTTACACTAAACGTTCTGACTATTACCGAAATGTAATTAACGTGAGATTAGTGTACAACCTTTGCAATCAAATTATTCCACGTAATATTTGTATTATTTAAATCCTCGAAGTTATTTGATTACTTTTTTTTTAAATCAAATATGTCCAAAACATTTTTGGTCACTGATTATCATATAAACTAAATATATTTAATAAAAATGTTGAATTGATAATTTATGTTTTCAAATAGAGAAATACACCAAACTAAAAGGTCCACAAACGATTGTCTTCATGTTATACCTATTTTATTATCAATGCAAGTATAAAATCTTGTAATGCGAATATACCAGTCTTAACAGCGGATTTCTTAAACGATCTAACTGTAGAAGCACGTGACATAGAATAACTTAAATTCATTGAATTACACAAAGAAAAATAACTGTGACATTCTGTCAAAATACTTAGCACATAGAATATGAAAATATACTTACATCGAGGTATTAAGGTAGCCAAAGAAAAAAAGGTCCATCAAAACTTATCCTTTAAAAATAAAGGTCCATCAAAACTTATCCTTTAAAAAAGGTCCATCAAGGCTTATCCTTTAAAAAAAAGGTTCATCAAAACTTATCCTTTAAAAAAAAGTCCATCAAAACTTATCCCTTAAAGCCATATTTCATAGTAGAGTTAACTAATTCCGTATGAAGAAATACGAGTAGATATCTACACTGGTCGATGGCAATATTTACCAAAAAATTACCAGGTCTGCCGTCTCAATCTTGAGTTAACAGTAGTAAAAAAAATAAAACTTTACATTTGCTTAAATATAAGATCTGTAAACTAATTTCGTCCATATGTGGATCAAAAACCTAAAGCAATTTGTTATGGCCTCCAGCGCATGCCCAACAGACTCTAATGTCTGAATCATTTTGTCGTGTATGGAGAGCTAATAAGTAACGGATACGTCTATAAACGTGGGAGGAACCCGTATCGCGGATGATTGCAGCTTATCGAACCAATCAGCCGCCCTATTGGCGTCCAATTGGACACCCACATCGATAGACCGTAACTGCGCCTTTGTTTGTCGGATCTTTAAATGGCGTTTAATTTACTCAATCACCAATGTTGAATCAATCGATGCGGGATCTATGTGAGAGGATAGTAACAATTGTTTGACTGACGAATGACTGAATTTAGTTGAATTTTAAGGAGCGATATTGAATTTCTAGTTCGAGAGTATTAAATTACAACGATTTATGATTATATTTTTTGTATGGAGCGAAGAGATTTAGGATCTTCATCCAAGATTAGAGTCTTACTCCTTATTTTTCTCTATATCCTTAAATAATTAACATTTTTTGGGTTCCAGTTCCAGCGAAGAGTAGTATTGGGTTTAGGATTCCGTAGCATTTCTCAAACAGATTTAGTAGAGCTGAGAATTTAGTGACACAAATATAAGAGCTATAGTGACAAGAGCTGGTACTAGAGTTTCCTCGACCTTTTTCACGTATAATATTATTGAATACGCGTCTGAAGGCGTATTGCGATTTTTATAATATTTTAGTGCCCAAAAAGGCAAGGGGAGAAATCTTGGCCGTTCTTGTTTGGCCTGTCTATAATCCTTGTTTGATTTTTACATGAATATAAGCATGAATGCATGTTGTTTTTAGATTTACTTAAATATCTTTTCCAATTAATAAAGCTCATTTCTGTTGATAAACAAACGATCACATTGTGAAGGGCAACGTCAAATACATTACCGTCCACAAAATGATCATTATACTTTCTCGTTCTTCTTTCCATCTTTTAACCATTTTTATAGAAAGAAACAAAATAGTTGTATAGTTAACGCAATATATATCGGTATGAATATATTACAATATTCAAAAATGATATTGTAAAAATCTCCAAGTTCCTATTTATAACATTAGCTATAAAAGTATTTTGACAAAAGCAGTCAAGTTCTTGCAGAACTTTGCTAGTGAAGTATAAGTGAGCGTGTTGGAGCTTTGAGTGAAGATTTATTAATTATAATTGTTTTTATATTTAATAGGTAGAATCTTGAACTCGAATTATTACTGGATCTAAACACTGCTGGCGACTTAATGAGTTGCGCCGATTCGTAATCAAATGATTTAAAGGAATTTAAGTAATATTTGATATTTATTGATACTCGAAGTACAGTCACCTTAGGTGTTGGTGACTGAAAACATTTTTACAAATTATTTATTTTAGCTGAAAAGCTAACCTTGCTTTCTTAGATTTTAAATGTCTATTGCTTAAAATTTTGCTATACGTGTCGTGATGGGGTGGTCATCTAGCAAACATGTGAAGCGTGTTGTGCTCCAAAATACTCTTAATTCTTTATCCGCTTACCCCTTTTTATTCACAATTATGTCTAAACGTTGTATTTGTGAAAATTAATTGTACAGACAATATACTTTTAAGGATTTAACTATTCGTTTGGGAGTTACGAGCTATAAAAATTGTCTATCTTCACGATCCAGCAAATTGGGCCAATACAAGTTCTAAAGAATATTCTACAAACGTTTAGACTCTTAAGGAAATATGTGTCATAAAATAGTTTTAAATTTGTTTTAAACTAATACACGACAATATATGACGCTGCAAAATACAAATTATTTGAATATAATATGAAGTTGAACATTCAGATAGCAATTTCTATATATATATATATATATATATATATATATATATATATGTGTGTGTGTGTGTGCTTATTTCGTAACATTCCCACCTTGAATGAACCACGTTCAATTAAATTAATATTACGATACAACTAAATAAGAGAAAATATTAGAATACAATTACAATACAATTGAATAGATAAGTGTAACAATACGTAAATATCTATAAATAATATGATACATCTTATATTGTCCTATATAGGAATATATAAAAATTGGATAATCGAGACTAAAGAATGTGTTCTTATTCGATTGGCAATGAAGCTATTCGTATATAGCCCGTTTATATATTCCTAAGCAAGTTTTCACCAGCACTGCTCCCATTCTTCCTCAGCAAAGACTTCTACAGTTCGACCCAGAGGCCAATGAAGTGGTAGTGTATTATCTTCCTGTAGTAGGACCATTGCGCCAACTGTGATTTCCATTGGCACCTTGTGCTTGTCCCCCACTATCTTATAATAATGTTGTTTAAAGGATACTACCGCCCCCCATGGTTCACCGAAACGCGGGGATCGAAATAATAAAATGCCTATTTACTCCTTTATTTACCAAAAAATTAATTACGATATCTTTATGTGATGTTAATTGAAATAAATTAAATACACTGTCTAATTCGCCTTTTGCTCCAACAAAATTGGTAGAGTCATCAGAAAATAGATTAACTGAACAGCTTCGTCTTGCAAAGAATCTCCGCAAACACCTAATGAATGAATCAGTATTTAAATCAATTGCTAATTCTATGTGTATTGTTTTAGTAATAAAAAATACAAAAATACATGCGTAAACCATACTATACTGTTTTCAGAACCTTCATTGACTTTTCCCATTCTTTATGGGTAAGTCTATCAACCTTTCCAGTAATTATATGAATTATAGAGTATTCCAAGTGACGATAGGTTCATCCAAAGAGTACACGAATGTGGGATTTTACAGTGTCAACTAACCTTCCAACTCGAATGCTAATTTTTGAACATTAATTTAACGTGTTTTTTAATTATTCCAAGCCGTTTCATAATTGTCATTGGATGCCGACAATGAATTTAAAATTGTTACCGCTTCACATTTAAAGACACTTTTAAATATTTAAATTTTTGAGTGTTTGAAAGAGAACTTTCTTCGTGGAATCATAAAAATCTAACTATTTGAGAGTCGTCGAAGGTAGTTAATTCAATTTTTGGCAATTTAATGGAATTGTTTGATCATGTACTTGTTTCCTTCATTCCATCAATATTTACGGAGCTTTTCGATTACTGGTTATTCATATTGAGCATTTCGTGAACGCGACCCATTATCAAATAATAAAGTTCTCCAAATTCCCCGAGTTCGATTGATTTTTCTTCCGTGATTTGATCTATAACCGACTGAACTGTTTCAAAATATTCTAGTAAGTTTTCTATAACCGACTGAACTGTTTCAAAATATTTTAATAAATTTTCTATAACCGACTGAACTGTTTCAAAATATTTTAATAAATTGTCTATAACCGACTGAACTGTTTCAAAATATTCTAATAAATTTTCTATAACCGACTGAACTGTTTCAAAATATTCTAATAAATTTTCTATAACCGACTGAACTGTTTCAAAATATTCTAATAAATTTTCTATAACCAACTGAACTGTTTCAAAATATTCTAATAAATTTTCTATAACCGACTGAACTGTTTCAAAATATTCTAATAAATTTTCTATAACCGACTGAACTGTTTCAAAATATTCTAATAAATTTCTATAACCGACTGAACTGTTTCAAAATATTCTAATAAATTTTCTATAACCAACTGAACTGTTTCAAAATATTCTAATAAATTTTCTATAACCGACTGAACTGTTTCAAAATATTCTAATAAATTTTCTATAACCGACTGAACTGTTTCAAAATATTCTAATAAATTTTCTATAACCGACTGAACTGTTTCAAAATATTCTAATAAATTTTCTATAACCGACTGCACTGTTTCAAACTATTCTAATAAGTTTTCGCTATTATTTAAACGTAATACGAAGCCCATGTAATCGTATTGTCTCCTTGGGTTTTTAATAATTTCTTAATAATTATTAGAAACTACTTTTTTAAAGAATATTGTCACTTTTTGAACTACATTGTATTCATACTTCACGGAGAAGTTATCCAGCTCAAAGGACCATATCTTTTTTGCGGCCCTCACAAGGATCTTTTAATTTCGTCTTCATTCTAATCTTTTAAATAATGCTTTATTTAATAATTCATACCATGAATAAAATGACCATGTCCAAGTGATTACCACTAGCTAACCAATTTTTTATAAAGCGACTCCAATCTTGTCTTGATCACTTAAATATTTCGTGTGAGGTTAGTCACTATACCCTTTCACCGTGGATTCTCTTAGCCAGCTGCATGTCCTTGGGCATAATGGTAACTCGCTTGGCATGGATGGCACAGATGTTCGTGTCCTCGAAAAGGCCCACTAGATAAGCCTCGCTCGTTTCCTGCAAGGCCAACATTACTGAGTTCTGGAATATCAGGTTTGTCTTGAAGAACTGCGCGATCTCGCGAACCAACCGCTGACAGGGCAGTTTACGAATGAGGAGATAAGTACTCTTATGGTAGCGTCTGATTTCCCTCTGGTCCCGGGACGATAACGGTGGGTTTTTTTAACACCACCTGTGGCCTGTGTGGTCTTCCTCACCTGCCCCGCTTTAGTCGCTAGTTGCTCCCCTAGGTGCCTTGCCACCTGTAGATTTGCGCGGTACCTACTTTGTTCTGGCCATTTTTAAATTAATTGCACTTAATTAACAAGGTTACGCGTCAGAGTTCATCGCTGGATTTGTCACAATATTGAACACAACCGCGACCTATTCGCTTTGCCATATGACGAGATCTATAAAATCATTAGAATTATCTCTTTGATAACTGGGCTTATCAACACAATAAATACTGATACCATAAATACTGAATTATCCGTCGCAGCCCAGTTCAACGTTATTATCAGATATTCATATCTTCGCATCCTGAATATCGAATTTCCAGTACTTGCTGGAACTGAGTTATGGAGAGGTCAAAATAGATGTGAAGCGCTTCGACTAAAGGATGCAATGTCCAGTAATACGGTTCGGAATTTAGTAATGCTGTACCGTGCATCGAGCCAAATTATAGCAAAATATATCTGAATGATTTAAGTAAGCATGTGTTATATTTACTTCAGAAGCAATGACAGTTTATATAACCTGTCTATCTGAAATAAAATAAGCAAGTATATGAAATATTTTCCGAAAGATGTGGTTTTCATTTTTTGTTTACAACTAGCTAATGCTCGACATGCGTTGCAATACTTATTTCATTTGTAATTTGTTTGATGTAAGTACATATACACAAAACAGGCTCAATTACCGACCCGAACGATGTTGTTCGCGGGAACTATTTTTTTTTTCAGAATGTCACTAACTGACATTATTTACTTTTATCATTAAGAAGTTTACTACAAAGTTTCAACTAAATCAGATGAACGACACAAGAACAACCGCGAACGACCCGTCCGGCGACTTCGTTCACGTGAACTTTTTTTTCAGAAACTTTCCCTACTGTGCGCACAACTACTCTCTAAAATTCCATTGCAATCGGATGAACGATACGCCAACGCTTAAAAAACGAATACACAAATATTAATTTTTATATATAAGATTGATATACCTGAAACATATTTCTAACTTAATGTTTAAACGTAGAATTTCTGCTTATCTAGTACAACTTTTCTAAGTAAGAATAAATATTTATTTTTTGCCTTGTTAACCATCTACTAACACATAAAATATTAAAGAGACGAACAAAATTATATTTTTTCATATTTTTAATCAAACAATTACGGTGCTGTCCTTAATATAAAATAAGTTTTCAATCAAAATTGATATCGAATATTAATTATCGATAACATATTATCAGCGACAAATTTATTCATTCTGTTTCACTTTCAGGGTATAACGAATGTCAAAGTCGGACACTAGTCTTATCCAAAATATTATTATTCAATTATTTAAACGATTACCATTATCAAAATAATTAAATTCTGCGAATTGAATTCATTATTATAAATTTGATAACGCTATCGGGGACACCTGTTTTAATTTCGGTTGACTCTAAAAAAATTGAAGTAGGTTTCTAGTATCGGAATACTAGTAATTAAAGTAGGTTTCTAGTATCGGAATACTAGTAATTAAAGTAGGTTTCTAGTATCGGAATACTAGTAATTAAAGTAGGTTTCTAATATCGGAATACTAGTAATTAAAGTAGGTTTCTAGTATCGGAATACTAGTAATTAAAGTAGGTTTCTAGTATCGGAATACTAGTAATTAAAGTAGGTTTCTAGTATCGGAATACTAGAAACCTACTTTAATTTTTTAATATTTAAAAAAAAAATTTTCATTTAAATAAATAAACTTTTTGAAAAACTTCTTTAAAATTAATTTGAAGTCTATCCCAGCATTGTGAAATATACTATATTTCCACACAATCGCCAGTGTTTCGATTACTACATCGCTGAATAAAGTAAGTGCCGAGTAAAGAAGTAAATTAAAATGAGTCAATGGATAAACCATGCCAATTTTTATTATTGCTAATCATACTTATCTTATGAATGAAATCATACCATCATATGCTAAATCAATTTTATTGTGTCTTTCACGTCACGGAGCTACGAACCCCCCTCTAATACAAAAGTCAAAGCGACTTGCACTGGGGACAGCGAAAGTGATACTGTTATAATTTTACCATACGAAACACAAACATTCGAAATGCAAATAATTCTTTTATAAGTTTTTCTCTTATTCACGCATGTACAAATAGAACGACCGAAAGTGAAATAGATGATTATCCTTTCTGCCCTCCGCTAACTTCACCTTCCCTCTGAGCTGCCGACGCGGTACCCGTATTAATTATTATCATGGAGGACATGGGAATACAATTTAAAATATTTTGTCCCGTTTGAAAAATCGCAATAACAGTTAAGAGTCAGCAGGCTTAAGAACTGATGAAAAGAAATTGTCAAAACGAATTAGCTTAAAGTGCAAGTTAAGATATAAATTACTTCTGTCTCCATCAATGGTTTTGTTGGCATATAAATGTTATAACTGAAAAATGACTCCTCCGCAATAATAAAAAATCTACGCATACGTAGCCGTAATCGAAAGCTGGTAATTCTATAAAAACAATAATAATACCAGCTGGTACAATATATACATGTCATCATGACAACATAACAAAACAAATACACTAACCTGCTGCAGCCAGTGTCATATGTGTCACGACCAATTCAATGGCCTACTAGCTAAAATGGAAGCAACATTTAGTTATAATTACAGAAAAGTGGAACTAATTAACCGAAATATTGACACAATAGAAGAGGGTTGGGTAGTAATTTTGTTGTTTCGTGCGAGTAATTTTTTTAAAACTTTCATCGGGACGCAGTAAGCATAATTATGCGTATAAGTTTATAAAAAAATTATTCATGCAGTTTTAAGTACTTGAGTCCATTTTAAATTTGGTTTATCTTCAGGTACCGAATAGTTATGGCGTGACACATATGGAACACATCGCAAATGGCGTAATACAAATATTGTATTAAGGAAACGTGATTTGTAGCCGTAAACAACAAGGGATCTAATCCCAATTTTAAAAAAATTCTGAAACCACCTGACTAATATATATCTTAATACTCAATACAATAAAGCTGATGAAAAACAGAGGAAAAAATATGGAAATACACATATCTCCCTTACTCGACTTAAAATTTGTGACTCCAAAACTCCGTAAACATTGTGTTACCTATTATCTTAAAACCTACCGAAGTAATTCCAACTTACCTTTCCCCTAATCACCATCCAATAATTACATTTGGATATGTAAATTTCGCTAAGAACAATCGAGGACTTAGTAGAGTGCCAATCGATTTTTCCTATAACAATTTTTCTAGCTTTTCTCATCTCGTTTAATCTTGAAAACTAATCAAACTACTTGATTATTTATTCTTTATGTATTTAATACATTGGTTTCTTTATATACTCCATATAACAGGACGTTAATTTTTCTCTGCTAAATTCTAGCAACATTCATGCCAACAAAAGACTTCTTTTGCATTTTGGTGACCTAGAATGAAACGAAATTTAATTATTCATTAAATTGCGAATACACCTTCATTTTTTGAAAACATAACTTTGTTTTTTCCAGGAAACTAGATTTCAGATACCTTTACATTTTAATAATAACATATATTTACCACATAAATTCTTTAATGTATTTCTAGAGTAAGGTCGTGTTTTTGGGAATAATTTCAGAACATAGGTAAGTGAAATTTTCAAATATCTTTAATATTCTAAAAGATGTCTAAAAAAATTATCGACAGTTGCAGATTTGCAACATATCACATATTTAGCTTTGCTTTGACTTATCGTTAAGTTCATTTTTCTTTCTTCACTGTTGATTGAGATAAAAGCAAGTTTTAGAAGTTTTATTCGACGTATGAAGTGGGCCAGCCATGTAATTAGTATGCAGGAAGATAGAACGACAGAACGAATTTTTCTGGCCAAACCAACTGGCTCAAGAAGAAGGGGAAGACCCAAATTAAGATGGGCGGACTGCCTAAAAAGTGTTTCGACGCGCACAACAAACTAGAAAACCGTGGCGCCCAGAAGGAGGGATTGGAACAGTCTGCTTGAGAAGGCCAGGGTCCACCGAGGACTGCCGAGCTACTGATGATGATGATATATACGTATATAGCGCGGAATAATAGACAAACATTTAGAATTTCTATTGCTTTGCATCGTTTGATAGAGTATGCCCGATTGTATTTCATAGGTATTAGGCATTACATTATTAACCTTTCAATTAAGTTTAAAAGTTTAAACTTCCTTTTCTGCATTTTGTTCAGCCTGCAATCAATTTGAAGAAAGCTCTGTTAGATCAATACGCTTTTGTTTCACTTTACTTTTTATCACTCTGACCGATTTTTAACTCTGACCAGAATTTCAAAAAACTTGACCCTTACGTCGGCGATAAAAATTTAACTCAAATATTTCGATTTGGACACTGACAAAACGCTACATGTCTTTCCCGATATTGTCCTAAGAAGTTGCAAAAACACGTACGCCAACATCGAACCTTCGACCGTATCCTGTAAAACAAATAATTACTGAACGCATTATCGCGTCACGAATCGGCGGTGCCACGATAATAATGTCGTGACCGGGATGTTTCCGTTTGTGTCGCGCCATTGTGTTTTTAAAATAACATCGTTATGCTGGTTTTACATGTCTACCTGCATGTTCGGATGGACATATTAGTGTGGCTCGTGCGTCCACGAGCCGGTGGCGTGCCCGAGGGATGAGTGGATATGTTCATGTTACTGATCACGAATATTTCTGGTGTGGAATATATAAAAAGGTTTTATTTCCTTAATGACATAAGTTCGTGTTTTTTATCAAGCATTGCAAGCACGTCTAGTAATATATCCGACTCGGTTCTTTGACACCCACCGGTCTATAGTTGCGTTGTAAGAGATCGTTTTAAAAATCGGCCAACACGAAAATGACATTAGTTTATTTCGAATATCACTTATTAACTAGGAGCACAGCATTGGCCGTAGGAATGATAGAAATAGCACAAAGCTGAAAATTACCGCTATTACAAATGTCTTATACCTCGCTCTTCCCCCATTTGGTTACGGTATCGGAAAATGTTAACAAAATATATTTATTCTACCGATTCCAGTTAATATAGGATATTTAATTGCACTAAGTTCAGCTTTAAATTATCGCCCTGAAGAAAGAAAAAAATCTCAACCAACATAGCACATATGTCGGTAAAGTTACGAGTGACTCGGATAAAGTTACGACTGTCTACCGTACCTACTTGAGTGAAGTTAAGAGTGACTTTCGAGCATGAATGTCAAGATAGGACATAATATTTCGGCAAGAAATAATCAGAGATGACTCTGATTCACGTACAAGGAAAGAAATAACGGCATGTAAGAAACCAAGAAGCCACTTATTGACTAATGTAACAGTAAGTTGGAGATATCGAGAATGCCGATGGGCTACCAGAATCCACAATTAAAATATTGGGACTAAACATTTTACAGCTGTAATTTCATAATTGGTTGTCTTAATTGCATTAAGTTGGTAGCTATTCGAAAAAAACCCGCCATCTTATTTTTTTATATGTAATTAATAAAATTAAAATTAAATTTTATTATTTTACAATCCATACTTGATTTTAGCTCTGCCAAATAATATGAACTAAACCTGGAATCTGTTTCAAAAAAGGTTTTTAATTGTTTTAATGTAATGTGTGAGATCGTCCTGAATGAGGATTATCGGTGAGATAACAATTTTCATCTTTAAATCTTTGAAAGCAATGCTTGGCCGTATCATAAGAGAGAACACATTCACCTTCGCGTTACGCCCTAAATAGAGTTCATAAAATATGATCAATATAAGTTATATTCGCGAAATTTCCCTGTTTTTTTGTTATTTCCCGTCAGATCTCAGTTGCTAACTGATTCAATGACGCGCTTTTTGTACGCCCAACCAGAAATGTTCGTGAAGTTTCTAGAAATGCCAGGAAAAATGGCGAGTTTATTAGTTACCAACTTAATATGCAAGTTATATGACTATCACAGTTGAAAAGCATGTACCAACTGAGTTGTATAAGAAATTCTATAAACAGTTAAAAATATAATTATTAAGATATCTATAGGTTTTCCGTAGACAATGACAGTTACCCACCTTGAGCGCCTACATCTTAAACTACTTGGAAAATGATGTAAAGATGAAGTATCTCAAAAAACTACCTTTTGCCAGTTACCGTCGGTTACCGCTTTTGTTTGATTATAGACATGTCCAATATCCTGATCTCTGTAATAGTTATGAGCTTCAAGATTCAACTTTTGAGATTCAAGTAATAGTTTTGAGATTCAGCCCATCTTCTACTCATTATTTTAAATCTTTCATTTTCAAAGATTAGACTGCAATCTACAATTTACTTGTTGTCCAAGCCTTGATTTTTTTTTGTCTCCAGCAATATTTTGATTGCTTTATCTTTGGATATATATCAAATTCCGCATGGAAAAACCAGGGGCAAAACCTAATTGATAGTATATAATAAAAAAATACCAATCCCTCGTTACAAACCGTAACATATAAACGTCCATTGCAGGCGGTCATCAGATCCAGACTTTTTTGATGAACGTTTTATCTTTAAAAATGAATTTCGATATACATGTAACACATATCGTCGCCGTGGTGTGTTGCATTTATCGCAACTTTACTGCTTTTGACGACGCAGCGCACCGCACGGTGTTCCGGGTTCGATTCCCCATCGCTCTTCGAACGAAGCTGGAAAACTACAGACCATTAACCGGCAGTAGCGTTACTGGTGCGAGACGCTACGCACTGTTATCGCCAATCCACCTACCCAGCATAACGAGATGATACGTGCATTGTAAAAGTCCTATATAGATTGGAACATACCATCGGATGTTAATGATACCATACGTTATGATATATCTATGACAGCAAAAACAGCGATCCCAATAGACCCAAGTTCAATTATAACATTTTGTGCGATAATATCATAAACAGACATTACTTTCTCTTCTATTTATAATATTATATATATATATATATATATATATATATATATATATATATATATATATATATATATATATATAATACGTACAGGTATATCCAAACGAAACTGAAAATCTTTCATAATTTATTTTTTTATACTTGAGCCCTGATATTTATAACAATATATGTTATAAATATTGGACGTAATATTATATGCTTGCAGCAATTAAATACTATAACGCAACACGCGTTACCAAAATAACTTCTTACTCTATTGGTGTATGACTGCTGCAGCATCATGGCATTGTTGTTCAAAAAATATTGATATCCGATTAGATATCCGATTAGAATTGATCAAAACTTAACAAGCGAAATTTGTAATGTGATAAATAGCAACCTGAATTATTAACCAATTTACAAATTTAGACGTCCAATTTTACCAATTTTGAAATGGAAAAATAGTTTTCAGGTCTTTTGGACGAATACTAAACCCAAAACTTCATGTAAACAGCATTAGTTTCTTAATTGCTACACAAATTATAAAAATATTAGGCGCATATACCACACGTACGTAACTTGTAGCAATTATTGCTACACCATTTATTGTCCACGAACGTCTTCAAATTTTTTTATTAACTATATGATATTATTCCTGTATAGCAAAACCTTTAATAGATAAACAAAATACATCAATAATTATGCGCTTTCCCTAGTTTAATAAATAAAATACATCAATAATTATACACTTTCCCTATTTTATAAATTAAATACAATAATAATTATACACTTTCTCTAGTTTAATAAATAAAATACATCAATAATTATACACTTTCTCTAGTTTAATAAATAAAATACATCAATAATTATACACTTTCCCTATTTTATAAATTAAATACAATAATAATTATACACTTTCTCTAGTTTAATAAATAAAATACATCAATAATTATACACTTTCTCTAGTTTAATAAATAAAATACATCAATAATTATACACTTTCCCTATTTTATAAATTAAATACAATAATAATTATACACTTTCTCTAGTTTAATAAATAAAATACATCAATAATTATACACTTTCTCTAGTTTAATAAATAAAATACATCAATAATTATACACTTTACCTATTTTATAAATTAAATACAATAATAATTATACACTTTCTCTAGTTTAATAAATAAAATACGTCAATAATTATACACTTTCTCTAGTTTAATAAATAAAATACATCAATAATTATACACTTTCTCTAGTTTAATAAATAAAATACGTCAATAATTATACACTTTCTCTAGTTTAATAAATAAAATACATCAATAATTATACACTTTCTCTAGTTTAATAAATAAAATACGTCAGGAATTATACACTTTCTCTAGTTCCTCATCTTACTATAGGGTATATCTTTAAACTGACAAGAGAAACTTTATTTTCATTATTTTAGACCATACATCCAATGTCGAACGATGAGGCTTTATATTTATAATATTACCTGACCTCCTTAATTTCAAATATCTTTATATTATTGTCTATCAGTTTATAGTAAATCGTTGTCAATTTATTTATTGTCTCTCTAGCAAAGTGTTTCTATATATTTCTGCAGTTTTATTTCAGAATATTCAAAAAATTCGGCAGTTTCATACTTATATCCAGTTTTCAATAGTTCTAAATAAGATAAAATGTAATTACTAGTCAAAAATCAAAAATCGATAATCATTTATTAAAATACAAAATCGATAGTCGTTTCTTAAAATAAAAAATCGAAAGTTATTTCTTAAAATACAAAATCGAGAGTCATTTCTTAAAATCCAAAATCGACAGTCATTTCTTAAAATACAAAATCGACAGTCATTTCTTAAAATACAAAATCGATAGTCATTTCTTAAAATACAAAATCGATTGTCATTTCTTCAAGACTACTTAAGACACTGCATAGGATAAATATATATTGTACCATCCTTACGTGTACTGGCATGTAAGTACATCAAAGGTAAGAAAGTGGCCTTACCTGTATATTAATTAGAGCACGGCATCGATTACTTTAAGTCGATACAGAAATTTCGCTTCGGGCTAGTGCATAAAGGTCATATATAACCATTGCTCCAAGTTTATTTTTTCACATTTTACCTGATTTTCACATATTCATTTACATTTTAGTAATTTCTTCAAGATCACTTAAGACAGGGCATAGGATAAATATATATTCTACCATCCTTATGTGTACTCGCATGTAAGAACATTAAAGGTAATAAAGTGGCCTTACCTGTATATTAATTAGAGCATGACATCAATTGCTTTAAGTCGATACAGAAATTTCGCTTCGGTCTACTACTTAAAGATCATATATAATCATTGCTCCAAGTATATTTTTTCACATTTTCTTTTAAGCTTTTACCTGATTATTTCATGGAGTAAGCTCGGTGAGTCGTTTATAAATATTCAAATGAACAAAATAAAAAAAATCGCCTGTCTGTCTCTTTATATATTTTTAATAGAGTGACAACAAAACGGCTCATTGGTTTAAGCTCCTACTAACTAACGTATATTTATGTGACAAGATTCATTTGTCACAGGGCATTAAGTCTGATTGATTTTCACGTGACATATGTATGTACGTGTATCTCGTCACGTTATGTGCATAAACAAAAATTTACCTACCAACAGTCACAATACGGGGATAAATACACACTTGGTTTTTTTTCTTTAATTTCCTCTTAGCGGTGAATTTCCCGTGCAGCAATTTTTAAAACCCACTCATACTGCTATGACGGATACAAATAATTTAATTTGACAGGAAATCAAAGACCATCGAAATATTCTTTACATGAGATCGATAACATAATTCCCTATATAATGATGACAGTTCGAATGTTTACACTGTTAGTTTATTACATTTGAACGTGATACAGAAAAAAGGCGAATTGAAATCAGTTCAGTGCCGCCTTCTTGAAACAAAGAAGTACATTTCACAATCTTATTTTAAACTTTTTTACATCTACAAAACCAAAAAAAACTAACGTCTACTGAAATCCCATTTTTTGGTTAAGGCTTACACGTTTATAATAACCTATTGTGCATTTTATCTGCCTTCTACTGAATATTTGCATTGATTTCAAAAGTTTTTCGTGAAAAAAACAAAAAAAACTTTTACGAAGTTCTATACTTAACAATTTTCCTATAAAATGTTCTTTTAAGAAATAGGACTTTGTAATTGTTCCCTTAATAGTTACCATCAATCGACAACCGACCTAATTACTCTAAAATAATAAATCCGATAATAGCTATCTTCTTTCAAGAATCAAAATTATTAGGCGATGGAGGAAACGATTGAATAATGGACGACAAAAGAATCTTAAAAATATCTACTAACACGCCAACAGGAACTAGACCATGAGGACTATCCACGTTAAAGTTTAGTGATATGATAACATAGGATATTGATGGAAAGAAAGTTGTAAACTAGAAAACTAAGACCCTAGGAAGAGTGAAATGTTGGAGAGGACCAAGACCCACCAAAAGCCATGCCAACAAAGTATAAAAAGAATTAAATTGAGTATGACCATTTAATGAGTATTGAATGAAAAATAGAAATTCAATTGAGTGTTTTAGTAAGCAATTGAAACTTCGAAATAGGTATAAAACTTATAAATAAATTCCAAAAAACTTAAAATAATTAAGATCCAATTATTTTTCAAAAATTTTCACATCAGAAAACAGTTTTATATAAAATAAAAATGCCTCACATAAAACTCGTAACAAAATATTTTTTCGAGCCTTATTTTCTGCTATTCTCCACATTTTACTATTAATTCTCGTCTTTCTCAGGATCTCTATGAATATGTAAATTGCTACAAACAAAAGTTTTTGTCATCAACTTGCTAATGCTATTTTATATTCCACTTAACTTCACATTCACTAATATACCACAACCATGCCCACGTCTCATCCATGATTAACATAGTTTCAGCGCTATTCACATTGCAATACAGGCAGCATAGCAGCAATGACCTCGCGATAACTATATACATTTACCTGAATAATGAAGATTAGATATTATTATCTGTAGCCTAAAACTTATTCAACATAAGACCTTGTAACGGTGCAATGGACTCTTCTGAAACAATAAGCTGCACGCTTGGATCAATCGATAATTGCATGGCTGCACGCACCAATTTATTTCATTGTTTGCCCGCTATTCGATGTGCATTACGAGTTGCATTGTGACGCTTATTGGTTCTGGTAACGTTATAAATTGTGGAGAGTTCAATGTATTGACCGTAGTTTGTCTAGAGCGATGTACTCGCACTTTGATGTAAATGGGTACGTAAAGCAAAGCGCCAGATACCAAGTAAAAAAGTCCGCCACTGACGTAGGTAGATTGGAAAAGATGTTAGTAAATTTGTCACTTTGAAGAGACATTATGGTAATAGACAAGCTAATGAAACTAATAAATAAGAACTAGCGTGACCCGTGCGAAGTCTTCGCATTATAAATTATTCAACTCAATTTAATAAATCAAAATTGATTGCAGGTATTCAATTCATAAGCATTGAGCTAAAGCGCCACTTTATTTATACGTGAGTGGATTTGAAATTAAACAAAAATTTTACCGACCGTCAATCATATTGACGTTGAGCCGTTAGATGGCAGCATTGCTGTTTTGTGTATATAATTTTAATAATTAATTAATTTGCAAAAACAATAGCAATAATAAATTTTTTAGTTGTGGATGCCGGTAGAACAAGCAATTATCTATAAAATGATATATAATTTATGTGGATTAGTTGTGAGGTTTTCTCTAAAAAGGGAGAGTAACATCTTAACCTTAGCGTATTAATATATATGATGATGATGATGATTGAGCATATTAGAATTTATTTTTTGAAAAATTAACAATTCATATTTTAGTTGATCCATGTTTTTCTTTACCTTTTAATAAATTACATTTTATTGTTGTCACACTGCGAACTCTTTGTTGATCGTTAGAAGATGGTACAGACAATAAAGCAAGTTTTATTGAATACATATATAGCTTCAGTCAAATGGAACAAAACAGAAAAAAAACTATTGAAAAGGTTGTAAATTTTTAAATTTTATTAACAAAAAGTCACTAGAGAAAGTCTAGAGAAAGAGAATTTTTCTAAACTAGAGAAAGAAAATTTTTCATGTGAAAAAATTATCTTTCCTAGTCATTGATTACCAAAGTAGTGCCTGCGAAAGATACAAACTAAATATTTTTTCTAAATTATCTTTGATAACATAAAACACCCTCCGCAAAATGGGTTTTTTAGAAATGTGACGTGTAAAGTTATAAGTTCCATTGACCTAAATATACCAAGTAAGTAGCTGTCCCGTTACTCCTAACAGCTATACCAGGATATTTTTTCTCCACCTTGAGTCATTTGATAGATTCAATGCTCAGTTAGAGACTGTGGCAATTTCGAAACTCATCTAAAGCAATGATGGTTAAAGTTAAAAGTTATAAATCAAAAAAATTAATTCAGGATATTAAGAACGTAGAAACTCCAGAGTTTACGAATTATAATATGATCTTTAAATTTGATAAGTCCGGGAAACAATATTTTCCAAATAATACGGCAAGCTAAGCAAAAACATTTTATAGTCAAAATAATCACTGACAAAGTTGCCATGCCAATGAAACAAATGTTTCCTTTTTACAGTTGTGAGCTAGAAAATTAAAAACGGAGAGCGAAGAAGCAGAAGCACGTTTCAGATATACTTAGTTTGACGCACAGAATCATCTGTAATATAATAGACACGTTTTTACTACATATAACTTTGTAGCAATATTAATTAATCTAAGTCAAATAGTTCATATACATGGACAATATTATAGACGAACATACAAGACGTATAAGGTATAGAATCATATTATGGAATAAACCTGTTTTTCCGATTAAAATATAATGTCTTGATAAACTTTTAAAACTTAAATTTCATATTGACAATCGTCCTGTATACGACAAAAGTAATTATTGTAATAATCTTAACATGGTAAGATTTAAAAAAAATTTCAATAAATTTTTTCAAAAGTTTATGATCTTATCTTTAATTCCGATAATACTTTTTTTAAAATATGCGTATGTATCATACATATGCCTTTTTGATTATACATATTTTTGATTACATTAATGAAAATCATTGCGGAAATTCAATTTAGTTTTCTATTCGATTCTCGAGAGAATATTTATATAAATTATAAATTACGAGTCATATTAATTATCAAAACACTTATTGCTATGTTTCCAAGAAATAAGCGCACATGTGCAACGAATTGATAAGATTCACGGTACAAGAGTACAACGTGCCTTTGGTCGATGAGTACTTGGTACCTAATCTAGGTTAATGCTTCGTCATTTTGGATGCAGTATCTTCAATGCAGTTACCATAAAGATGTATTATTAATGTGTGCCTTTTTTATTAACAATATTATAAAGAAATAAAGTAAATTCAGTAAAATGTTATGTGCATCTAGAGGCATAATGCAAAGTGATATGATTCATGAATTTTTCGCTGAAATATTCAAACTCGTTCAAAAAAGTAAACTAAATGAAACTAACATTTCCTCAAATAAACAGTATTTTTTTATAAATTTGTGTGGATATTTTTATACATTTGCGTGCTTATACTCCCTTGTTGTTATTTACAAAT
The DNA here is from genome assembly GCA_039881145.1 of Druceiella hillmani. Lineage (NCBI taxonomy): Eukaryota > Metazoa > Arthropoda > Insecta > Lepidoptera > Hepialidae > Druceiella > Druceiella hillmani. The sequence continues at coordinate 7,138,029 of JAYKKI010000045.1, read as the reverse complement.
CCGGAAATATTTTCATTCAAAGTCTTTATATCAATTTTTTTATACTGCAAAGCGAACGTACAAACTCTAAGATCTGTTATCCTTAGATTTGATATTAATAACTCGGTATCTGCGGATCAAGCTTTTGGATATTCTGGTCTGCTATTAGTAATTACTACCTTGACTTATTGAACTTTATGTTATGCTAGTATAGGAAAAACTCAACATCACCAATTGGAAAATAGAGCAAAATTTTATACAAAAGCTCTCTTAATTTTAGAAAGATTAAGAAAGCTTTACTTAAATTTTGGATTTTTCATTTGTATTAGCCTATATTTTTGTATGTCCTTTTGCTTTAACTTGATATAGTAATTTAGTTTTGCAATGGAAACTCTTAATGCTTAACTTATACATTATGATTAAACATAGTTACGTTAAATTCCAGTTGAATAACTATAAAAATGAAGATATATCAATTAACTAGAGTAATCTATACCGTAACAATTCGTCACCTTTCACGACAATAGTTATGATTGCAATTTGAAATGATGATATATCAATTAACTAGAGTAATCTATACCGTAACAATTCGTCACCTTTCACGACAATAGTTATGATTGCAATTTGAAATGATGATATATCAATTAACTAGAGTAATCTATACCGTAACAATTCGTCACGTTTCACGACAATAGTTATGATTGCAATTTGAAATGCATTTGCCGCATTTGAAAGGCATTTAAAGCTTTAGAAATGTATATGACCGGTATTTAGCCAGAGAACAGGAATTTTTTAAATTCATGAGCTCACTCATGACCCTGAGTGAGAATATTATAAATATGTAAAGGAAGTGTAACTAAACAATGATATATATGTTTTACGAATAGGACACATTTCATTCGCTAAATTTCTTTTTTTTGGAACGAAGTTCCTTATCGCGCGTTGCGAAAAGAGGCTAGACGGAAAAAATTAAGACCAAAAGTTGTAACGACACTTTTTGCTATAGTTGCTAGCGGGCTTGCTGCAAGCCGTGCGACGTGCGCATGTTTCTCTGTCTGTCTCTCTCTCTCTCATAGAAAGCAAGCCAGTTATTTTCGTTTCGTCTTTCATTTCCCATTGAACGGTGTGGTGTCGCGACGATAATTTTTGTTGAGTGTATACAGGTTTTTTGTACATAATAAATAATAAAAAATAATAACAATAATTATTATTATAACTTAAAAGAAATAAAATTTTATTACAATTCTTTCACTAATTAATCGAAAACAACTTCGTTCCATCCGGGTGTCTCTTGATACCTCTCAAGTTTTTTTTATTTTATTTATTTATATATTACGCCATAGCCGCTATTTTATAAGACAGAAAGTATTAATTCCCGTGAGCGTATTGCTAAACCTATTTTATTTTTAAAATGTTCTCTCACGGCGCTTAACTTCTAAAATTGAACATTAAATTAGTCTAACTTAACAATATCACGATCACGGTTACCAATATTTTCTCTCACGGGAATTAATTTATAAAATTGTACATTAAATTGTTTTATCTTAAAGACTAGATATATTGATTAAAGTTCAGATATATAGTACTAATAATTTTATTTTCTCAGATAATACAATATGTAACTAAACTTTAATTTCCTATGTGAGAATTAAAATGAAAAAATTAACATTTCCTTAAAATTGAAAATTGATTAAGTGCACGATAAGATAACAAACAACAACCATAGTTTAATTGTGCCATAGTAAATATGTAATATATATACCATAGTAAATATGCGTATATATATATATATATATATATATATATATATATATATATACACACATATATATATATATATATATATATATATATATATATATATATAGAACCAAATCCGAAAATGTTATAGATTATCTTCACCATATATCGAGTGGGATGTGAAAAATAATACTCTGTAACTTTCTTAAAGCGTAAATAATCTGAAAACAATTCAAGGTCTGTAATAATGTGTGTGATAAATCTATACATATAATAAAGCTGTAACAGAGTGAACTTTGTACATGGCAAATATTTGAAAATAATGATTAGTTTAAAGTATAGAATAATAATACAAACTATAAAAATTCTTTTTAGAATTTTTGTCTGTTTGTCGATAAGTTAATTTGTTCTTCAATCGCGCGAAATCTACTGAACGGATTTTGATTAAATTTGACATAGTAATAGTTTATATCCTCTAGCAATATATAGGATAGTTTTTATTTGAATCTTTTATTTGGATAATTTGCTATGATTTCAAAAAACTCAAAGTCTGATTGGTAAATATTACGATATTGGCAATTCCAATACCATTTATGACGGCGGTTATTGTATACGATTATTCTAAATAATAGCCACTAGTGAATTTCACGCGAACGAAGTCGCGGGCATAGCTAGTAATAAATAAAAAACCAGATTAAAACAAGTACTCCGTGAGTAATCTTTACTTTATTTGGTTTAAGCCAATAGATTAACGCTATTGGACGCATTTGCTGTGCACTCAGCTCGTTAGCCGGTCAATTTGTAACCGATTAAAATACAGATCATCGTCCTAATATTTTGGATATAAATATATTACGAATGATAAATTGTTAGCACCAGTAGTTACTTTCATATGAATTCCGACATAAGTACATATAGGCGATCAAAATGTTCCATAGACTTTTCATTAAACTAAGCTAAACTTCCGACATAATGTAATGAACTTATAAGTCAATAGACCTGCTACTATACGTCCGAATCACACAACGACTCGACTGTTGTTCCGCAACGCGAACGGCGCACAGCATACAGTAGCCGCGGTCGCGCTCCGTCCGTTCGCAGGAAATACGCTGGCACGCGTGGCTGCACGTGAGCGCACACCCCACTCGCGCACCTGACCGCACGTCTTGTACGGCTCCTTCATCTTTATGTCTTTGTTCTTCTCCTAACATATCATTTGTAGTTTGACAACGCGAGATCTAACCACAGATGACAGACTTCAATAAGTGATGAGTGGGCGGCCGACAACTGCCAACTTTTGTGGGACAAGGTCGGTGGCCGATTTTCCACCGACTTACTGCACAAATGAAGACGCTCACGTCGTTGACAAATGTTTAAAAAATTCTGAGTGACAAGATTCGGTCCATTCGCTTCGAGTTTTTACAGAATCGACTTTTGTGGGAGGTGTTAAAGTATTAAATACCATATATTATATTTATTCCGATTATTGTCGATCGACTACGTTGTACGTTAGTGTTTTCATTACCCTAATAATATATTATAAAACCGCCGTTAATAAATTAATCTATTTGCGAAATCATTACAAGAAAAAAATTATAAAAAGTCAAGCCTCTTCAGTTATTGCCAGGATAAAACCGGACTGTAGATTTAGTATATAATAATAATGTAACAGGAAAGTTATAAACAGTCAAACACTATTTTGAATGTTTACTCCAGTGCATATGTATGATTACAAAAGAATGCAAAAAATAACGTCGAGATTCGATTTCACAAGTGATACACTTTATTCTCTATGATTATGCTGGTTCTTATTCGAACGTGTACGTGCATAACGCATGCATTTAATGGTACAAAACAACTTTCAAATTGTCACCGCATGTGACGTTAGCCAGTCATTCTGAATCTGATCAATAGAAGTGAGCTTTATAATCATTAAAAAAACTATTTCCACTCTTAAAGATCGCCCTAAAGAGAACGAAAACAATGACACTTCACTTTCATATAATATATAAATTACTAACATTTTCATTGTTGCTTTTATGCCAAAAGTATTCTATTAAAAACCTTAATATTTATGCGAAAATCAAACCACTTGGGGAACAAGGGCAAATTAGAAACAGTAAGCTAATGATTATCCCACAAGTTTTAAGTCTTAAATGAATATATCTATATGAAAGTATAGAAATTTATTTTTAGTTTCCGTATTATTTTTAAACTGTTTAATGAAGAAATATAACCCCAAAAGAAATATCGACTTCAGTAAGTTTACCCCAATGTTAAATGAAGAATAATCCTTAAATTATGAAATGTTACCTTCTTTTACTGTCCTAATTTTAAATGTCCGACCTCTTCAATTTCGTTAAATTTTATTTTCATAAACCAATTTTCTTTCGAACCATTCGTCAATCATTTTTTTCCTCGATCGAGTAAAAATATTTTCTTCAAACTAACCAACTAATTTTCTTCTCTCAGATATTGTGTTCGCGTGTACAATAAGAAAATAAACAAATCCCACCAAAAACATTACTATAAAAAGGTTGAAGATCCTCTTTAAAAGATAATCCTGGAAAGTAGTGGGATAAAAATAACAAATTTCTAGTAATGCTTTGCTAGAGAAATGTAAATGACCGTCTCAAAAAGTTAGATAATAATTCCACACTCAGACATTCTGTTCGCGTGTACTATAAACGTATAAACAAAATCTATCAAAAACATTACTGTACAAAGGAACAAGATCCTCTTTAAAAAGTTAGCTTAAAAAAGTGGATAAAAATAACCAATTTCTATTAAAAATTTACTAGAGAAATGTAGATTGCTTCAAAAAATTCATTAATTTTCTTCCCTCAAAAATTGTTTTCGAGCATACAATACAAATATAAACAAATCCCGTTAAAAACATTACTGTATAAAGGACCAAGATCTTTCAAAAGTTAGCCGTAGAAAAGTAGTGGGATAAAAATAGATGATTTCTAGTAAAGCTTTGCTAGAGGAGTGTAAATGATTGCTTCAAAAATCCGACAATTTTTCTTTCTCAGATATTCTGTTCGCGTATACCATACGAATATAAACAAATCCCGTCAAAAATATTATAATACAAAGGAACAAGATCCTCTAAAAAGTTAGCTGTAAAAAAGTAGGATAAAAATAACCAATATCTATTAAAAATTTACTAGAGAAATGTAGATTGCTTCAAACAATTCATTAATTTTCCTCTCTCAATAATTATTTTCGAGCATACAATACGAATATAAACAAATCCCGTTAAAAACATTACTGTACAAAGGACCAAGATCTTTTAAAAGTTAGCCGTAAAAAAGTAGTGGGATAAAAATAGATGATTTCTAGTAAAGCTTTGCTAGAAGAGTGTAAATGATTGCTTCAAAAATCCGACAATTTTTCTTTCTCAGATATTCTGTTCGCGTATACCATACGAATATAAACAAATCCCGTCAAAAATATTATAATACAAAGGACCAAGATCCACTATAAAAAATTAGTCGTAAAAAATTGTGGTATATAAATAAACAATTTCTAGTTTACTAGAAATTTGGCTTTGCTAGAAAAATGATTGAGTTAGAGTTTTGCATCTAGCTTTATTCATTTAATATCGCGTTGAATTTGGCGACGCTGAATACTATTTTCAGATTTCATCGCTTTAGAAACCAGAGTTATCCTAGAGACAATTTTAGTGATTTTGTATATAGATCCTATCATATACGTAGCAAATCGATAAAGATAAGAAATTATGGCTATAAACTATGATGAGCTTTATCTTTGTTGCTAACAATTTCCGGATATCCGAGTTTTTTTTTCATTTAAAGTTAAGTTTCTAGCTCTTCTCAAAATGACCTTGTAGATTTTGATGATCTACGAAATTGACGATTTTTACATCAACTTTATCTTTATAACACGTTATAATCAGATAATAGTATCTTCATATGCTAAAAGCCAAACTTCTTGCCATTTTCTGTAGATAAGTTACGAAGGTGTCAGTATAGCTACAAACTACTTCAAGTAAAGAATGCAATGTCCGATAGTGCGCTCAGAACTTGGTGGTTCGTTGCCGTGCTATTATCGCCATAATTACAGCGAATTTTTCACGAAGATAATCGAAAGAAAGTTAATTATGAATATTTCACTTTTTTCATTACTGTTTTTAGCGTTAATACTTGCCTAAACTCGTAGTAAAATACCAATTTTAAGTAAATTTTAAAACGAATATAAAAATCGATAAAGATCGATACTTTAAGAGCTTTCATATTCTTAAAAATAACGTAAAATTGGTATTTTACTACGAGCTTAGGCAAATTTAAGTTACTTTTAAAATTAATAAAAAGCTCTTAAAGTATGGATAAAATAATAGCTCTTAAAGTAACGAATGACTTAGCATGTCCTCAAAAATTTCTCTCAGTAAATTCCTAAACACTTAGCTAGTTACGTAATTAATGATACTGTCAAATCGATCAACTGATAGAGCTCCGACTACAAATTATTTCGAAACTATTTGTCGGTTGAGCTGACATCGAAGAAGCAGGTAAAAATATTTCGCCGCATTATGATCCATTAAAGAGGGCCATGTGGGCATGCAATACTAATTGTGAACGGTTTCTAGAAATTCCAAGTCGAGCGAGCATTTTTGTGTGATCGCTTTCTTGCGTAAGCGGATTAAGAGCCCACCTGCGCCCCAGGAATGCCTTTCATTGCGTCAACCATTCATTGCGGTCTCTATAAACATTTGATAACACATTGAGTAACATTAAATACTCGTAGTTAGTGGAATTTATCACCAGTGTTGGTAAATTAATTCATAAAACGTGTTATATTCCGTATGATTACCAAAAGTTATTAAAATTTTGGTGAATGAATATATGATTAGTTATATCGCATTAACGCAGTGTACATGCTAGTTAGTATAAATATTTAGTTGGAAATCAATATACTCTCAATTTCTCATTCTTTTGTAATGATAACCTGTCAGTTTTCTCACTGTAACTCGGTAGATTTCGTTGAAAAACTACTTGATTGTAAAAAAAAGTTAATGAAAAAATATATTCTTTTACATTATACTTAAGAAAAAATTGTTAAAAGTTTGAAATATTCAACAGTTTGTACAAGAGAATATAGGCTTTGGGACGTATTAAGTAATAAATGTTCTAAATACCAGCTTGCTTTCGTTTTATTTAAATTATTTTACATCGGCCGTATAGAATAACTTTTGACATTAACTTACAAAGGCAAGTACATTAAAGCAATTTCTTATATAGCCGTAGGGGGATTCTTGTAAGGAAACAGTTTGTACGAGGCGAACGTGGGAACGGTCCCACGACATAACGCCGTGGGAGAGCCACGTCATTTACCAGTTTACTAAAGTGTATTGCTCGCAGCTGTACTTCTATGAAGTACTATGAATAAAGTAACTACAACAATACAGATACTGACATCTTTTGTTTATTACATACTAAGACATTGCTGCCGAAAAGACCTTTAAATATCGCTTCAATAATTATATGATTGTAAGTAACGATACAGATACTGACATCTTTTGTTTATTACATACTAAGACATTGCTGCCGAAAAGACCTTTAAATATCGTTTCAATAATTATGTGATTGTAAGTAAAGATACATATACTGATATATTTTATTTATTACATACTAAGACATTGCTGCCGAAAAGACCTTTAAATATCTATTCAATAATGTGATTGTAAATAACGATTTCAAAGCAAAAAAAGCCGTATTTTCTTGGATTATATTCATGCAAATGAAAAAAATGGTTAAGCGCAAGTCGAGATTCATTCAATGAGCAGGTATTAGCTAGCAGCGAAATTGTTTAATATGAATATATAAATAAGACCGTGAATGTCTGAATCAATAAAAAAAAATTTAATCTGTTTTTGTGTATAAAACAATAATAAACCCATTAAGTGGTAACTAAAATAAAATTATTACCGCAACAAATTTAAAAGAGCGGTCTGAAGTAAGGTCCGCCAGAGTTTCCATCAAAATGGCATTTAGTAACGTTTTAAATCTAATTTCTATTCAAATCGATCTTTTACTTGACAACAATTTATTGAAACTTCACCTGACTTTTATAAAATAATGGTGATTTAAGAATAATCGATTTAGAAATGAACGATCATAACTAAAAGCAATAGATACCAATATCGGCGAAGAAAATGGTAATATTGAAAAATATTAGACGTGTTGTGTAGGTAAAATAGAAGGCAGATACAAAGAACTATACGAAAGAAATGAGAGAGTAAAATTAAGGCGGAACGTCAAGCAGGTACGAGTGAACCAAATAAAGAAATTATAATTTCTTACCGTAATACTGATATAGGGTAATACCTGCTGAGGCCAATACGAATAGCCTGCAATTTCGCTTGTTTTAATCCAAATTGTCCTTCTTCAATCTTTGTAGGGCATAGATATAAACTTTTCTGTGGCATAAATTTCTAGGGCGGAACGGATTTCCGAGCTCGGAAATCCATGCCGCCCTTGAGTTATGCCACCGCTAATAATTCATTCTTAGCACCACCGCTAATAGTTCATTTCGCTGGATGCTATCAAATAAAAAAGTGCATAATCGAACAGATCCTACCTTCAGATTTTATAAGCCTTTGAAAGGGCATGTACGTACGTACGTATGTACATTTAGACATAAGTAAATTTGTATTAGCAATGTAATTAGTGCTTTTCTACTAACATTTACTCTGATGACACTTAGTTCTTCCCTTACTTTTATTAACCTCTTGGATGCTAACGGAATATTTTCAATATTCTTATAAAAGTACAAAACATACCTATCAATTATTTTGGCTAAATAGAAACTACACGTTAAAGCCACATGCCATACAGAATGTGCAACACCAATAGAAACCGCTAATGTTTATTGCAAAGAAGACGTCATAACATCGAGTATGCTAATGGATACGAGGAAACAAATCATGTTTATTCTGAGTTTGATTTCGTCAATAAGATATGTCTTTAAATCCTCTTCTTGTCCCACTTAGTCAATCACGCTGACGACACCAAGCTGCGCTGAGATCACACTGGTCGAATAAAGTAGTAGGTTGTCTGATGTCACGCATGCTTATAAGCGTTATGTAGTATTATTAAAATAAATGCTGTGCCCACAGCCCCGCCCTAGTGTCGATTTCGCAAATAACCTGTTTGCCATTCGCTTTTTTATCCGAAATGAAATATAAATTCATTGTACTGATCTGCTCTTGATAAATGTTACTAATCTTAACTGACTAAATTATGCCTACATCATTTAATTGGGATTTCCAGTGAAAAATATTATAATCTTTACCAGAATATACTCTCTAAAGCAATTTCATATATATATATATATATATATATATATATATATGAAATTGCTTTAGAGAGAGTATTCTATATATATATATATATATATATATATATATATATATCTGCTTTCCTCCTATGTGTTTTACTTAATAGTCTGATTAACTATAAGGTATTGGTAATCGCATCTTTAATAGCGATTTTTTCAGAAATTATTGAGAATTATCATATACTCCTTTTTTTCTACTCAGTTCTATACACAGAATCATCTGTATGAAATATAAACACATTTTGTTATATCCGTATATCCATATACAAAGTGCAACAAAGAATGTGTCTATTAGTCATGCTAGTGATTTTGTGTATCAAAACAGTAAACAAAATTTCCTTAAAATCGCATTTTCAACAGCTATTTTTTCAGGAATGGTTGACAATTTTCATATTGTTACATTATATTTCCTATAGACATGTACTTTGTTACACTCTATATATCTATATATATTAAAGTTATTTAATATATATATAGATATATAGAGTGTATATATAAACAATTTCAAATTGTAATTTGATTGTATTTTTTATTTTATTTTAGATACATGCAAAATTTGTATTAGGCATAATGACTTGATGCCGAGTTTAACAGCAACTTTTAAATATGCCGTAAGTGTTTTGGGTAAAGAGCAACATGTGAACGAATAAAATATACATAAATAAAAAGTTGTAATCCGCAGGTTAGCGTGAGTCTATGATCATAACAGAATATTAACAAAACTCATTATAATTAAAGGAAGATATATTAGGTTTATTTATGTAAGTAAAATGTGCAATACATTATGCAGCAGAAAAGTAATTTCACCTCTAAATCCATTAACAACTTCCCATAACATTAACTTTTCCTGAAATTTTGTTTTGTCGTTAATGTCTTTCCTTTTAAGAAAGTTTCCTGACCCTCTATTTTTTTAAATTTATTTTATATCTTCGCATTTTATTTTTGAAAATATCAAATTTTACGCCTATATTTCAGTTCCATATTTCTTGGTCCAGTAATTTTGGAATTAACCTGACAGGTTTACTATTCCTACCATCTACCCGGATTCACCCAGTGCCTCTTTAGGAACCCGTAATGGCCCCCATTCGTGACTTTCGAAAAAAATCCTCAACAGTATTCCGTTGCTACCATCTGCATCCAATAGGATTAGAGACTACCCCCACCACCATCCCCCCGCAGTGCAGAGATCAATTTGGTATTTTTAAGGAAGCATTTCTCGAAGGTTCTGAAAGCATAAAGATCGCTCCACACTCAACCAAGTCACGGTTGAGAGCGAAGTGAGCGTTTTACATGTTGAATCCAACTTATTTATTGGCAGCATATACTGTGAATGATGTTCATAAAGTGATATACATATTATGTAAATCTGGAGCAAAGACATAAGGAACTGTTAAATTTATTTAGCAGAAGAGACATAAAAAAACATAGATTGCACCGGTCGCGATCTCTATTTAATTTAATAGCGACTAGTTGTCAGAAACACGTTCAGATTTCTAGGACTGAAGATATCCGCTATTCTATGCCCAAATTTTGAATACCATTTTAAACAAATTTGTTTGACAAATATGGATTTAGGTCTAGGTTTAGGAAGACTGGCCGTCAAAATTGTTGTACCTGGCCGTAGAACCTGGCCTGTAGACTGGCCGTAGAACAATAACAGTACATTTATTGCTAACGAAATCTGTTAGTTTAGACCAATATGGGATCTAATGACTTATATACATTAGACCACCGATATAACCGCCGATTTTTACGAGGGGTTTGCACCTATTCAGACCGCAGAAAATCGCGGAATATCATTTCGTTTGTGCCAGTCTCCAACATTTTGTGTTTATAATCGATAATTGAAAACGAAGTAAACATCCTTTTAATAGGCTTGAATAGAAACACACGCCGAAGGTATCTGGAAATAAACGCCCATTTCGACCTAATAAATAATGCTTTGTATATCATGCTGTACTATCTATGTGCTAATTGGGTCCACCCGCCTTATTTTATTTGACATCACCTCACTATATTTATTTATTGCATTTTAATGCAACCTTTTTAAATAAGGCTAATTTGTTGCTTCAAAATTTTCAAGTCGACCATAACGAAGGAATTGGTGCAGTGTGGATTCCAACTTTATAATAACTATAATTTACATAAGTTATTAAAAATAATCTAAATTTTCCATATCTCAGGCAAAAAATTAAAAAGGAAGACGTGAATAAAGTGGAAAACTAAGGAAATGGCAAATGAAATGGGAATAGGTATGATTTTTTTTTAAATGAATTTTCTATTACACACTTAATATGGTTTTTGGAGTTCAGTGGTAAAAGAATGGTGATTCTTCATGTATATAAGCAGAATATTAAATAAAAATGTTCAATCAAAAATGGCAGAAAAAACTTTTGTCGTATCCCATCAAAGAGGTTATTATATTTTAAGACAAAATTGAGAGTTACCATTTTTAATTTTTAGTTCGCGCAATTCAGGGGATGGCGAAGGGTGGGGGTTGGTTATTCACATAAACGCTAATAAGAGACTCATTGCGTGTATATATACTAAGTCTCAGCTTAATTATGTCATTAAACTAATCTTTGAGCTATCGTCGATCAAACAACCCATTCTGGAAGAAATCATATTCGTACCATTTTACATTTTTAGGTTACATTTCCAGATTATTAAGCTTTGAACTAAAATGCAATGACCTCTCTTCACCTTCTAATTTTTTTAACTATGTATTTAAAAAATATATAAAAATTCAATATACTAACATTTTATTAGAATTTTCAACTAAAATTATTTTGGTTAAGTTACTTCAACAATTCCAAGTGGCATAAGAAACACTATCCTATACGTGTCATAATTAAGAAACATTACCCCTATGCGTGTCATAATTAAGAAACACTATCCTATGCGTGTCTTAATTAAGAAACACTATCCTATGTGCGTCTTAATTAAGAAACACTATCCTGTGCGTATCATAATTAAGAAACACTATCCTATGCGTGTCATAATTAAGAAACACTATCCTATGCGTGTCCCGACACGCAATTGATTGTTTTTTTTTAAACGGTATTAGTTTTTAATTAACTAGCGATGAGTTTCGTTTCCAATAAACGTGACGCGAGGCTTGGTCCCGCCTCTTTAACGCATGTATCACTTGAGGGAGTTTGTGAGAGATAATATGAATATACTTATAAGTAAATAAGATGTAAAAAAACGTATCTATATAGATGTACATAAAGTTTTACCTTCCATAAGTTGAAAATATAAGCAGATAACTGGAGTTTTAAACGAATATTACCTTTAAGAAGAAATCTAATAAATATTTAAATTGTACGCTGTCACGATTGTTAACAAACTATTTATTGCGTAAGGAAAATCCTATATGAGTAATTTTAATCAGGAAGTGATTGACTAACACAACTGTTTTATCAACGAACAATCCTTTTCCGGTAAATGCAACTGATTAAGAATATTTTAACAGAAATGTCAAGGTTTATAGTCGGAAGCGTTTGGAAGGGTCCTGAGCGACTATTTTTGATTAAATTATATTTTCGTCTTCATCAAGAAGACCGTTACATAATAAAAAAAAATCAAGACCTTCGAAAACATAATTTATCGTGAAATAAGAAATAATGATAATTATGATAAATCAAAATAATGGCTCCGATATAATTGCTCCAAATACCCGAAAAAATGCGGTTTGCTACCACTAAAACACTCATTACCATTAATTTTGCCTTAGAAACAAAAATATTTTTCTAACACAAATGAAAAGTAATTTACGTATTTACGTGCCCTTATCACAATTAAAGTATTAATACGATAAAATGGTTACATTTTTTCTAAGAAAAACTGTGTAAAGTTAATAATCAGAATTAATAATCGATCGAAATGAGCGATAATGCCACGAAATGCCTTGCAAGCTAAAGTTCATGATTTTAAATAAACTGTGCAATAAAATAAGATTGACATTTGTTTAAATTTCAATTACATAATTATTACTCCACTAATTAATGAGCTATGATGCTTAAGTTTTTTTTAAAAAGGTATTTAAATTTTAACTAATGAAGGAGACCGGCAAAAGTCCATATAGTGTTGGGCCCAAGTGTTACAAGAATAAAAAGTACACTCTGTTAAATAGAGAAAATAAAAAAAATCAGCTCCTTAAAAATTTGATCAAAATCGTCAATCAAAGGGAAATCTTCTATTTTTTTATGAAAAGTTAGGTTACGTTACGTAATAGACTGTAAATGTAATTTCTACGAAATTCTTTCAACTAGCGAGATAACACAAAGTGCAGATTATGTGTTGCTGTATCCTCCATCCATAGCTGTATTATATTAATCCATGATGTTCACAGGCTCGACAGGGTCTTAAACAAAAAGTTACATAAACCTCGATAAGAGAGAAAAAGCCATTCATTTTGACAACAATAAAACCATTGTCAATATTTGTTAACAATTTATTTTTAATTAATTTAAACAATGGCTACACGTTAAAGAAAGCAAGATAACTTGATTGTATTTTGTAATTGTCTCTAAAAAATTATTATGTATTCCATTCAATTGTTTTTGTTCTTTTTATTTCCAATTAACAATTCTTTATATTCTAAAAATATAATGTATGAGCATTTATGAAGATAGCTTTTTATTTCGTATTATGATAATAAATTATAATTCTATTTTTTCCTCTTTCCTGATTGTCTATTACTGAATGGTTTTTTATATTCTAAAAAATACCAGCTTTTTAAAAATTATGTTTTATCTCTGTAACGTCTGGGACCGTTTTTGCCGGTCTCCTTTTATTTCTTGAACATTAAACTAAGATTAGGTAAGATTCAACCCATAATACTATACATGGATTAACCTATAGGGTACAAAACAGCTATCAGAGAATTCTCTGTCGTTTTTCTCAGGGACCTATTTATGTTAATAATTTAGGCACATCTCTGAAAATACAACTAACAATATACAGTACTCAACAAAGTATGGACGTTTGTCATTTTTCTATACTAAAGTTAGTTTTGTATACTAAAGTTTTGTGTATCTTACAAATTATATGTCAACATATACAGAATGTAACAAATAACGTGTCTATTATTCATACAGTTAGTACCGTGCATCCAATTGACTGAATACACTTGAAGTTTCTTTCTGTTAAACAATGTAATTTTTTTTGTTGCAATTCAACTTTGATTTCAAATAGTTACTTAACATTTTCAAATAGTTACTTAACATTTTCAAATAATTACTTAATATTTTCAAATAATTACTTAACATTTTCAAATAATTACTTAACAGCTTAATGCGCAGTAACATAGTCACCTTATGAGTATTAGACACGCTCTTAGTTACTCAAGAACTTTAGATGTAACACGAATTGACATCCTGCTAGACATTTACTTAGTATCCGCAGTATATTTCATAATGTCAGATAACACCTTTTAACGACGTTCATAATACTTCTAAACTCAATAACTTGGTACACTTAAACATACATTTACAAGCTCAAGTACAACTTAGCAAAAATACTGTCACTTTTTTATTTTATTTAATTGAAAGAAAGGTTGTACTAAACCTTATTTTGAATAGAAGATAGAAAAAACAATATTTCACAAAAAATCTTTGTAAAGAGTTTCTTTATAAGAGAAAATATTTTTCTATAACGAATCAATCGTTATATTTTTATACTAAATTCGTATTTTTTGTTATCATAGACTTTATGTGCAAGTAAGAAAATAGTCAAACAGTATAAATAAAAAAAATCAAGATGGTTAAAAAAATACGCGAAAAACGGTAGTAAATGGGCAGTGCTCTAGAAGTTGTCCTCATAAGAGAATGTAAACGCGCTTTTTTGACACTCTTGATAATTTTAGTATAATTTTTGTTTGTTTTTAAATTGTATTTTTGTACTTAATTAATCGTTATTGATTGTTTAACGATTAAATACGTTGTATTTTATAAAATTAAAAAAAAAACAATTAAATATGTTGTGTTTTATAAAATTTTAAAAAACGCAAAATAATTAAACTATAAACTTTCTTTGTCAAATATAAAATAGAGTGAATCAATTTTAAAATCACGTAAGCCCTGAGAATACGAATGAAATCAATGGCCGTGTTACCTAAATAAATGCACGGTATGATATTATTGTCTACTTAATCAGTTGAGTGCTACCATATAAATTGATATCACATATTTAAGCAGTTTAATTATCTGATTTGAAAAGTCTTTTTCTGAGAAAAAACTTAATCGGAAATTGTTTGTATTTATAGGAACGGAAATGTTTACGTCATGGCAAAGTGCATTTTTGCGCATGATTGATTGCACGCGTTCGCATCAAAAATGTTCTATGCCTTTTCCTGTAATTTCACATCATATTACTTTAAGTTAAAAACCACCATATAATCTTTACAACCTACACCACAAAACACCTGTGCAACACTGTGGTAATTTCTGACACCAAATGAATTGAAAATTACAAGAACTGTTTTTATCGATAAGCAATTAAAAATTCCAATCATTTTATGGATTACAGATTACCATTTAAAAAATTCATCATATATTGTACTTTACTTAGAAATATAATTCAACTGTCTTGCACGTCATATATAAGACTATTATAATTATATAACTTAATAATATCTTAATCAAATCATAATCCTCTTGAAACAGCACTTTCATGACATCTCGTTAACATACCGTTACTGTAAATATTCATTTTTACCAGTATCACTTAAAACATTCGTACTCAACCGTCTAATGATACTGTACAATATTCCATTGAACAATCATCAGCTTATAGAGGTCCAAGATAAAAAATTAAGTATCACCTAAATATCTCCATCTACTTCTGCTCGTGGTCTCGTGATTCTATTTCGCTAACCACTACCTTGAAATTATTGGTCCATCGGGCCTTAAGTCAACCGACTCTTTGGCTTCCGATTTCTAACGGCACCTTGGGTCCTCATCACATGTCTTACTGTCTTTCAATCTGGCAATTTTGCTCCAAAGTTAATAATGTTTTCTGTTTTATTACTTCAAATGCGATATGCTTTAAAAAAGATATAACCCAGCATAATTGGAGGGATCATGATATGAATACCTCCACATGACATTTTGGGCAATATGCACTGGTTGTAGTATCGTATTTTTAAATGTATAGCCATATTATGTATAGATATAATAAATATTATCCTAATTGATGAGCTATTAGTGATTGAGAGACTTATTCCAATTTATGTAGTAGTTTTTATGGAGTGAAGTAATAAACAGGCAGACTAAAAATAATTAATATTAACTTTCTTAATAGAGTCTATAATTATTACTTTCCTTAAATTAAATACAAAACTACTTAGAATCGATTATTACGAGATATAATCAATAGTATCGTATTTTTTTATGTTTTGCCATATTATGTATATATATAATAAATATTACCCCAAATTCTGAGCTAACAGTGATTGAGAGACTTATTCCCATTTATGTAATAGTTTTTATTAAATGAACTAATAAAAAGATAGACTAAAAATAATTAATATTAACCTTCTTAATAGAGTCTACATTTATTACTTTCCTTAAATTAAGTACAAAACTACTTAGAATCGGTTATTACGAGATATAATCAAACCAATTATGTTTGCGCTAAAATTAAACAAATCTGTAGACTGAAGACTGTAAACGACTTGAAATAGATTTACCTGCACCGCCTTAAATTCTAGTTGATATGTTTACCAGATCAAATTCTTAACTTTGTTAACTTGCCTATACTGAAATTTATAGAAAGGTAGCATTCAAAAGTTGTCATTAATTGGTACATCTAGTAAAATTTAATCGTAGAGCAAAATAAAAAAATTGTAGTCTTGCTGTTGATAGGTAAATTTAATATTAGACCATTTCAATATCACGACCTATTAGAAGCAGATTAGCAAAATATTCATTACTCCGAGAGATCATAAGGATTATTTTGGTCTATCATCTACTATACTTCATTCCATTTCAAAAGAGATGTTTGTAAACAAAGGAAAATCACAGCTAAGTTATTGTCAACCTTTTTTTTTGCATTCATGTTAGTATACTACTACATGGATTTATTCAATATTTGTGATAAAAAATACAATTTTATATTGTTTTCTTTTTATTGCAGGGTGTAATAAATCATTTTCAATTAGATAAACAAGTTTAGTACGTTCAAACACTCAGGGATTGAACTAAAAGCAGTTAATAATTGAAAAATTACAAAAGAATGAATTAATTGTTATAAAAAAACTATGCCATATAGTGTATTTGAAATATTTCATATTCTAAACTTACTTAAAAATAAAATAAATAACATGTCACATTGTTTTTATTTATATTCTTGTGCCGAATAACTGGTGTAAGTTAATTTATTTGCTATATGTCGGATTTACACCTTGTTTTTCGTGTAAGCGTCACGTTAGAAAAACAATTGAATATCATCTATTTCAAATGCAAACTGATTTATTACAGCTATTTCACTCCAATGTATTGTAATGTCGATGTGTATCAAATAGCATATATGGGTATAGATTTCATACATGCCAGAATATTGAGTATTTTTTCAAAAGGTTTTACACCTCTGAGTTTTGTGTGGTGATTTTTGCAAGGTTATCCAATTTTGTTCCTTAAATTTCTCAATTTATGTTAATAAAATAATGGTGCAATATTAATGTCTATAATAATATTTATTTAGCGCGACAATTGATTAAATTAATCTAGTGATAGTTTAATAATATAATGGGTGAAATAGAATGAATTTTGTAAATCGTCATCAACTAATTGAATATATATTCGTGCCGACCATATTTTAAATGTGAAATTGGTTTGTTTACAAACATTCTTTTTTGGAATGTATCTTTATACACAGCAGGATATAAATATATCTTTATACACAGCAGGATCAACACAAGAATGTACTCTAAAACGTAAAAAGAAATCTGTATTTGCGTCATTTGTACTGAAATAAACAAGAACTTTACCTACTATAAAATGGAAAAAATTAACTGTAATCATTTTGAGATATATGTAATATATATATATATATATATATATATATATATATATATATATATATATATATATATATATATACATATATATATATATATATATATATATATACATATATATATATATATATATATATATATATATATATATATATATATATGAAATTCATATGTGACAAATAGTGGAATTAAATTTTAATATATTAACGCAAGCTGAATAGACCCCTACGTAAATATGTATAATCTGCCACATTCTTTTATATATTTTTCGTCTGATTATTCGATATTATTTATAAATGAATGCCCTTTTTTCTTATACACCAAATTATGTACTTTATTTTTGGTTCCTGAAATTGTATTGTTATAATATGAATACTGAATTTAGTTCATTCCATTATGTTTTGCTTGTTAATGCCCTGAAATACTTTAATGACACAGGTCTGCAAATTTTAACTTTTAATTTCCCTTTTTTGATTTGATCTTAACGTATTTTGGTGTGCCAACTACTAACATGTACTTAGATTTTCCCCATCAGCCTCAGTTATTTTGGAAAAGCCCTATATGTATGAAATCGCAAAAAAAGCCAACCTTTCTAAGTAAAAAATATCTATTATAATAAAAAAAACAATTACATGACTTTAAAATATTATAAACACATTTAAATGACGTTAATAAATAAATTAGAAATATATATAATAATACTTTTGTGGTATCTGGTTTCTCTTTCATTCCCGATATTCGCTTAAAAATCCGTTTTGGATCATCTCGCTTTAACAACCAACAATAGTCTGCCATCATCCTTCTATTACATCCACCTTCCCTGATAGCAACGTTCTATTTCTTTCAAATCCATCATTTGCCTTGCTCTTCTCTTACAGCTCCCAAGTTATCAGGAAAGTAGTCCAAGTGCAAATTAAGGAAGTGAAGTTTTATGCTCATCAAACATCCCATTTTTCCGAAATTTTCAATAATTTTCTTCACAATCTCCTCATAATTTGGACTTTTATGGTTTCCTAGGAAATTGTTCACTACTTTCTTAGAAGATTTCCAATTCCATTTCACTTATTTTTTCATCGAAAGTTTCTTTCATCAATTTTCTTACGTCAGGGCCAACGGAAATACTTTCTTTCACTTTAGCTTCAGATAGAGATGGAAAAATGTAATGTAGATATTTAAAGGCTTCTCCTTCTTTATTCAGCGTCTTCGCAAATTGTTTCATTATTACCAGTTTATGTGTAAAGGGAGTACCAAAACTTTTTCCTGAGGGATCAAATTTTCTCGCACAACATTTTTAGTTCCAGGAACTAGTTCAGTTCTCGGTGGCAACTCTTTCTTCGTCCAATGTTGTCCTCTGTCTTGACTATCCCACTCGCAGAGAAAGCAAGGGTATTTTGTGTAGCCACCTTATTGACCGAGCAGCATACTTATAACTTACAGATCTACACAGACCGTCTAACCGTGTTGTACGTACTTTATTTTAACCAACACATTTTTCAAATTACCGTAGCATTCTTTCAAATGTACAGAAAGGGCAACTGGCAGTGAAGCGTACGTATTGCCATTATGTAAAAGGACTACTTTCAAACTTCGCTTTGATGAGTCTATGAACAATCTCCATTCGTTGGCGTCATATTCGATATTAAAATATTTTCACTAAGCCAGGAATGACTTTGCAATATACTAGATCACGATCTTCAGTAAAATGTGGTAGAAAGTCTTTTTCTCTGTTGCGTTACCAAGAAAATGAGGTGCCAGGTGCAAGCCTATTCTTTTCCGATGATCTTGAGTTCAGCTTTGGCAGGTTAAATTGTTCAGTTCCGACTGAGAAAATAACCGTATTCCACTTGCACTTGGCTCAAATTAAGCATCAAGTTAAGATGCCTTCTCGAAATCACTGCTCATGTCTTCAGCTTGTACGGATTCCAAATATGGAGGGGATAGCGGTGCAACGTTCAAGTTGCGATGCACCGCGCGCGTTACCCATTACACGGTTGTACATACCAAGTCCTTTTTTTGTTTTAGAATTGTAGCCTGTAGTCTTGCAACAGCAAAAATAACAGTCTTCGGTGTGATTCTGAGATTCTCTCCATGACATAGGCGATTGTAAATCAAAGGTATTGTTTTGCCCTTTTGACCACTTTCGAAGTTCACGAACGCATGTCACACAAACTTTATGTGGGTCCCTCTGTTTGTCTTGGTTAGCGATTGCTAGGCCGAAATGCATGTTATAAACGTTACTTATGAATTCGGTAATGTTATATTTATTTTTTTGTCACCATAAACTGCCTACAAATAGTGGGTTTAAATACATTCGCGATGACGTCTTTTAAGTGACCGTTACGAATTGCATGGAAATACTGATTTTGTAAAAACAATAATGTTGCTATTTATAAAAAAAAATCTATTAATTAACCCTGTTCTAACGATTTACTTTAATTACGGTTAAATGATGTCTTTAGAAAATGACCGAAAAATCCACCTTTTTTCCAATAATAATGTTATAATTAATATTATTACGATTTACGAGAACTTATTCATTGTTATTTATTGCAACCATTCAGTGTGTTTTTAGTTCAATAAGAAACAATTAAAATAAAATATCAGTTCTAGACTATATTTTTTATCTATTTATATTTTTTTATATTTTTTTAAGGTACATTTGTACCTTAAAATCCTGACGTAATGGAATTTTTTTAGTATTTTTCCCGTAATCAGCGCCCCAAAAATCTATCAAAATCAGTCATCAAATCTGAAAGGGGAAAACCATTGTAGACCTGTGTAACTGGGTCAAATTAAGTTTGATGATAACACAACGCACGTAAAATATAAATATTATTCAAATGGGGAATAGCCATTAAAGATTTCAGACTTAATTGTATATAGCGATAAGACGGTCTAAAGTTTGCATAATGTTTGTATACATAGATAATTATATGCAAGCGCAGGTAGATACTACATTGTTTTGTTTTGAAGCGAAATACGAGGTTGCGAAGGACGTTCTGAGGTCGCGCGGACAATGTGCGATGCTTGCGACACTGCCGGCAATGGACGTCTTCTAGCGGCTCGAGGAAAATCAATATTCATATTCTTCGATTACGTGCTATCGTCGGTTTGCTTAATGAGCTCGGTACAAATGACGCAAATACACCTTACTGCCTTTGTCCGAGCGGAAATTCACTTTGCGCAAGTTCAATTCGACAAAAAACTCAAATGAATTGGTGCTGCTCAGTATAAATGTACTGAATTGCGATTGCATTTAATTTGTGCTGCTCAGTATAAATGTACTGAATTGCGGTTGCATGTACTGAATTGGTGCTGCTCAGTATAAATGTACTTGGTGCTACTAAGTACAAATATAATGAATTGATGCTGCTCAGTATAATTGTACTGAATTCCGGTTGTAATTGAACTAGTTTTCAAAGTGATAGGTTAGTCGAATGCAGGTTTAAATTTGCCGTAACGATAGGATTCCCACAGACATTATGAAAATAGTTCTTAAATTTTAAAGTGAAACATCTAATGGCGCGTTTAAATGGGAGTTAAAACGTTTTGATAGCACGTCGCGACGTGGGTCTGGACTGGACCATACCTGTCGATTTCTGGGCTTATCTAGCCGTGATACGTATCCGTTTTAAAAATCTTCGCATGTTCTTGACTCAGGTCATCATTGTTCCTATTATAAATATTCTGTCACCGTTTACTGGCAAGTTGTGGAATAAATAGGATCCTAGTAATATATATAGCAAGATTGTCTTTTGCAATCTTCTCATAAATGTAAAACGAAAACAATCTATAACATTTTTTGATTGTGATTTATCACAGAGAAATAATTTATTTTTCAATAAAAATATTTTTTTTGTTTTCCAAATTTGTTTAATAGTAATTACATTTAAACGTTTTATTATCTTACATAGACCATCTATAAAAACATATAGGAAAAACGCTGGACATTCAGTATTTTACAAAACAATTTTAGACAATTCGCAATATACACCGAACTTACATTATTTTAATTTTAACAATATTTTAATTTTAACATTTTAAAACTTAATTCAAAAATGCAGCAGTGACTAAACCGCACAACGTGAAAATGTTATGCCTTTTTGATTAGCCGTTTTTGGGTCAAAACCCTAAACACAAACCAAATTTTCTTTTAATAAAACTAGCATGATGATGGAAAACAGCTATTATTACCAATCTTGTTAGTGTCCATAGTTATTATTACCAACCTTATTGGTGTCCATAGTTATTTATTATTATCAACCTTGTTAGTGTCCATAGTTGAAGCATTGGAGTACTTTTTTGTCGCAAATAGTGTCTGTGACTAACGTCCAAAAACGCGCAATAACGTTGCGCAGTATTTATAAATTGCGTAATATGGCCGACTTTTGGGTCATTCAAGCAGAGGGGTGGATCTCCCCCAACGTTCAAACCCGTGTGTCCGCGACGCCCCACCCCGTTTGTCGTCCGGGTGGAAGCTGCATTGCCGCTCCAAATATTTTTGGCTTTGGGAACAAATTTTGCATATACGAAATCGTCAAACTTAAACCAAACGTAAGTGTTATTATGATTATTTTGCGACGCAATAGCTATTGAGGTGAACTTGTGAATTTCCTCAAGAGTGTTTACGAGTGGTCTAAATTATGAACAACAAATGTTACTCGCGTATTTGCGTCTTACCACGTATAACGCTCTTATTGATAAACCTGTTATGTCTATAGATAAAGTTGTGATGTTAGAAAATGAAATTCAATATAATAAAAGTTATATCTTGGTTAAATATTCACTTTTTCCTGTAGCTCATATATATTTTCCTTAATGGGGCAGAGGTTTTCTATAGTAAACACGTTTGTACCAAAAATTACCCTTGATCAGGATAAAAGTAAACAATATTACATCTGAAACTTTAAGCTAAATCAAAGTGAAAGCCTCGAAGATTTATATTAGCCAGTTCTGTAGAGTCCGAATACTCGGTTCTTATTTCAAGAGCATTATTATTGAATATAAGTATATTTAGAAAATATTTGATACGAACAAAAGGAAGCCTATTATTTGAATGCCAAGCGTTAACCTAGTGAGATTCTAATTTAAATAGATTCTATATTTTTCTCATATTTTCTTTAACAAATGAATAAATAGACAGAAAGAAAACCAAAAGATTATGCTTTTCTACGATCTAGCATTTGGCATTGACATCAATGATGAATACATCACTCATCTTCGATTTGTTGAAGATAGAGTGGTTATGATTTAGTCTCTTGATGACCTTGGAACAATGCTAAAGAATCTAAGCAGATTTTCCCAACAGAAAATCTTAAAATAAACATGTATAAACATGATCACGTTTAACGTCCATATCGCATCTATAACGGTATAAATTGAGAATGCTAGTCTCGAAATTGCTGATCACCATGTATACGGACAAACTGTCCAATAAGGTAAATTCAACTTTAAGAAGCCAATGGGAGAATCCAATTTGACTGGACAATATTCGGAAAGCTTTAACATATTGCTTCATCCAAAATATCCGAGTGTTTGAAGATGAATCTCTCCAACCAATTTGGGTTGCCAGTGATGACATACGAAAGTGAGACGTGGCCCCTTACTACTGGTATTGTGAAAAGACTCCAAGCCACTCAACAAACTACAGAAAGAGCTAAGCTCACGGTTTCTCTACAAAATATGATCTGTAATAAAGAGATTCGTAATAAAACTAAGATTACCGACATAACTCGTAGAAAGGCTAAAATGGAAATGGACACGCATATTTGTTCAGAACCATGAAGAAGACATGTTCTGGAACGGCGATCACGTACTGGAAGACGCAAAAGAAGACGGCCACCCAGTAGGCAAACAGATGATTTAGTAAAGGTCGCGGGAAGCCCTCTAATGTAAATGACACAAATTCTATCTTTATAGGAATCTATATAGGACGATTATGTTCAGCAGTAGATGTTCTCCAGCTGATGATGAAGCTGATTATGATCTCCAATTCTGACAACAGACGTTTTCAGAATTGGAGATCATAAAAATAATAAAATTCCGATAACGATTGACTTGTAACTGTTTACCTACACACTTTTATTTTTTCTTACTTTACTTTAATTTTTTCTTCGAATACTATTATATGTATAGATAAAGCTAAAACTTTACATATATACGCTTTAATAACTAATAGCACGAAATACATACGTATATAACCTGTGAAATGGATGACGATATATATCCTAGGACACTCTCTGGATCATGATGAATCTAAGGACACCTCATTTGTTGAAATCATTTTAGTAGTTTAGTCTGTACGAGGAAACAAATTAACTCACACACATACATATATAAATATCCTGTGAAATTCATAACGTTATATACTCTAGGACACTCTCTGGATGAAGACGAATCTAAGGATAGATCATTTGTTAATATCACTTCAGTAATTTAGTATGTACGAGAGAACAAACTTGTTCACGTACATACGTACATATATAAATACCCAGTGAAATTCATAACGTTAAATACCCTGGGCCACTCTCTGGATCAAGATGAATCTAAAGATACCACATTTGTTGAAATCACTTTAGAAGTTTAGTTTGTACAAGGGAACAAACTAACTCGCATACATACATACAAATATAGCCTGTGAAATTCCTAATCCTTCCTCAGCCGTAGTCGGGTAAATAAAAAAGTTTTGAATGTATAATATACCTATTTCTTTCGACCTTCAATTTAAATATATGCCAATCAACGATGACATCATTACCCATTTGCAATAAACATTTCCATTGAATTCTGCTAGATCCGTAAACTCTACTTGAGGTAAACCTTGTAAATAAGTGATGCATGTCACACTGTGAGTCATCATGATGTCATTTTTATGGTCAACTGACTACTATATCATGGTTTTCAATAAAGTCGTCCCCAACTCTGCGATATACGTATAAGGGAGATACCCTTACCATTTTAATGTATCACCCTCAAAGTCTATGTGCGATGAGATATATCACTTCCTTATGTCAGAAGGTGATGACCATATTTTTCGATAAAGGCGTTTAGATAAACAAGCTTGTAACGAGTCAGCTTTTAAATTAAGCGTCCTTGAAGTGTCTTCAATTGCGTTCTAAAAATTACGTCGAAATTTTTACGTCAATATGATATCAACAACAAAAGTAGCAGAGCTTCGAAAAATCTTTTTGCATTATATATTCAAAGCTAGCAACAACATTAAGACTAATATTTATTAAATAATTGTTTTCCTACATTCAAATAGTAAGTAAAATTCATAGCAAGTGAATGCGTTTCCAATAAAGCCGTTTATTCAAGAATACGGTTTCTGTCGCGTAAAAATTACGTTAAAAATTTTACGTCAATATGATATCAACAACAAAAGTAGCAGACCTTCGAAAAATCTTTCTGCAATATATATTCAGAGTTATCACTGAAGCAACAACATTAAGACTAATATTTATTAAATTATTTTTTTCCTACATTCATAAAGTAAGTAAAGTTCATAGCAAGTGAATGCGTTTCCAACAAAGCCGCTCATTCAAAAATACAAGGGCAAGCCGCCCATGGAGTGCTGTTGTACTGTAAACAATAACGACCACGGCCCAATACATTAAGAAAGACAATAACACTTCGCGAGTTATTAAGAGCAGCATTAAAAAGTCTTGAAGAGAAATAAAATGTTCTTTTTAATGCTCATCTTCTTCCGTTGCCTTTTTAATTACTTTCCACCCTTCCGGTTCAAGGGATTGGGGCGTTGTTTATGCTCGATTTAATGAATTTGTTTCAGATGACACTTGTTTGTTTTTAAATTTGTAAATTTCAGTTTTAAAAATGTGGTAAACAATTTTCACTGATTCACATTATAGTTGTCCATTAATATTGGCGTTTTATGGATTCATTGTTTTTTTTAACCTGAAGTGGTAGAATGAGGTTAGTTTTATACTATATTTTTAATATAATACTTTACCCGTTACATGATCATCCAACGTTTATAACCCTATTAGTAAATACTGGATGATGTGTAATAAAAATCAAGTAGAATTTGAATGAATAAAACAGTATAAAGCCAATTCGGAAAGTAATACAAAAAAATTGATTGGCAATGAAGTTTAGTTAAGATGTCATTAATTTAAGTAGAGATAAATTAGCATTTATTCAATCTTTCGTGTTTTTGTAGTGTAATTAAAAGCCTTGAAATAAATGAAATGATTTTTCTTAAAAAAAATTTGGAAGAGATTATTAACGAAAGGAGCGCAAGAAATCATGGATTACCCAACATTTCCGAATATTTTTGGAAACTTTATTTAAATATTGTAATGAAATTTGCATTGAACTTTATAAACCTACAATATTATGAATATGTCATTGAATTGCTAATAAAATATTACAGTAAATAGGATTTCAACACTGTTCGTTAATATGTATCTCTATATATTTTTTTGTTTTGTATTACTTAAGCACGTAAAAATTCATAGTTAATCAATTCTTTAATTTAGTCCCCTAAAAATTATATTTCATCGTGATTTCTTCAAATTTTAATTGCAACTAAAATTTTAAGAAATAACTATGCAAATTATTAATGTGGAGTTAAAAACGTGTTTCAAAAAATACAGTTGCTACAATCTACTTGTACATTTACTCAAAAAGGACTTCTGATCACCCAGTTCTAATTTCACCAAAATTTTCTGATAAATCATTTCTACATTTAGGGAACTTAGAATAAAAAGGAATAATTGGAAGCTGGTGTTTTTAAATTAGAGATTTTAATTCTTCATTCATACATTTGTCACCGCTTTATTTAGTTTTATATGTAAGGTAAAGTAAACACTGAAATAAAGTTACTTAGGAAGACAAAAATAAGGATTGATTTTTAGTATTGAACTTTGATTGAAAATGTTGAAAAGCTTAAAATTTTAAAAAATACTGATATTGAAACTTCACAAAACTATATAATAGAAAATGGGGACATATTAATAGAAGATATTGGATGAAATGGTAGAAATATGTATACACGAAGCATGTGGTTTCTTTACACTTTCTAATTATAAGATGGTATTGAGGTGTACAAAAAGCTCCTAATGAGCTTTCTTAATAGAATATAATCTACGTCTATAACTAGGATTAGAGAGAAGATTGATTTAAGACTTCTTAATGCGAATAATGGACACTTTAAACAGATCCTACTCCGAGTTTAAGAAGATCCTGACAACAAAAGAAGGAGATTATCTAAAGTCGGTCGCTTTCTCAAAGTATTTCTAGCGATAACAATAAATTGTTACAATAACAAATTTTTATAATTGTTGAGAGATACACGAAGGCATCCAGATTTTCTGATCAATTATATAATTGTTTTGTTATAACTAATACCCGATATTCAAACTGTAATTAACAGTTTCAGCAAGCCATATTGAAGAATAAATACATGGATCTTCTGTGAATGGATACATGGATCTTATGTTATAAATAAATATTTTTGTTAGAATACAATGCATAATCGACAGAAAAGAGGCTGTCCAGATGCCAGAAAGTGAAGCCTTTATGAGCTGTGAGGCACCGTTGCAGTCAGTACTCCATCGTCTCATCTATTTAACTTCACCAAATGAAGGCGAAAGGTAAAGCAAGGTTTAGACGTTTTAAGTTGTAAAAATATTTTTAGTTGAATATTTCAGAAATATATTGAAGTTTTGAACGTTTTATTACCTGAAAGCCATTTTACACGGATATATAAAGAATTTTCTTATTTAACGACTCGTCGAAACGATTGTTAATTAGGGATGTAAATTTCTTTTCCACATATTTCTATAAATAAAAGATTTATAATTATAATATCTATAACTAAATTATTTATAATTCAAGGCAAAAATGACTTCTGAAAATAGTGATGTCTCTTATACTTTATCGTCACGGGCATTGAAGTCATACAATTAAATGAATTGGCTTGGCTACATGCATATTGATGGTCAGTATATCGGATCTCTTTACTACAGTTTCTATAGCTTCGTAAGCTGTGAAGAATATTTGTGATATGTATGGGACATATACGGGACGACATCATTGCATTCGATAAGTTAGACTACTTCCGGTTTTTAAGCTACTTCTCCTGAGTTAACACATATGCATGAATAACATGATTTACTGTAGTAAACTGTTAGTATTTTTTGTAAATTGCTGACGAAAAAAGAGAGTATATTTTTTGACTTGCATATCTGTACTACATATCACACGAATATTTTAAGGAGTCAGGAGATTTTCGTGCAATTTTTTTAAACAAAGATTCCGCTAAGTGTCCAAAATATAAGTTATGTTTAAATATTTTAACACAATGAACTCAAATAGAATAAGCAATTGTTAGAACCAAAATCAATTGTGATTCCACTTTGCATCTTCCAGAATAAATGAATCTGATTACCGAATTTGCAATTATTGAAATGATTTACAATTTCGTAGTTTTTAAAATTCTTTTGTCATGATGTTGGTCATAATTGTATCTAACTTCGTTTTGATGACAGAATATAACCATAATTCAATTAAAATATAATTTTATATTGACCATTACCTCATTGGTATTAGGTAATGATCAATATAATTCGTGTTAAAAATTTACAGTAAAGATATGACATGAAGTAAATGGTCTCCGTATAAAGAAATTTAAAACTGTAGTGTCATGGTCGACGATACAAAGATAAAATCATAATCATGAATGGAATATACTATCACTTTACTACGACTGATAAAATAATATCAATATGACGCGTGATTTACAAATAAACTTTTCATTATATAATTTCATTTTTCTGCAAGCAAATAATAACCGTTTAAATATTTTTCGGAATATTTAACAACCAATTTCATTTGTCTTTTATTTGACGTAACTCTCCATTGATTCCATTGATAGCAGTAAATGTGAAGTTAAAATATTTTATTTGTTTTATTGTAATTACAAAGAAATAAGTAAAGGATATTCAGTAAATCTCGTAAAGGATATTCTAGAATAAGCCATGTTTAAGGAAAATTTGTAGCAGTTTTATTGCCTCTATCCACGTGTTTTAAAACCAAGAATACAGGTATCGTTAGAAACGTATTGGCTTAAGTTTGTTCCTTGTTTGTAATCTAGGTAATTTCCGCAATTCGTGGAAGTTACCAGGAAGTCTATGTTAGAAATTCTCTCAGTTATAATAAATTTACCTATCATAAAGATACCTATGGGTAATATAATGTTTTTAATAAATAATAATTTTATTTTTGATTCTATAGTTGATAGGATTTTGTAAAGTCTTTTACAAAGGTCGATTTAAGTTTCAATTTTAACTCGTTATCACTCAAAATGTACATCCAAACTTAACCAATGTATGGCGTTTTACGTTTGTTGTATTTCTTGTGGAGTAAACAACAGTTGTTTTGAATTACCTACTTAAATAGTTGGGCACCTCAAAATAGTCGACACAAATTTGCAAACAAAAATATGACAAGAATAATTTATAACTTCGATAGTCACACTAAAAAAATAGGGTAACAAAATTTAGAAAACCGTTTTAATTTCAGATAAAAAATAATTGTCGAAGAGGAGTCTCTCCAAGGTTAATCATGTTTTTTTATTTATGGTAAGCACTAGTTCGTATTAGAGCGCAATAAAACTTGGCACATAAATACTGGAATACCAATTTTCGTCTGGTAACAATAGGCTATGTCGTAGACTCTCGTTCTTAATGTTAACAATAGGCTAGTGTTAATTCGTATTACAGTGAATTCCAACGCCACATTGCAACTGTAGACAAAGTTTCGAATTTTGGGCAGACTCCGAATGCGGTAGACGTTGAAGCCGAAATTAGAAACTGTAAAACTATTCTCCCGAAGGTAAATTTTTTAACAAAGTAAACATTTATGATGCAATGGTAATTCTATAAATTATTTGTCCCGATGGCGAGGACAGTCAGCTATTTTTCACGCAGTGTCCCACGAAATAAACAGCAGAAATTTATTTAGGGCTAACAGTTCATCGAAGCATTTATAAATAAATCATTCTTTCGTTATAAATTATAAATGCCTCCATGAAGTATAAGCCACGAGTACGGCTCGAACGTCGATATAAATCGGTGTAAAGAATTAAAATGTCAACAAAGTATTTTGGAAAAAGATTATTATAGTTTCTATTGTAGGTAACTCTATACAACTTTCTTACAATTTTTATAAATATTTACAAGTCGCCAATTGTAAACGTAAACGGTAGTTCCCATGCAGTATAACCATAGACGCCATTAGCCGAACGGAATCGTTTCGTATGTGTGGTCGACCATGCGCCACGCGCCGCCGTCTAGCGCACCCTGCCGGAGAACGCTCTCCCGCAGCCAACTTCAGTGGTGATCAGTCGCGAGTACGCGCTCATCGTGCGAGTCGGTTGTTGTGTTGACTCAGTTCGTTTTATCCCGCGTTATCTCCTGCATTACGATATCAGCTGACTAAATTTCGTGCAGATATTTTATACGTGTGTGTATTGTATCAAATGTGTACCAGTTGGATATAACGGAAAACCAACACGTCAAAATTGCAAACAACATTTCCTGCCAAATAACATTTTATATAACATTGTTAAAAGGTACGTGTGCTAATTAATTTTTCTAATTATGGTGGCAAGTGTCTTATCTATTCAGAGCAAGGGCCATATTAATATACATTATAACAACAATATTGCACACAGGCACTAATTTAATTTGTTTTTATTTTAAATTTACAAAATGAGCCATATGCTTCTTATTCCGCGTTGGCCTTGCGCCCAAATTGGTGTGTGTACCTACTATGTATATTTTTAATACACATGTGTGCGTATGTGAATTTTTTCGTACAATAAATTCGTGTAGTTGCCGGCGTGGGGTGACGTACACAACGTATCTGGTTCTCATACGTATGCCACTATTATAATTTATATAAGTAACTATAATCTAGTTTACATTTAGTCTAACCAAATGCTTTACTAACGTTATACTGAATAAATATCTGATACACTTTGGATGAATACATTTTGTCGACACACTTCGCTTTGATAGTATTATTGATTTTTTTATTGTTTTGCTTGTGCGTTTAGTTGCTTTTCACACACCGCTCTGAGAGGCGCGCTCGCCTTGTAAAATTGTTGAGTTGATTTACTAATCGATATAATGTATTTACGAGCACTACAACTTTAATTATATTTTTTAATTACTTTGATACGGCGATGATATAAATAGTAGACGTATTTCGTTAGGGCATTTCTGTATATATCATTATTAATATTCTTACAATGAAAGCTAAAATAAACCCTCTTACATTGGCATTTAAAATATAACTACATACTAGGTAATATATGCACAAGGGGTGAAGTTAAATTACTTATTTACATTATGTAGATATATGTATATAGTTTAATACGCTTGGCCAGTGCATTTCTTTTGTGTTCTCATAATATTCCATTCGCTTGAAATATGCGAGTACCCACTTTGTGATATTGAAATTTATTCCTTTTGGAGTAATTTTATGTTTGTTATAATAAATTATAAGAATACATAAATCAGTTGTCAAGTAGTTATTCGCCTTAAGGAACAATTTGATACAAGTCAAAATACAAAATTATTAACAACGTTGTTTATTTTTTTCTTCCTAACCTTTACTACACAATTAAATACGAGGAATTCTGTGAATGAACGTTATTTTTCAAACGGGCTGAAGTTGAACAATATAACAGATGTCCAATATGTCTAGAAAAAGCATTGCCTTCAAGTCAAATATACGGTTTAGCATAATCACTTGCCAAAGTGAATACATTAATATACGACTGAATGCTAGTGATGGGATTTCAACTTATCGATGTCAATCGTTTATTAAATTATATTTATAAACAGAAATTGCTGGATCAATGAAAGAATCATTCATAATAACAATTTCTTGGAAATAATTAATTGTTTATTCTCAAAACGGTTTGATAAGCTATGATAACAACTGCTATTGTTTGCAAAGATAATATAAACAATTGCACATTTCAATTACCTTCAGACACAATGGCCGGTATAAAATATAGAAAATGTTGGGTGCTCATAAAAATGTCTAGCCTTAAGCACTGTTATTGACGTTATTATGCATTTGGTATCGCGTGGATTCTGACTGTATCGTACTTATGACTGTCCTACTCGATATTTTGCTTACATAATCACTTCGCAAGTGCATTTATTCTACCACGAGCCTTTATTGTTTCTTAACTTCAATTATTTAAGGGTCTCATAAAGGTCAACAATCTATTCCTGCTCAGTGAATTCCTAAATTACTCGTCAGTTTCTCTGCCCTATAATAATGAGAGTATAACTTATTTCACCTTCACCACGGTGAATGGATTGCGGCATATCGCAGCACTAGGCGCTTGGATGCTGATTATAGAGGTCGCCTTGTTTGTCGGCGGCGATAAGAGCCGAGTCATGAAGAGAGCCGCGTGATCTCTAGCCGCCCCGCCTCGAGGCAACAACCGTTCGCTGATCCCATTCAGTGGGAACAAGCTGTGAATGCTCTTTAGCTAGTTTCTATACTTGCATTGATCTCTATGTCAAATTTTATATACTTCGATCGCTTCGTGGAATCTCACTTGATATACATAGGTGCAGGCGTTACATTTAATAATCTGCGGAAAGTTATGATCGCCTCTGTTAAATGATGATGTGATGATTAAGAAATCCATACAAATCAATATCGTAGATCAGCGAAGATAACGATTTACATATTACATAATATTTATTTTATTCCTATAATAATCGATTTTGCAATATTGTTTAAAATACAATAAAATATTAATTTAGCTGGCAACATTTAGAATTATATACTATCATTTCCTGTTGACTAGGTCATTCTAATTCTTAGAATATTTCACAATATTAAATGAGTAAACAAATAAGTTAGTTCAAGATTAACTAATACATTATTTTGTAATAACCTCAAATGCATCTAGTGAAATAGCTTATGGTTGGTGAATTGTTTTATAATTACATGTCGGGAAAGAGTCGGATCTGTTCATTAATAAGAGACATTACATTATTTTTGTTTAATTTTTGACGTTGTTTAGTTTTAACGTCGTAGTACTTACATTAATTTAAAATGCTATAACGCTAACTACAAGGTAGAATGTACATCCAACAAGCGAAGTAAAGTGAACGGAAAAAAGTATAAAGCCTGCGGCGATTGCCACATAGCGTATACGCCGGAACGTTAAACGAAAAAACAGCAAAGGCCTTGATAGACACCGAAACACCCACAGTGGGCCCCAGTAAAAAATCAACATATCATTGTGAAGCAAGATTCTTGTTTTGGTAACTATTCATTCGTTGGTAGTCAAATTTATTTTGTTCGCGCCCATAATAGATGATGGTAATGAGTAACTTCCTAAATTATATTATTTCAACTCATTATATGAATCACTGCCTACATAAAACTACATTACGGCCAGTTAAAATTTAACTACATGTTTCATTTATTTAAGACAGGCGCCATTTTTAAACATGGCGTTGCTTTTCCAAATGCGGCGTACTTCCATCAATATCGATGGGATATTCTAATAAACGATTCATATAAATTCGACGAATGTTGTAAACAACACTCTTATGGTCGTTATTATTTATTATAATCAAAGGCGAAGATGGCGTCATCGTTTTGAAAACAAAAACAGAAACTTGCTGCGTACGAAGTCGGAGAATCGGTTCTATTTTTAAAATATCGATCTTTGTATTTGCTCACTGATTTGAATTCAGTAATGTTATTAGCCCAAAGACAGAGAGAGAAATGACTTATACTGCCTTTATCACATAATATTGCAGTTTTAAACTTACAGTAGCCATGTGTTTATATAATATTTTTTGAGGGTATAGCATGTCATTTTTTTCATTCTTCCTTATATTCTGTATATAATGGAATACTTTTAAAATGTTTTTTATGTACATATAATGACGACAATTCCGATTTCTTAATATCAATATTGTAGATAAAATGGTTAGCTTTTGTTCGCCTTCAAAACGTCCTTTCTATATTACTTATTTCATCTGTTGTAACTCTTTCTATAACAAATTAAAAAAAGACTTAAATAAATTTCAGGCCAACTAGCTATATATAGATACCACACTTAATTTCTATATAAAGCTTAGTTCGGTCGATGTTTAATATATCAATTATAGGCCTAGCGCGTATAGGCCGCATGTCGTTTGTCATTAAGAATGATGTAGACAGTGTCTCGTCGCATGAGAGAGAATAGCTTGAGACTGAATCACGCGCCGCCCGTCCGGAATCGCTCGTCCCGCTAAACGCCGTCGCGTCACCGATTCCCAACACTAGCGCACGAGGAGGGGCAATCCTTAAGTTACCATTCCGTTGATTTTGTATTAATAATATTAATTTCGGTCTTTGTCATTTCGGCTTACACAAAATGTACTTGGATGATATCATTGCAGATAAGATTTTATGTTTATATATTAGGAGCCAATATAAAAAGAACGTTTAGAGCTAATGCAGTAGGAAGTCAGATATCCATGAAAAACATTTTCGAATTACTCTATAATCGTAATATACATTTAGAATACGTATATTAAAGGCTGTAAATTCTCTCATACGCAATCATTTCGCTTTATCTCCATACAATTCTGTAATATTCATCCACCTCAATGCATATGTTCATGTATTTGTTTGTGTCGTCACGCCTCAAACACTCAACCGATCTCTGCGAAATTTGTCGTATAAAGCAATGGCGTATGGATATGTACTTTTATCCCGGAGTAAATTTTTTTGTAATCAAAATACAGCCCTTTAGAGATAAGAGCACGAATATAAGTATGATTGTAATAGCATGTCACGGTAACATATCACCCTATTATCTACCCATCGCAGCGCACATACTCGTTTCTTTTCAGACCCTTTCTTTGATACTCTGCATTTGAGATGATGAGTACTTAGCTATTTCCAAATACTAAGATCCAATAACTCATTTTTAAATTATACCACCCTTTCCCACGCAGTCAAAATGAGTTTGACAATTTTTGAGATAAGCTTGCAATACATCAATCAAGAATTATGAAAGCATTAATAAAATAAAAAAATAATTGAACAAATAAATAGAAATAATATGAAAAGATTTTCTGGACGATAAAAGATAAAATATTGTAAGAATCATAATGAAGCAATTGTGCTTGTGATACTGGTTTTAATATCAAAGTTTTAAGTTTGTTTTGCACCTGAGCTTAGTACTTAAAAGAGTTTAAAAATGTGTATTCAATCCGTTATGTTTGTGGTACTAAATTATAATTTTTTTTTAAACCATCTAAGTCTTTAAAATAAAAAAATTTTACCATTCAATTACATTATATTACATCTAATTGAAAATGGCTAAAATAAATAATAATGTATTTCCTATACTTTTTTACAAGTCTACCAAACCATATCATCTCGTGCTGTTCTTAATGACCAAAATTATTAATCATATTTACTTTTTTGTAAATGTCTTGCTTATATTGTATTGGTATCAGAAAAACCATCAGTTTATAAAATAATCTAAAAGTGATAAATACGGCCTTCTCCGCGATATTGGGTCGTCCCTTATCTGTCCGCACTCACACACAACACTTTACAGTCGGTGCACACAAACGGAGCGCCATGAACGTAACGAGAAACAACAGACGTGCTTCGAATGCAGTAAAGGACAGCGATGTCGAACTTGGCAGTGGTTAAAGCGAGACAAGCTATTTAACACAGCGCCGGCATTGCGAAGAATTCGATGCCTAAACACGCTAATGGATGTTTTCCGACTGACATCACTGGCTGTTTTTGAATTCTATTGTTTCAAGGGTATTTCATTCCTTATTTGAAAGCTCGTCGACTCGCATTGTCTTTGCAATTGCTTAATTGGTGTTATTTTAACTAACATAACGGCTGAACAAATGACAAGATCTGTCGAATTCATCTAAAGGACAATAGTTATTTCCCGTTGTACAGGCTACAAACTTGAAATATTTATATATATATATATATATATATATATATATATATATATATATATATATATATATATATATATATATATAGACTATACTATTTATTACAAAAAAAAAATATATATATATATATATATATATATATATATATATATATATATACATATACACACACACACACACACATATATATATAAATATAAAAAAATGCTTCTCTGAAAGATGGCACAGCTATTCCTTGAACTTCTATTGCGTTTGTTTCTAAATATAATCAATACACGATTAAGACTCATTGTGATATTAACAATATATTAAAAAAGTAAACATACGATAATTAATTTCGTTTAAGCTTCCGCGGTTAGAAGGACTTGTACGCGTAGGAGTGTTACATATATAATAATGGAAATAAAATATAAATACCGATAAAAGAAATAAATTACCAGATATCGAAACGTATTAACAATAGATGGCGCTAATAATTATCGACAAAAGAGGGCGCTTATAATTATCGATGAACTTAATTCTACTAGACGATAAATGTTGAAATTATCACCGCACATATGGCTTTTGTTACATATAATAACATGATAATTTTACAAAATGCATAACCTGTTTCTTGTATCAGGATACATTGGATCCAATTTTTTTTAAATGACTTCAGAGCAAAATTTTCAGAGAGTAAACAAGACATGAGCAGACATGTTATCAAATGTGTGTTTCATTATTGTAAATTAGAATAATTGAAGCATTCCAGATTGCGGTGGTAAATTCAAATAATCTGTACAATCTCAAATTAAGAGTATAAGCATATGAATAAAAAGGTGATCTTAAGAATATCATACATTGTGCTAAGTTTATGCATATTTGTCTATTTACTAAAACGCAGATAATCAGTTTCGGCGTCTTGAACAAAATGAGTTTGAGAACCACTCGTCTAACGTGATCAATATTGCATTATGTGACTTTATTTACGTAACGTGATGTACAGTTGGTAACGTAATTTTGCGAAGAGAAATGTTTTGATTTTCATATGTATCTTTTATTTTAAATATGTGTCCAAGTTATCGTATTATTATTCGGACCCTTAAGATTAATTGTATAAATGTCGTAAATTTATAAAGTTAATTTTCGACTATTTCGCTTTTCATTTCAAGAAATTTAACTTGCATACAAATTTGGATTTTTAAAAACTATGCAATGAAAATGTATTTTTTCCAGGTTATTTTTTGTAAAGTTTCCATTTTTGACCTGTATTTTTTGTTTAAATGCTGCTGAGAAATATATTTGCACTGCAACTCTTTAGATTCTTGACTCTCGGAGGAAACTTTGTGTCAGAAAATATTATTAAACATTTTCGATTGCATTTTAAGATACGTCGGCAAAGACACTCCATACTATGGGGTCCATACAAAAAAATTAATCATAATTTTTATTTATTTCTTTTTTTTAATCCATTATGAAGTGATTTGGTAAAAAACTTGCTTTAGATCGTGTGTGGTTTTAACTGAAAAGTTAACTTATAAGGATTCCAAATCTACTTAAGGTCACTATTTCTAAAGGCATTGCTAAAAATTTCCATAAAAACACCTGCTCTCCTTCACCATCTCCGAAAAGTCGAAAGTTAATAAAAAACCGTGATTGTTAGAAGTATAACTAAATTATATGGTAACAAATCATTAATATTTGTAAATATTGTATCCTTATATGTCTAAATTTGTATGTGCACTCGTCGCAGTTCTACTCGTACTAAATAAGTTTTTATTAAACTGTATACGAGCTGATAACACTTTCGCGGAAAACCACTAACAGTCAGATAGTGACATTCATATATATACAGATAATATTTTATGACCCTCTTCAGTTGTTTGCGAACAATTCATAGTTGTGCATAGTGTTAACAAAAGTGGATATTACAAGGATAGAAAACCAAAGTAAGCATTCCTGTCGCATATCATAAGTGTTTGTAAAGTGAAAAATTATATTACTAAATTAAGTGTTTAATTTTTATTCTGTTTTTAAATTTTATAAGACGTATTGCGGTAATAATTTTTATTACTTTTGGATATTTATTGTTGACGGATATAGTGATGTACAAATTAACTTTTGCCTTTTTTATCGACGGGTCGTGACTTGGATATTTATTTTTTTTATAACCGATATTTAAACCTTTTACGGATGCTATATTATTTTATTATTTATTTTAACTCTTCGTGAGTTCATTTTATTTTTGTTAAATAATATATTATTAAATATTATTAAAAAAAACTTTATACTCCAAGTTTCAACTTTCCTTATTTTAGACATCGGTTAAATGGTTAACAAGATTTTTTTGAATTCTTCCGAAAATAATAAGGATAAAACATTTTTTTATTTGAGCTTTTATTACGGGGAAATAATTTATTTTAATAATAATTTTTTTCTTTTTAATTTTCAACATTTACTTTCATTCGTAATTACTTTTAAATATTTCATTAACATAAACAGAAACTAAGTGAAAATAAAGTGAATAAAAAATACTGGAATCGGTCTATATGCAAAACCGATTAGGTTGCGTCGCGTCGTATCTCTTTGATGATACTTTGTGGCGTCCGTTTTGCATGCACATCAAGACACTTAACTCCTTGAATTATTTACGTTGAAAAAGTGTATATCGAAAAAGGGTTGATATACAAAAAAATATTATTTGTGATAATCGTCCTATTATGTACCTAGGAAACTATAGAAACCATTTAGCGATGGTTTAATTCAAAATTTTTGTCCTCTTGGTCGCCGTATAAATATGTCGTTTGCGATCCATTACTATTACTGTACATGGTACAGTCGAACCCAGCTTGCAAAATGTATTTTTCCTTTATTAAAACTGTTAACATGAAAACTTGATATATAAGAATGTTCGTTATTCTTACTGTACTTCACACACTTGCACACCTCAACGCACGTTCACAGTTACCTAACACAAACGCGGCGCGCTCCCACAATTGAGTCCCCCGAGGCACTTATAATTCGTTACTAGACGCCGGTCCAGGCCGCGGACGCAGCCTCGGACCGCCTCTTTGAGAAGAGGCCGCCGCCGCCTCGCCGCGGCCTTCGCGGCTTTTTTGTTCCCCGTGGCCACTTTGGGCCCGAGGAATGTGGTCTTCGATTGTGTTTTTTTTAATTTTCATTTTACTTGCGTCGCTCGCGCGGAGGTAGGCGGCTGGCTTTATGATTATATACAGGTTGAGACGGAGTTGCGTGGGCGCTTTTTTCATTCCTAAAACTAAGAATTTCATAAGGGCATTTAGTTAATGAGGGATGATTAATCATTTCGAATTTTCGTCGTTATAGAGTTGATGTAATAATATTATGTTAAAATATTTTATTATGTAGTTAGAATTTAGTGAGTGTGGCCTGATTGATGTGTTTGCATTAACGAACTCATAACAAAGTAATTTAGATCTCGTTTTAATAAATAATACTTTTAGTGCCGCGTGAATTTTATTTTAATAAAAAATAAAAATGTGACATTTAAGTTTGAAATCTAGTATTATTATAGAGTAAATCGCGGAGTGAGTGAGCATAGATATCAATTGATAAATAGTTTTATGTTAGGAGTGTAGAGAGAAGTGAGGTATAATGTCAGTGTGAAAATTGACGTCACGGCTCGGGTTCGTTTGTCAATTTTACCACTAGGTCAAATAGGTTCTTTCATCGATAGAGAAATAAAAACATTACCGATATACTGACGGGTTTTAAAGCTGGTTTTTGTTTAAAACAATTCGTTTTATTATTACAGCATTATCAGATATACTTTGTGTTTTAAGTGCGTCAGATTAGATTATTCGGAATCTTTGTGCCGTGTGCAAAAAGATAATTCTATTTTTATAGCACGTGTTAAGTATATGAACAAACAAAGGTCTGTGAAAAAAGCAATCGGTTTTTTTGTTATCAGCTAATATCGACTGCGTCAAAAGGTGGCTTTAGATTAGAGATTTTATCATCACAACTCAACGCCCCAGTAAATAACCTTTTCAGTCTGTTTTGCGATTTAATTGGAGAGGTTGCCGACATTTGGTCCTTGAAAAAAATAATATTTCAAATATAATAATTTACTCTCATCAGACACATTTTTTAAAAGCGTTTTTCTTTAAAATAATGATAAATAACTTCTAAAGCGAGTAACTTATTAAAACTTATTATTTTAATAAGTTTTAATAAGTTACTATTAAAAATAAATAAAAATCACTGAAAAACAAAACTACTTTTAAGTATGAAAAATATTATTATTAATTTTAATTTCATCAACTTAATTTATATTCTGTAAAAATTAATTAATATTGTTTGGAATTATACATTTTTATAATCATTAACAAAAATACAGTTAGTCTGTAAATTTTATCACTAATAATAATTTACGATAATATATTAAGAAGCATTTTTATAAAGACTTAAGAAAAATTTATGGTAAAGGCGCTTGATAATTTTTAAAATACATAGTTAAAATAATTTAAATTAAATTAAATATAATTTTAACTTGACATAGATAAAGTGTACATTGTACTTCACATCTTTTCAGTATTACTAATGGATTATTAAAACATAACTCACTCTGATGTAAAAAGACGAACGCAGTGGGTGCATGTATAGAACCTTTCTGACAAGAACAGTGAATATATTATTCTATTTTTATTTAAAAAATAAATAAAAATAGAATAATATAGTGGATACACTGTCGTGAGTCAGATGGTCGTATATGGTCTCTGTCGTCAGCGAAAAAACCCAATTGGATACAACTAAAAGGCCAACTGCGTGTTACGACCGCTGCAGTAAACTTGCTGCGGAAAGCATTCAGAGACCACCATTATTTTCGGGTATTTAACTTATTATAATTATTCGTGGTTTGCCTTATATGTATGTCGTCCGTTGTGTTTTGTTTGTACTTGCTTATATGGGGGATAGAGGAAAGGTTACAGAGGAGAATCGCTTGGTCGAGTAATGCAGAAGAACGACTGAAATGTATCTAAAACAAAAAACAATATAATAAATAAAAACAAATTAATAAAATAAAAGAAAATAAATTAATAAAAAAATCTTTTTTTTTTAAAGAGAACTGTTTTACAAAAAAATTATAACGTTAGATACCTATGTGACTTATATGCACGAAAACCATATCATAATAACCAGAATGTCAGAATTATTGTTTAAATTATTGGCGGATAATGGCAGCTTTATTGTATTTAAATATAAATGAACTGAAAATTTTAAAAAATGTCATTGGTTTAAAATATAATATAGACGCAAGTTACAATAAAAACAATTCATTTATATTCAGCAAGCATTTTTTTTCTTGTGTTCGAACGTGCCCGCTGTTTTGTTTGCCTATATGATCAGACAGACAAAATATAATTTATTTTAATACCATGATTAAATCAACTAATGGATATATATTATATGCAATCATATTGGAGATAAGATTCTGTATTTATAATCTTAATTAATTGATCAGCTAGGAATCTACAGTGATTATTATTGGTTTAGGCTGTTCATTAAAACTTGAGTATCATTTAAAAAAAAATAAAATGTTTGCAGACGCTAGGAGGAATTATTTCACGTTTTTCCTCAAATTATGACAAAATGAAATGTACAAACAATTTTCTGATATCGCTAAAGATGAATTTTGTCAAACATGCATAGCGAAAAACAGCGCCATCTAGTTGATTTTGTGTAGAAACTTTTTTAAATATTGCTAGACTTCACACTAGATGGTGCACCTATCTAAGCTACATAAGATAAAATATTGTTTATTGACTACTGAATATCGACATTTTGGTTTACGAATGCGTTTAAAATGTGAAATCAAATTTACAATTTCTCCAAGAAATATTTACAAAATAAAATGACGTTAATATTGTTTTTATGGTCGAATAAATAAAAACTAATAAAGTAAGTACCTTGTAACTTACGCATATAGTTGCAATACTATTTAACGCGTTTTTGTTTTTTTTTCGAATAACTGACGGAAATGAACATTCCAGACAGAAGTACTATTTTTTTAAATTATTTTTAATTAACTCTCATTTATGCATTTATGTTTTAAAATATATTTTTATTTAACTCTTATTTATGCATTTATATTTTAAAATGTATTTTTATTTTTTAAATTAGCGATTAAAATTAATAACGGCCATTTTGAAACTCAAGATATCCGTAATAGGTTTTTTGCTAAACTAATCTAATAACATTTTGGCTTTTATTTTGATTGACCTTATGTCGATTCATAAAACGCGTTGGTCTATGACACAAATTTAATAGGAAACAAAGAAAAACTCAAAGAAAAAGACTCTACTAGTGGGTATGATATAAGTATTTCGTAAATAGTATAATGACATCGATAAAACTATTTCCCAATTTTGGCTGCCGACGGCCGATTATCGCGGCACCCTATTGTTCTCTATTGAGCCCGATTCGGCTATGCCGTCGCGTCGCGGCGCAGACTACAAAGCGATTCGCTGTCGACCCACATAACGAAATCGCTTTCACAAACGTCGATTGTGTACACATTAGAGACGCGAGCAGCCCGCTGCGGCTCGCCTACACGAGCCAACGCCGCATACCATATGCGCATATGTTACTCCTACCTCGCACCTTTCTGCTCTACCTACGTAAAACTAGCTATGAAGAGAAAGTCTACATGCAAAACTCTTAGTTATATTAGATTACCGTATTTATATCGAAAACCGACAAACAGCCACCATCATAAGCGAAACTTAGATATATTAAAATCATGCGAAATAAAATGAGTTTTATATCAGAAATTACATGTTTATATCTTTCTATATTCAAAGAATAGAAACAAAAAATTCCTCTCAAAAATCTTACCTCATCCAAGTTTCTGCACTTTATTACGACTTCTTAAATCGAGTTTGTAAATTACTGTGTGACAGAGTGAATTGTCATTCATTATCGAATTCTAGAAGAATGACAGAAAAGTAAATTCTATTCTAAAATTAAAATGTAAGAAACATGGCCGCCTGACGTTATAAACGCGTGAAATAGCGTTGTGTGTCTCTTGAATTTGTTGATGCCATTTAACCGAAATAATTTTAATTGAAAGCTCTATTAAGATGCTTAATACCCAGAATTATTTCAGATTTTTTCGGATATGGCTCATCACTATAAAGTTATAATATTTTAATTTTTTTAATTACATTACGAAAATTGTAAATAGAACTTCAAATTCATTTCGATTAAAAATTTCGTTTCCACTTAGCATAGCGAGACACATTAATTTCTAAAAAAATATTTTGCTCTATACTAAAAAAAGATCCCCATTTGAAGTGCAGAAACGACAAAACGAAAGTTTTAAGAGCTCTTTTTCCATAACGTAATCATAAAGAACAAGTTTTTAAGCTTGCGAATATTTTTTGAAATAATTTAGATGGGATAACAAATCATTTTAAATTTTGAGAATTATTTACTAGCGTGGAGTGGATTACTGGAGAATTCGCGTAAAATCCAATAAGAGATGGATGAAAAGTATCCGTTAATTAGTAAATGGGGATAGTTTCATAAAATTGTTATTTGTTTTAATAAATTGCCTATAAAAAACTGTTGTTGATGGGGGGATCTCATGTATATATTACACAAAATTAGATTACAAAAATGCGTTACTTTTTTTTTCGTTCTAATGTATGTAGATAAAGAACGTATTAAAAAAATATATAAATTCCAATGAGTTTGTCGTTCTATTGTAAATCATCGTTTGCATTAAAAATAATCCGTGATAAAACAGATATGAAGTTTGCTACGCAACATATTACTTCTGCCTATCGAATATTTCCCAAAACTACGAAATAGGATCAAGTTGCTAGAATTCTTAGTAGTCATTAATGTTATTTGAGCGATGGGCTTATTCTGTTTATGACGCTCGGATGTCAGTCAGCACGTATGCTATTTAGTCATAATAATAATAAATCTTTGCAAATATTTACATCTTCAAAGCTTGTGTTCCTTGTTCACATTTATTTTGTTGTCTTAATATAGCGCAATGTCGGCTTTTCTCAACGTAGATATATTATTCGTTTATAACAAATTCCATAACTTATGAAAATTGCGATCTAACTTCACGCAAATACGGTTAAGTTTTTAACACTTTAACGTACGCTACTATACGTTTTTTTTTTAAATAACCCTATACTTGTGGCAGTTTATTGTAGAAAATATATATATCACTATTGGCAAATGTATACGTCGAAGTATTACCTTTCTCGCCCTGGCAAAGCATGCAGCTTGAGACGAGCTGTGTGCTCGAGCACGCAGATAGATGTTAAGAACAATAGAGTAGG
Organism: Druceiella hillmani; assembly: GCA_039881145.1. NCBI lineage: Eukaryota > Metazoa > Arthropoda > Insecta > Lepidoptera > Hepialidae > Druceiella > Druceiella hillmani. The sequence goes on along the minus strand of JAYKKI010000045.1, from coordinate 7,093,615 downwards.
CGGGCGTCTAGTACATATAGCACGAGAGCGCCTCTCGGGAGATAATGGATGCGAGGAATTCGAAAGCGACCACCCATCGGCCTGGGAGCGCCGCCCCCGCCCGCGGCGGCGCCGCGTACTATCGCTCGACCACCTACACGTCTTTACGTAGTACTACCTACCCGCTACGCTTTTTGTTGCCACGCGTACGCGTGTGTTGCAAGCGTAAAAATTATTTATTTTCGCTTTGGTCCGTGTTTTGTTTATGTACTGTTTTGCGAATTGAGCGCCTCAGTTTATGTATATTGGATTAAACAGCTTTAAGAAATATTTCGTATGCTACTGTCAAAAATATTGTATTTCACAAGATTAGTGTGGGAATTTTAATATTATCTTATCTTGTTTTCAGAGACGCTATGAACGATTCAATTAGTCATATAGTGAATTCCAAGTATTATTATTTCTCAATTTCTTCTGTAATTAATCATTTTAGCGGAAAAGATATCTATCTTATCATGGCCTACCGGAACATAGATAAAATTAAAATTTCCCAAACATTCCGGAACGCGACACTGTGTTTTAAATTTTTTCTATGTAAACTCCTTCTCTTTAGAGATTTTTGACGGAAAAGTATGTCTTTTCTGGTAGTAGACCGAGGTCGTTCCCAGAGTAAATTGCTACGTAGGTATAAATACCACTTGGAGCAGCGATACCAAAAATAATATACCTCTTGAATCGCTTCTAGTTCAGACACTAAAGTAAAACAAATAATATTGCATTATGTAGTTTGTATATGTATAAATTTCATGATTTAAAGGTTCATACCTTAAAAGTAAAAAAGATAAGAGTCTTTAAATTTGTTTTCAGTAACCGCTTGACGTTGAAATTTAGGATAGTAATAATGTATATTATTTTAGCAGTATATGAGGAATAGCTGACGCTCAACAATATTTATATTGAAATTTTAAAGGGGAGGGAGGATTAGCTCGATTTTTAAACAAATTCCTTTATAGTGTTTAGTATCGTTTAAAAGTGCTAATTATAAAAGTCCCAAATATTTTTCCCTAATTTTGGGGTAGTATATCTTCAGGAATACACTGAAAAATAAACAATAAAATGTTTTCACGTAAGTTTCAGTAGAGAGCGACATACATATTATCGTAAATATCTCAAAAACTATTTCATCCAGAATCATCGTTTTAGTTTTTCATGTTAGTGATGATTTATTATAAAAATAAAGAAATTTAGCTTTAAACGAGGTACGGAACTCTCGATGCGCTAGCCAGACTGGCACTTGGCCGATTTTTTGACTCTAAATATACGTTGCAAAATTTAAATCGATTTTCATTCGATATTTGTATGCTGTGTTTTCTAACCGATAGTACCAGTATTATGTTGTTTTACAATAAGGAAATTAACGTTATGTGTTCCGAACTTGATAACCTTTATTTTGGTTTGTTTATAAAAAATTATGATGCATTAGCGACATACGAGTTCTAAATTAAAAGTTGCGGCACTGTTGCTTCTGTGTTTTTTTTAAACTCTGTGACAGCAATGGGTCATTTGATCTGCAGCTGTGAGCCCTAAAACGCTGAAAGACGAATAACCCGCATCCGAGAAGATTGAAGCCGCGCGTCGGCCGGTAATTTTTTTAAATTAGCTTTTTAATAATAGGCGCAAAGGTTTAATAGCCGTTCAATTGTGTACCTGCGCGGGATTTGGTTCCCGACTAATGAGACGGTGTTGCGTAAGTAATGAAGTCGAGGCCGTTGTGCAACTAGAGGAGTCACGACGCTGGCGGCCCGGCTTCGATGCCGGCCGATTGCTTTTTGTAGCGTTTCTTTTCCGGCATGACATGGCAGCAACTTGCGAGTACTTATGTAATGCCATTGCTTTCTCAAGTTATACGGAAGATATCAGTATATGAATTTGTTATATGCATAAAAGTTTTACGTCGCTTTGCCATGTATACGTGGCGATCGACAATGGATTTTTCAAAATTTTTTTCATGTTCACAATAGACATGAAAAATGAAATAAAATAGTTATATTATTTTATTTTTTGAACCGTTTGCGTAGTTTTTTTTAAACCGTAATCCTTGGCAAAAATGCTTAACTTTATCGGTAGATCTGATTAAATGAAATATTTGCAAATAATCATAATTGTCTACTACAAACATCGATTAAGAACAAACATTTCTCGGATTATTACTCATCATTTATTATTTTTTATTTATTATTTACATCGTTAAAATTATTCTAAAAGTTTATTGTAATTAATAAAAGCTTTTGCGCCATTATTTTATCTGTTGCGTGAATAAACATTTTCATTTTCGAATTTGAATTGAAAAAGAACAGAAATTTAATAAAAAATATACATTCAATTTCCATCCGTTTTTGGCATTTCCTGTTAGAACCTCTGAAATCAAATTCAAACTATCCGCATTCTCTTAAAAATTAATAACACACACAAGTAAGGGTGAACCCATGAATGACACATTATTTCAAACGTTTTGTAAGCGTCTTACATATTTAATCTTGGTAATTGGATATTTTAACTATATTCTAATTAGATACCTATATTTATAAAACTGGTATTTTTAAAACTGATCGCCATCAAAACAAAACAATTAAAATTTTAAAAATAAATTAAGATTCAGATCGAACAAATCGATAATAAAAAATGATCGTTCTATTTTCAAATCATCAATCAAAATATTTGTATGTGGACCCTTCACACATGTGGGCGGCTTATAAGATTTACATACTTCATACTTATATATTCTATTCCCTAAAAGCATAGACGCGCACACCTCCCGACGACCCATTCAAAAATGCGCCGGCGGCTCGGCTCCTCATTTTTTATGCGTCACGTTCTCGTCAGAACCGCATTCCATTGGCAATGTACTTCATTTCTTTTTCTCTCTCTTTCGAGTTCGGCTCCGACCTTATAGCGGCCAACTACATAGAAATAGTAGAGGCGCTAAGGGCGCAGTCGTAACATGGAATGTGAAATTGTTTAGTCTTATTTCTATTAAAATTTGTAATGTTTCACATTTCAAGTACTCACATGAATTGTTTATTTCAAAGTAAAATTTGATCTTTTTATATCTGTAATATTTTTAAATAATAACAAAATTGTGACGCGGAGAAAATAGTTAATAATGCTTCAGTATGTACATAATGTCATTTATCTGTCGATTCCAATATAAATGCGGGTAAATTTTAAGGTGGACAACCACATAATAAATATGTCATTTCGAAGCAATTCCGTTATAAGTTAAGAGTAAGGGTAGGAAATAACTTATTCTCTGCTTGCTTGATATTAAGGCGATAAAATTTAGTGAGAATTCACAGAGTTCGCTGCTAACACAGCACAATCAATATTCTATGAATCGCTAGTTTACACAAGTTATCTAATCGGCCTAAGCGGGAACGCCTCGTTGTATAGTTATAACCGCGCCCTAAGTACAGGCCGCATTCCATTGTAGGTTTTTTCGTGCGCTGTGTGGTCGCAGTCGGCTTCCGCTCGGCTCGGCAACAACGCGCGCTTGAAATATGAATGAAATCCGGTCGCGGGTGCGCGAGCTGGCAACGGTGCCTCCAGACGCCCGCCTCGATTGAGAAGTCTCCCGCCACGCCGCGCCGCCCGAGATATCCTTTATGTGGCGGCTGCCGAGCATATTATATTAATTAACAGCTGTTGCGTCTTCGTCGGCTAGCCGGTGTATGTATGGTGTACGTATGGATGCATGCTAATTTACGTTGCAATGCATCCCTACATATTATGTTTAAAATTTTAGTCGTTGCTAAGTTGTTTGTGTAATTTTCGACATGCTTCAAAATTACTTGAACACTATAATGACATCAGGTCATGTCATGTATATTGTGAATATTAGTTATTATTGCTAAAAAAAATCCTTTGTATATATTTCCCCCGCGTATTCAGATTTATAAAATTATTTTTTGCGCTAATTAAAAATACAGTATATTTTTCAAACACTGAGGAGAAAATTTAATATAATTATAAATTTTGTAGCAGGCCGATTCCACGTTGGAATGCGGCATTGATTTTCGAGAATAAAATTTCTTTTCCATTCCCGTAAAAAAACTCCGAAAAGTTAATAGCGTAACGTTGGTAATGCGGTTGTCTCGCATGCGCGGATCGTGTTGGCGCATTTCGCCAGGTTGGCAACGACGCGCACTAAATACCAGCCGGGTCGCATCTTTATTTTTATGGTTGTATATTCTTGACCATTAAAAATAAAATGTGTAGTTTTTTCGACAAATTTTCGCTAACCATCTAAATTATAAGGTTTGTTTACTATTGATTTATTCTCATTAGTTCTCTTATTTATTTCGTATAGTAAAATGAAAAAGTGAAAAATTATACCAAATTTAGTTGAACGTCCATTTTTGTCATTGGTTTAGAAAATTCGATTTTGGAAGTATAGTAGACTATATCAGAATTAATCAAAACAACGATGTTTGTTAAATTTATGGATAATATTGTATTATTTTTTCTTAGTTATCATTGTATAAAAACATGCCTAGTTGATTATATGATATATGACTTTAGTGCATGCGCACTAGGCGTACTTTGGCCCGGGCGTGAGGCGGAGGCGCGGGGCGAGTGGGATTGGAATGCCGATGACGCAGCCGTTCCAGGCGTGTAGCCGGCTTCTCCACATTATAATGCATTTAATGTACTTTGAGTTTATATTTAGTTTTCCTTAACAAGTGTTTAACGAATATACCTAAACGGCATAACATGGCATGCCTTAGAAGATTATTTGAGTGTTGTAAGTTTAGAAAATCGAAATAATTTTCCAAGTGATTATGTAATCTTCGAATTGTTTCGTAACAGTGCTTATACTTGTTGAAACTATTTTATTTTTGTAGTTCATTCCTCTTTTATGATAAGAAATGTTTCACGCTAATTTAGATAAGAAAATAAGGAGATACTACTTGAAAATGATCACGTATAAAACTAGCTAGAATTAGAAGAATCTCACATTCAATAGTTTGATTAAGCAAGTGCAAAACCGGGTTTCAAAAAGGTGTTTTTATTGTTTTCTCATAAGTTTAAAATTTTTTCTTAATGTTAGTGCAAAATATGAAATTTTAAAACCATCGTTATTTAATAACCTTGATTCATTTCCTATACATAATATTTATTCAACGTTTATCTAAGAAAAACTAGTTAGTTTCGTGCACTAAATGCACGACTACACCCGTGCACATTCTGACCTTTCCCATGGCTCGTAGTTTCTCACAGCATTCCACAGATGCATTCTAACTGGTTCTTTTCTCTTTCCCATTGCAGACGCGACCGGCGCGCCGCCCGCGACGCTCTCCTCCGCACAGATGGCGCTCTCAGTTACGCCGGCCAACTTCCACGATCGCGTGGCGCACAAGGCCGCAGTAGGCCGTGCCGCCCCGATCGGCGGCGATGCGACGACGGCGACGGACCGCGTTGACAACCGTCATTACCAACCGCCGCCTGACATGCGCCGCGAGGACGAGCGGCTCAAGACCTTTGACCATCGCTGGCCCAAGAGTGCATTCGTGAAGCCAGCCGACTTAGCGCGCACCGGTTTCTATTTCCTCGGACGCAACGACGAAGTGCGCTGCGCTTTCTGCAAGATTGAGATTGGGCGTTTCGAGCGCGGCGACGACCCGGCCGGCGAGCACGCACGCTGGGCGCCTCAGTGTCCGCTATTGCGGCGCCGGCCCACCGGAAACGTACCCATTGAGGCGTCCGAGCCGGGCCGCGACGAGTGCGGGCCGCGCGCAGGCCGTGTTCATGCACCCGCCCATCCTAAGTATGCCTCTGAAGCCGCACGACTCAGAACTTTCGCTAATTGGCCGACTGCCATGCGTCAGAAGCCCGAGCAACTCGCTGACGCCGGTTTATTCTATACGGGTGAAGGAGACAAAACCGTGTGCTTCCATTGTGACGGAGGCCTAAAGGATTGGCAAGAAGATGATGACCCATGGGAACAGCACGCGCGTTGGTTTCAGCGTTGTGCCTACGTCCAGCTGATGAAAGGCAAGGATTATGTGCAGCGTGTCATGACAGAGCTCGCAGGGCTCGTACCTTCGCGACCAGCTCGCGACGGAGAAGCAACCCAGGCACCTCCTGCGCTCAAACCAAAGCGAGAGGTGCCCCGACTGCCCGCGACCTCTATCCCACAAACCTCTGCACCGGCACCACCGTCTCCTGATGACAGTAAACTTTGCAAAATCTGCTACGAAGCGGAACTTAATGTGTGTTTCGTACCGTGCGGGCACGTCGTCGCCTGCTCCAAGTGTGCCCTCACCAGTGACAAATGCCCCTTATGCCGAAGGACTTATCAGAGCGTGCTTCGATTATATTATTCTTGAAACGCACTTCCTTCTAACATTGAGGTAGGAGCATCTTAGGCATTGCGTCCTACGGGCCCCGGACATGCTGAAACCAGTCCAAACGTGGGCCGGCCCGGGTCCGTCATATCGCCGGTGACGCTTTTACCCATAAATACTACGCTTTGTCCCTGTGATTTACTTAAGGTTTATGTTAATATTGATTGCTTTTCAAGGTTAAGATATGCTGTTTAAGTGGGGGGATATATTTAAAAATTCTTTGCTGAATCTAATAAATAAATATGCAATCTATTAACACAATTTGGTCAATCGCAATTTTCAGTTAAAAAGCGGGGTGGTAATTTGAAGATATGTGCATTTTAATTGCTTTATTCGGTCCTATCTACCTAACGGAGGCCTTTTAAAAAGCTTACTTAGGTAGACCTAGATTATAATTTATTGAACAGTACTGAATGTATTTGTGTAAGTTTGTTATATTTAAAAAAGAAAAAAATTAAATTTGATAGTTTGCATGGAAAATGGGACTAGACTCATTTCCGTAGTGGTAATCGTTCGTTACTAAGATGTAAATAAACTAGGTACTAATTGGAAGTCCCACCGAGATGAGTAGTGTTTCATGTACAAATGGCTGATTGTATTGTAAAGTTGTAAATATATAATTCAAATTCAATTTTTGTTTCCTTTTACGATGTTTGAATATTTACGATTTTTGTGGATGTGATATGTTCATTTTGTTAATATCTTTATAATATTGTCGGTTTCCTGTCGAAAGTCGTGTAATTAATAATTTTACTCGTTTCGCATTTTTACTTTATTTCGACATTTTGAAATTAAGATCTAAAGAGAACGACTATTTTTTTTTATGTGTTTTCTTCTAATCATTAGTTACTATTGAGACGCTTTTAGAATAAAGTCTAAAATTATTTTATACGATTGTATTTTGTTATTTGTAAGGAAAATATTATTTAATTATATTAAGTATTTTTATAGAGGCGTTTAGTAGTCGATGACTTTCGGCAGAATCCTACAATATATTTATTTTGTGTTTCACTTTAACCATTGTCAATTTTTCACTTATTTAACTTATTTATATTTGTAATTAAAAATGCAAAGAAATAATTTGTATAAAGGGTATAATAGCTTAGTAAAAAAAAAATGAAAAATTAGACGTAGGGTTAGACCTAAAAGTCAAATTAAATAAAGAGATTATTATGTGTAATTATAATTTAATTGTAAATTAAGTTTATTTTAATCCACTTCCTAAATGACAGTTGTTCGGCATGTTAAATATTTTTTCCTCCACAAGAGTGTGTACACGAAAGGGTTTTTACTGACCCCATTTTGATAACTTTAAGCACATTTAAATATTTGTTACAATATTAAAATAGTGAAATATTTAAACTGACTTTGCACAAACGAATCTGTACAGTTTTCATGATTGTCAACGAAAAACACATGTGCACTGTGTACATGTGCGTAGTAAAACACGATATTTTCCACATTCTGTTGTTTCACTTATTCCAAAATAATTAATTTAATAATTACTTATTAACAGTGTTATTAAAAATAAATAAATGTTATTTAAATATATTTTTGGTTTTTTATTTTATTATGGCAATGTTACATTTCTGGTTAGTGTAAAGGCATAATAAATTTCACTTTGAAAAAACTCATGTGGCAAGCGTTCATTAGAGTTCTAAATGAAAGCCATATAAAAAAAAAACAGAGAAACCAAGGACAAAAGAGGGAAGGACATTGGGGAGAAATGGATGGGAAAAACTTTTTGACAGCTTTTTAAAGGATATTATTTAATGTTTCAAATGTTTTGAGCTCTCAATATGGTAGTCTCTGGTAGTACTCATTTTAAATTTTGATTTTTTTCGTACAATATTGTGAAATATAAGTTAATTAAAAACCAGTCTTTAAAAGAAATTCAAAAATTGATTCAAAAATAAGCTTCTAAGTTTGAACATACAGATAGAGTATATTTTCGTCTCTTTTCCTCTGGTATAATATAATGTCTAATATTAAAAATGACCTCACAACACAGTATTGCCGTCCTTCTGTATAGGTTAAATTTAAACTTTTATAACTGTCAATTTTTAAGATGATTAAAAAATTTTTTCACTCTTCATCAGCTTGTACCTTGAAATTATGATTAATGAAATAAAAAAAAATTTGTCAAATATCCAATTAAATACTACACCCGTTATTAGTTATAAAAAATAATTTGATGTTTTGGTATATAAAGAGAACTTTCCAAAGAACGGTCCAATGTACAAGCAGCTATATGGACTATACGAATCCTTAAGAACTATTAGAATAGTACAGTAAACTTTTGCCTATCGTGGGTGTAAGGTTCCAGAGACCGGAATTAAAGAAACCATCGTCGATGAGAGCCCCATATATGGTATGTACAAAAGCTATACACGTTAAGGGGAAAAAATTATTTATTTAAAAAAAATTTTAAGAACTTACTCATGTGTGCATATTATAAATTTATAATTTACATCAATATCTGTATTGCTATGCTATGTATGAATAGGCTTTCCACACCCGTTTCCAAAATTTTACACATTAATGGATAGTACTATTTCAGTAGTCAAAGCCGATAAAACATTACTAAATTCTAAATAGTGCTTTGTTCAGAAGTATTTACCTCGTGTCAGTACGCAGGTACAACTAAATGAGCAATGACACTACAGCATGCTGTTCCTTGTGTTAGCTTGGAAAATCAACCACTGTAATGCCGGATATCCTGCGACCATATTTTGGTTAGAAATAAGCCCTAACATGTTTTTCTAACAAAATAGGGGAGTAGCCAAAATGTTTTGTCAAACAAAAACATACAAACATGTTATCCAAGACGAATGGACAATATTCGCTAGCGGGGGGAGAGAAATGGTTACTCCGTCGTTGCTTTCAAACATCGCACCCATCATTAGTTCCTGTTTACATCAGTCGGATAAATATTCAAATTTGTGTTTGGTAAATTGAAGATAATATGAATTGGAATAAAGACAATACGTTTTTGTTTATTGATATATTATTATATATAGATTATAATTCTGCCCTATAGACTGGCGAAACGACAAGTAGTTTCAGTGTCAGAATTTTAAACTTTATTTTCATTACTAAAATACATAGTATCGCTTGACAGACTCAAAAAGGCTGCGGCCGCTCACAGACCCCGAGCAGTCTAGCGACCACACGCTGTAGCCGCTCTGTTCACCTTCTCTTGGCATCACTACTTGCTAAACTAGATGCCTCTGGCTACTGTCATCTCGGTGTGAATTGAGCCTAAAATGCAGCTAGTGCAAAAATGCAGCTTCAAGAAAAATGTATAAATCCTCTAAGGCAAGAAAACATCAACATGGATGTCTGCATAGTAACAAGATCCTAAATGTTAAAAGTGTGTATAATTTTGTAAAAATACAAAAATTTGGTAGAAAATTGCATAAAAACAAATTAGATTGCAATATGGAATTTTGATATTGCAAAGAAATTTATGCGCATTTTGGTGTTCAATGCAATGTTTTAGTGATTTGACTACTAGAAAAAACAAATAAATAGTTACTGACTGAATACTTTCTGAAGAGAGAAGAAACCAAAATACTATCCTACATGTCATTTGGAAGAAGTTTTTATTCATAATGAAGGTAGCTATTAAGTTTGTTTTCAAGAGGCAAATTAATAATATATGTTTTTTCATTTTTGTAATAATTTTGTCAAAATACAGATGTTAAAAACGTCAACTTTCTATTGGCCGGGTGCGAACCACAGAATGGGGGTAACGAAACCGACCACGGTGCTTGCCATAGCGGAAATGTAAATATCTAAAGTCCTATTAAATATTGTCATAGATAAAATTATTTACTTGCGTATATTTTCACTTCAGTAACCAGTGCAATTAACCGTTTGAGTGCCGACGAGCACCATCGCTCATGCTATCTAAATTTGCCACGAGCGCGATGGCGCTCGCAAAATCAGTTGCTGTTTAGTGCGTGCTAGGGGAGGTCGCTTGCACGCATCGCTATTTTTTTTATCTTTCTACGTGTTACATAAAGTTCAAATTATAATATTATTAGTAATTACAATATAAAAAGTATTCAGGAAAAGAAGATTTTTAACCCATAATGTCGGAATACGAAAATAATTCGAGTGAAAATGATAGTTTTTCAAGTTGTGAAGAAAGTGATAGTGGAAGTGACATCGTGGTGCGCTCACAATTTGGCGTAATGCAAATTTTTAGTGATAGTGATAATAGTGACGATAACAATTATATTGCTGATACAGAGGATGTACCGAACTGCAAAAATATGATGTGATCTTGATTTCAGTTTTTGTTATAATTTTTGTTTACAATATATATTTCCATAATTTTCTTTGTATTTTATTATCCTTGTACAAGTTTTTATTAAGAAAACATGGAAAAAATTATTAAAATTGGATAATTTTTAGAAGAGATACAGTTTTTTTTCTGGGACAAGGGCAAATGACATCAAAAAGAATAGATATCTGGCATTTTTAAGTATATATGAGTAAAAAATCATCACACTAAAACGGTTAAGTAAAAATGTGAATTTTACTGATTTTTAATGAAAGAATATACATAAGAAACGATGTATTTTATATGAAAAATTTATTAGATAAAAAATTACTCACAATAACTCCATTTTTTGTATTATAAATTTTTCTTAACTCTTTTCATTTCAAATTTATAATTAGATTCTATATATATCTAACAAACATATAAATATAAATAGTGATAATAAGAAAAAAGTTATACAAAACAAATATAAAAACTTACATAATTAAAAAAAGTTAACATCTATCTCATATAATATTAACAAAAATATTAAATTTTACCAATCTTAAAAATTTATTATTAAATTTTTATTTTATAATTTTTTTAATCATAAATTAATAATGGGGAACAAATGCATTTTAGCAACAATGAAAGTTTCACTGTTTATTAGCCCAAAAAACAAAATTTAAAGCAAGTGAAGAGAATCCATGAAAATAAATTTAAAAAATTTATATTTCTTAAACTAAATATTTAAACGTCTTCATTATTTACCTGTTTAATATAATTAAAATGTTTATTATATATGTTTCTGTTTACATATTTGTTGAGTGTATAATATATAATTATAAATTTATAGAGACTATACTTCATCGACAACAAAATAAAAATATTTATTGTGAATAAATTTTTTTGAAATAAATTTTTATAATAAAATTATCACGAGTGAGTCCTATTTTTTAAATACGTAATTGTCAAGTAACTTAAAAATAAATCACCAAAATTAGCATTTTTGCTGAATTAAACTCATACCTAACTTTTCATGTATTAAAAGCAAATTTTCAAAATGTGACCCTATAGTTATCGTGAAGTAAATTGTAAAAATACTTCAAGAAATACTAAATTCTAATTTTACAAATTAGATAAAAAAATAAGTGGAAAGCTGCTATAAAATGCATTTTTTCTAACATTGTTTTGCAATTGAAAGATTGTAATATGGTAAATACATTTATCATTGTATTAATTTTAATAAAAACAATAGGATATTATATTTTTTAGGTACAGGAAACTAAAATCTGTTATTGTTCATTATAAAAAGCATTTATTTTGATATTTTTCTCCACATTACAATAAATAACAAGACAAACAATGTAATATAACTTAATGTGATTTCCTTGAAAACATGAATAATACATTTCTTGGAGAAAATTATCTTCAATTCTGGACTTGAAGTCTCAGGTACTCATAACCATAGATAGTGGTCTAATTCCTTTCTCATACTCTTCAGTTTCAAAGCTATTATCATTTTTCACAAGTTCTTGCTGGCTACCATTTTCCAAACTTTAAACCAAACTCGGTAATAACATTTAAAATACACAATGGTGGGGATTTCCATCATAATTCCTTGCTATCCTTACTTATTTTACTTCCTTTCCTGTTCTATCACTCTTCCCTATTCATTTTAACACCTAAATTATTTATAAAAGTAATGTGTCCTCCAAATTTCTACAGAACTGGGGTTTAGACTGGACTGGACTGGACTGGACTTGATATATCCAGTCAGTTAAACAACAGGTACTTCAAAAAAAAGAATCCTTAAATTTATTTCTTAAAAGAAAATAAAAAAAATTATACAGATCCTAGAAAAATTATGCTGCCATAAGCATTTCAACATATTTATTACCACTTAAGTTAAGATTATTCTTTAACTTCTCGACTGCGTCATTTAATTCCTCATCAGACATGTTATCCACATCTAGTGCTTTGCAATCCTTGAGGAATTTCTCCACGAGTTTGTGACCCTCAATGGCTTCCGATGATTGCTCCGCAGAATCCATTTCAAAGAGATTCGTCTCCAACTGAGCTTGCTTGGCCTCTGCAAACTGAAATCGTAGTGAGAAGATAGGTTTAATTACCTGTTTAATTAAAAAGACAAATTTAAATAAGCCAGAATTAGCTGATCAGAACTGACAAATATTTTGTATATATAAAGATACGTCACATGTTGTTGTGTCTCATGTATACATATAGAAGTAACATTTTATTATATATTGTAATAAACAATTGAATTGAGGACATTTTTGTGGTTCAAGGCACCATGATCAGCAAAAAATGTAGTGAAATTTTCTTTAAATTGTGAAAGAAATTTCTGTAAAATAAAAACAATAAAAATTGGAAATAAAAAATTGTTTGATTATTTCACCTAACTAATTAAAAAAAAGTTAAAAAATCTACAGGTTTGTAAGTAATTAATATGGTAATTGGCTCATTCTAAATTTTGTTATTTGTGGAATATAAGATAATTAAAAACCAGTCTTGAAAAAAATTCAAGAATTGATTGAGAAATAAGCCAGTTGTAGGCTTCTCTAAATTTGAAGACAGAGTTGGGTATATCCCTGTCTCTTTTCCTCTCGTAGAATATAATGTGCAATATTAAAAATGACCTCACAACACAGTATTGCCGTCCTTATCTAAAGGTTAAATTTAAACTTTTATAACTCGGTCAATTTTTAAGATTATAAAAAAATGTTTTCACTCTTCATCAGCTTGTACCTTGAAATTATGATTAATGAAATAAAAAAATTAGTCAAATGTCCAATTAGTCATTATCTATATTTTGTTGTTTGCAATTTTCATAAATTTTTATCAAAACAAATTATCTTAAAATTTTTTTTCTATTGTGCCTGACTACTTGTTAATACATTCATTTATCACTCAAAACCCAAAAAAATCTATAAAACACATCTCCATCATAGACAATGAATTAAAGTTCCAGGACCATAAAATTGCCTTTCCAAGTTTAAACTCTCCTTATTTTGTTCCCTGATCGATTTTAAGTTGTATATATTCTAAGCAATGGTTTAATAATTCTTCTCGGCTCAGCTCCCCATAAATCGGTTTAATTGCTTCAAAAACTTCCTGAGAAAGTGGTGATTTATGATGGAAGGTATCTAATAAATCTGCCGCTTGCGCCTTCTTCCAATTGGACCAAGACTCTGAGCACTTCTTGTGCTGTGAATTCTTAATGGTTGACAATTTATGAAATAAAGTCACCCAGATTTCGTTTTTCTTTTTTTCGACGCTATTCGGAGTATGATATATGGCTTAATCATAATAAAATGTCAACTGATCAAATAACTTGCCAGTTAATTTGTGAACGAGGCCTTTTACTTTCTTTTATACTTCAAAATTTTCATATGGTTTTTATCCACTATCCCTTTGAAGGTTTTGCTATCTCCATCTTCAATGTAGTTAGAATATTTCAGATCTCAACAACACCATCAACCTCCATTTTACCAGATGAGCCTCAATGATTTGCTTGACGTTCGCCGACGTGTGTTTTATGATACTCTTCATATCAGTTGTTCCTATTTTACTTTTGCAGCGCTCGCAAGACTTACAATATTTCGATTTTACCTTGACATTGACGTTTTTGCCTGTAAACCATCCTCCAATCAGTGTTGTTCATTCTGGAGAGCAATCAAAAATCTGCGTTTCCTCCACCATCACCGGAAACGGTAATTCTCCTTTTCTTTTATGTGCTGCTTTCTTCATACTTGCCTGTTGTCCTGTTGCCGTTGCGATAAAAAAATGTTGTATCATAGAATGATAGAAATATAGGTTGGTTGTAGCAATTCCATAACTGGACAAAACTTTATAATTCTGTTTATCTCTACTACAAATAGGGACATTGCCTTAGACGATTCACCAGTCAATTTCATATGCGTTCTATATAAACTTACTACTTGGTATAGGAATTTCTGGGCATTTTAGACAAGCAATAACTTTTGAAGCCTAAGCCTTGAGGACTTCGCTCTTAAAATGTGATGTCTGATTTGCACAACAAAAGAAATTTAAAATCCTGTAGCCTAATCCGTAATTCACATCAAAATCCTGGTCATTGTCTTCCAACTTCTTAGCAGAGGTACTGACTCCTACCGAAATGCTCTCAGCTTCATACCTATTCTTTGGTCACTGATGACATACTGCTACGATACTGCATTGGATATGATGTTTTCGTACCTTTTCTGTTCAAATACACTTTAGCGCCACTAATTTTTATTTACAAAATTTGAAAGACATCTACTAATGCTCGCTGATGCAAAGCTAATGTATTTTTGTTTTAAAATGCTTCTAACTGTACCAATTAAAAAGTGGGAAGAAGGAACAATTAAAAAGTGGGGATTTCGTAGCGGGTATCTAGTTGGCGCAAGTAGGCCATTTCGGATCAACTGAGATGCTAGGGGCGGAGCTCGGAAATGAATAGAAAAAGTTTTTTCAGAGATTAGACTTTTAGCCTCATATTTTAGAAAATACAAAGCATCTTTTAAGACCAAAAAAAATCAATTTTTTGGAAAGTCTACTTTTGAAAATTCTAAAATTCTGGTGTAACCCCTTAAAGTGGACCATTTAAATTTTTTGTAATACTTTATTTAAAAACTATGACTATTAAGCCATTATTTCTTGAAAAAAATCTATCAGATTAATTTTGAAAGTCAATACGGTAATATTAGGATTATTGAGGTTGGTTAATCTGATCTACTTTTAAGATTTCGACTTATAAGATCACTGCTAATGTTGTTGAAAATGATTCCCTAATCCAGTTTAAACATTTTTATCTAATTGAATTTTAATCTTGCAATTTTATATGAGATATACTCCAAATGATATGTAAATTAATTAGAACATAACAAACAAAAAAATAAACATGTTTCTAAAATGTATCCATTTCATACTTTCAGATTACATAAAAACTAATTTCGTTGGGCAGAATTTTTTTTTTTTTTGTTATATTACACTTAGTTATAAATGTACTGATGATGACTATAAAGAATTAAAATCCTGCAATTAGCAAGTTGAGTAGAATTTCAATTAACCAAACTTCAATCAATCATACACATACATCGATGTTATCTAGTAATGGCAGACACGTGAAGTTTAGTCATCACGTTGTGTCGTCCGGACTTCTGTCATTTTATTAAGTCTGCCGTCTGTTCCGTAAACGCTCAACCGTTATAATGAAATATCGTATCTATGGCCACCAATTATTGTATATTTTGTAGAATTTTGATAAATATTTTTCGAATATCTGAAATGAACTTGGTACCAATTGCTTCAGTTAATCGACTCTACTGGATATGAAAAAAATTAATTACCTTAATGACACTTTCAGGCAAATCGGCCAAGCGAGCCACGTGCAAACCCAAAGACTTCGTTGCAGGTCCAGGCACGATCCTATGCAGCAATAAAAGTTGGTCATCCACCACTGAGGCTTCTGCGTGCGAGTTGACAACACGGCCTGGCACCGCAGCAGGCAATTGCGTAAGTTCATGGTAGTGAGTTGCGAATAGACAGAAGCACTGGATTTGTGTTGCCAATTGCCTGGTGGATAAATTCGTATTATGAGATGTTAGAAAATTCTGTGTAATTATGAAAAAGATAGTGCAATCATAATTTTTTATATATGATGCAATAATATGAGACAAGCCAATCAATATCATTTTAGTAACGCATTTATTACAAATGAAAGGTTATCAGATTTTTTCCTTTCAAAGGGACTTACTTCATCAAAAGATTAGCATTTGAATAAACTTTTTGATTTTCTTGACCCTCCCGTTGTTAGTGCTCTGCAGGTTCTGCTGCCGGTTGAATGCATTCGGCGTTTTTTTTTTCAAGCGTTACCGAATTTTAATGTGACGGAATGACACAGGCATCACTAAATAAATTTCATTCAAAAAAACTATTTAAAAACAAAAAACTCAACTACACGAACAACTAAAAAGAATTTTGAATATATTTGGCGTTAATTTTGTAGAAACTCATTATTCACAATTAAATGAAACAACGTGATGTAGTATTATTTATACTTTCTTTAATTTCTTTACCACGACCTAGGTTTCATTGTATTACAACATCTTCAGGTGGGATATTAGCAAAAATTCATCGTGGTGGTCAAAGGTGGGATATTAGCATTCATGAATCTTTGCTAATATCCCACCTGAAGATGTTGTAATACAACGAAACCTAGGTCGTGGTAAAGTAATTAAAGAAAGTAGAAATAATACTACATCACGTAGTTTCATTGAATTGTGAACTAAAAAGAACTTATAGGTTGGATTCAATTATGAGTAATAAATTGACAAATTAAGTTTGATTGTCGGATCTTCTCCGTAAATCATTGCTAAACATATTCAGGGCGACACATGATTTAGAATGAGATACGCAACACCTATACTAACAGAAAAAACATTTATAGTACTTTTTCTACTTTTAGATATTTTTTATAAGCATATAAACAAAATTTCGACAAGGCTCTCAATTTGTTAACAATATCTCGACATCTGTCAGACATAGTCAATTTCTTACGTCGACAATCTATCAATGTCCAAACTGTACGTGTTAACAATTTAACTGTCAATGTGCTATAGGCGATCGGCACAGTATGTGTTAACAGTTTAACTGTCAACATGCCTCCTCGAGTGTATTATTGCTTACAACATTAATAAACATAGGAATAAGAAACTGGTTTGAAAATCATGTTCAGAATCAACATGATTTTCAAACACTGGTGTACAACACCGTTGGGTATAAACACATATCATGATATGATCTGTATTTAAGCTGTTGAAAAAAAATATTTGCAAAATATATTTGATTCTTTTCTATTAATTCGGCAGTTTTCAATAATAATTCTCCTAATCTATAATGGCATACTTTATGGACAATGCGTATTTTATTTTCGTAATAAATATTCTAAATATACAAGACGTAAAGTTGAATATGACAAGACGGGGTAATGCTCTTCGATATCCTGAAGAGAACAGTGTAAATAGTTTTTTGAAATTCTGCATAAGGGAATGACCTTATGACCCTTGGGAATTTAAAAAAAAATCCTTATGTCCATTTAAGGGTTAAATATACAATTGTCAACCAATTTATGAATTAGATAAAAACATACGTTCTGTTCTAAACATTGAGATATTTTTGCTTTTTTAAAAAAAATATATTTTTTGATGATATTAAATTATAAAAACACCTATAAATATAAAAAAATTGTAAAAAAAAAACTGAGTCTATACTTTGTATATTTTTAAGGAAAACTAAGTGCTACTTACTAAAGAAATGCTACTAAATCCAAAAGAGCAAAACAGTTTTCCGAATTATTATCTATTTATCAATACGCACCTTCATTGTGAATGCTAATCTCAGCACCAGCTGAACCAATTTGGATGCGGTTTTCAATGATATGTTTATTGAGATGATTATTGAAATGATTAGTTTGGTCTAACATTTAGGCTTAGTTTTATTTCAATCGGTTCACAAATCAAAAAGATATTTTAATCTTTAGTTGACGTTTGTTGTGAATGCAAATATCAGAACAGGCAGAACCGATTTGGCTACCGACGCAATCTATTAGCGTCTTAGTAAACTTTATGCTTATAGAACTCTGAGAGGAAAAAGAAAAAAAATTCTTAATCATTTTTCTTTCTCCGAATTCCATACGAAAGAACTCAGGAGCACAGCTAGTTGTAAAAATTTGGAAAACATGGTAATTATTTTGTAAAAGATTTCAAATTTGAACTTGAAAAATTCCAGAATCACTACAAATTTTTAAAAATAGTTTCCATTATTCTCTTCAGAACATTTAAGAGGAACACCTCTCCATGAATTTTTGTATTCAACTTTATACCCTGTATATGACAACGACTATTATATTAATACTCACTCAGCAATGGCCCAAGCTATTCCACAGCCCTCATATGTTGACGTACCGCGGCCCAGCTCGTCAATTAGAACCAGCGAGTCGGGTGTTGCAGTCTAAAATAACAAATGATGTCAAATTTTAATTTTTTTCTGATAATGAAGCTTTATCTCAATTTCTGTTTTGAGATTTTATATTTTTTTACAACTTTAAGTACATAATTTTACTCAGTAATTTTTGAAAACTTCCATTTATAGTTTATTATTAATATGTTCAAAATACTTGTATGTATATTTAATTTATTCTCTAATTAATTATAAATATTAATATATTAATGGAAATTATACATAATAACTTATGTTATTATGTATAATTTCCATTAATATATTATTTTTATTTCAGTTTATTGAAAAATCCGTGCCATCATAATTTGATCTATCATCTGTGCATGCCTGTGGCAATCATAGATGAGTTGTTACTGATTTTATTCTTAGATAACTACAAAATATGCACATACCTATAAGTAGTAAGCACTCATACACAGATTACCACTGTAAATATATAGATTAATTTACAGTGGTAATCTGTGTATGAGTGCTTACCACTTATAGGTATGTGCATATTAATAGTATAGATTAATACTATTATATTACAAAATATTTCTATTAAGTATAATGTGATGTATACTGCGGTATTTAAAATCACCAAGCGCCCTTAGTTATGATATCATAGTTGCAAGTGTAACCCATACATACTGTGCACAATTATACACAATTGTCAAAACTCATAAATACATAATACTATTTAGGCGTTCACTTCGCCACTCCTTTGATCTTTTTCAAAAAACCTTCATCGATTGGACTATTGTGAATCACATGGCGAATGGCGAGCACTCCGCAACGTAAGCGTTAAACAATAGACTTATTATTTATTAAAAATCTAACATGTCAATATTTTTCTGAAACATATGCTGTTTTTAAATATATGCTGCTGATGGAGCATAAGTCAAGATTTTTTTTATTTTCGCATAGTGGTCACTGACACACTGGATGAGGATATGATATACAGGATATCAAATCCCCCAGGTGTGACATTTATGAAATGACATTAAAGGCAATGAAAAATATCAATAGTTAATATTTTTTGATATGGCATTTCCTTCATGAAATACAAGTCTCCAAGCCCCTCACACTTCGACAACATATATAAAAAATTTAAAAAAATTAGATAACAGAGATAATAGAAATGCGTGTACGTATGGGCATGCTATCTCTATTTCACTTGCTCTCTCTGGAGAGAATAATCGCCACAAAATAAAAGAAAGAAACAACTGACATTGATATTTATTGTGTGTTGTCAAATTTAATATCTTTCATTCTTTTATCATTTTTCGTAATTTTTTTCAACAAATTTGTTGGGCCTGAGAGTTTAATGGATTTGTATGTTATATCTGTGCTGTGTATGTGTATTATTTTTCACATATATGAACAAAGATCACAAACTCTATTGGTAATAAGTAAGAAGTAGTGATGCAATAAATTCTCAGACTGACCCTCAATATAGCAGCTGTTTCCACCATCTCTACCATAAACGTGCTATGTCCAGCAACTTCTCGATCAGAGGCTCCCACTCTACTGCATAGCGAGCGCAATCTCGGTATGATAGCTCGACTGCAGGGTACGAAACAGCCTGCGTGTGCGAGCAGAACGCAAGCACCCGCCGACCGCATCCATGTGGACTTGCCACCCATATTTGCACCTGTTACTATGTGGAGGAGACTTTCGCCTGTGATAGATATGTAGAAAAGAAAAAGGTAACATAGATTTGGCAGTAGAATCGTAAATTTGGCAGTAGAATCGTAAATTTGGTCTGAGTCCAAAAACTATTTAAACTATATATTTTGGGATCCAAAATATGCCAATTATGTAAACTAGCATATTTTGGATCTCAAAATATATCATCAGAAACCATTAAAATCTGCATTTTCTGACTGTAATGAACATGACTTTTGCCAATTGCCAACATTTCTATGACCAAGTTCTACACTCTAGAATCCTAGCGATCTACTTTTTTGCTTATTTCACATTGCACTTTATTTCTAAATATATTTATTAAAATTCTAGTATTTATTAAAATTTCTTTAAAATGTGGTATTAACAAAAACAAATAAAACAAAAAAATCAACAGCAGAACTAACATCACATTGACTAGTGAACCAAGGCAATTTCATAATCTCATTCCTAAAGGAGTCGATAGAAAAAAGAAATGGAACACATTGATAATTAAAGTGCACCAAAGCCAGGTTCACGTGTGCTTTAAGCGGGATAAATAAACTATGACTTTGTCTTCACCCATAACAGCAGATGTCTAACAAGCTACTAAAACCTAGACCGAAGGGTTATCAACATATTTATTTAAAAACACAATAAAATTGGAAAAAAGATGGTTTGGCGATTAGAACATTGAGGGTTCAGAGCCAATGTGAAAGAGTAATCGAAAGGCCCTTCGTACCTCCACATAAAAATGCTTTGCTTTCTCCAGCATCTATTTAGGCAGGTGTATTTTTACATTTACGAAAAATATGGGAAAAATGTTAGAAATCATACATTCAAAAAAGCTTGAAAATTTAAATTGATAGTTATGTCAATGTGACTTCCAAATCAAACTCCATTTCGTTAATTTCTAGTGTCAAATAGAGAGTATTGTTGTGAGGAAAGCAAATAATATAAATAATTTTCAACTCACCCCTTTTAAAACGCACATCGTTAGCAATGAATGATACACCATCTTGAACTTCCACACAGGGGTGCCGTGCTTCCTCCAGCACTAACTCGTCCAAGCTCTGCACAATCTCTGGACGGCAGTAGGGTGCAGGAGCACTCACTGCCACTAGGGAGAAGGACATCAGCACGTCCAGTCGAGATAGGATGTGTGAGAGACAGTAGAGACAGTCTGAGTAGCCAGCTGGTGGTTTTTAAGAACATTTATGGATTTTATATTAGGTTTATTTCATGCTTGTAAATATTGTAATGTAATAACATTCACTTGTTAAGTCAATGAATATCAGACGTATTGAAATTTTCACATCCTTTTCCATTTCTTTGCTTCTGAATGACGTAGGAAGTGAAGAAAATCGTATGGTCGCCCCGGAACATACTGACACGTGTGTTTTTTGTTGCCTGTATATCTATTCTACCAAGCATGATTATGTTAAATATCAGAAGCGCCATTGAGCTTCTCTTTATAGGCAAATGTGATACATAAATAATTACAAATACGGCACAGCCACATCCTTACATGTAACTAAATGTTTCGCAAATAACTACATATTTCACCAACAAAAGCTATACGCTTTTGTTGTAATTAAATTTGTATCGATTAGTTATTTGCATTAGTTTCTGACTTTTATAAATATGTAATGTATAAAATTTTCTTAAAGAATACTTCAAAATTTATTTTGATACATTTACCACTCCAAAAACTGGAAAATAGTACTTCTACCTAATATTAGTCTTTAGTCCTTTGAGTACTAGTAAAATAGTCTAGTACTCAAAGGACTAAAGACTAATATTAGGTAGAAAATCGGAAATTTAAAAACGTATCTGCATATTTATCATACAGTTGAATGTTTAAATTATGGGCCGATTAGGATGAAATTTCTTACTTTACCGTTTTCTAACTCAAAGAATAATGCCAAAAACTGTAAGAGACTCTGCCCCAGAATGTACAGAAGTAACTGAATAAGTTTGAAAACTATTAATTTCCAATTCAACTATGAATTTAACAGTTACAAATAGCACAACGGATAGGTTGGGAATTATTGCGGTTTTTTTCTACATATTTTTGGAAAGTTTATAATTTCTCGAAATAATGATAAACTAAAACATAATATTCCAGATGAAAGTTATAAAACGTCTCTAAGAGGTTAATTTAGGTGAATTAAGCTACAAGCACAATCTGACAATCATATGTATTTTATTTTAGTATAACACAGGAAGATAAAAAAAAACAGTTGCAAATGAGAAAGAATTTATGGTGCATGACAGTTTGCTAGTAGTATTGCCAGAAACAAAAATGTATCATGCCATTATGTTAAATTTATCATGCCATTATGTTAAAATCGTTGTATTAAGTATATAAATAAAAAATTATAGAAATTGAATAACAAATAATTAATATTTTTTAAGAAAATTTTCAATAACTGGACACAATTACTGTTTGTAAGGATATTTAAAGAAATATGTCGGCACCTAGGGGTATTATTTTTTTCCTCAGCTTTGCTTGATAACAAAATGAAATTACTGTTTGATGGCAAATATAAGGAAAAAAAGTGACAGAATTCAATGATAATTTTTTACTTTTATACTTTTTTGCCATCTGCTACCAGTTTTATGAAACGCTTAAAATTATTTTTTTTTATTTATAAATTTTATTACCAAAAATTGTATCCCTGTACACTTTGGGGCACATTTTGGCATTGCCCATTAGAGTATTAATAATAAACAAGCTTTTTGAAAATTTAAAATTTAATTTTCTCTCATTGCTTCAGAAAAATTATATCATTTCAGTTAATGTTATCCAACTAGACATAATATTTTTGAAGTGATCTTTCAAAGCACTTATATTTGTGCATTAGTGGAATAAATAATTTTTTTCTAGATTCTCTTGGGATTTATTACGGAATGCTAGCTAACAATTTAAGACTAGAGCACAACAGATGATTTGAAGGCGCAGTATGTCTGTAGCACATAGCATTATGTCCAATAGATGAGTTTACAGCACAGCGTGTGCAGCACAGCACATTTGCAGCGCGTAGCATTACGTCCAATGTCAAAACAGCCGGGTGACGCACTATGCTGCGCTGAAACACACTTGCAAGGCGGCCCTTTACAAACATATCTAAGGACGACTTGTCTAGCATTTCTGACAAAAAATTGTTGGAAAGCAGCTCATCTGACGAAGAACAGCTGTTGTTAACCACCAAAGAATCATTAGAATGTAAAAAAAAATATTGTGCACCACGTATCATATATGTCATCATATATCTCAGCCTTTTTTACATAAATTAGTTAAACCTTAAAATTCTGCATTTTTATTGCTGGGATCGTGAATATGATTTCATTTACGAACTATTTCTGTTAACTTTTCCTTAATGTCTATGTCCATAATTCAAA
Organism: Druceiella hillmani; assembly: GCA_039881145.1. Classification (NCBI taxonomy): domain Eukaryota; kingdom Metazoa; phylum Arthropoda; class Insecta; order Lepidoptera; family Hepialidae; genus Druceiella; species Druceiella hillmani. Next base: position 7,069,870 of record JAYKKI010000045.1, on the reverse strand, counting down.
CGACACGTGCCCTAGAAAATTTTGTAAATAAACAGAACTCTCAGTTTTTGTGGTGCACAGCTGCTACACAACAAATACGTGCGCCATCCACTAGAGCTGTGCAATACAATATCGTGCCGTGTTTTCAACATTGCCATTCTACTCCACCGCCTTACTTGTCATCTGAGGCCTGGCACACATGTGGTGTGCATTTGCTGCTACGCACTGCACATGTTGTGCCTTTGTACTAACGTCTTGCATATTGTTTCTAACATTAGAAACGCTGATGCTATACTGATGTGCTGTATATGCATAAGGTTAGAAACCAGGTTTTTAACTTGAACATTACCAAATAGCCCAAAATTAAGTTCAAAGCAATGTTGGTTGGTAACTTTTTAAACATTTTTTATTAGGTACTGTTTTTATTTATACAACATATCACATATTTTAAAAATTTGCTAATCAAGACTTTTAATTTGATTTCATCTTGATGGCCTTTTCATGTTGTTCGAAGCGGCGAATTTTAGTCACCGTATTGCATGGACTGTGACATCTAGAGACGTTAGGGAAGTTAAAAAGATTTTAACAATAGCTCGTTTGTCCGAATCGCATAATATGTTCTGACTCTAGAAAATTAGATCAGGACATACACGCACACACACACACACATACAGTCTGATAAGCACAATACCCTTCCTTGGCATGCTTTTATTTATATATTAAAGTAGCTTTCAAGCTTTAATTTTTAAAACTCCTTATTAATTTTCAAAAATTTAATGTCTCACATTCAAACGCTTCAAAATTAGGGGGATGTATGTCGCTCACGTCCGTAGGATTTACCACCTTATCCTAGGCTCACCCTACATGTGTCCCCCGGGTGGTGCAAAACGAGCGACAACAACGCCGAGTTTCTGGCGGCGGTCAATTATCCAGACGAATCCAGGCCTAACCAGTCTGCGCAGTGAAGGTAGGAAATGACCTTCACAACCCGTAACCTCATGGTCATGTTTTATGAGAACGGTGGCCTTGGCTTTATCGCCTGGGCCACGAGGAAGAAATCCTCTCTAATAAATAACCCCAAATCCTACGATGGGAAACGCGTCAATAGGATGCATGGCTGTTGGGAAGCACAGTCTCTAGCGCCAACTTCAACGCACCTGGCGAACGTTGAAGTATTTAGCCTTCACTGCCGGAAAGGGAGTAACCCGGTTGTGTGATATTTTTATCTGCCCTACTCGTGGGAATCAAAATGGACCCTTCTTTTACTCAAACAAAAAACAAAACGCTTACACAACAAATTTTTCACCCCAGCCTGTTTAAAAGACCGAGGTCACAGTCGCTCACTGATTGTAGCCAAATTATAACTATTGAGGACAGCTCCGACGTTCCAACGGTAACTTCCGCTAATCCAAATTCTGAAGTCTCAAACTGGACTGAGGTTCAAAACCGTAAGAGGCAAAGAAACAGTCCTGAAGCGGAAAGAAGCCAGAAGCAATCCAAGCTTAGTACATACTGGTTAAGCCAGCCAACACCCACTTCAAACTCTTTCTCAGTGCTTGAGAACGAAGAGGGGAAAGAGGATCATCAAACTCTGCCAGCAGAAAAAACTCCAAAACCTCCTCCTATATTCATCGACAAAGTTACAAATATTCGTCCCTTAATTACATTACTTAATGTAACCGTTCAAGATCTTTTCGAAATAAAAGTTCTACCTAAGGACCAGGTCAAAATCGAGCCTAAAACAAGTGACGCCTACCGAACTATAGTTAAAGAATTGGACGCTAAAGGTACAGAATATTTCACATATAAACCCAAGCAAGAGAGGAACTTTAAAGTTATTCTTAAAAATATGCATCCATCAACGACACTGATGAAATTAGAACAGATCTGGCTAAGTTAGGACATGTTGCTCATAACATATGGAATATGAAACAAGCATCAACCAAAATCCCACTGCACATGTTCATAGTTGAACTCCAATCAAGCGCTAACAACAAAGAAATTTACAATATTCAAAACCTTTTACATTGTCGCGTGAAATTTGAGCCTCCAAAACCAAAACGCACAATCCCTCAATGTGCTAATTGCCAAACCTATGGACACACAAAGTCTTACTGTCGCCGAAACCCAAGATGCATCAAATGTGCTGGCAATCACGCATCCTCTGTCTGCTTGCGAAAGGAACGATCCGATGACGTCAAATGCGCCCTATGCGATGGGAATCACCCAGCAAATTATAAAGGATGTTCTGTGTATAAGGAGCTGCAAAAGCAAAAATACCCACCGCTTCGCAACAAAACAATGAAATCAAATCATGCCGTTATTGTTCCTGAGACGACAAATCAAGCCCTACCCCATATACAAAGTTTACCCTACGCCGACGTCGTTCACAACAGCCTGAAGCAGAACAAAGCAAACCAAATACCTTCTGTGCTACAGAAAGTAGAGGAAACAAGACAAACATCACCACAACTAGAATCAAATCTCGTTAATACTCAAATTCAACAAAGTGAAAAGTCTGTCGAAAGAGCTAATGAATTCAAGGAACTAATGGACATGTTTAAGCAAATGATGCAACAGATGAATACCATGACAAACCTTTTATTAAATGTAATGACTGAACTACGCTCGCAGTCAGTTCATCATGGGAGTAGTCAGGATTTTATCCAAGCGGGAGGCAGGCGGCAGCCCACCTTGCCCCCCCGCGACTCAGTCCATTTAAACCCGTAATCCTCGCCTTGTGGAATGCAAATGGGCTGTCAAACCATACTCAAGAAATGATATCATTCCTGCATGCACATAAAGTGGATCTTATGTTGATTTCCGAAACGCACTTCACCGTCAGAAGTCATTTTGAAGTGCCGAAGTACAATGTCTACTACACAAATCATCCTGACGGTGCACCACATGGAGGATCTGCCATACTGATAAGAAAGAACATCAAACATTACGTCCACAATCCGCACAGTAGTAATGAAATTCAGGCCACTATCATATCTATTGAAAGCTCAAATGGTCCAATACAGATTGCAGCCCTTTATATACCCCCCAAGCACAACTTGAAGACTGAGCAATACACGTCGTTCTTTAAACAATTCGGCAACAAATTTATTGCTGGAGGAGACTACAACGCCAAACATACGAACTGGGGCTCGAGAACCACTTCTACCAAGGGCCGCGAACTCTTGAAAACCGTCCAGGAGCTTAACCTCACTGTGAACTCCACTGGGAAACCGACCTACTGGCCAACCGATCCAAAAAAAAACCCAGATCTGGTGGACTTCTTCGTCACTAAAGGCATTCCAATATCGGCTTTATACTGTCAATCTAGCTATGATCTATCCTCAGACCACTCACCCGTTGTAGCCGAACTGCATAACAAATTCGTAGAAGTGATCAAACCCTGAAAAATCCATTCGAAAAGAACGAATTGGGAATACTTTCGCGAAATTATGGAAAATACACTGGACAGGCATATTGTGCTCAAATCTAATGATGACATCACCACAGCTATCGAAACCTTTAACAGTTGCATTCAGTCGGCTGCCTGGGGCGCAACACCCCATCATAGGGCTACCGAAATAATCCCTATGTATCCACAAATCGCAACTAATTTAATACAAAAAAAGCGACAAGCCAGAAAGCAGTGGCAACTTACCCGACTCCCCGAAGATAGAAAACAGTTCAACAAACTTGCCAAGCATGTCAAGGGCATTCTCAATAATCTAAGAAACACTGAAATAGAAAATCACTTATCTAGCTTGGATGCAACATCTGCAACGGATTACTCCCTGTGGAAAATAACCAAATCCCTGAAAAGACCAATTGCACTTCAACCACCACTACGCCGGAATGACGGGACTTGGACAAAAAGTGACACTGAAAAATCTCTACTGTTCGCTGAGCATCTGTTCCGAGTGTTTACTCCAAACTCTGCTTCTGGCTCGACCAAGATAGACCAAGTGATGGAGGCTCTCTCTGCACCTCACCAGCTTTCCCCTCCAATTAAAAAGTTCACTATTGGAGAAGTTTGCTCCACAATCCGAAAACTTTGTGTAAACAAGGCACCTGGTTACAACCTAATTACAGCGAAAGTCATGAAAGAGCTTCCCTACGCAGCAATTGCACTCCTAACAGCGATCTATAACGCTATTCTGCGACGAGAATTTGTGCCTCCCCAATGGAAAGTAGCTGAAATTATCCTAATACCTAAACCTGGCAAGAATCCAGAAAGTGTCTCGTCCTACCGCCCTATTAGTTTACTGCCTGTTGCCTCCAAGATCTTGGAAATCCTGATTCTGAAACGCTTGACTCCAGAACTCACTAAATCTAAAATAGTCCCGAATCATCAGTTTGGCTTCCGCGAAGCTCATGGAACTATTGAACAGGTCCACCGTCTGGTTGAGAAGATCAATGACTCATACGAACACAGGAGATATTGCTCGGCAGCATTTTTAGATATATCACAGGCGTTTGATCGTGTGTGGCATGAAGGTCTACTCTATAAGATCCTGCAAGCTCTACCTATAAACTATTACCTGATCTTAAAATCATATCTCCAACAACGGCATTTTTATGTAAAGCACGGAGAAGACAGAACGGGTCTCTATGAGATTGAGGCAGGTGTTCCTCAGGGCAGTGTAATGGGCCCGATACTGTATTTAATATATACCTTCGACCTACCAACTACAGAAGAGGTTCTCATAGGAACATTTGCTGACGATACTGCTCTGATTGCAAGTCATGATAATCCATTGACCGCATCGGACATGTTGCAGAAAAGTCTAAATGAAGTCTCAATCTGGCTCAAAGACTGGCGCATAAAGGCAAACGAAACTAAGTCGGTGCACGTAACATTCACCCTTAGACACGATACGTGTCCCGCAGTCGAACTTAACAACATACCAATACCCCAGTCTGAAGACGTGCGTTACTTGGGTATATACTTGGACAGACGCCTTACGTGGAAGAAGCATATACTCACCAAAAGAAAAGCCCTGGTTATACATCTCCGCAAACTCTACTGGCTTCTGGCACGGAAATCTAACCTCTCCCTGGACAACAAACTTCTCCTGTACAAAGTTATTATAAAACCAATTTGGTCTTATGGAGCGGAACTATGGGGAACCGCCGCAAATTCAAATTTAAAAATTTTCCAACGTTTTCAATCTAAAATGCTCCGAATGATAACGAACGCTCCATGGTTCATCACGAACTCTCAGCTCCACCGAGATCTAAAGATACCTGCAGTAAAGGAGGAAATTATAAAAAAGCTAGAGTCATACTCTCATCGTACGGAGACGAGCTCGCTCAAAATCTGATGCAGTCCAATTGCAAATTTAAGCGTATAAAAAGGAGAGCTCCCCAGGACCTCTTCCCATAATACGTAATATCATATCCTATATATGGATTTGCCACTGGGCGAATACCATGCAAGCTACATGAAATGCATAACCACCAGCTAAATGCCCTGACGAGGCAGATTGCAGGTTTAAAGGAGATAAAAAAAAAAAAAGGAAAAAAATTGGTGTTTTAACCTTTTATTGATAATGTGCGGTCTTACAGATCACGTGGCGCTAACAAAATGTTACCAGGAACTCGCCCTCTACAAATGGATTCAAAGACATTTGAAAAAGTTTTTCTCTCAAAATCCCTTAGTTATATCCTTCCAAATTCCGATTTGTTCCCATTTCCTTATTCCCAACAATGTCATTTTTGTATTCTTTTATATTTAGTTTTGTTTATTTATCTGTTGTGATATTTTTGTTGTTTGTTGTTAATAAACAATTTGTTATGTTAATAAATATCATAATTAACTTGATGTTAATAAATATCATTTATTAACATCAAAGTTATAGATAACTAAATTTAAGGTTAATAAATATCATAACTAACTTTGTTTTTTATTAATGTCTTTTATAGTCATCCACATTATAAAATGTTCAAATTTAATCACTGTGGTTGATTGGAATAGATTGCTCTTGCAGCAATAAGCCCGTAAAATACATACATTATGTGTACTTTGAAGTTTGAAGTAAATAAATAAATAACTGCGTCTCTTTATTGGTTAACATCAACTGAATTGATCAATTCTCTATAAAACCAGGTCAAATATGTGTGGGGACTCTAAGAAAAAAACAAAAGATGGAGTGCCAAAACAATTCCTGCCGTTAAAAAGAAGATTTGCCAGATCTTCCCTCCACAGATTTACCAATCAAATGACTTTATTGTCTTACATTCCAAAGAAGGTAAAGCTTTTAGCTTCTTCAATGCATCATTGAGAAGCAATTGGCAAGAAAGCTGGCAAAAGTGAAATGATTTCCTATTACAATTCAACTAAAATGAGAGTAGATGATATTAAAAAGGCTCAATCTACAACTGCAGTCGCCGGACATGAAGATGTAATATTTTGTATCAAGCCGAAGATGGCAGAACCACTGAAAAAAGTAATTTCATCAAATTGGCCAGAAACATAGTTTTCTTTAAAGCACAGTTTTAAAATTCATGAATTCCACTTGAAGGTGCAATCTGAAACTAGTTTCTAGTACATATATGCCACATGATCTACAACATAGAGAAAATTCAAAACATGTGTGCTATTTGTCCTCTTAAACGGAACCGGAAATAATATTATGAGCATTTTTCATGCAAAAATATATGTAAGGCTCCACCAGTGTGCAAAGCAGAACAATGTAAACATTTATCTCATGCGTATTTTGTAGAAGATCAAGAGTACAAATATTGTAATAGTTTATATGTAATACAAGTAAATACTTGGAATATAAAGGTATTTTAATTTATCCCTGATGATGTATACCACAATAAATAAACACTTTGGTGGGTGACAGACTTTCATTTTCGTATAATCACATAATTATGATAACAGATAGTCGGCAGCGTGTCACGAGCAATGTTACACAAAGGCTACATCACCAAGGGCTCAAATATTTTTTAAGATATAATAAAAAAAATACATTAAATAAAATATACTTTATTTATTGATCCTTTGGGCAAAGACATTATTAAGATATTAAAGGTTATATACAAAGCCAAAAAAATACTGCCTCTGTATTTAATCATAACTGATTTAAGCATGAATAAATCTGAATAATCCCTTTACAATTTTTTCTTATATCAATGTGAATAAATTTTAAAATTAGCCATTTTTTTACCGAACTTATAATTTATTAGAACTTATAATTATAACATTTTTAGTTAAAAATATATTCGGTGGATTAATATTTGTAGAGGGTGGCGTCAGACCTGAAGACTCGCTCTATGACTGCAGTCTTAATCGACATCAAAATTACATCCTGTCCCATATTTTTTTTGCGATGGTGATTGATATATTTGCTATTAATAGTTTAGTATTATGTATACATATTTAATTATAACTAATATCATCGTGTTTCCTTTTACTTTTCATTAAAAATCTTGTACTTGTTGCTGTATTATTAGCTAACTTCATGATAAAGTGTAAAAAATTATTAACGAATGCCATTTTTTGTTTATAATCAATAACTAGATTACAGTCGATAATATACGAATATTTTATTTATTACGTGTTCGAACTGTATATAAAAAAATTGTTGTTGGTATTTAGTTTCATACAATATGCTTATTTTACCGGACCAATTTAAAAATACACTTTCCATAAAAAATTTTACTCTTTCAATGTTTATAAAATATTTCAGGGAAATGGTTCATTAGTATATACAGACAGCAATTTTAAAGATTTAAAATTAAAAAAGCGGTCAAGTGGGAGTCAGACTCGCACACGAAGGGTTCCATTCCACCATACAATCTTAACAATAATTCTTTCGTAAATAACAAGATAGATGTTATTGTAACATGTAATTCGTAAAAATCTGTACCGGACATTATATTTATGTCCGGTTGATAAATAACTGGAAAAAAATATTTGTACCAAATTTAAATTACACGCATATTCCCTATTATATGACAATTCTCAATAGTTTCGAAAAATAACTATTGTAAATTTTGCGAAAATTAAATTTTTTTACAGAAACACACTTAATACATTCTGTTGTATGCACGGAATCCCTTGCATGACTAATAGACCAGATTTATTTAATCTCGCATTGCAGCTTCATATTGTTTGGAACAAACGCACTGTCAATTAATTGTCTAGCCGGATTTTTCTCAGCCAAGCTGTTTTTTTCTTCGTAACGTTTAAGGAGGGTTTCCCTTTCTTGAAAGTGTAGTTTGACAATCTCTATTGCATTTATGGTCAGTAGAACCATGTTTTAAGGTTTAGGAAATTTGAGAAAAAACAAAATTGTACTCTTTGAAAAGCCACAATCAACTACTAAAGTGAATATAAATAAAACATAGTAATTCTCTCTAAATAAATTGAACATTATTTCTTTAAGGTAAGGTTCTAACAGTACTTCTGTACACCTGATTCAAGTCGCATTGATTGCCGTAATTTCAGCACAATGTGGGATTTTTGAAACAGTTTTGTTTTACTAATTCTTTGGTCGAAAATAATCATAAAACAATTTTTTTTAAAGTTTTAGACATACTAAGCGATGGTGACTAAAATATAAAGTATTATAATATCGGGGTAGAGCTAAGATCATCGGTAAAACTGGAGAGTTTTATAAATAATATTTTTAAATAATTCTCAAAATCAATGGTTTTTATTTTGATAATTAACCAATCGACAAAGAAAAATAAATCACTAGAAACGATTCAGAATTGCGACCAATATGCAATGTTTATGATAAGCATTTGGCATTGTTTATGATAAGCTTACGATGTGTGTTAAGAATTGAACTTACCTGCAATATTCACAATTTCTGCGACAACCTTGTTTTGTTCCCTCCCATAAGTCGTTTTAGCTTGAACGTAGTCATCCGATACGCTGTCCAGCTCATCATTTTTGAATCTCACACCACCTTTCACAGCGTCAATAATGGTATAGCGCTTGTTACCGCGCAGTGCTTGCTCCTCTTTCAAGGTGACTCTGCAATAAGGGATCGTTTGAGGAAATGTTTATCATACTTGCAATTTTTACCTTGATTGTTTTCCTACACAATTATTGTAATTGGTTCAATTTGTCTACGTAGAAGTTTCTTAAAAATTCGTGTTCACTGGATTCTTTATTTGTCTTGCACTTTTATGTCTCACTTATATATTATACATAGATGGCGGAGTTGTTGCTAAAGGAGCTATCTCATACAGCCTATAATAAAACAAACACAAAAACAAATTTGATAATTAATAAAATAATCATTGAAATCATATTTTTTATGTTTTTTAGGTTTTACATAAAAAAATTATCTTAATGAATATTCCTCAAAAAAAATTTTTTTGAACATAACTCGCAAAAACCACACGGAAAAGCCTATACTTCATAACTATTTTTAGAATAACTTGTACTTATTAGATGAATGTATTATTTTCTATATATGTTTTTATATGTAATATTTTTTATTTAATGTTTTAGTTTCTAGAGACTACTATCGTAATATTTAATGAAATATGGATTTCTATGCTTTTTCTTGAACAATTTAATATTTTATTCTCATGAAAATTATCCCACTTTTTTCCAAACTTTACACTAAACCACTTTTTTCCCAATTTTACACTAAATTCAACAGAATAAGTTGTAAAACTAAAACAATGAATTTCAGTCTAATGATTTACTACCGTGTGCAACCAAAGATATGTCAATTCGGTACATTTTTTCTCAATGTTCATGAATTATTTTCTGTATCGAATATAATTTCAATTTATATAACTCATATCATTTCTTTCACGAATTTCTTTGAGATTATTTTAATTAACTCTCATACTTTACAAAATATTGTCAAAATAATTAAAAATTGAGCAAGATATAGATCTTTCTAAAATTTCATGACATTTTTATAAAAAATTATTTTTCAACCTTTTCGAAAATGTGTGATTGGAAATAGTTTTCGCTGACATAATTTTCATTATAAATTGATGATTAAAATGGGGTTGTACTACTGACATGAATTTCATTTGTATGGGCGTTCTGTATAGATTCGCTTAATTAGCGTCCAGGCACAAGTCCGATTAATAATTATCAACACTGTCAAAGACTGGCAGTTGCCCATTCTTTTTGTTAAGTACCAAGTTAGCAGAGCTTTACACATTGGCACCTAGTAAGCCTTTTATGAAACATAATTTCTACACTAAAACCTACAGAAATTTACTTAATAGACAAACATAATCTCACCAATACCTAAAGTGAAAACCTCCCTGCGGATTGTTTTCGAGTTTGATGCTTTTTCCAGCCTCCAAGCCGAGATCCCTAGCTGCCTTACTGAGTAACTTGTCAGCAGACGCTTGCAGACGATCCAGATGCTGCGCCAACTCCTCAAGTGCCTCATCGAATGATGGTTTCACCAGGAAATCACCTAGTTGTCAACGTTCATGACAAATTATCTCATCATCTAAGTTTATTTAACTTACTACACTTCTTTCCCCACTCCTGCCTTTTGCGTATATTTTAAATAATTTTTGTATTATTTATGACCAACTGTCACTGTTCTTGCCAGTGCTACTTGGATTACTTTTTCGGAGATTGAAATATCAAAACACCTAGTTTCATTTTTAAAAATCTGAGTCATCACGTAAACAAAGCACTTTCCAAAGCTTTTCAAAAAAGGAGTAATGGTTATTATAAAAAAAATATTTATGTAATGGAATTAACTATTTCATATTTGGAACCTTCTTTAACATCAATCCATAAGGAAAAAACTCTGTCAGAAAATTTAAGGAGTTCGACTTTTCTAATTTGAGAAATCAGTTCTGTCAAAAGTATTTATTAGTTGCTAGGATGCACTATACTTCTGGACATTTAATCCTGAAAATTTTTTTATATATATTTGATTATATCATATTTCGGATATCTGTCATGGTGGCTTGTTAAACAAAGAAATAAACTACACAGTAAAACAAAAATTAAGTAAGAAGTTGGCTACAATTAAAGAAAATGAGATTATAATATACAGTGAGTACATAATAAGTATATCCAAGACAAGAATATAAATATGAAACATTCTATATTTTGCTATCATTCTTTCTTATGAACTGAATGATTAATCCTAGAACTGGTTTGTTGGCAACAGATAAAAGTGATCTTATGTTAATGGGCAACTGAATTTTATATTTTAATAATTTGTAAATAAACGCAGGAAATTTATTATTCAATGGACATGCAAAAATGAGATGATTTAGATCGTCTTCTCCTAGTCCACAGTCGCAAATTGGAGATTTTCTGACACGCAGCCTAGCCAAATGGGTAGGAATAGAACAATGACCCAAACACGTGAGATTCCACAGAGAATTACGAAAGTTAAATGAATTTACGAAAGTAAATTTTGAGATCCAAGATTTTATGGGTATAAAAGATTGGATCTGGAAATATCCCGCACCCGCAACCTAAGATGATTTCTCCCATACCCTCTGTCAGCCATCCATCTGCAAAACTTAGCTGCCTTTAGTAGATAACGATCAGCTAGGCATTGTCGCCGGAGGTTTAAAGGAGGATTAACACTTTCTACTTCTAGGGCATTTATGGGATTGTGGGATTATGGGAGGGTGGGAGGAAGGTGATGAAGTCGAGTCTGACGGAAGTAAATTAGAATTTGCTTGTGAAAGAGGAGTGTGAGGGGTCTTGCGAGAGATAGCATCCTCTGTTTCAGTGTAGGAAAAGTCAGAAGGATGGAATGAAGGAATATTTTTGGATTTATTTTTCTTAGTTTACAAGTTTTGGATTTGTCTTATAGTTCTTTTTGGAAATCCATTACGGTGACAAAGCTAGCGGGGGAAGTCGGGCAATCAAATTCATTTTTAGAAAGAGGAGATTTAGAAGGGTCTGGTTGTTTAGGAGAAATAACTAAATCCATTTTCACGAAATTCAAGCAGATTAAATTTGACAAAAAAGAATAATATAAAAAAATAAACAAAAGGAGAAACTTAGCGAACAGGACACTGATTATAACAATTAATAGAATATAACTATGGACAAAAACTAAATGAAAATAGACTTAAAATATAAATAATACAAATAATAGATAAGTTATTGCAATGAATACCATGAAAATAATAACGAAATAATCCAGCAGCGACCTTTCCACTTCGTTTGACAGTTTCTATAGCAATCCTTTTATTATTTACGTAAACAGAATTTTTTTAAAAGTCTGGCAACACTTTAAAAAATTACTTTGTGAAACTTATTTTTGTCATTATAGTGTAAGTTCACATATTGAGAAGTGAGACAATAAAATGAAACATATGGATAGAAGGCAGAGGCAGCGATAAATAGTGATTCTGTCTATACTACAAGTCACTCTACGTGTTAATTATATTGGATTTAGTAAACTTTATTACTTAAGTTTCAGTTTTTGTTGTATTTTCAGTAGTAGTAATCATCTTAATACAGCAGGTTTTGGTTAATTGGTTAAGCAAGAATATTTTTCGACACACATTGAAAATATTTCACGAAAGGAATCTATAACATTTTTTTATTTGGGCTTTTATTGCAGAGAAATAATTAATTCCTCAATAAAAAACTATTTTTTATATTCATTGAAAGGTTTCATTATTACAAACAGAACCTCCATCAAAAAACTTGGGAACCTTAATTACCAGTATAATGGATTTTCGTTTTTCGAAAATAATAATTGTATTGTTGAATAGTGAACTATTCAAGGCCGAATATGGTGCTAGATGCGTTGCGTAATCTATCGCTTAGATAATACCATGCGACCTTCAGTGTGCATAAACTGCAGGATCTTTAACCATTGCAGTAAAGTTTTTTGAGGAAAAACGCTTTTTGAGGATGTGGTAAGATACTAAGAAAATTTATTGATCATAATCATCTTATTTAGTGCTCAGTAACCCACAGAAGCCGGTTTGATATATAAAAAAACATTAAGAACATTTGTACAAAAGATTTCATTAACGTAAGTGCGTAAAGTCACACTTCAGAATAAAAATAGATATCCACAATTAAATGAAACTACGTGATGTAGTATTGTTTCTACTTTCTTTAATTTCTTTACCACGACCTAGGTTTCGTTGTATTACAACATCTTCAGGTGGGATATTAGCAAAGATTTCTTTCTCAAAAGATATCTAAAGTAGAAATAATACTACATCACGTAGTTTCATTTAATTGTGGATAATGAATTTCTACAAAATTAACGCCAAATATATTCAATAATTAAAAATAGATATATTAAATATCTATAATAATAATATTTTATTGCCTTTATCACAAGATTATATTAATACTTGTTTTTACAAAATTAGAAAATTTTAAAAATTTATATTAATATTAACAGTACATTTATTTAAGATAATGGCCATTTACCCATCTTTTATTTGCATCATTGTAATATTAAGGTTATCTTTATTACTACTAAATATACATAGTCACACAGTTTTCCAATCTTATTCAATTATTGTAGTGTTAAAAACCATGCAAAATATAATAAGCTACCCCTGTCAACAGCGTCCAAGTCAATAGTCGCTTCAACCATTTCCTTATATTTTTCCAGATCTTGAGCTAACTCTGCTATCGGTTCAGCGAGAGCCGAGTGAACTGTTGAGCTTTCTGTCCTGGCCAAGCATTTCAGAAGTGGTGACAGTCTTGAAATCGCCTGCAAATTATTTGATATTTTATATCCATATTATTAGAAAATAAAAACTAGTTTATGCATATGAACAGGATACACTCAAAGACTAATAAACTAACAAATTATTAAGACTAACAAACGTTGACCTTTTGAACAATAGGTTATTTTACAACATCGAAAATATACCACAATTCGTGGTTATTCTATTAGATTATAACCTAAATAAGCATATCTCTTTTCATTTTCGAAAGAATAAGTCTATATTTTGTATAAAAAATGTAGAGATCACAATATTTTTTTAAATTCAATCAATGTCACAAATGCCCTGTTATTGATTAAAAGTTACATGATGTCATATGTGTGTAAACAGACCGAAGGTAGCCATTGTCTTTAAATCTTTAATTTATGGCTCTTTTCTTCTCTTCTTTTTTGAAAAAAATTTACAACTATCATTCTGTGCATTTAGTATACATTTTTTTAATAATTTATATTCATTACGTACTTTGTACTATGTAAAAATAAATACATTACAAATTATATATTTAACTAAAATAATTTTCAGGCATAACTAATGTATTAAAAAAATTTATTTAATTCTTATGCAGTGTATTTAGTTCAGTAATATATATATATATATACATACATAAAATAGTAAAATCAATAAAATTAATTTGTTATAGTTAAAAAAACTAAATTAAGGTGGATGAAAAAAATAACTGAAAAAAGGTCAAATTATTTAACATTTAACTAACATAACACACTACACAACGCACGGTAAACACATATGTACATAGCTGCACTATAATATTATTCCAAACTTAAACCATAGGCAAATAGACTTTATTGTTTAAAGTTATTGATTTGTATGGTATAAACAAGAAGTAATTGTTGGAACTGACAGGTTGAGTAAATATTCCAGTTGGATAATAAAAATTACTTATATTCCTATTATAAATACTTAATAATTATTAGAAGAATATTTTGAATTGTGTAATAAGTGCTTAGTGATAAAACAAAAGTGAATTAAGTGGAAAAAAGGTTGAATCATATTCCCTTGCACACAAAATCATCAGGTATTTTTTTACAATAAATAATCGACTGCTGTAAAATTTTTTTAAATCTTAGGATTCGTTGATACTGAAACGAACTATGTGTGAACTTTTTATTGATGTATTTGTACATTGTGTCACTACACACTATTTATACACCATTTTAAAATTGAAATAAATAATATCACCCTTCAGTGGGCAGCACTGTTTATGTTTACATGTGTGTGACATCACACTAGCCACCATCACAGAAATTGCATTTTTGGCGCAAGTTTGATAATTTAAACTTTAAAAGTGATTTATATGATAAATACGGCATATATCCTGGAAATATAAATGTAGTGTGCTTATAATGCAAAACAGAACAATATAAAACAGTTTAGAAAAACAAGTCAAATAGCCTATTTCACTATACGGGTATAACATCAAATACAATGGACCCTTGTAATATTTTTCAAAAATCCACATTATGGAGTGGTTATTAGGCTCAAGGTCCATATGAATTAAGTCACGGGTATAGCTAGTAATACATTAAATGAGCTACAATATATGTCCGCTAAGCATTTATAAGTATATAATTAATTCCATCAACAGGAAAGTTCATTACGATTTAAGTATTTGTGCAATGACCTATTTATTATTCGGCCTTCCATTATCACGAGTGAATCAACCAACATAGCTGGTTGATTTATATGTGACCTCATTATATAAATAAAAATGAAAGAATAATGAATTTTTTCTCTGTATCATTATTAGTACACATTTGTTATTTCCTTAAAGCGAGGAAGGAAACATATCATCAGTGACTCTGCAATACCGCATGACTAACAACTGCAATAAGATGCAACTTTAACTTGACTAATATTGAAAATTAGACCTTAACCGTTTTAGTGCCATGGTTTTTTACTCATATATACGTAAAAATGCCAAAGAAATCTTTTGTTTTTGATGTTATTTAACCTTGTCTCGAAAAAAAATTGTATCTTTTCCAAAAATTATCCAATTTTAATAATTTTTTTGGTGTTTTCTTAATAAAAACTTGTAAAAGGATATTAAAATACAAAGAAAATTATGGAGATATATATTGTGAACAAAAATTATAATAAAACTGAAATCAAGGTCACATCGTATTTTCGCAGTCTGGTACATCCTCCGTATCAGCAATATAATTGTTATCGTCACTATTATCACTATCACTCAAAATTCGCATTACGCCGAATTGTGAGCGCACCACAATGTCACTCCCACTATCACTTTCTTCACAACTTGGAAAACATTTTCACTCGAATTATTTTCGTATTCTGACATTATGGGTTAAAATTGTTTTTTTCTGGATCCTTTTTATATTGTAATTACTAATAATATTATAATTTGAACTTTATGTAACACGTAGAAAGATAAAAAATTAGCGATGCGTGCGAGTGACCTCCCCTACCACTCGCTAAACAGCAACTGATTTCGCGAGTGCCATTGCGCTCTTGGCAAATTTAATTAGTACACGCACGAGCGCGATGGTGTTTGTCGGCACTCAAATGGTTAAAGCAACTATTAGTTGTGCGGTATTGCTGTATCGACGACAATATCAACAGTGTGGATTCTATAAAAGCACGCATTGTTTACCAACTCACTTTACAAATAACATACAAACTCGCCTTTAATTACTCGTTTAATCTAATGTTCTTGAAAGAATAAAATAGGATTATAGAAAGAAAAGAATTCAAAATTGAAAATGATCGGTAGGTAATTAAATATTCCAGGATATACCATATTATTAAGCGGTAATTATCACCTGATAAATTCTGTAACAATCTTGAAGATTCGCTTTCTTCCTAGTCAAACGCCTGGCTAGCATTTGCAGGTCGGGGATTCTCTTAAGATGATCTTCGTAAAGTTGCTGACGAACTTCTGGGCAATTCACAAAAGCCTCCACAATGTCTAACCTTTCATTGATGAGATTGATATCCCGTAATGGCTGCCGGAGCCACTGAGCCAGAAGTCTGAAAATGAATTTAAAATTGACCTCAATACACAGTAATAACGAGAGTGGATCATGATCTCCATAAATGAACCAGAGAGAAGATTTATATCGCTTTAGTGTGTAATATATAATATAATTGATAAGTGCAATTATAAGTTAATAACTTAAAAATTGTTATCTCATAAGCAGGAGAATTTAAGAACAAAATATTGAAATGGAAAAAATTTAATGTTGCGTTGTAATAAAGTTTATAATATAACAAAAAAGAATAATAAACCATTCGATAAGAGAGACAAATAAGCAAATAAGGCATTGATCTCAAACAAGGCAAAGATTTAAAGCAATGTTACCAAAATGGTCTCTATAGAATCCCAGGTGTAAATTTTGACTTGTTAAAGGTCTACATCAGCGAGAAAAGGATATGGAGGTCTACGATATGTAGGTGGGGGTCACTTGAGCAGATCACATTTCGGGAAGTTATCATTAATGTTCAGGCATTCCATAAATTACATAATATATTTAACACGAACTGTATTTACAATAGAGGTAAAATGAAATTACTTATTGGTATTTCATCAAATGGTTTAAGTATCTGTTTTGTGGTGTGTTATGTTCATAGGCAAGTTCTTACAAGTTGTAATATCAGTAGCAACACATTGTACATGAACAAGCATTGAATAGCAGTTCAGACTTGTTAAAACCGAAGCTTTGCACGGACTTGTTCTAACTAATAAGAGTGTTAGGATGATTTAATCCACAGCGATACTAACGGAAAAATTATTTCTATACAGTGATGAAAAATGCCTACCTGTAGAAAAAGTCCATGATGAAATTGGTTGAAATATTATTTACTTATATTTCAGACTTTTTCCATATATATATATATATATATATATATATATATATGAATACAATAAACCTATGTACCCAAAAAGATCAATTTTATGAAATTGCTCTGACATTATATTTTGTAGAAAATTCCTGACGCTCTTATTGACAACTATGCATGCAACCATACAAAATGAATGACTACTTAGATTGAATGTAGGGTATAAAAATTGATTTTCATTTCAATAAATTAACGAAGCTTAAATTGTTGTTAAAAATTGACCTAATGAATATAATCTCTACATATAGAAATGCAACATCTTCCTGCCTGTAACTTTATTTGAGCTAAATTTGAAATTAATGAAATTTCTAGTCAATATTTTAAATACTGTCTTACATTTAAACCATTAACAAAGTTTTCCAATCCTACCGGCAGTATACTTTTTAACAATAGTATAATCAAACCTTTTTCCATGAGCAGTTCTACACCGATCGAGCAATCCAAACAAATGCCTAGATGGAGCATTAACTGTATCTCCAGCAGCAGGAAACACGTTAAGAGCGCATAAAGCTGACGAATCTACATGCAAAAAGCAATCTGTTTCTATCAAACCCAGTTTGAATCTATCAAAATTTGTCTGGTCAGAGAGAAGCTCCAAGTATTTGATGGCAGCCATAAGACTGGCCATGGCCACTTCCTTCCTCGTTTCCTCGAATGCATTTGCGTCACGCTGCTGGCTCTCAGAGAATTTTAATAGCCGGTTCAGGTCTTGAATCATTCCTTCTGTCGAAAACTCCGATTTTTTACACGTTGTCACTGTTATGTTAGATCGTTCCATTATTTTCTTCAGAGATTTGTACTGAAATAGGTAAATGAATGTCTAACTACATTGCATTCATTATGTTAAAGCAAAGATTTTATAATATGTTATTAGTGTGACCATTAGTTTGAGAACAAAGTTTAATTTAGGAATACATAATTTTTATTTTATTGCAATTTTGGTGCAATTATAGAACACATTTACATAGCATTTTTTACACAGAATTTATATACAATTCAAGAAATGCATGGCGCGAGCAAGATTTGGACATGCACTCATGATATACCTGTCATAAATACAGCGATATTACTTCTAAATAAAATCAAAAGTCTCATTCTCTGGTTATGTAATAGATGTCGAAGTTAGAAGCATTCATGAGAAAATAGATGAACAAATATTTGAATAAAGGTTCACAAAATATTCAAATTTAGAATTAGACGTATTGTAAGATTGTCAAACATCACTTTTTGTTGCCAGTTACTGATGGCGAAGGTTTTCAAAAATTACTTAATGGGTAAACCAAATATTGATCGCGGTTTTTTTGATGGAATCTAGTTTGAGCATGGACTGAGAAATGTGCATAGCTTATCTGTAGAATTTTGCACTTTATAAAAATTATTCAGTGGCACTGCTTCTGCAAAATTTATGGCTGTTGGTTTCCTTTCACTGTTTACTTACCTTAATACAAAAAGTATTTTGATAAATGGAAAATAAAAGATTATTGACACTTATCCAGCAGTGGTTTTAGACCATCACTGTATACCTGACAAGAAAAATATGACCTTACAATGAATATTTGGTTTATCAAAACCAATATTGTGATGTTAGATTGGCCTCTGAAATCATTAAATGTAAAACCCGACTGGTAATGAAGTGGAAATTTCGAATTAAACATGTGATCTTTCCGAGGTAGTATTTCTGCCGATTTTGTGATATAGAAAACTCATTCTTAATCTAGATTGTACTTTAATGTGGCTTGGTTATAAACAATAATGATAGTTGTTGCACAGTGGTATATTAAAGCATAAAAATTTATTTTTGGAGGCTTCTCGTCCCTGCTCGATGGTGATAGATATGGACAAAATATTAAACACATTAGAGAATGTATAAGGAAGTAGAAAAAAATAGAGTAGAAAAAGAAAAACTTATGAGAAATAAACTGAATTCAGACTTTTAAACAAACTTGAACCCTTTTGATTCCATAATTTGGTTGTATATCTGACCATGGTGAAGGATGTAGATTTATAGAATTCTATTCTATGCCGAGGTATCCAGCGAGTGTTCTAATGTATAGTCATATACGTGGTCACGTAAGAATGTGGAAGAGGTGTGGAGGATTATTGGGATATTGATTATTAAAACTACCACCTCAGTCCGTCAGTGTTAGCTCATTGAAGAATTAGAAAATATTCAGTTTGGTTTCTACCAAACAGAATATTTTTCAATTCTTCTCTAAAGCATGATGTTGTTTTTCTAATGTCTTATGAGAGAAGCTGTACCATCTAGTAAACGAGAGTAGCAAACTTAATCTGAGATTTATTTCAAAGTCTTTTTTAATTTTTCCAAATTTAACTTCTGATTTTGTGATGGATGAGGACATCAAAGAGAATAACAATTTTCTTCTTTAAATCCTTAGAACCAATGTTAGGCTATGTAAAAGGGTATATGCGTTCCCCCATTTTTATGCATATATTGGCTGTTGCTTTACCCGCTTTTCGCCCCAAACAAAACTATGAAACAAAAGCACTCTAAGTTCTCTTTCTGAAATTTGGCGAGTAATGAACTAAATATGGAAATATTTTATTTTTTAATCACCAAGATTTAGTTGCTCAACGAACAGAAGATAATGTTGTCTGAAATGTTATAAAAACTTCTCGAACACCACAGATATTCGAGAAGTTCCGTATATCTATCCGTAAAAAAGTGGTGTATTCGTTTCCAAATAAATAAAAAATCAAAGAGAAATAGATTATTGCCATGTTTAATAGCTACATACTTGAATCATAATTAATAACTATGAAATGGTTGAATTTTCCGACATTAAAAATATATTAAATACAGATTCTGGTGTTCATAAAATTAAAAAAAGCTATTTAGATGTCTACGAAAATAATGCACATTTCTATAGTCCAAAATTAGTAATCTAATGGTGTGATAGCATTTCTTCAAATGGGGAAAACTTTTGGAATCTATCTTCACAGAGTAAACGTTAAAATGAATTATTCTTTTAGGGGCTAAATGAAATGACGATCAATTGATAGTCTGAGGCGTTTCACTAAAAAAGATAAGGGACTTAGATCTACTAACAAATAATTGTTCCTTACTATTATATATATATATTTGTGTGTGTGTGTGTGTATATGTATGTAAATATTCCGCATAAAATTTGTTGTCTAGTAATAATGGTTTATGACGTATGAAATATTTCATAGAGTACCTTTGATTTACATATAATTTTGATTTAATTTTAATTTACCTCTGTAGCATCACTGTGTGGTATAATACACTCGGATGGCGCCAACTGTACAGTAGCGGCCTCCAGCTCTGTCAAAAAATCATCATCGGCTATTTCTGCTACAGTGAACTGGTATTCTGAATTGGATACGCAGGCTACACCAACAAGGCGACACTGTCATAGATAAATTTTATTAAATGGTGGTATGCTATTATCAGTAGATGCAACACAAACTTAATATATTAATAGGGTGGCCACATTGTCTTCAAAATTCAATGATTTTTCCATGATTTTCAGTAGAAAAATCACTACTTTACAAATAAGAGACAGACTTAAAATATAATTCTCATTAAAATTATAAGCAAGTACTTTTTCCCTTTGTCAATTGGTAAAAGTAACTATTACAGATTTGGTTGTATTTACAGTAATATACTAAAAGTAAACAAATGTTTGACTTTAGTATCTGTTACAGAAGTTGGAAGTAAATGTGTTAAATAAATAATAAAGATAACCCATAATTATCTTATACTTATAAACCTTGCAACAAAATTGCAACACAGAAATTTAATTGCTTGCACAGCTTGTGTAAGTTGTCTTCAATTGTACAATATATAGCACTGTACTATATATTGCATTGCCACTACTAGAACATTTAAAAATAATATTTCCAACAAATGATTGTGGAAAGCAACATACAAACACTTTATATTAACTCTTATTAACGCTTAAATATAAATACATAAATATATAATGTTTAAAAATAATATTTCCAACAAATGATTGTTGAAAGCAACATACAAACACTTTATATTAACTCTTATTAACGCTTAAATATAAATACATAAATATATAATGTTTAAAAATAATATTTCCAACAAATGATTGTGGAAAGCAACATACAAACACTTTATATTAACTCTTATTAACGCTTAAATATAAATACATAAATATATAATGTTTAAAATTAATATTTCCAACAAATGATTGTTGAAAGCAACATACAAACACTTTATATTAACTCTTATTAACGCTTAAATATAAATACATAAATATATAATGTTTAAAAATAATATTTCCAACAAATGATTGTTGAAAGCAACATACAAACACTTTATATTAACTCTTATTAACGCTTAAATATAAATACATAAATATATAATGTTTAAAAATAATATTTCCAACAAATGATTGTGGAAAGCAACATACAAACACTTTATACTAACTCTTATTAACGCTTAAATATAAATACATAAATATATAATGTTTAAAAATAATATTTCCAACAAATTATTGTTGAAAGCAACATACAAACACTTTATATTAACTCTTATTAACGCTTAAATATAAATACATAAATATATAATGTTTAAAAATAATATTTCCAACAAATGATTGTGGAAAGCAACATACAAACACTTTATATTAACTCTTATTAACGCTTAAATATAAATACATAAATATATAATGTTTAAAATTAATATTTCCAACAAATGATTGTTGAAAGCAACATACAAACACTTTATATTAACTCTTATTAACGCTTAAATATAAATACATAAATATATAATGTTTAAAAATAATATTTCCAACAAATGATTGTTGAAAGCAACATACAAACACTTTATAATAACTCTTATTAACGCTTAAATATAAATACATAAATATAGAATGTTTAAAAATAATATTTCCAACAAATGATTGTTGAAAGCAACATACAAACACTTTATATTAACTCTTATTAACGCTTAAATATAAATACATAAATACCTGAATCAGTTTATATGTATGAAAAATGCACGTGTTGGGACAGAGAACATTTATATAATTCGTACAGGTGATTCTGCGCATCAAACTGAGTATATTTGGAGTTTATTTCTTTAAAAAAAATGTAAATTTTTTCCATTGGAATCGCCACTTTGAAAGTTACCATTTTTGCAACTTGTTATCTATAAATTTAACTTAATGTACTGTTCCTTAACATTTTCTACTCAGTTTGATAACCGGAATCCTGTTTATGAATAACAGACATGTTTTTGTTACATCTGTATAAGAGTTATTTAGTGTTTTTAGTTTAATGACTAAAAACATTTCATTAAATTAAAAAAATTGTAGTTAATGATTAATTACACGTGACTTTTGGGATGTGTGATAATCAATGTGACCACTAAAGTGTCAATAAGGAAAAGAGTAAGAAAGAATATTATTTTTGTTAATGGGAAGAGTAAACAGGATCTTATCAATTATAGTCTGCTAAGAAATGTTTGTTATCAAAATGACATTAATAATATCAGAAAAAAGTGTTTAATTAAGATCACATCACGCACGCTAGATGTGAACTTTGTTGCGATTTAATTATAAGCGTTCACAATAATCACGGACAGTTCTATGATGCCGTTTAAAAACGTGCCAGGAATAAAACTTCTGTTGGCCATTTGCTAACAGAAATTTAATTCCTGGTTTGATTTGGGAATTTTTCTAAACATGCTGCAGACTAATGGTTATCCTGGCGAAAGCATCAAAACAAGGCGTTGCAAGAATTGTATACCGAACTATACACGCCCAAACACTTTATTTGTCGTTAAAAGTTAAGACTTTCCATTGTGAACTTAACTATCTTGTCTGCAGAATTCAATGGAGCATTTGGTACAGGCCATGAGAAGTATGTGCCATATAAATGACATATCTGCCTCTAACCATTAGGTGTACACTCGACCATCTTCTGACCCAATGCATTAAAGAAAACCGAAGGCATTCACTGAGAAATTTGAAGATGTTCAAACTTAAATAACCTGCTGCTCACCTATATAGAGTTCCTGTTTCCAGTTTTTGGCAATATCACACCATGGAGATTGTGTGACGAAGTAATCGTGCCCAAAAGCGATGGGATGGCTGCTCACATTTATTAAGTTACTATGACCACACATGATGCACCATTACTACACCATAGAGATATCATGCGAGACAAAAGTTTTGCTAATACAAATTAAATGTGCCCAAACACAAGTCTGCTTATAAAATGACTAAAATCAGCTTTGGCACTATCATCACACCATGGACCTCCCATGAGAATAAAGGTCTTGTTGACCTGCCCCTCGAGGAATAATTTTAATAGAAAAAAATATTTTTTTATTTTAGTCGACAATTTTATAACTAGAACTGTAACTACAAATTGTTGTTTCATAACAGGAAGAAGTCTTGGAGTTGCATCAGTTCAACTTACATCAATCAAAATGTTGTGGTCTTCTCTCACATTAGCATCCTTTTTAGGGCTACGTTACATAGACACAGCATAAGTTACTCCTAAGTGCAATAAAAATATAGCACAAAGCGAAATGTGATGTATCCATGCAAAGGAATCCTATTTTTTGTCTGACAGATAAAAAGGTGAAAAAATTCTTTGTGTTTTGTTATAAAATAGATTTATGTTATATAAATCATAAAAGTTCTGTAATTGTCTACTGTAAATTAAAAAAGTTTTAATTAAAAGCTAATAACTAAATTTTTAGGATGTTGACATGAGTTAAAAGTTTATTATTAAAAAAATATTTTGAGCTTAACTTAATTTTGTATGTAAATGTTTTGCCCGTCTACTTTAAGTTTCCACAAAGGTATATTAAACATTTTTGTTATATTTTGCCACATATCAATAAATATCCTCATGAAGCATTTATTTACTAAATTTTATGCACATAGGCTTAGAACTAAAGAAACCGCGAGGCTGTGACAGGTAGTTGGACAGACATGAAGAAATATTTTTTATCTATACCTTTTCCACAACGAAACCTTAAAAAGAAATTATTTAATTAAAATTGCATTAATTTTAAAAATTGGTATGTAACTTTAATTATTCATATTGCATATATAGTTTTTGTTTTCTTTGTTTCATCATAATCTGCCAGAGTATTCTTATTATACCACGACTAGTCAAGAACTTATGTTGTTCAGCCTCAGTTTTGTTTCATGCGGTTGTTTTTTTAATCCTTTGCATTTACATTGGCATATCATTTAGTGACATAAAATTTGTTAATGATTATACAGATAAATGTATGCTAGCGCCATTTTTTTAACAGCACACCGTTTCTTGACAGTAAACGTTTTGAGAAATGTCTAAAAATGCAATCAAATTTACACAAGAAGAAACTATGTGAACTGCATTCAGCATCATGTCAATGTTCCTAAGAACACGATAGAGTTTATACACAAAAGGTAAGTATGTAAGTATATTTTGTATAGTATTACACTATTTAAAAAAAAATAAACGAACAAGTCTAAAAGATATTTTAAAGGTAAACGCAGATCGTATTGAAGTATGAAATAATATGTTGGACGGAGCCCATTCTAAGTCTAATATTATTTTAATATATTTCACCTGTAATTTCACAAAAACAAATTTTTTGATAGGTTTTTCCATAAATACATTCCTCAATGTGAGATTCATATAAAAAATATCATTACAATACTTTACTTGATTCCAAAGTTATAATATGTTATACAAAGTTATACTTGACTTAATTTCTGTTTCATCAAGTCGCTGATAGGTTACTTAGGGATTGACTCCAAATGCAAAGGGTAAATTAGTATTATGTTCCATACCTCAAAAGGCAAAAATAGAACCCTTATAAGATCTTGGTGTATTCGTCAATCTGCCACAGCCATTTTTCTCAGCAATGGTTTGACGTAGAAACATGCAATTTAACATAATGATATTAAACTGCATATATTATATTAACCTACATATTTTTAAATAGGTAAAAATTTCCAAACTAAAAATTTTGTGGGGGACAATAAAAACTTAATTAAAATTGTTTTTTTTTTTAATTTGAAATATCATGAGATTTATTAATTTAGAAGGACTGAACACAATTATTTTCTAGGCATATAGCAGTAAAGTATTCATATATGTTTCAGAAGTTAACACTAAATTATTTATTTAAAGTTTAGACGGGGCAAATGATGTTAAAGAAATTTTTATCATGTGTGTACCAGGTGTATGCATAAGTTTTTTCCAGTTAAACTAAGAGATGGCGCCAGCGAAAAGTACGCAGCGTATTAATTTGACACATACGTCATTTTGCTCGTCTGACATAAAACTACATACACACACAAGTTGAGTCCGCCAAAAACTAGCGTCTTTGCTTTATCGTTCAGTGATCATGTCGAGTTTTGTGCCTGAAAAAGAACATTTGCGGCACGCATTGCTTTTCTTATTTAATAAAAAGAAAAAGGCTGTTGAAAGTCATCGTTTGCTGGTAGAAACATAGGGTGAACACGCTCCATCGATTAGAACATGTGAGACATGGCTTCGACAATTTAAAAGTGGTGATTTCAATGTGAAAGACAGTGAGCCGGTGAAGCCAGTCCATCAACACCAAGGCCAAATCGCTTCGGCAAGAAGACCATGCTCTGTGTCTGGTGGGACCAGAGCACTGAAGCCCGGCGTAACCGTTAATACACAACGCTATCGCCAACAAATGATTAATTTAAACCACGCATTAAATGAAAGATGACCGAAATGGACCAGAAGACATGGCAAAGTGATTTTATTACATGACAATGCGCTGTCTCACACAGCAAAACCAGTGAAAGACACCATGAAATCGGTTGGATAGAATCGATTTTTTTAACATCATTTGCCCCATCTAAAATAAATTAAATAATTGATTATACAAACACGCAAATAATTACTGAAACTATCTGGATAGTTTTCTCTTAATTCCTCAATCAAAGGCTTATGACAATTTTTGCTCTCTATATTTTTTAACCCACACTGATAAAAAAACGATTAATTATATTTTTTAACCCACACTGATCAAGAAACGATCAGTTATATTTTTTAACCCACACTGATCAAGAAACGATCAGTTATATTTTTTAACCCACACTGATCAAGAAACGATCAGTTATATTTTTTAACCCACACTGATCAAGAAACGATCAGTTATATTTTTTAAGCCACACTGATCAAGAACTTCTTTTTGAGTTGACTAACACCAGCGAACACGATAACTTGCGCCACATGATATTTTCTATCCTTTTTTCACCACAACATCTGCGTTACTTCAGTACAACTGTGCGAATTGCACACACTCCAATACACGTCAGTGTCATACGGTCTATCCTGCACAATTAATCTTTACATGGTCGCATGTGAAAGAACGTTAGCTTAAACAAACTTTAAAAAGATAATCGCGCACGATTGAGCGTGCAGGCTTTCCCGCACGCGCGGTGGAGTGACTTTGTAAAGGCTAATATGATAGTTTTAACCACCTAAAGATATACTAAGCAATAAATATTAAGTGAAAAATAATATTAATAATTTAATTTTTTAAATTTGTAACAAACTATCTTTATGTAAAGTTTTATCACATATTGCTAAGTATAATTTTACTATTTATACCTTCAGATGAATTAATTTTAGCTTGCACTGTCTCTATTATCTTACAACCGGATTAGGTCTTCTGCTTAAAATATTTACAATATTTTATTAGTTACGTTGAAATACAGTCTGACTGAATGATAAGTGTTTGAAAAAAGTTTGTATCTGTCTTTACAGGAAACGCCAACTCACCTTAGTTATAGGGTCAGTTTTTATGTTGACAGACAAAAGAATAGAAGGAGTTTCAGTTGTCGTTTCCCCAACTCCAGACTCGAGTACTTCTTCCATCTGCGTAAGATTTCCTGGCGATCCTTTGTATTTGATGCTCCAATCGTTACTTTTTAAAGAACCTTCTGCTACGTAAATTTCAACTCTATAACGTCGTACCTACGAAGAATATAAACAACATTACGTCATATTAAAATAGAAAGGGAGAAAAATAGACACAATTTAAAAAAAAAGGCAGTAGATTTATAAATTACATTCCGAAATTTAAATAGAAAACTAACTTTATACATAATAAAGTTAGTTTTCTCTCAAATTTGAATGTCAAGGGGTTATATGTCAAAGTGATTACATGTTTAAGAAGTGTACATCAAAATAATTCAATTGGTTAATTTGATTTTGCAGCAACTGTAAAATATTTTTGCTTTCGCCAACAAGTGGTTGCCACTATTATAATACTTTACTAAAGATATACCCTGTTATTAAAATAATGGAATGAAATGTGTAAGAAATGACAATAGTTTTATAATTATGTGTAAATTTAAAGTAACTACTTATATAAAATATACTGGAAAACATAAGCTGCACATAGCTTGTAGATACAATAATAACTTAACCGTTTTAGTGCCATGGTTTTTTACTCATATATACTTAAAAATGCCAAATAAATCTTTTGTTTTTGATGTCATTTACCCTTGTCTCGAAAAATTTAATAATTTTTTCCATGTTTTCTTAATAAAAATTTGTACAAGGATAATAAAATACAAAGAAAATTATGGAAATATATATTGTGAACAAAAATTATAACAAAAACTAAAATCAAGGTCACATCGTATTTTTGCAATCCGGTACATCCTCCGTATCAGCAAAATAATTGTTATAGTCACTACTGTCACTATCAGTAAAATCAATCAACTATCAGTAAAAATTTGCATTATGCCAAATTGTGAGCGCACCACAATGTCACTCCCACTATCACTTTCTTCACAACTTGAAAAATGGTCATTTTCACTCGAATTATTTTCGTATTCCGACATTATGGGTTAAAAATTTTCGTTTCCCGGAATCCTTTTTATATTGTAATTACTAATAATATTATAATTTGAACTTTATGTAACGCATAGAAAAATAAAAAAATTAACGACACAAGCGACTCCCCCTACCGCGCGCTAAACAGCAACTGATTTCGATTCACAATTTTATAATTTTTTCTTTATTTTATTTATATTACCTTTTTCATTTTCCTAGTCACATGCTAAGTTAAGATTTTACTGATTTTGCTATCAGGTAAAAAAAACCTCAGGTTTTTTTCATTTTTTTCCCACAATGTTAATAATTGACTATACAGATCACTCTTGTCATAATAATTCAATTTGATATAAACATATGCAAATTACATTAATAAATAAAAGAAAATAACGAGTAATCTCACCAATAACAGTTTTCTGACAAATGTTTCAAAGTTATTTTTAGACAAGACTAAATACTGGAGACGATTCGGTTCAACTCCCATCTGCTTGATATTGGCGGTGGTGTTGAATATTTCTCTTGCAGCCGTAACAGCGTCTTCTCCATGAGTACTATAGTAGTCATTGCGATCAAATATGCGGACAGTAGTTGAAGGTTTCTGTTTATAGATAAAAAATAATGTCAGTACAATTGCAGGCAATTGACAAAGAGCATTAATGTCTTACAATGAGGTTTCAAAACTACATTATGCCCTTTTTAATCAGACTGTACATACATAAGAAGCTAATGTATTTAGCAACTTTAATATGCATATACAGAGGACCTTCATTATACCTCTACTTGATATATTCCAGATTCAGGTTTAGCACAGATGATGGAGTCACACATACGCATCAATCAATACAACTTCATGCGTTGGGACCAGAAGTAATAGACCGACATAACTTTAATAGGGTGGGTTTATGGGTTCACAACAAACATTTGTCGAAAATGACAAATAAAATTATAATTAAAATCATTTGCCGTGAGAAGTGACTCTTTATATTCCAGCAATGTCCAAAGTTTTATTAACCACGGAAACAGTTAGAAATAAAGAGACGAGCAGAAATTATAACGGTAAATCGTAACAATAGTTTTTTATATAAGCTCGTTATAGTACAGTTCAACATTAACAAGAATTTGCTTGACTGTCCCATTTTGCATTACATTGAGAGTCCGTTGAATGTATGTGTGTCTAATTGTACTCTTATAGACCCTAAACAATAAATGGATTTAGTTGAACAAGGTATAACATTATTGGTACTGATCATGTAAGTGACATTACTTTTTATATGATTATTTATGTATTCTCTTATTATTTTTAGTTCATTTCTTTCATTTAATGAAACTTTTAAAATAAATTCTTTGTACATTTTAATGAACTATAAACTGCTAAAATAATAGAGACCATTTGTTGAAAGAGATAAACATAACAATTATAAATATTATAATTAATTTTACAAATATGCATTGGTGCATGTTTATATATTTTCTGCATAGAAATATATATAAATCCATAGGCTGTCTCAGTGAGTATATTTACTATCTCCTTTTCAATGGATGGATGCATTTAGAAGGAAAAATTATCGTAAGGGCTGGAAAAGTGCACTCAAAATTGGTGAAAAATTAAATAAGCCCTGCTTGGATTCCAAATAAATGTTTTTATTCTAGGGCTTTGTGCTAAATCTTTGCATTTACATAAAACATTTCGAAACTTATTTTCTTTAGATATTTTTTACCAAATTACAACCAAAAAGTAAGTTGGTAGTGACGTTAACATGTTCATTTCGCCATTTTCAAAAATGTATGTACTGAAAATATTATATTTAAAACCCTTACGCGTGTAATAAAAAAATATTTGAAATCGCATTGCACTTACTTTTGACATTTCATTATAGTATTATATTTAATCGTATTCAATGATGTTTATGTTAAATTTTTTGACGTTATTCATTGTGTTTTTTTTAATTATAGTGATGCTGTTTTTTAAATATAACTAATAAAAGCATCCAAATGGCTAGAGTAAAAACCAGCTTTTAGGACTTCCATTCTTTGGCTTGAAAGTTACTGATAATTGAAGTATAATCGATCATGTGCTAATCTGACTGTAGCTTTCACTCTTGGAGCCGCCATATAGAGTACGATATTGTTAGCGTGCATGCAACTTTCTAGGAGTACAGTGGTATAAATACTATATTTCCAATGTAACATTTACAATATTATTTATATAAATAGTTTTATATGTACAATATTACATATAAATAATTTTATGCATACATAACATTTAAAATA
Organism: Druceiella hillmani; assembly: GCA_039881145.1. Classification (NCBI taxonomy): domain Eukaryota; kingdom Metazoa; phylum Arthropoda; class Insecta; order Lepidoptera; family Hepialidae; genus Druceiella; species Druceiella hillmani. Next base: position 7,039,222 of record JAYKKI010000045.1, on the reverse strand, counting down.
TGCATAAAAACAAAAACTTAAAAAACCAGCTAAGTGCAAGTTGGACTCGCGCAAGAAAGGTTCCATAACACCAAACAATATTAACTTATAAATTTGTATGTCTCAAAGACACTGCGAAAAATAAGTTATTGTTGCAATTGGTACCGAAAACATCCCATATCTTAAACACAATATATCTTATTCAAGACAATTTTTAATGAAAGTTCATTTAAAAAGTTTTTAAGACTTTATAAGGGGTATATCTCACCATCTATTGACTTATATGAAAAAAATTATTTTGGAACCGCTATATAATTTTTTAAGACCTATCTAATCATACCCCACACGCCTTCGTGCACTAGTTTTCTTTCATCCCTTAATAACATGTATATGGTGCCCCTAATATCATTTTTTTTATAATTCTACTATTTCTTTTGCCATTTGGCTACGGAACCCTAATAGATCGCTTTCTTACCAGTAAAGGCTCTAAGAGCTTTTATTTTTCAGACAGGAACGGATACCTTAATCTATAAATAAGTAACATAGCACAACTATTCCCTTGCGAAGAGAAGGCAGAATTGCTTACGTTAATTATAGGACATTTGGTTAGATCGTAAAATGATGGCAAATGGGAAAACAACTTATACAATATATTTCTTTCTATAAGTAGATTTTTTTATATACCTCATTCGCCTGATTCACATACGAGTTAACAGATTCTAACGAATATAGACGTGAGGTCCACTTCTTAATTTCACAGTCGATTGTTTTATTTATACATAATCTAAAGTAAAATATTTCGGGCCTAAACCAAGACTTTAAATTTAACAAATTCACATATTAGACGTACACAAGTTATATTAAAAAATTGTTAGAAGACGTTAAACAGATTTACTTCATGAAATTGATCAACAGCATAGATTATAATTGGTAGTGGAATAATTTATATCCAAACGTATTTAACATTTACGTCTGGATACTTTGACAAGGAACGTGATAAAATCTTTGAGACGAAAACAAAAACTATATTTGTTTGTACGAGGTTAAATTTTAGGTCAGGCCATGAACGTCACTTTATCAAAAAAAAAATTATTAATTTTTATTTGACATCTCCGTCATTTCAAATGGGAACGAGGTTGTCTAATCTGTTTCTGTATAAATGTATGTTGATGGTCAAGGGTGTGTATCCGCTGATACTTGAAAAAATGAGGAATATACAATTGTAAAGTACTTATGTTGTTGACGTCCTGTTAGTTTATTTGTACAGTTTATTGCAGGCATAAATTGTTTGGAATACATACCTTAAATATTTTTTAAAATGTTCTGTTTCTAAACGTATAGTAACTATTGATAACAATTTAATAATGGTTTAAATGTTTACTAGTTTTATAATATGATTTTAATCTTGAGAGTCTAGCGATTTCATTCTGGCCTGTTACCCCATTGGCCTGTTACCGAAAAAGTCTTTTGAACAACCGTTAGATTATTTAATTACATAATTATCTGACTTCATGACTGGTCACAATGTTTGAGCAATTGTGAAATAATTATCATAATTTCAAAAAGGGCTTAAATTTCACATGTTCTATATAGTTATACTACATTTTGCCTGTAATTCCACTCGTATGGAAGTAGTGATCTTTTTAGTGTGATATTTAAATTATTTATGTGATGTTATATTAATAGTTAAAATACCAGTTAACGTTTTAATTTTGGTTCTTAAGACATATACCACCCACTGTATTGTGTAATGCCTGCACATTTTTCATTGTAAATAATGCCGTAAGAGATTTAATATAAAATATATGGAAAATTTCCTGAAAAACGTAACTTATCATGTCTTTTGCCCAATCTCCATTGGGCAGAAGAAATGATAAGTTACGTTGAGTTACGTCGGGAATGATAAGTTACGTCGGGAGTGGGGCTTGTTGATTTCTATTGCAGATGTTGATTAACTCTTAATTCATAATACTGTAGTTTTATTAAAATCTTTCGAGTGATTTCTTCATTATGTATGTCTTGCTCAATGCGATCAATCTCTACTTAAGGCTTAGAGGATATGTGAGCGAAGTGAACATTAATGGCCGGAAAACCATACGTCATCCAAAATATAGTTAGTATATCGGAACCTTTCAACTACAATTCATATTTTACTTATATTTTACAGCATGAGGCTTTAAACCATATTTTAAATTACTCATCTTCTCGAAAGCGAGGGTGGTAACATAGTAGCTAAAAGTTATAAATGATTCCTTTCGATATGATGTTTAGAGCTTTTGTCTAAGCGATAATGAATACTTTTTAGGATTCCGTACCACAAAAGGAAAAATGAAACCTTTATAAGATCACTCACAAGTCCGTCCGTATGTCACAGTTATTTTTCTGAGAAAGAGAAGAAAAGTTTTGCACAGTAACAAAGCATATTAACCCGCATATATCTCAACAGCTAATACTCAAAAATATTTATATGGAAATTGTAAGGGGGCAAATTTAAATATTAGATAAAAAACTTTAAAATTACATATACATGGTGTCCAGGAATAAATGTATAAATGTCGGACAAGAAAGACGTTATTCCTTGACTGAAAATTGAAAATAATATTCATAATTATTTGTCATCTTTTTCCTACACATTATACTTGCACACATAGTTAAGCGCCGCTCGGGGGAATAACCCGCAAACAGCTGTGAAGACATCACCACTGCGGGTAAATACCGTACCCTAGGACAAGTATTTATTTATTATTTACGATTTATTGCTATAAAAGCAATCTCTTACAGCCAACCAGAACACTAGTCCAGCGGCCGAGAATTGAACCCGGTTCCTCGCAGTGCGCCATGCCATCAAAGGACCTATGCCTTGTAATCAACCCAGCACACCACGGCGACAACTTTAGGATTGGGTGTGTTAAAAGGAGATATGTTATACATTTTATTTCAATGACAATTTATTTCTTTATAGCCAAAGAATAACATCTTTCTTCAACTGACATCTATTCCCTGACACTGTGTATAGTGTGAGATATCATTTCAAAGGGTTGTAATGGTCTAAAAAATACTTTTTCCTTATTTTAAGTGGGTTAGGTTAGCTTCAAGATATACCGACTTCAGACACATCCTTCCTACTTCTTTTACTACTGAAATTTTTAAAAAAAAGAACGGAACTTTTAGAAGTCTACAAAAGGGTAGTAGGAAAACTACAGCGATGATTCAAGATGTAATAATTTTTTAAATACGCACCATGTTTTTACATCTGTTAAAGATATATTAGACAATATATTTACATTGTGAAACATTAACATTTTCAAATCATTCAATAGAAATACTATGAACCCTCAAATGTTAAGTATAAAAAAGTCAGTGCCTAAAGGTCCTTTTAACAAATATATACTATACAAGAATAAATCAATCTTATTATTGTTATTATAAAATATTTTCATGAATATTGTTCTATACAAAATCTAAATTAATTTCTTTTTTGTAACGGTTTCCATTACATAAATTATTAATAGAAATCTTGGTAATTAGCAAAAACTTAACTGAAAGAGGAGTCTTCTCTACACATAGTAAATGTCCTTTATTATTATATTTTACTATAATTCACTTTTATAAAATATATGCATATCCTACTTGTACTCAATATAAAGGAGAACAAATTAAAATAAAATTAAAAGAAATAAAAACAAATAAAAATAAAAATATAGCTCTTTGTCTAATACATAATAACTCTTTATCTAATATTAATATCAATTAATAGAAACTACAAGATTATTTCAATTTACACAAAAGATTATTTCTAACCCTTAATCAAAAAGTATGAGATTAATAAACTAGAGATTACAAAAGAAAGAGTGATTAGAAATTTTGAAAGTGCAAAATAAATGTCATTCTAGAAAGTCAGTTTTATTTTTTTAAGTGTGTGAGTCAAATATTAACAGTAGGTTTTAGAATTATGACTAAGAGAAAAACCCAACTGAACCACAAAACACAACATATGATTCAGTTGGGTTAAATATTCCAACACACTTAGATGGTGTCACTGTTTGTTTTCGTCAATGTACTTCCTGCACAAGTATATTTACTATTCACCAAATATAATTTGGTAGCGAATGTGTATCTCGTTAGATATTAAATTATAGTGATTAATTGGAACTTGTGTCATTATCGTTTGGTCATTTACCTAAAAATAGATAACCTTGCATGGGTCAATTTTAGAGAACTAGCGTGTAGTGGTTTCTTTTGTGATTTTATTCAATTATTTTTTTTTATTCAATTACTTCATTAGGACTTTTGTGTATTTGAATTATTTTCGTGTAAAAAATAACAACACCAGTCAATACTCATACAATTAATAAAATTATTCCAATAAAAATTAATATATATTCATATATTATCGTAAATTTAAATTAATTGCAATATACAATTTAAGAATAAAATTTGAAATATCAATTCATTTGAATAGTTCGAAACATTAAATATGTGTGCACGTAAGTCGTAGTTACCAATATTAACGTAATAAAGTGGATGATCTGTTTTAGAATGGAGTTAGTTCCTATGAATAGAAGTGGGAAGCCTTCAAGGAGCAGATCTATAATACTTTATAGATCAGCTCCTTGAACGTGACAACAAAACAAAAATGTGGGCTGACAATGTCTTTTTGATCGGATGCACCTGGAACTAATATGATGATGCGTGTAAATGAAGAGATAAGAAAGCTGACAATAATTTACGGAAACGAATCTGGGATGTTGTATGAAAAGTTGGAGAATATCATCCAAACTTTGCTTTTCAATTATTTGAGAAATAAGAAATATGCTAAATTTAATTTTTTCCTCTTTAATCTCAAAATATTCAATAAAAGCTATATTTAATACAAGACTAAACAGATAAAAGTGACTAACATTTGTTTATCAAAATAATAAAAGTTAAATGAATAACTCCAAAATTGATTTAATTGAAGTCGAAACACCTTCATTCCATATAAAGTAGATAGTGCTTTTGTTGGCTATATTTAATACAAGACTATATTTAATACATGGCTATATTTAATACAACAAAAGTTATATTTAATACAAGACTAAACAGATAAAAGTGACTTGTTTATCAAAATAATAAAAGTTAAATGAATAACTCCAAAATTGATTTAAAATGCATGTGTGACCACCTATTGAACAAGAAAAACAATAGCGTAAGTATAGTTTCTGATAATTCAATGCAATCTGTAAATTGAATGCAATGCAAATTATATATTTATTTATTTACGCGTATTGTACTTCTCTTTTTTTTCACGTAATGTGTATAAAATTTCTGAATTAGGAAAATGTCAATGTGAAAATGTTATATTTGGAACAATATTTCGTTTTATATTAATGGAAAAACTATTTCACAATGAAAATATGAATTAAATAAAGGGTTTAAACACCACAACTACTAGAAGGAAACTAGAAAAATAAATGAGATTTTAAACTATGACATAATTATTAATTTACTAAATGGCTAGAGATAAGAGATTATTGAGGGATACTTTTGTAGGTAATCACTACATATTTACACTTAATGCCACCATCCAAAGTTAATGAAAATATTATATTTCAAATATATCTACACATAAAACAAAACTATAGAAATAGCCTGACTGCACATTGAAGATATTTATAACTGACAAGAGAGCAAATATCTAATATGAAGATATTTATAACTGACTAGAGAGCAAATATTTAATATGAAGATATTTATAATTGACTAGAGAGCAAATATTTAATATGAAGATATTTATAATTGACTAGAGAGCAAATATTTAATATGAAGATATTTATAACTGACTAGGGAGCAAATATTTAATATGAAGATATTTATAACTAACTAGAGAGCAAATATTTAATATGAAGATATTTATAACTGACTAGAGAACAATTTATATGAAGATATTTATAACTGACTAGAGAGCCGTGTCATGATAAACAAAGTAGGTACATACTTTTATCCCATACTCAATAAGATCATTACTGTGTTCAGGGTTTAGAATGTATTTTATAATCGTAACGCCTGCATTTTCATAGCTGTAAACTGATATTTACAAGTGAGTCTGGTTAGCTATGACTGTTCACTGGGCATTCTTAGTTAGATACTTAAATTTCATGACCTCAAGGTTTTACTCATAAATGTTTATGTGAATTTTTATTCCTCTTTTAACAATATAGATTATCATTACACAATTTAATGTTGCTGGATAAAGGAACAACCCAGGTTCTTTAATTTTTTTTTATAGAAAAATATCATATTCTATATAATAATGTAACATTATTTTTATTATCCGAGACATATGATCAAGTCTTTTATGAGAGATCGTTGAGATGATAGTGTAAAGCCGGCCTAATATTCAAGGCGGTATATTTAACAAAATCAACTTTAAGTAGCGGCATTTCTAAGAAATATTGATGAGCACATATATCTTTCTCGTTATCAGAAGCAGAGCTTGGCGACATGTTGATTTCTTTATAAGAGAATATAATGGTTTCGCAGAATTCTCGTGGTTGATCTGAAAGGTTATCTGGTGTGATATGTTTTTTTAAAACAAGAAATAAATTAGCTAATGATTGTGCAGCATTGTTAGTTAGTTCGGAAACACAAGTCGAGACGGTTGGCTCAAAGTGATCTTCAAGAGTTAGTTATTGAACGAAAATTGGTAAATATTTTTATTTATTTATATTTAAAGCTCAGAGTTCTAGCAAATTACTTCATTTTTAATAGTATAAGCTATTATAATACATAAAAAGATAATTAAAATGCCTTTAAAGTAACAAATTTTCCAAATTTTCGAGAAGTTCGATGCCTAGATTTTAACAATCAATTAAACAAATTTAATTTGGAATTTTTTAATAATAATATTATTAAAAAATTTCAAATTAAATTTTATATTAAATATTTATTAGACAATAGAGTCTAGAAATTTTTATGGTAATTAAATGTGTCATTTATATAAAAAGACATGCTATGGGGTGGCATAAACTTTATTTAAACCTTCAATGTTATTTCACTTAGATTGTCTTTTAATACAATATTAAGTTTAATTTGATTTAACTGTTCTGAACAATATTTGGTTTAATTTAAAGAAATTTGGCATAAAATACATATATTTTAATTATTTTTACTTTATATTATGCACAAAAATACTGATCATAGGTAGAGTTGTTAATTACATAGAAAACAAAATTGTATATTATTTCAGACGTATTTTGTGAGACTTTCTTAATTTGATACATAATGAACACATATCAGAGACAAATCCCATCATCGGAATTGAAAATCCACAGGCCAAAGACTATTGAGTCATTAATATAATAAAAATTTTACATTTATGACTTTCGCCAGTATGAATTTTCAATTAAAATATTATTATGTCGTAGTGTAAATTTTTTTATCAAAAAAATAATACAAAGTTTCACCCTATAGGAATAAAGCTATGTTTCGCATTAAAAGTGATTTATTTTTTAATTTGAATCGTAGGCTAAGTTCATAGTAGGTTTTATGAAATTTTAGTCTACTGCTAGGTGTGATGAAAATTCATACTACTGCACTTTTTGTGGTATTATATGGCACGTATACGAAGCAATGGATAACAGACTATGTTACTCCACCAAACAAAATATATGCATGATAAATTTGGCCACGATTTGTTGCAGAGTTTTTAGGTAACAAACATCCAAACATACACAATTATAATATTTGTGAATCTGTATATCTCGCAGGTCCATAACATAGTTACTTTGTCGGTCCAATAAAGCACGGAATTAATAGTTGCATTGACGCAATTGGATATTCAATAGATAATAATGTCAAAGGTTGAGCGAAGATACGGTAAACAAGAATTTGCACTTTGAGGTCTTGTACATTAATAACAATAATAAACTGGATAAAGATAGTAACAATAATCTCGTTCCGCACTACAGACTGGAGTTGTGATAACAAACGAGATAAACTATATTGAAATGAATATTACTACTTAATTCTATCAGTTTCTGTTTCAAGTATTTCATTTAGTTCTTAAACAAATTTTTATATATTTCCAGGTATGATATAACGTGGCAGAATGTCTCTGAAGCTACTTCTAGTGATTGGGCTTGCGCCTTTAATTTTGGCACGTCCCGATACATACAAGGAAACTGAAGATTTCCAATATTCACGCTCTGATTCAGACCATGGCCAAAAATCTGGATTCTATGCTGCGCAACGTGGTAATATGGGTGGAAACTACGAAAAATCCCACAATATGGATAATTTAGCTCAAAATCAAATGACTGATCTAGCACAACAAGTTAGTAGGCAGTTGGGAGCTGGTGGCTCAAGCAATGGCCACGGAAGCTTGTATGGGTCAGCATCTGCCAGTGGATCGACTAGGCTGAACCAACAACATTTGGCCGGTCAAGGAGGTCTAGGTTCGTCTAGATCTGCCGGGGCAAGGTCGGGAGGTTACACACAGCATGGGGCATTACGTTCACAAAACCAAAACCAACTGGGCTATGGAGAAGAATATTATGGTGGCTCTGCTGACAGACAAAGCCACGAAACTCAGCAAGCTTACGAAACTCAACAGAGATTACTATCTAGTTCGTCACAAATGAATTCACAGGCGCATTCAACTTTTGGTTCTGGATCAGAAACCAGTGATGCATATCAGCAAACTGTAGTCAAACCTGTCTATCCAGGGCAGTCAGTGCATCTCGCTGTAAGACCAGGTCGTGTGATGCAAGTGGTAGTTCCTGTAAGGGCTCAAACCGGGTATGATGCTCAATCACAATACACGGGGGCCACCTTGTCATCGGCAGGATCTACATACAACAGGCAATCTGCAACAGCCAATACTGAATTCCTAAATGAAAATTCGGAAGGAACAGGTCAGCGAGGAAGATTATACTATAGTGGAGCTAATGGACAAACAGCTGATGACTTAGCCACATCTCAATACAATCAAAGAGAAGATGACAGTAGCAGTCAGGCACAAAACTTGAACACTGGAAGGACTAGTAGATACCAATATGGCTATAATAAGCAGTGGGAGAGACATGGCACTGTTATACCAAATACTGCACAAACTGAAATTGGTAGTGTTGGAACTAGCAGAGCGAGCAACGTCAGAAATTTACAAACAGATTACAATGTCATAAATCACAATACAGATGACCAAGCAGTTCTGACTGGATCTAGGCAAGGTCATTCCCATACCTATGGCAATCAATGGGAGAGACACGGCTCACGCACAATTCCTTCAACTTCAGTTAACCACTTGACTAGGACTGATGGGAGAAACATTAACTTAGAAGAGCAAACTGTCGGTACAACAAATCTACAAAGTGCATCTAGCACTATTAATCAAGCGCAGAGAACCCACAAAAATTTCAACACAGCTACTGCTTCACAAGCACTAGAAGCAGGAACAGCATACAACACAGATGTTGAGCTTTTGAATGAAAATCAAAACATTGGCACAAATTTAGATCTAGGATCTAGAACTGTCACCAATGCACCTAAACGTTTTGAATCATCTTACTCCTATCATAAATCCTGGGAAAGAAAAGGGACCCCCTATGTAATTCAACCGAGCTCTTCTGGTCTAACAACTTTCAATGGGGGTGCTTCAACAAACGAGGGAGAATCTCAATTACACAGAGCTACTGATCAATCCTCAGGGCAAAGAGCTTATTATACAAAAGGTGGATCTCGGTCGTCTACATTTTCTGGATCGAGTTCTCATAGCACAGGAATAAATTCTCAAAATTCCTTGACAGAGAATATGGCACGTTTGCAAGAAAATCTCCAACAGCAACAGGAGCGAATGAAAGCAAGCTTGTGTGATGATGAATGTGCTTCGTCAAAATCCAACAAATATGAATCTTCGTATTCATACAGTCGTCAACATTCATACAGAAAGAAAAGATCATCAGCAGTGAGACAATCAAATGATTATGAGTATGAAAAAAATTATGAAGATATGGGTCAACAATTAGAGAATTTTGGACAAATGCCTGAAGACCTTGGACAGATGCCTGAAGATTTTGGACAACAATCTGAAGATTTCGGGCAAACGCCAGAGAAATTTGGACAACTTCCTGAGAATCTTAACCAAATGCCTGTAGACTTCTCTCATTTAACTGAATCCAATCAAGCTTCTAAGTTAGGAAAAAATTTAGGTGAGCATCAAGTTGAAACTAATTCCAATCACTTATATTCATCAAGGACTGAATCCCACACAGGAATAAACTTAAATAAAAATCCACAAGAAAAAACTTTAGGTGAGCAATTAGTGGAAACTGATTATAATAATAAGCTACAAAGTCAAACATTTGGAGTGCACACGACACAAGAAAAAACATTGGGTGAACAACTGGTTGAAAGAGATTACAAAAAATTATCACATCTTGGGCAACCAATGAATGGTATGTTTGAAACCTATACTCCAAGGAATACACAAGAAAAAACATTGGGTGAACAACTGGTTGAAAGAGATTACAAAAAATTATCACAACTTGGGCAACCAATGAATGGTATGTTTGAAACCTATACTCCAAGGAATACACAAGAAAAAACATTGGGTGAACAACTGGTTGAAAGAGATTACAAAAAATTATCACAACTTGGGCAACCAATGAATGGTATGTTTGAAACCTATACTCCAAGGAATACACAAGAAAAAACATTGGGTGAACAACTGGTTGAAAGAGATTACAAAAAATTATCACAACTTGGGCAACCAATGAATAATATGTTTGAAACCTATACTCCAAAGAATACACTAGAAAAGACATTGGGTGAACAACTGGTTGAAACAGATTATAAAGCATTATTACAATTTGGGCAACCAACGTATAATAAACATAAAATACTTGCTGATGTTGATTATGAATCTCCGCAAAAAAGTACTTTGCAATTTCAACAAACCCCATCAAGTTTTGTGACATTTGATGAAAAAATATTTGACAATTTTTTTGATGACCTTCACAAACAACCATTACAAGTTATGCACAATTTGCATAATGCTAATTTTGGAGAGCATTTTGGTAACTTTGAGCATCCAAAAATTGGTAAACCACACAGTTATAATGATCAAGTTTCAACATCAGCATCATTTGAGAAGCCTCCAAAAATTACATTTGATGACTCACATTATGATAATAAGTACAAACAATACTCATATATTTATAAGTACCCTGATGATAAAATATTAGATTTTCAAAAGGGAACACCTAAAACTTTAGATAAACCTGAGGAAACAGAAAATATTGACCATCTAAAGCAGTTAAATAATATTGACCACATAAATACACTTTCAATTGATAGGCAGCACATTCAGCCGATAGGCAACACATTCGACAAAATTTATACACCAGTCATGTCATTTCTTCATGAACACCATAATGACCGTGAGTCTACACAATATAACACTCATGCCAGAAAACCTACATCGCCTACTACTATAGTTCAAAATCAAACTAATTCTGCATCAATCTATATGTACAACCATCCATCACATTACGTACCTTTCGTTCACACTGCAGAATTTCACAACAATCCAACGTTTTCTCACAATTCTAAATTCCACCATAATCCAGCCTTTCATCATAATTATAACCCAATTGTCCAACACAATCCAGCATTCCACCAAGAATCATCCAACAGTTTCGTTTTAAATACACCATTTCAATTCACTTCACCACCTCATATTTTCTCATATCCATTCCAGTCAACGTTAATATCAACTACAACACAAAAGAATCAAAACTTTGGGAAATCTAGTCTAGAAAATGATTTTGTGGAACATAAAACAGTGCAAAGTCATGTTAAACCTACTAATGTAGCAACTACTGAAGTCAGTTACTTTGATCAAGGAATAAGGAATTCTAATGAGCCAAAAAACAATCCATCTATGGTTGATACAGATAAATTATTAGAGTCAATTTTTCCCGACCTCATGATAGATAATAAAGAAAATAGAAACAATAAATTTAATACCTATTCTACAGGTCACACTGTAGTTTCCTATAATTATTCTGAATCTAATGTTCAACATTTTCTAGTCCCAAGTTCAACGCCTAAAAATAAATTGAATAATTATTACCCTGAATCAAAACAACACTCGACTACACAAAAAATTAATGTAGAAATTGGAGACAATTTCAGAAATCCTACAACAGAAGTTATTTCAAATTTTAATGACAAGTATAACCGGAATACGCCAAAAGAACCAAGATTCAAGACACCAGCCGAAATAGAAATGTTGAGTTTAGTTCGGGATCAAAACGAAAGTCTTTCTGATGAGAAAAAGGAAAGAGCAAGAGTTGACAAGAACAAAGAAAGAGCGAGAGGTGACATACCTACAATAGAGGAAGGAGATAATAAACTATTTCAAGAGACAACAACTAAAAAAACCTTGGTGTATTCTGGTGATGCATTGGTGTTTAAACCAAATGATGAGAAATTGCCTCAAAATGTAAATCTAGGGGAAGACTTAGAACACAATGAACAAAATTTGGAACAAGAAGTTGAAGATTTTGGACAACAACTAGAATCATTTAATGATCAAATGGAAGAAATTGTACCATTCGAAATTGAAAATACCTTCAAAACAACAACAGAAAAAACTTTATTGCACTCAGCTTATTCACCAGTAACTAAACCAAAAAATGAGAAGCCTAAACAAACTATATATCCAAAAGAGGATACCGAACAATATGAACAAAATTTGGAACTACAACTTGAAGATTTGGGCCAACAACTAGAATCATTTAATGAACAAATGGAAGAAGTAGCACCAGTAGAGACTGGAAATATTTATAGGGAAACGACAGAAAACACTTTTGCATATTTTTCATATGGGCTAACAAACAAACCAAAAACTTTGAATCCTAAGCAAAAGGTAAGTCCAGAAGATGATAAAGAACAATATGATGAGCAAAACTTAGATCAACAAATTGAAGACTTAGGTCAAGAACTGGTATCTTTTGATAAACAAAAAGAAGATACTGTTGCATTACAGATTGGAAATAATCATGAAAAACCTGTTCGTACTTTTATATCAGATCAGAATGACATGGACTGGTCAATAGGAAGACAAAACAAAGAACATGAAACAAGTGTAGATAACCATAAGATGCCCAAGATACCCAAAGAGCAATTTCCAAAAGAAAGCTTTGCCAGGAAACCATTACATGAACAATTTAATCACGGGTCTTCAAGTTCTACTACAAAAGCTATTTTGTCTGAAGTAGATAATTTGGAACAGCAAATTGAAGTTGGTCAAGAAATAGAGGATTTTAATTGGGAACAACAAAAACCTGTTTCCGAATACAATGCAGATTTAGCTTCCAATACTTTGACAAAAATAGATTCAAAACCTAACAAAAATGACAAAAAAACAGACAATGAAATGTTTTTCAATATAGATAAAATATTAAATGACGAACTAATGCATTTGGAAACAGAGAACAACAATTTTAAGCAGCATGAAAATGAACAAATAAGACAAGAATCAAGTACTCGTGCCCAAGTAAATGTAATAACTGAGTCTATAAAAGAATTTGAACAGTTAGGTCACCAACCAGATAAAGCAGCCTGGGATCAGGAAATAGAGAAGATTCAAAGGCAATATGACCAAGTGGAAGAGGCTTTAGACAAATATGAACATCCCCATGAAAAACCACATCCTGAAAAATTTTCTTTAGATGCTCGAAGTAAACTTGATGTTATTAATAATGATAATAAACCAACGCTCACTTCTCCATTGCAGGAAGGCGAAAAGATCAAAGATGACTCAGACCAGAGGGTACTTGAGGCAGCACCGACTGAAGGAAGCAAACCTGGGTTTTGGCAAAATATGAAGAATAAATATTCAAAAACAAAAGATACAATTAAATCATGGTTTAGTTAATAATAAAAATATCACATACATATAAACTTCACATCATTGTCAGCATCCAATTTTGAATTATTTATCATTATGTCAGTTATACTAAATTTGAAACTTAAAAGATTTTTTATTTATTATTATAACTTGTATTAAGTTCATGTTATAATGAAATAATATAACAAAGTATTAGAAAAAAATTGTTTATTATTAATCTTCAATATATTCTGTAAACTATAGAGCAATAGCTATATTGACGTGCTTTATTTTTAAGATCAATAGAAAAATTAAATATTGTTAAAAACATTCCCGACACAAACCTATATTTTTACAGTATTGTGTTGGATTATATTTAAATTTTCTTTTAATAATGTCTCTCAGGAATCAATCAATTTTTATGGCGAGTAGATTGGAGTGGAGTGGATATGGATTTTCAATATTGGTGATATATTTTTTTTCCAAATTCAGTGCAAAAACTTTTCTACTTTACTTTTCTTGTCAACTTCAGTTGCTTTAGTTAATGTTGGTAAATCTTAAAAAAGTAGGTAATAAAACGTAAAAATAATTAACTCAAAATAGGTATCTACTTACTTGCAACAAATAAGCTAAGTTACTAATTTTTGAAGTCAGTGCTAGCACTGTCGACCGACTTAAACAAATTTATAATTTAGTTTAATTTATAATGTAAACATTTTAAACCTTTACTTCTAATGTACTTACAATATGAAATACATTCATAAGGGGCCTATTTATAATATAAAATTTTATATTTATTTAAGTTTTTCAGCGCTGCTGGCACCTTCAAAAATAAGTAACTTAGTTATTTATTGTGAATAAGTAGATACCTATTTCGAGTTAATTATTTTTTACTTTTTAGTACCTACTTTTTATGAAGTTTGTTTACTAAGATATTTTATTTCAGAATTTTTGGTGATTAATAATATTAATTATCAGACTACAACTAACATTCAGTTATTTTCTTTACCAGAATATTGCATAATTATTCAAAGACACTGACAAAAGCTAAGTCTGAAGTTGGTCGTTAACAACACACAGAATCGAAGCGATAGTAGCACCAGCCGGTGATCAACTTTTAGCTGTTTAGGAGTTTCATTCTCCATGTCCGAAGATCAATATCAGATTTTGCAGAGTAACAACTACCACTTAAGGAGTTCCGTTCTTCATATCCGAAATCTAATATCAGATTTTGCAAAGTAATAACTGAAGTAACAGCTAACTAGTAGCAAATATATAGAATCACGATTGATTTACTACCATCCTTTAACACTAGAAAGACAGGAGCAATTATTTGACTGCAATTTAAATTTACTACCATCCTTTAACACTAGAAAGACAGGAGCAATTATTTGACTGCAATTTAAATTTAAAAGTTTAATTATTCTAAAATGTTTTGAATAAACTTGCTGCTAATTTGTGACTTTTATTATTACGATTGAAATGTTACAAATACATGACTTAACTCTCTTATTTTATTTGCGTATTATTTAAAATGCTGATATACTGACAAAAATGCGATAGTATATTGTAACAGAGGATACTTTTGAAAATATTTGAACTATTTACTTTCATTTACTAGTCAGTACAGTGATTGACTCCATATAAAACACATAGTTTGGTATATTGTGAATAAAATAGTGGAAAAATGACTCCAAGGCTTCAAAATGACGAAATACTTTATTTATTACAAAACCTACCCGAAGATCAATCGAAATGTGGATCTGAAAGTGCAGAAGTTGAAAGTGATGATGATTGTGAGTTAGCAGCTATCAGTTCAAGTTCCGAAAGCGACGTGGAAGACCAGGTACCTCTTTCAACTTTACGTCACATCAGCAATATCAGTAATTGTGGTCTTGGTAGGGAGTAGAGGTCAAGGCTTACCTACCGCTGCTAAAGAATATGTTCATATGACGGTTCCAGGTGGGATAACATGGACATCTCATTCAGAATCAACTCAATCTTGTTGCCAGACTTGACACAATATTATAAATGAGCAAGCTACATCATATACAAGAAGAAATTTCAAGAGAAATGTCACAGATGCTCGGAAGCTGTTTATTGACGAATTAATACTGATACACATTAAAAAATGCACAAAAGAAGAAGCTAATAGGCAGTTAGGACATGATAAATGGAAACTTAATCATCGAAATTGGTCCACAAGGTAAAGAATTATCGCTGAACATACATCAAAAAAAGGATTCATACAAATAATAATTTATTTGTCGATAAAATGTATAAGAATACAAAAAATAGTATGTACAGAAAACAATAATAAAACATTATTCACGAAAAGGATTAGTTCGGCTTGTATATATAAATATATATATCAGAACATATATATGAATATATACACATACAAAAAAATACACATATACACGAATGTTAATATTAATATATAAAGTGGATACAGATATAGTAAAACCTCACAATTCTTATGCAATCTGTTAAATATACTAATGTAAATATATGTTTATATATGCTACATATGAATGCATACAATCTTCCGTACCAATTACGTATCAATATACGGGTATTACATAAATACATAAAAATTTACACACATTTTTATCTATGAAGGTGACAACACAAACTTTTGTTTGTGTTGTCACCTTCATAGAGCCGAAAATACAAAAAGCAAAAAAAATCATTTAATCAAATTTCCAAATGTCGATATTTTTCATCTGTTCTGCCTGTATAGTTTGCTGGATCAAAAGCCATTTATGGATAAACTTTTTAAATGTATCCATGATGACAGCAAACTTGAAACTACCCCAATAACTCATTGTTCGATGTTCCGGGATTAGGAGAATCTCTGGTTTGTGTTACGTGGTAGTGAGCCCTGCCGGACCAAATTACCACACAGTGTGAATATTTCAGGACCATCATATTCAATAGCCTAAATAAAATCAAGAGAATGTGATGCCTACAATGAGTGTACGATTGTAGGTATATATATGAGCATACCTTGCTCATTTAAATAGGGTGATCAGGGATATGGGATCGCCATTCACAATATGAACTCTACTTCCCGTAATTAGAGGACAGGATTTGGAAGGGTTTAACAATAAAGCATGTTTACATGACCAGTTGCAGATTTTTCTTAAATCTACTTTAATCTTATCGCTCACTCTATCTTCATCTCCCAAACGAAAAGATTTGTACAACTGTGTATCATCAGAATAAAAATGAGTTTTAACATGCTATAAATTACTCGCAATGTTTGATGTATCCAGAGTGAAAAGTAGCAGCCCGGGGATTGATCCTGCACTGCTTGACATGACGTGAACTTTGGAGATAAGAGTTTGATTACCATCGAATACTCTGACATATTGATACCGTCGCTTAAAATAGTTATTGAACCATACGTGCCTTCCAACAAGCCGTATTATTGTCATTCTGCCATTATTAAACTTGGACAAATAAGGCAAGTGGTTAATTAATGCAAAAGAACAATAGGAATGGCCTCACCTTTATCAGCTTCAAATAGAATATTATTAATAATAGATAGACGTGCTGTAGATGTACTTGTTAATCACGTAAGCCTGTTTTGGGAAGCATTTTTATAGATTCTGAAAATCTTTTAAGCAACACAATTTTGATGACAGACAAGTTTTTCTATAATTTTGGACAATGCCGGCAGTATGGCAAATTATTTCAAATAGGATTTCATCCACCGACTAGGTCAGCTAACCAGAATGACGGTGTACAATGATTTTTATCTTTCACATACAGCTTTATCGAGGCAGCAGTAAAAACTTCTATATTTTCATAATTTTAGGTTCGGTAGTCTCGGAAGTAGGACATATTTTTTGGTATATATCTGAAGATATGATATCCAAAATAGAGAAAAAAATTTTTTAGACTCTTATAACTAGTCCTTTCAAACGATACTCCGTACCATGTATGGATGTCAAAAAAATATTGCCAGTTTTTAATTTGTCTCCCTCACTCTTCCCAGAAATTTCGAAATGAATATTTTCGAGTATAAACTATTGAAATATGTGCGGGTTAATATGTTACACTACTATGTTAAATTAAATTTTCTGAAGAAAACAGCTATAACTAAGAGACGGACAGTGTTGATCATCTCCAACCATCAAAAAGATAAATGATGAAAGAGTAGAATAATCACAGGAAAATATTTTTATACTCATTTAAATCTTATATGCCATAAACCCAACAATTGAAACCTACCTTCTAGGTGACCACCGTAAAAATACATCTTAATCATGTGAGGTAAATTAAAAACAAAAAAAATATTATATAAATGTGTGCACAAAAGTATGAGATTACTAATTATTCAGAATTATGAAAGACACTAATTACTAGTCTCTAATAGTTTAACTCCCAAACTAATAGAGATTGCATCAATCTTCACAATGTCTTAACTGGTGGAGAGTGAAAATTTCTAATTGAAGTTAAATACGCAAACATTACCTTTAAAAAGCTTTGTTTTCTTTTTGGATTTGTTTGTTACAAAAAAATATTTGCATTTACGAAGCAACCATTAACAGTTTTTTTTTTCATTTTGTATGTTTGCAAAATGAAAAAAAAAACTAAATTGTAAGAAAAAATGGCTATAAACATTAGAAATGACAGGGCCCTGACATGACCAATTTATTGTTATTTGCCATGATTTATATACAGTACTGATCGTCTGTAGTTTCTCGCATCAAAATTTTAGCACTAATGGAATATGACGAATGATCTCTAGATCTCATTCTCGAGGATCCACTAATTCTAGAAGCAAACAGTTTAGATAAAATTTCACTAAATGTGATTCCATGTTTTCTTTCTAGAATTGATCATCTTTCGTAATAAATTCATATTTTAGTTTATTAGCACTACTCCAGACTGTAAACAGATTTTCATGAAATAAATATATGAAATCAACAAAAAGTGTTCAACTTGAATTTTAGTTGAAACTTGGATATATTGTTTCATATAAAAATCATAATCTTTTTCGTGAATAATGTTTTATATTCCCAGAGTTTAAAGCAAAACTAGACGTTTATCATATAGAATGTAAATACGCCCTTAAAGAATTAAACAATTGACTGTAGTTTCCAGAAAAGAACAATTGTGAAGCGAAAACAAAAAGTTTTACCAAGTGGGTATTTTGTACATACACATATACAGGCGTCTTAACGTGCCTTCCCATTTATCATTCAACATGACTATTCTTTTCTTTAACTTCTTCTTTTGCCATGAATGGAAAGATGTTTTCAGTGAGACTGCGTGCCAAATCGTAGAATTCTAGCGCACTTTCCGGGATTTAACAGCGATCCAATCTCTTTTCTATCTTTTGACACTTCCACCGATTCCATTGACGGCACCTTTCCCATGAGAGGCAACAAGAAAGTTCCATTTGAAGTGGGTGAATCCATATTCTGGTTTGAATGCATTCATGCTTGCCATTACAAACCGATTCTTGAATTGAGCGGTGCAATTAACGCTGAAGATATTCACACATGTATCAGTGACCGACTTGATGTACTCAAATACTTTTTGCAGAAAGACATGCACAGTATATTTGCTGTGGCTTAATTCAGCACTTACTATGAACACTGAATGGAATTTGTAGGTAGTCCAAATAAATACGTGAAAAATGTGACTTGTCCATGAGACCAATGTGCTGATTCTATTTCGTCTTGACTGAACAGCGCATAATTCTCCGCAAAGTCTATTTGCACAATAGCTTTCTCACTGGTTAGGTTTTGTTTTGCATTTTGAAAGTAATTGGACTGAATATTTTTAGCAAAAGAATGTAGCTTGAATTTAGCAGTACTGTCATATAGTTCATCGAACGCTTCATTGAAAGGTTTTTTAATTACGACTGTTTTGGTCTCTGATTCTGAAAGATCCAGGCTTTCCAAATAACACTGGGATTAGAATCTAGGGTAATATCCCTAATGTTAGAGTCTTTGCATGCA
Organism: Druceiella hillmani; assembly: GCA_039881145.1. Classification (NCBI taxonomy): domain Eukaryota; kingdom Metazoa; phylum Arthropoda; class Insecta; order Lepidoptera; family Hepialidae; genus Druceiella; species Druceiella hillmani. The sequence goes on along the minus strand of JAYKKI010000045.1, from coordinate 7,019,392 downwards.
TCTCAACTGTTGGACATGCAATCTTCATTGTTGACACTACATGACACCTATTTCAGAAGCTCTTGGTGTGTTTTCGGAAAGTCTCAGTTTAGCGAAAAAGTAAATTTTCCATTTTTTTTGGTTTTAAATGAAAGAAAATATGTAAAAAACGAGATATCAACTAAAATTAGGAGTCGGTCGCGGTTAAAAAGTGCGGTTTGCCACAAGCACATATTTTAATTTCTTTGTCCCAAAATGACAAAATTCTTACAATTGAAGATATTCATAAGATTGTTTGTTGTGAAATTCTCAATAGACAAACTCATGCAATGTTATATGAATATGTTAAAAAGCATATGACGAATGGTCCATGTGGTTTGTTAAACACAAACATGGTTTGTATGAGACATGGAAAATGTTCAAAGGATTTTCTTAAAGAATTTTGTGAAGTAACACTTGAAGCAATAAACGGTTATCCGTTTTACATGAGACGTGATAATAGACGAACCGTAGATGTTAGAGATGAAACTCTTAACAATAAATTTGTACTACTGTTAGCAGCATAAAATACATATATAAGTATGTCTATAAAGAATATGATAGTGCAAGCATTGAATTTAATGACGTTAATGATACGAATGCAAATGTTTCACTTGATGAAGTTAGAAATTTTGTAACTGGACGTTATGTAAAATCTACCGAGGCACTATGGCGCATATTTGAATATGAAATGCACTATCGGTCTCATACGATTTATAGGTTATATATAAATTTTCCAAATAGACAAAATGTTATATTTAGACTCGGACAAGAACAAAATGCAGTTAATAACATTAGAAATACTAAGTTATTAGCATTTTATGAGCTAAATAGAGTAGATACAAATGCTCATCAATATCTTTATAGTGAAATTCCTGTTCATTATTTATGGCAAGATAGGGGGAAAAATGGAAAATATGATCACATGGTGAAGATAAAATAATTTCGTGCATGTATGTAGTATCTCTCTAAAGATATAGAACTATTTCATTTAAGAATTTTGGTATTACATGTTTACGGTCAAAAGTGCTTTGAAGACCTTAGAATGTATAATGACATTGTTTATAATACATTTGTAGAAGCAAGAGGTATAGCCTCTGAAGACAACGAATGGAAATGTTTGGAAGAAGCCAAGAACTTTTAATGACCAAAACAAATGAGAGAATTATTCGCAATAATATGCGCATTAAATATGCCAACTAACGCATTATTATTATGGAATGAATTTAAAACATATTATTATTTAAGTGAAGATATTGCAAGGAATTATGACATTAATATGGCATTTAATCGTGCTCTTTTAGAAATTGAAGACATTATTTTAATTGTTCATAATTTAAACTATGAATCATTTGGTCTACCATTTCCAACTGTATTGCCAGTGAATCATACAGATAAAGCGATTGATATAGTAGGAGCAAAAAGATTGATTCAATAGTTTTATTCAGGGGCAAATATTGAACAAAAAAATCGAATGTTTTCTGTTTAACTGCACATGCGGGTTGTGGTAAAACATTTGTTCAAACTGCTATCATAATTTAAATAACATAAATTAAATTCAGTAAACCTCCATTGTACTGTCATTGCTTTCAGTGGTATTCCTGTAACACTATTGATTGGTTGTAGAACAACACATAATGCGTTCAAATTGCCAATTCCAGTATTAGAGAATTCATTTCCAAATATTACGCCAAATAGTTCTAAAGGACGTTATTAATTCAGTAAGTTTGATTTTGATAGATGAAATATCTACGTGTCCAAAAAATGTATTTAAAATTATAGATTCATTTTTAAGGGATTTAGCAAACGATCCAATTAAAAAAAACCATTTGGTGGTAAAACCATTTTATTGCATGGAGATTTTAGACAAATTTTACCGTTTGTTCTACATGGGACATGCTCTACCTTGATTGAAAATTGTTCATCATGTTAGTTTAACACAAAATATGAGAGCGACACCAAATGAAATAGAATTTGTACAATTTTTTAATATACTCGGGAATGGTGAATTAAGAAATTATCCTGAGTTAGGTGAAGATATTATAGAATTGCCACTGCAAATTATTGGAAATACTGATAAAATGATTCATGATATTTATGGTAATATTCGTGAAACAATATTGTCCGAACAAATTCTTAAAACAGCACCAACAACTGATAGTTGTGATTTAATTAATCACAATATATTTAATTGTTTATTAGAAACACAAAAAGTTTACTATAGCTTTGATAAAATTAACTCTGGTCAAAATGATTTAAATGTGAATGATTATCCCATTGAATTTTTAAATTCATTGAATGTTAGCGGAATGCCACCTGATAAATTGAAGTTAAAATTTAATTCTATAGTTGTGCTCATTCGTAAGTTAAATACTGCACAAGCTTTAGTTAATGGAACACAAAGAGTGAAACGCTTGTATCGCAATACAATTGACTGTGAAGGATTAAGGGGAACTGCTATAAATAAAAGAATTTTGATTCCAAATGTTAACATTTTCTGGGACAATACTTCCATTTCAATTTCAAAGAACACAGTTCCCAGTAATACTTGCATTTGCAATGATCATAAACAAATTGCAAAGCAGACTTTTGATAAAATTGGTGTATTATTGCAACATCCAGTGTTTTCACATGGACAGTTATATAGAGTTCATTCATTCGGCAGTTTGAAATTTTATATTTCTAATGACAATGGTTATGGTAATTTAATAATAATAGAATTTTCACAAAAAATATTGTTTATAGAGAAGTTTTACGTATAAATTCATTCAAATTGCATTTAAATTTAAAATTCGAATTTATTTTTTAATTTTTTAATCATTTCATTAATTTTTTGTGAGAATAACATAAAAAAAATCAATATTGGAATTAATTACTTTTCAGAGTCCATTTTTGTATTATTAATAGTTTAAGCTTTATTAAAAATTAATTTTAATTGAAATATAATTTTTGTTTCAGATCAATAAATTAGGGTTTTTGAATTGTGATTTACTGTTATTTTACTAAATTTATTTTTAATTTAATTATAATGGCACGGAACTGTTTTGGGTTGCAAGTACATATAAACATGATCTCAAGTATAAGAGTAGAAAAACATGTTTTCCTCAAATTTTCAATAATGGTTATGGTAGAATTTCGACCACTGGGCGAACTTTAGTTTTAATAAATACACTAATAAAGCCAGCCGCACATTAAAGAATTGGAAAGCCAGTAACAATTGTTTAATCGACTTTTTTAAAATCTGAAGACTCTTTGTAGCTATTACCCCGTTTGTGTAGTACTATAAGGACACAACACCTATAATATGCTTTATTTTGACAAACTGTTGTTTGATCTAAAAATATCATTTTATTAAACCATAAATTTGGTTCCATATTCCATAGCGATGTAGAATAACCATAAATGATTTTTTGTTACATTGTAAAGATATTAAATTAAGACTCTGTCCTAATATTTGAGTACTGATCGATTTATAGGATTTTTTCAAGTACATTTTCATCCACATCATTGCCTCGCTGACGGTCTCGCCGACCTTGTTCTTACCAATGTAATATTCAGTATTTAAGTGAATAGAGACTCTCTAAGTAAATTTCATGTATATTTTTAATATTAATAAAAAAGTCCTAAAGGATAAAGATAATTCTCTTATAATATCAATAAATTCTGCACTATTCAACTTTTTACAATAAAAAGATACAAGTTAAAAATAAAAGATATAAAAAACACGAGGACCCATCTCGGAGACGCAATAATTACACTTACTGTTCACACGCTCTGTGGATCAGTGTGCACTTTTATTAAAAAAATATGAAGAATTGCATTCAATATATTGACCATTTCATTTAGTTATAAAATTATGAATACCAAATGAAATGCATTAAATTTTAAACATAAAATATAATACAACATTGTGATACAAACTCATAAATAGTCTGGTCAAGATTAACAAAACAAACAAATATATTTATCGTTAAGTAAAACGATACAAGAATGATAATTGACATTACACTTTGTATTTACTTACCTCTGGAAGAGAGTTATAAAATTTTATGAAGTTCTGTTGCTGTAACGAATCTGAAATTTGAAAATATTTATTTTAAGTAAATTTTAATTAGGTTTGTATTCTAATAAACGATTAAAAATATTTTGAATACTTGCCTAAATTTAACGCATGTAATGGTTGTAAATTTGCCATGGTAATTGTTCAATTCAATTTGATATGAAAACTATTGATTGATAATTTAAGGAATAAAATTAGTGGCTTAAATTTAATTTACGTATGTATGTATTTGCATGTCTTTAATCTCTTAAAAACTAAGTAAACGAAATAAACTATAACTTAAAGCTGTGGCGCGAAAGTGACAATTTGACATTCATTGTTAGAATTGCCAATATTACGAAAGATAATAAATCTTCTAATTTTATTTTTTGTAAAACTTAAAGTATTAATAGTAAACCTATTTCTATAATAGAAATAGTTTAGTTATATTCTAACTTGACCTACTAAAAGAAATTATTAAAAATAAGTAAAAAAATGTAAATATTTGAAACCAGTATTAATTTATCAAAAATAATATTTTCTTATATACTTAAGATTATTTTATTAAATAAAAAAAAAGATTTAATTATGTTCAATTATTTTAATAATTAATATTACCATCCTAATTCTGGAGAATCGATAATTATAAAAAGGATAATTGAATTTTTTTTCATAACAAAACAAGTAAAGGTCATATACATATTACTTATCAAAAATATTAAAAGCCACTAAAAAGAATGTTTTGATAAATGTCAATATGACGTCTAAACATTCCCATTTATTCTATTTATTCAAACGGTATTAATAAAAATTTAATTGTTTTAAGGGAATTAAAGGTTGAGCAAAATATGGAGGCCTTACATATATCTAGAAATATAGGTTTTAACAAATTATACCTATTGCCTATTATTTGTTTTGGTATATTTCCGGTTACTTATTTAATATTGTGAGTATATGATTTAATAATTCAGTTAGTAGTAGTTAATAATAAAAATCGATTTAACATTAGGTTTTATGTGAAATTGTAATAGTTTTTTTTTGCATTATACTATATTGTATACTGACTTGTTCGTTTCAGGATATGTTTTTCTTTGCCTTTTGGAACATCTTCGTCTCAATTTCCATACGTGACTCATTCAAATAATTGGTCGCCGGTTAATAATATTATTGCAATTTTATTGGGTTCAGGGACAGTACTGGGTAAGTATGTTTCTAAATATTTTAGCGTATAATTTTTAATAGTATATGAGTAGCCTTAAACCAATGCCATTTGACAGTAGAAAATATGTAGTTGGATAAATATAAACTGTCGCTCCCGTTATTAATTTTTTAATTATAGATAATAGCTTTTTTTTCTTAACTTTATATTATTTTACTATAACTACAAAAATTGAGAATTTTACTAATTTTGAAAACTAAGAAGTGATCTATTTGTTTATATGCGTATGCTTCTTGAGTTAATATTTGTTATTGTTTTGGTGAAACTAAATAATTATACACCAAAAAAGTCCCTGAATAAAATAATTCAATAACTTGCATCAATATTGTAAGATTAATATCAACATTCGACACATATTACGACCTATTATCGTTATAAAAAAGCATTTTCCGATTTAACACAGCAGGAGGCATGTCATTCCAATTTAAAATGAATCTGGGAATATTTTAAAGGATTTTTTCCTTTGACAAATTTATTTGAATTCCCAAAGATTTTCCATTTCATCCATCCTTGCAGACAATACACCTATTTTCCTCTGTAATAAATATTTAAATAACAATACGTTACATGGCAGACGTCCATTTTTCCTCTGAATTTTTCCCTTTTTCCTCTTGTAAATAGTTAAATGAATATATTCGTAAATTGGTCTTATTGGCTCGCTTAGAATTACATATATGGAATAGCTAAAATTGAATTTGAAGGCCTTTGAATGTAGTTGAGGTTTCGTATACATATATCAGCTTTTGTTAGTCGCTTCTCTTACCTGGACCAAATTATGAAAGTAGTATGCATTAAACTTACTTCAACTATTACTCAGTGTCTTGAAGCTTAGTGATATATATTCCCGCTGATGTATTCAATTTTACAACTTGATAGGTATTCTGAACATTCATTAAATTCTTTTTCGCTGATCCTAATTTATTTCAATAAACCTTTAGCTAGGATATAGTTATTTGACCTTTCCTTAATAAATAAATTAACGTTATCGGAATCTCATCTGGTAATCAATATATTTTGTATTTAAAGGTGGGACATTTTTCATGAAAACCTCACGTGATATTCCATGGTGACACGCGTAACGCAAATTCTTCCAATATTTTATGTGATAGGATAAATAAATTTAAAAAATTCAATATCTATTTTCCACTCACGTATGTTTCCTTGTTATATTAAGTACGTAATTAATTATGTTTTGCAAATTATAAATTTTTGTTAATATTCTACCTGAAGATGGTTAATACAACGAAACCTAGGTCATGGTAATGAACTTAAAGAAAGTAGAAATAAAACTACATAACGTAGTTTCATTTAATTGTGAATAATCAATTTCTACAAAATTAACGCCAAATATATTTAAAAATATTCCTTTATTTTTTATCAAAATACTGTGAAAATAGCTTCTTTATCAAAATGTTTTTAGTTTATTAGCAACTTATACTAATTAAAAGAAAAATCAAGACCAAAGTGAATCAGTTTGGTTTTTTTAATTATGCATACCAATTCCAGGAAAGTAGTTTTATGAAAAAATCAATTAAGGTTTGCTATAAAAAAAGTGCTCTTACCCGACTTTAAAATACAAGTAGTTCAGTCTGCAACAGCAGATCAATAAGCAAGTCCTTCTTGTAGGATGTATGTTTCTCCTTAGTCATCGTTTCGTGACGTCCGTTTTGCATGTTAATTCGTTGCTTGTTGTAGTTATCAACTAATATTTTACATTGCCGCCAACGTTTATCTGCAGGTGTTCATTATTTTTAAAGCTTTTCTTCATTGTACACAGTAGAAGCAATATCGAAAACTTTCGCCAACAAGTTCAAGTATTTAGTAGCAGGATGCCAAATTGTTGAACTCAAATTATCTTTTCAATTTTGCATATGATATCTTAAAAATGTGGGTAAATATTCATCTTTAGACAGGTCTTCATAAGTCAGCGAGATATATTTCGCTATATCCAGTTCAGCAGCAAGAGGAGAATGCTCATATAATTCCAATTGATTGGTGAATTTTGTCTTGCATGAGACACAATAAATGTCTTCCCTTGGCGGCAGTTGTGGTATTTTGGATCTTTATCTGTTGATATATAATGAAGCAGTATTGTCCAAATAGCTGGTGTAACATTATTCAACATTAATGTTACTCCTTATTGACAACCTGTAAAAGTGCATTAATTTTTTATGAAACCATTTGTCAATCTTCCTATGCCTCTAAGCTTTTCTTTCTGTTTAATAGCCGGAGTGTACCCATTCTTGTTTCCACATATTCAACTCACTCCTTTTTTATGAAATTACAATCATCACTATACGTCTAAATTTAAAAGTGATTTAAATGTCTTGGAATCTATTTTGTTGCCAATATAATTCATGAATTTTGTATCAAATAATACTTTAAATTACTACAAAAAACATTTCTTTTACGGAGTCCACTTCCATCTTACCTGCAGATTAATTGTGAGTTACAGAATATACCTCTTCTTGATTTTCAGGCCATTCCATATACTCATCAATACCTTTTTTTACTTCAAAAGATACAAGCTTGACGAAAACTACTCTTATTTTATTTGATTTGACTCGGGTTTTTTCGCGGTAATTATATATTTAATGAGTGAACCTAGATATTATATATACTAAGACGAGTCTTCCCGTGACCACAGGCTGTGCAACCAGTCAGAAACGTCGGGACATAGTGAGTACTTAGTATATATAATATCTAGGTTCACTCATTAAATATATAATTACCGCGAAAAAACCCGAGTCAAATCAAATAAAATATGTGTTCGAATCGCGAAAGTTTGAAAAAGTCGAAAACTACTCTATAAAGTCTATACTAGCTGATGAGTGATATTAAACGGTATTAAAATAAGAAAAGGTGTTTCTAGCAAGATCCATTATCAGATAAATTATCATGAGACCTTCTTCGCTCTTCATTTAATCATTTTTTTCTAAAACTGCTTTCCAGAACAAAGAATTAAAATACACGTCGTATGTGTGTTTCACTATAATGTTGCATAAAATTTTTATGAGTTTTTTTGGTAATATTGCTATCAATAAAAGCAAGAAAACAAAAATATTTTTTTTTAAATAAATCGAGCTTCTGTCACAGAAGGTTTTCGCTTTTCTCTTTTCAGAATAATAAGTTCTGCTTGTAACATGCGTAGCGGCCACATTCCTGTTTTTTTTAACTTTTTCTAAATTTTATAACTTTTTTAATTAATATATTAATTATTCAATTTTAAGCAAAACTACTTTATGCAAAACTAAAAAAATATTTATACTGTATTATACTAACTATAATAAAATATAAAGTCAATCAAAATAGTTTCCAAAACAACGTGAAATTTAGGTAATGTTACAGTAAAAGTGTTTGACATAATTTGTTTGTTACTATATTTACTAATATGCACAGTGTTATAAAAACTTGTGTATATGGTCCAATATACACGGATTATAGTATAAAGAAATATTGATGCACAATGTTTAGTAGATTTGTATACCCATCTTTTCCATAAATAAGTACAAGTTTGGAAAGTGTGTATAATTATTGTGAAGTTTAATTCATTTGGCAAATACCAAATGACATAACATTATATAAACATTTGGAAAACCCCTCGAATCAAGATCCAGATTCAATCAAGATAGGTATAGGCTAAATAGAAATTAGGTTTTTTTTCTTGATTTTAGATGCTGAAATCAAATTATAGAGTGTTTATGTAATGATTAGTGGCCTCATAAATATTTTGAAAAACACATATTTTCCCATCAGAGCGAAAGAGAATTTCAATACTTATATAGTTATTTATATTACAGTTATGTGTATTTTTTCAGTTTTGTTAAACCAGCAAACTAAACTTTATAAATAGTAGAAATAATATAAAGTTGAAAACAGTTTTATATTTGAATATGATTTAGGTTTTGTTTTCAACTGCTTATAATTTCAATTAAAATTTTTGCAACTTTATTCTCATTACTTATATATACACAGTGTCCGGGAATAGATGTTGGACAAAGAAAGACGCTATTCGTTGGCTGTAAAGGAATTAATTGTTGTAGAAATCAAACGTAAAATACACCCTTTTTTAATTGAGTGCAAAAAAATATTACACATAACTCTTTTTAACACACCCAATACTTGCCCGTAATGCGGTTTTTACCCACAGTGGCGATGTATTCGCAGCTGTTCGTGGTTTATTCCCACCAAGTGGCACTGAACAATGTGCGCAAGTATCGTGTGTACGAAAAAGATGACAAACAGTTATTAATATTACTTTAAATTTTCTGAAAAAAGTTATCTTTTAAATTTTATGTTAACGACAATCAACTATTTTTCAATTAAGGAATAGTTTTGTCCCTAGGACCATTTTTTCCCATTATCTGACCACACTTTAACTTTGTCACGCATCCACTTGGATAACATTACCCTCTTTTGCTGATACAGACGTATAAAAAATAAAACACAATTGTGTGGCTCCTGTCTGTCTATTAAATCAAGTAGTATTAGGCTTGATCCACATTTTAGATCCGGTTTTAAGGTTCTGTATCAAATGGTGAAAACAGACCCTTCTAATTTCATTATATACGTTTGTCAGACAAATTTTTTTCAATTTATTTGCCGCAGAGAGCCTTATCAAGTGGGTAGAAGTGCAATAAAAAATATCTAGTAATATTTTTTGATATAGCGTCTTCTTCGAGAGATTTTGCAGTCCCTCAATTATTGATATAGTGTCTTCTCCATTTTTTCCTCCTTTCTCTTGATATAGTGTCTTCTCCATTGATATAGTGTCTTCTCCCGTCTAATTTCTTAATCATGTATGATGAAAATCTAAAAAAATTAGGGCTTACAGTACTCAGGAAGTGTCTCAGTACAAAGTTATTTTGGTCAACATGTATTAACAAATTAAAAAGATATGGGAAACCAAGTTATTTGTCTTAAACCTGTAAATATTGTATCAATAACTATAGATAATTTAATGGAATTACTATGTGTCCTTAAAGGTAAAATATTGATACGACCTTGGTTTATTCATGGTTCCATAAAATCTCCTTATATTTACATTAGGCTCCAATAGTGTTTCAGTTTTTTTTCGCCGAAACCAAGTTATTTGTCTTAAACCTGTAAATATTGTATCAATAACTATAGATAATTTAATGGAATTACTATGTGTCCTTAAAGGTAAAATATTGATACGACCTTGGTTTATTCATGGTTCCATAAAATCTTCTTATATTTACATTAGGCTCCAATAGTGTTTCAGTTTTTTTTCGTCAACAGTACAAGCTGGATGCAAATAGTGCCATAAGTTGCATATAATGTCATTTCACTTTTCGACTGAATAATTAGCTATGATAGTTCTTCTGTTATTGAGAGATTATCACTAAAAAAACATCATAAAATGAAGGGAAACGAGAAGTATGTGTATACATCTAACTTTACGAAGACGAAAAGGGGAAGGTGAGAATTATACGTTGTTCAGACATTTAATTGACAAAGATGAAAAAATTATAAATATTCTCAAATGGATTGTGGCAGATTTACTTAGCGAAATGAAATCAAAGTCACTTCAAGTTCCTATAAAATATTCTTTGATATATATTTTATCTGTTGGAGTCTTGCGTGACTGAAACCTTAGCGATAGCGATAATAAAGATATGTTCATTGTTTGTTCTATAAAAGTATTTTATCAAACCAAGAACGAACAGGTAATATCCAAAAACCTTGTATATCTCATATCTGTGCATCTATCATCAGGGCTTCACAGCTTCTATAGCTTTAGACCTATGTCCATGATATTTTGCAAATAGATGCTTCAGATGGAGAGCTCAATTAATATGTAGCAAAATATTAAAAAAGTGTTAGTTGTGCACTCGATTCAATGACTTGTCTTGCCTTTGTCTAATTTTCTATCATGGATATGAGAAAATATATAAAATACTATATATTTTCTCATATCCATGATAGAAAATACAATCGACTAGAATTTTTAGTTAGTGTTATTTCAGTATACATAGCTATGGGACCCCACTTTACGCATTTTCCAACGTGTCGGTTGTTGGTATTTTAAACTCTCCTTGAATAGTTTTTGACAGCCTCCTTTATTTTAAATTGAAACCTCAAAAATAGACCTTATTGTTATGTGTGCATATCTATGTAATGCAAATTCCAGTAATGTCTAAATATGTTTTACAGTCGCCTTAGTTGTGTGCGTACGATACCAACAAGTCTCCGAGTTGGCTCCTCTGCTTCCAAATGCGGCAGCGGTCACCAGCAGCAACAACATTTCCATTTTCTGTGCGTTCTCTACAACCGTCGCTCTATTTCTTTTTGTTTATTTCTTTATTTACAAGGTAAGTTAAATGGTTTCGCAATATTTCTTTTTTCTTTTATCTATGTTCAAGAAATGCAAAATGAATTAAAGTAGTCATAAAAGTGTGATTTCAATGTGAATTAAAAATAAAAATATATATTTTGATTCGAGATACCAGGGTCTCAGGTGAATAAAAATAGAAATATGCAGGTCTAACAATAGCACAAATGCATTGAAAGCTTTGATTTATTATCAATAAGTAATTAATTTTCGGGAATTTATTTGAAATTATAGAGGCTATGTATATCAACAGATTTTGTATGAAATGAAACTATATTACAATTACGTTATAATTTATAATAATGTGATGGCGTGGTTATATACTAGCTTAACATTAATATTTATATTATTTTTCGTTTAATTGTTTTAAAAAATTATTACACGATAGTACTGACAGGTTATTATTATATGATAGTACAGACAGGCGTCAGTCTGTTAAACTAACTTAGTCATAAATATTATTATTATTAATTCTATATCAGTTAATTCTATATCACTACCAAAATTTTTGTGATTTTCTAGGATGTAGACAATTATATTCGAGTTTTTGATAAATTTTTGTTCTATTGTAATTGACTTCCACATGTAGTAAAAAATGTTTTACAGGAAAAAATATCTTCCTATGTGTGTCCATGCATGAGTATTTTGTGCTTGCGTGTGTGATGGTTGTGTGGAAAATGATCATCTCTTAGCCTGGTGCTCAAACTTATTAAGTGGTCCAATTTCAGATTTTTTTTAACTTATATCCTCCATGTGGATGTAATGTCCTCCATGGTTTCAAATATTTATAGAAAGCATACAAGTGCTGGAACTTCTTTAAAACCTGCACTACACTACTCGCGAAGTTGATCAAAGTTTGGCGAAGAGAATAGTGTAGAGAGGTACTTCAATTCACTTTGTGCGTACTTCAGACTGTACTTTAGACTGCAATCAATTTCGATGAGCGCTTCATCAAGGTAACTTCGCGAGTAGTGTAGAGGGTGTATAACACTATTGTATGTAGTATTCTTCAAAACAATGCAGTATTCAAGTCTTCATATAAAGTAAGTTATGCTCTTTTGCTGAAATATGTCAAAAAAGTTTAGTAGATAGTTACCATAAATTGTATAGTTATAATCCTTATTTGTTTCATTCAGAATTTTATAACGAGCGTGGTTGAATATAAGTTTATTCAACTGTGATGCAAATTATTTTTAAGTTTGACGGCAATTTATGCACCTGACTATTCCGTTTGAGGATGATATAATTTATTTCACATTCCTAAACCGTTTTTTTTTTTAAAGTTTATGTTGATTTATTTAATATTGGAAATATGCGTATTCTATGTTTTTTCTGCTTTTTTAACTATATTAAGAATGCTGTTATTCAAATGCTTGATCCGTCCATGATAGTCAATCTTAGTGTTATTTCAAATTTTTTGTTCTTTCGGGTTGCTTGTAAGTGTTTGTTTTTTTTTATATATATATAATTATAATGCTTTCGGTCAATCTGTGAGTTAAACAGGGTGTTTTCAGAAAATAAGTAATTGGAAATGAATAATTTCACCGTTGTCTCACCTACATTTATGAAAAATTTAAGATATGAATAGTTATGAAGTGTACGAAAGAAGTTAAGAATTTTTTAATGTCGCATTTTGATTATATGGAAATAATTTTTTTGAAATGAAATTGTATAAAATTGTATGTCTATCTATATGGTTTAATTTTTCAAAGATTTTAATATTATTTTAGGTGATAGATGTTTCTTTCGTAAGTTTTATATTTATAAAAAAATTTAAAAACTGCAAGAAATTTTTGGATGAATGGTTATTCAACAATTTCTTAATTGATATAATTAATAAGAAAAATTTAACCGCTTATTTTTCTCTATTTAGTTTTCCTTGCATTGATATGAAATAAATATATTTTCAGATAACAAGCGTACTGACTTCAATTGGGGAAATATTTTTCTTTGGTTTAGGCACAGTGTATTTATGGATGCAGGTAAGTTACCTTATCTTTAAGTTACAGTGTTATACTTTTGTTTAAGAATAATGGGCTCAATCTAAATAGGATCATTAGTTAATTTTATCTAAGGCACTTAATTAGAGAAACAGAAACATGATCCATCCAACCGTAGAGGCTTAATGCCTAAAGGCTGTGAAGTTGAAAAACAGAAATATTTTTATTTTACAAAGCATTTAATTTCTTCAGTGATTCATCATATAGAAAGCTAAACATATACTTATCATTTTATATAATCGTTAATTTTAATCTTCACATCATATTCTCTGTTATACTGCAGTATTTAATGTTTTATGGTTCCGTATCAAATGGTGAAAACAGACCCTTCTAATATCATTATATACATTTGTCAGACAATTTTTTTTCAATTTATTTGCCACAGAGAGCCTTATCAAGTGGGCATCTTTGAAGGCATCTGTTAAAATGCAATAAAAAATATCTAGTAATATTTTTTGATATAGCGTCTCCTTCGAGAGATTTTGCAGTCTCTCTATTTTCGATATAGTGTCTTCTCCATTTTTTCCTCCTTTCTCTTGATATAGTGTCTTCTCCATTTATCTCTCCCATCTAATTTTTTAATAATATATGATGAAAAGCTAAAAAAATCAGGGCTTACAGCACTCAGGAAGTACCTCAGTACAAAGTTATTTTGGTCAACATGTATTAACAAATTTAAAAGATATGGGAAACTAAGTTATTTGTCTTACACCTGTGAATATTGTATCAATAACTATAGATAATTTAATAGAATTACTGTGTCCATAAAGGTAAAATATTAGTATGTTAGGTACATAAGTAGTAGTAGTAAGGTAAAATACTAGTATGTTAGATACATAAGTAGTAGTAGTAAGGTAAAATACTAGTATGTTAGGTACATAGTATCTGTCCCTATAGTGCAAGTGAGTTAGTACTCATAGTTAACAAGTTTATATGATTTGTTCTCTTTTAGTAACCGGTTTTAAAATTAAGGCGATTTTCAAATAAGTATATCTATATTTGATATTAAATAAGTATGACTGTATTTCTGAGTATTTGATTCTATACGTTGATTTTTCTAAGATGATTGCTCAAAACCTCCAAATCTAGGTTACTCAGCCTAGTGATATATTTGCCTTTGAATCTTCAATAATTCTCGCATTACATTGTATTTCCAACTAAGATTTCAATATGTCTTAATTCAAGACCTTTTATTTCATTTCAAAGCATAAATGCTTCCTGACATATCAGCATAGAGTATAATGGTGACTCCTTGATACCACGATGAATCATTTGATGTCTGGGCAACCAGATTATGGAATCAACGAAATTCCCACATGCGTTTGCATAAAGTTCATCTAGAATTTTATTACTTTCTATAACCCAACAATCAATGGCTCTTTCTTGCCTCTTTCTTTCCTATTTCCTTTTCTCTGGTACATTATGGGTTTTATTATTTTTACCTGTTTTATTGCTTGTATATTACATGATGTCTTTATATGTTCTATTTACTATGACATTATTAACCCCACTAGCTGTACACATGTAAAATCAGACATGCGTGTTATCTTCGAAAAATTGAATATGTTAGTTGCATATAGGTTATAGTCGCGAATGTAATGTGTCACAAAATGCCAAATTATGCAATTAATTGGTACAGAGTTGGAGTGAAATATCAAATTTAGAAAAAGAAGATATTGTGAACATATAACATTTACATTTTATCATTTATTTCAAAACTAATTTATTTGTAATACTATTTGACATGACTTTTTAAGACATTAGTGAGGGATATAATCTAAGCGCCGATGTTTTAACGATAAAAATTATTGTTGCTATAAATGAAAAATGTGAATTCATTTTATAGCAATATCATTGTTACTTGTCAGTCTATGTAATGTTAGTATACTTAATATAACAATTTACTCATTGCAATTGGAAAAGGGACCATGGAGTAATTTATTATTAAAATGTAGTTTCAACGGAAAGAAGCTTGGATAACTATATTAAATGTTTATTATTGATTTTATTATTTGCACGGATACTCAAGGTCCAGAATAATATGTTTTCTATTTATTATTTTATCTATTATATTTTCCATGGCTTTTATGTATTCTCTAGTTTTATTTTTCATTATTATGTTATCGGTTCAATAATGTTTTATTTTATAATTCACATTTTTTTATAAGAACATAACTAAAAACCATACTTTTGACATGACTAAGTATCCCTCGTATACCAATAGTGCATAAAACTATAACTCTGATTGATGAAAACTCGTGATTTATACCAATTTTAAGCTATGACCTTAAACGCCCATATTTAAAAAAAAAACGGTTCTAATATTTATAATTGTTGTGTGGCAAATCTATTAATTACTTACTCTGCAATATTGATAATATTAAGAACTATTATTTTTTTAATAACTAAGTTTAAGAGTATGATATATATAAGAGATATATATGAGAGAATATATATAAGAGATATATATGAGAGAATATATATAAGAGTATTAAATTTACAAATACATATCGGAAAATTTACATTTTACATTATGCCAATTACATATATTTTTAAATATATAATTTAGATAAACATTCTCAAGTACCGAATCACTAAAATGTACTACTAATAGTATTGGGTACTAATGTACTAGGAAACAATTTCAATTCTTCCCTTTTTTCATTATCCACTAGGTGATTTTTTTACTTGAATTATATTTATGTTTGTATGACTTAGATTTGCCTTTACATTAGATAAATTTTATCTTTATCAACCCTATAAACCAATTCACGTAGAATTACGATAAAGACGATTATATTGATTTGACAATCAAGGAAGTAAAAGATAAGATTTTGCTCATTCTTATAATTTTGGTTGTTCATGCAAGTCTTGGTAATTTTAAATTTATTAAAGATCTAATAAATAATTGAAAATGGTCATTTTTACTATCTAAGGGAAGTCTTCAAGTACATTAAAATTATTGTTAAGTTCACACAAATACAATAAAGTTATTGTTGAGAAGTTTAAAGAAAAGTGTACATATTACAGAGAATCATTTTCGACAATAAGTTAGTTCGTATCTTGGCAATTAAATACTATCGAAATATGTTTATCAATATTGTCACAGCCGCGACAATTGTGATTTAAAGCACATGTGATTGGTGCATTTATTCACCTATTACAATGAAACGTGAACACGGCGTTAGCCAGTCAGAAGCTGGTACTGTTCCCTGTTCCCCCCAAATTTTGACACTTTTTGTTTCATTGTGAATTCGTTTAATTGCTCGTCCAATGATTATTATATCTATGGATGAAGATCTATATATAGTATGTATATAAAATTCTGCAACCCGAAATCAGGACAGGGTGAAAAGAACACCAACCTCCAGACAGCCATAGACCTTCCAAAGTAGTGGCCATTACTGTTAAAATTCTGATTGCATAAGAACATTAACAGCAGCTTCATTAGCAGTATTCAAAATACTATTTTTTCATTAAATTTATTGCCAGTTATATTACTAATGTGGAATTAAGGATTTATAAAATATGTGAATATGTAAAAGCAGAATTTGTTTCTATGTGCGTTATAATGGAACAAAAGAATCATTGAACGTATTACTCGATTTTCATTCTTGAATATTTGTTTTATTTCGCTAGGTATTAAACTAGAATATATAATGGTATGTCTTTGGTAGGAATATACAGTTCAAAAATATGTACAGCAAAATTAATTTAGTCACAATTTTTATACTATTATATAACAATACCTCAAACTAACACAAAGTTTTAAAAGGTATTTAATTTTATGTTATTTTTGTGTCTACTCAATCTACCTTTACTTCAATATACACATGTGTTTTATTTAATCTTTTACAGTGGTCGATCACAAGATGTTTAGCTGCTCTGTATTATTGTAAAGAGTTAGATGCTTCGCGTCATTATCTGGCTTTTATAAGTTCACTGTCATTCGTCATAATGTGCATTGCAAGAATGGCGTCTTATAGTTTGTTTCAAGGTAATAAATGAGTTTCATCAAAATTTTTTGTATGTACTCGTCTTTATATTGATTTTTTTTTAATTAGTATAGTAGTTACTTTAGGCAATTAGGCAGTGTGTTCTTATCTCCATTATTAATAAAACAGAATTATATAAAGGTCACTCACTGTAATATATGATGAGTTGGGGAACATAATTGAATAAACTTAATTTAAAGATTTATCAACCCAGTGTTAGTTTAAAAAAACATTATGTTTGAAGTGAATTTACCCAGTTTTGTTCTGCGGCTTCTCATATGTAATTGTAAATAAAGGTTTTTAAATTTTTTTTACTTTGAAATTGACGTTTTTTACCTTATAACATTTTTTAAAACTTCTATAAAATTTCCCATGTACAATTAAGTCTGCATTTTTTTGAGACTAGAATAGAGTAGAACTTACCATTTTATCAGACATACCAATAATTTCCTCAGATAAGCAATTAAAGGAGACAGGTAAAAATGGGTCAGGGTTACAGAAATAATACATATTTTTTTAAAAACGTACTTTTGGAATAGAGAAAAGCAAAGAATTCAGCAATTGACAATCGAAAGAGTAAAAATAAGATACAATTTGTAACTATAATGTAAAACAAAAAAAAACCTCTTGTCTTATAAACGTGCATATGTAAAGAATTGTCAATAAGAAATAAAAATCTAATGAAATACGTAATAACTTTTTGAAAACTATTACAAAAAATAATCAATACCAATTGTTTTTTTAATTGTTTTTTTGTGACTTTTTTCAACAATCATATTAGACCTGTGACTTGCACGGATTGCATCTTTGTATGGAGGACACAATGAGATGCAATCTACACTTTGTTTCATCTTGCCAGTTCAAAGAGTTCTGCAGAAAGAGCATTTAATAGATTCCTCATTTGTCTGATTGACTATTTATATAAAATTTTTGAGGGGTTTTTTAAAATTTTTTTATAAGTGTCAGTTTTGTTCTTGTGACACCTGGGCCCAACACTATACCAAGTTTTGCTGTATTCCCTTCCTCGGTGCATGTCATCAAATGGCTTCAGATATGCAAACAAAAAATTACTTGGTGTAGTATTTATATTGGACAGTGCAATTTTTTAGTATTACTAAAAATTTAGTCATTTATTTTATATGAAATACATTTCATTTTATTCTACATTGAAATTTTTTTAATCTATTGTTTAAAATGTTGCTAAAGTTTTTACTTTAATTTTAAAATTGTTTATGGCAGTATTTTTTATGGCGATCATTTATTTAAAGGTAATAATCCAATGGACTGGAGCTGGAGCGATGGAGGTTTCTTGTGGCATGTCATTGCTGAGATGTGTTACTGTATATCCACAGGAGTCATGTTATTCTTCATACTGTCCTTTCAGCGAGATTTCAAGCATATACAGCCGCATTTGATTAAGGTATTTCGGCATTATATATCTTTTTGTGTTTTAATTTTTTTATATATTATTAATGGTGTACGGCGATTTAATATAAAAAAAAGTAGGTCCTATGATTGATAATAATATTACACATTCAGAAGACTAGATAGATTAAACCTTTAATTATTTAGTATTAAACCTTTTCTCCGCAGGCTTTGAAAAAATAAATATTTTTTAATTTATTTCCGCTTTATAAATATCGCAAGATATGTTATTGAATTAAAATACTCTGAAGAGTGTGCATTGGTTCTCAAATATTTTTTTTGCATATTATATAGACGAGTTGCATACTACTAAACTACTATTAGATATGTTACTAGAATAGAGTTATATCTTAAAGTGGTGAATTAATAAGAAATTGATATAGTTTTTGAGAGTATCTCCTATTTATATATAAAGTCTAAAAATTCAGTGCAAATGATGGTGTTGCATGCAAGAAACAAGTGTAGTATAGATTAGTTGCACAAAATTTTAAGCGCAAAGGAGACTAGCAAAATTCCATATAATGTTAGACTCACAGGTTAAAAGTATAAAAACCACACTCATGTAAATTAAATGAAAAAGATAAGCTGCTTAAAAATTTTATTCAAATTGACTAGCAGACGAACGTGAATTTTGTCATGGAAAGTCGGCTTATTTTTCGTAATAGTTTGTAAATGTTTTCTTACTAAACTATGAACGGGCAAGATGGAACAAAGTTCAGATTGTGAACCGCTGCATCCTCCATATACAGATGTAATATATTAATAATTTAAACTCGCAGGCCCGACAGGGTTGTTGAAAAAGCCATTATAAACTAGGAAAGAGAGAAAAAGACATTTATTTTGACAAGAGTAGAGAAAGCTATGGATATTGGTTATTTTTTATAATATTTTCTATAAAATTATTATATTTTAGATTTTTATCGCTTTTTATTTCTTATAAACAATACTTCATATATTAATAATATTTATATATTAATATATGCATATTTATAAAGATGGATATTTTCTTTTGTATTATGGTTACAAATTGTATTTTATTCCTGATTGTCAATTGCTGAAATTATATTCCAATTCTCTAATGCCAGACCCATTTTCTTATAGTAGAAATAGAGATATATATATTAGAAAATTGTATTTCTTTTAAAAACTGTTGTGAGAGTTCAGTAGCAAAAATGGCACAGAAATGGTGCAATTAAATGCATACTGAACAGGTGGATATATTTCAAATCAATGACAGTTCCAAAAATTTTATTTTTTTATAATAACGAAATTTTAAATAAGCTCTCTCCATCCCATATTATAATATCTTTTGTGAATACGTTTAACTTAATGCCTCTAAAATTACTGCCATTTCCAGAAAAAATAATTGAAATAAGCTTCAGATTCTTTTAAGATATTTTAACTGTCGAAAGTTGCACAATATGCAATATTTGTCTTTTAAAATATTTAAAACTGTTACTTGCAATATTTAAATCTCTTCATTATTTCCACAATTAGAATGGATGAATGGATATTTTCTAGATGAAACCATATGCTTACACGTCTAGTTCTTATATTTTTTGTGAAAATAGCATGTAAGCTGTTCATTTAAGATGGACGTTAAAAATATTCTACTGAAGAATCAAAATGTATGTAAATTTTTAACAAAACAAAATAAAATTATTTACAATTTAGGTGCTCCCTCACTGGGAGCATTCGTCTCTAATGTAATGTAACAGATTCGAGCATTACATCAGTGAGGGAGGAGAACCAAGCGCAGTGTGCAATCTGTAATGATACAATCTGTAATATTTTGATACAACTTGTAACATCAATGAGGGAGGCAGCATTGTAACGTAATGCCCAAAATCAAATCTGAAATGTTACATTACAGGCTAATGCTCCCGGTGAGGGAGCACCTTTAAATGAAACTACATGATGTAGTATTATTTCTACTTTCCACAACCTAGGTTTCATTCTATTACAATATCTTCAGGTGGGCTATTAGCAAAGATCTTGCTCATTTATTTTAATTTTAAGATCTTGTTTGTATCTTTGCTAGCCATCTTTGCCCTCCTGAAGATGTTGTAATATGACGAAAACTAGGTCGTAGTAAAGAACATAAAGAAAGTAGAAACAATACTACATCACGTAGTTTCATTTAATTGTGAATAATGAATTTCTACAAAATTAATCGTGATAATTTTAAAAAAATCGCACACAAACTTCTCAACTAGAATACTTATTCCTCAACTAGGATGCTTTATTATTTCAATATGGAAATTATGAATTTCTTTACGAGGCTTTATATTTCCTTCATACATTTTAGCGGCTAGTTATGTTTCCACATAAATGTATTTGTTATCCTCTCCATAGATTCTTACTTCCATGGATTCATGAAAAACACTATTGTTAGGATCATAGTGTATTATGAAATGTACCCCATAATTGCATTAAATACTTTATGTATCACCTTTTTATTAAAACTTAGTTACAGTATTTATTTGAAAAAGTTTTTAAAATTAAAGGAAGGTTGTTGTTTAAAAGTTGAAGAAAAATATTTTCTTTTCAGTAACAGCACATGAGAATATGTTTGTGTATTTTTCCGAGTACTTGGCAGGAAATGTTTAAAACGATTAAAAAACTATCATTATCCAAAAGTAACATATGATTGAAGATGTTTAGTTCATCAATATTACGATTTTGATAAACTTGTATCGAAGGTTTTTTTAATTGTAAGAATTACTAACTATCTAAATATATTATTTCTAAAAGGTGTTTTTTGGTCGAGCGGCTCGATCTCTTTAACTACTGAACCAAAAAAAATAAAAAAAATACACACTTAAAGCTTATGTTTTCTACTTTGGGCGAAAAATATAAAAAAATTCGAAAAAAATCTTTTTGTTAATAAAAAAATTAATTTATAACAATTGGCATGAGCGCCATCTGTGGGCGACACATCAAATATCTTAGCCAAATTGTATACTTGGAACACGCTAGATGGCGATATAGTGCGAAGACTTCGTACGGGTCAGCTAGTTACATAAAATATGATATTGGTTTTTAACTTCTAAATGTGTTATTTACATTAAGAAAATTGTTATTTATGCCAAAAAATTGAAAATGAAAAAATGCAACTTATTGCTTTCTTCCATTTACATCTTCTACATATGTTACCTAAGTAGGTGTGTATGATAATTATGTTTTTAATTATTGTAAAGGTTATCGAACATTTATTTGAATGACCAGGTTGGCTATCTGGTTCTATGTTAAAAGATTAGAACTAAAATTGTTTTATAGTATATTTAACTGGTTGCCTGCTGTTACCTTTTAGATCTAATTTTGATGATGTGGATGTTTAGTAGTTTTGATTTATTTTGAGATTATGTGTGGCACACTATGACGCATTCAAGTTTTGAACTTATCAATTTAATAATTGCTACTAAAAATATGCATACATTATAAAATCATAGATATTCTATTTACCTAATGAACTCTGTAAATGTATGTCCCTTGTAATATATGTCTAATAATGTTAATAACATTTTTTATTACAGACTTACACCAAAGTTATTTTTGACATTTTTTTTAATTAATTCTTGAGCTGTGTGTCAGTTTGAAAATATTCAGATCACTGGTTGATTTTATAAATAATTTAATTAATTATTAGATGAACGTATTTGTTTCTAATTTATCTAATTTGATTTTATGATTCTGATAGAAAGTGTTTGGTTATATCATTTTCAAAGGACAGGAATAGAACAACAAATCTTTTGTATTGATGTGCTGTTTTTTTATAAATGTACTGTTACAATTGAACATTTAAAATAAAGGAGACAACCAAAGTTCATATAGTATTGGGCCCAGGTGTTACAAGAATAAAAAAGAGACACACCTTTTGTATTGATGTGCTGTTTTTTATAAATGTACTGTTACAATTGAACATTTAAAATAAAGAAGACGACAAAAGTTCATATAGTATTGGGCCCAGGTGTTACAAGAATAAAAAAGACACTCTTAAATAGAGAAAATGAAAAAAATAAGCTACCTAAAAGTTTAAATTGTCAATCAGACAAATGAGAAATCTGGTATTTTTTTATGAAAGTTAGGTTATTTTTCACAATAGTTTGTAAATGCTATTTCTACGAAACTCTTAATAAGCATGATGAGATAAAGTAATTTTTTACGTTTGTATCCTCTATGCAAGAACGTAAAATACTATTCTGTGAAACTCGTAGGCCCAACAGAGTTGTTGAAAAATTTAAAATTATTAAAATTAAAAATGAGCTAAAAAGACATTCTTTTTGATAACAACAGAAAGAATGTCAATATCTTTAATTTATTTAGGCAATGGCTATAAATTCAAAAAAACATATCCTCTATACAAGAATGTAACATACTAGTCTATGAAATTCGTAGGCCCAACAAGGTTGTTGAAAAAAGCCTTTTAAATTTTTAAAATGTTTTAAAAAAACATTCTTTTTGACAACAACAGAATGAATATCAATGTTACTATTTTCAATTAATTTTGGCAATGGCTACATATTCAAAAAACACAATTAGTTTCAATTTTTTTTATAAACATTTATGAAAGTTATTTTGTACTTCATTATATTTTGGTTGTTATTTTTATTTCTTATTAACATTTCGTCATATGTTAGAATATATGCACATTTATGAAGCTTTTTTGTTTTTGTATAATGGTTATAAATTGTATTTAATTTTTTGCTCTTTTCTGATTATAAATTATTTAATCAAATACTTTCTTTTAAATTACAAAATAACATCTTTTTAAAAATAATGTTCTGTTTCTATAATGCTAGGGCCGTTGTCGCCAGTTCCCTTTTTGATAACAACTTTGTTTCGTTGCTCTGATGTTTCAATCATAATTGTCACTAATTTAATGAACTTATGTATAAGTATGATCATTTGCATTCCTTACTCACTGCTTATTACTTTGCTCATCTCATTATAAATAGACAGTTTTTCATCTCATTATCAGCAGTAGTTTTCTAGATTTAGCCTTACATTAATTTAATAAGCGCAATAAATTTAAGGATATTAATGATTAAAATTGTGATTTCCCTAGTATGTTTTGCAGCCACTCTAAAATTCAACCTAGCCTTAAATTAATTTAATAAGCGCAATGTATATAAGGATATTAATGATTAAAATTGTGATTTCCCTAATATGTTTTGCAGCCACTCTAAAATTCAACCTAGCCTTAAATTAATTTAATAAGCGCAATGTATATAAGGATATTAATGATTAAAATTGTGATTTCCCTAATATGTTTTGCAGCCACTCTAAAATTCAACCTCACCTGTTTGCCATCTTTCAGGATTTGCTGCGTACTAATCTACTCTTAATCCAAGAGTCGCCTTGCGGAACAGTGTCCACACTAGATATCATCAGCACAATTTCATCGAATACACTAATACGTGATGTACCTGAACCTTCCCTATGCGAGACAGACAAAATGAACATGTGCCAGTCTTCATCAGCTTCTAGTACTTGGACTTGACCCTCAAAGTCTACGGACAATTGTTCTGTGAACACATGGTCAGATAGTTTAACTATTTCAATTGAAAGGAATGAGATTGTGGAAGGGACCTCCGAAATAAAGTCCGTCAGTAAACGTAGATATTACGGAAGTTTCGGAGATTCTTCGTGTCAAAGTGCTGTTTTGAATACGCAGTCATCCACCGGTGAAGCATCTGTAGTCGACATACAGAGCTTTAGTGGGCGTTGTGAATTTATATGTACCTTAGAAACAACAAGCCTTTTAAGAAAAGATGACAATTTATGTGATAATGTAGAATCGAGTCTGAATTCGCTTGTTTCCACGACGTGCCTGCCGCAGATTAAATCTATTAGTGAATCATATGGACGTAGTAGCTGTGATAACGAAACTGACTTTTTTACTGTAGTAAGTGATAATCGAAATGAAAGTTTGACGTTTGATAGTTTAAGTTTTGTATCATCGAGCTTCGTGGATGACGAGGGTGATAGAACTCTTTGTGAAGTCAATGATTGCGTGGTAGACTTAGATAATAATAAAAAGTCCGATTCTTCATTGATTTCTGAGGTAGTAGACGTCATAGATGAGTATATCAGAATAGAGACACGTGGCAGCATTGAGTTAATTGTAGCCACAGACGTGATTGACGTTAATGATAATGATTCATCAAAAGAATTGGCCTGCAATGCAAATAACGCTATCGTCGATTTGGAAAGAGAGAAGAAATTAGTCAGTCTTTCTTTGTCAATATTACTGGCCGCATTCTTGCAGGCAGTCAGGTGTTTTGCCCAATTCTTGGAGAATATTGTAGTTCCACAACAGCAGTGAAACATATACTTGGTAAAAATCACTTCGAAAGCATTCAAATTTTATTTAATGAAAAAAGGATTTCATTATCTTTATTTGAATGAGTTTTTGCCATACCATCCTGTATATTAATTACGTAAACAGAATATTTTATATTTCCATATAAAATATTATTTTTCTACTACACCAAACTTTAGCTTCATACACCGTTACGTATTTAGTGTAGATGTAAACATGTTTATTTCAATTTCAATCAGTGAATTTTGTGATTGCTTGGATATGTTGAAACGTGCATTTAAATGGTTGAGGATACAAAGATTAAATGTAAATACTGAAATTACCACTGGGTAAAAGGGATTTGTACATTTTTTTTTTAATTATAAGAAAATGTGCATAAAATACGTGTATCTTTTATGCAAATGTCACCATTATGGTAGTCCTTACATAAAAGGCTGGTATTAGTGTATAGTTGAATATGATAATGCTACGGCAGGCTGATTTTCTTCTTTATCCCGAAAAAAAGTGGAAACTATTTTTCGAAATTTGTGACTGTTCTGGAAATATTTAAGTTGAAATGTGAAATTTTTTACAGAATTATTACCATTTTTCAATATTTCACATTCTCATTTTATAAAATATTCAATTATTCAATGTTATTAATAATGCACAAAACCAATGTTCTATCTATTCATGGATGCAGATAGCTATCTAAAATAGTTGAAAACTTTTCTGTCTTAACTGTCTATTGATATGACTGTGCCCTCCCATACAAGTAACATGTTTCCATTGGCAAATTTGAAATTAAAAATATATACACACCAAATAAATTAATAATAACTAAACAGAAACATTGTAATTATATATGATTAGACATAATTTAAATGTTACGTGAATTTTTAAGTAGAGGATGTATTTTTTTATATTTCACAATCAAGAATAAATTAAGGAAAAGCAGTTAAAGGTTTGCATAGTTATGGAACGCAATCAATTTCTGATTTTCTTTATGTCAAGTGTTAAATTGAATAATTGCCATTATAATTTATTATATATACAATAACACCTGTTATTGTATATGTAATACATTATTATAATAATAATAATTATTATATTCTAATGATTCAACAAAACTGTTATTTATCCGAAATCTAGTTTTAAAATTATGTTTACTGAGCTCGCATATATGATTTACCTGGTGTTTATGTATACACCGAGTCCTATTACTTTCATTATCTAAAATAACATCCCAGTATGATATTGTTCACAAAATTTCTAAATCACTGTCGCTACTGATTTTCAATAATTTTTACAATAAAAATTGTATAATTTTACATAAAACAGACCATTGATAGACGTTTATCATTCGGAAATGACAGATAGAAAACTCACTTATTGTTGACAACCTAACCTATCAAAGATAACTGTCAAAAAGTTATTGGGAAGCAACATCTGTCACTTTTATACAAAATTGTAAAGCCGGTGAGTGATTTTCTCTCCCATCGGTAGAAAGCATAAAGGAGGTATAATTCCTATCTGTTGATATCTGTTTATCTGTTGATATGTTATTGATGAAATGTCAGTTTGAATTTCTATCTCTAGTAATATAAAAGTATAGATAGATAGAATATTGGTATTAGGCATAAGAAATCTAAATTTTTGTCTATGAAATCAAAAAAATATCTAGAGTTAGAACAGAACGTATGTTTTTGTATATTTCATAAATATGTTGATGGTTATGTTATTAAAACTCAAGCAGACAATTTTTTTTATTTTGTGAATGATCGTAATTTTTCCTTATGCAGAATTTAAAAAAACAGGTGTTTGTTAGTCTGTTATCTAGGGTGTGTTTGTTAGTCTGTTATCTTTTAGATAACGTGATGCTGTATGTTTTTTTTAGTCTTTTAAGTCGTTAAAAAAATAATCATTACTTAAAACATTTCAAAATGTGTTCAAATTGGTTGGATAGATTGTTCATTGGAACAAGCAAGAGCGCATTGGTTGACACTATACAAAAACAGAATTACGACATATTTAAATGCAGGAATAACCTTATCTATTAAAACACTAGTTTAATGAGTATAACTTAAATATTGATTTAAGGTTGTTAATTATTGGCCTAAAGTTTCAGCCTCAAAGGCAAATAGTACTTACTTAAGAGCTTCCCCATTACAATTTATATTAACTGCTTACTTCCTGTATAGATAGTTGTTTTATTCAATTAAACGATCAATTGTTCAAAATTGCAATAATAAGTCTGTTTAAAGGCATGTAGTTTAATCTATTGTTAAGCTTGCACCATTTTATATTCAAATAAGCAATTTTATGTCCATTCAGTAACCCAGTTAATGAATATTAATTAAAAATATTTATATGGAAAGACTGCATTATTCAATTGTGTCTAATTTCAATGGTACACCTGTTTAATACGATTCTGTAGGTACTACGTGATGGCATAATAGGTGACAAAAATGTCTTAGGAGAACTACGTAATATTTGTTTCTTACGTGTATATGTTGAATACGATATAAGTTATTAAAATTGAATAATGATATTTGTTAAATTTATAATCATGCTTTTTATTGTGACTACTTGGAATAAGTAATTTATTGTGACTACTTGGAATAAGTAATTTATTGTGACTACTTGGAATAAGTATCTATTTATTGATTATATAACCATCTGTTATATTGATGTATGTTATCGAAAATATGTGCTTATCATATTTTCGATAGAATTAAATTTCTAAAAACCTCCTGACAATTAGGACTTGAGGACCCATACTGTCTTAACAGTATTTAACACTTGAACTTTTGTTAATATTGGTGATGATGACTCTGTCAGAAACAATTAATAATGATGATTCATTGTCAGTATCATCATTTATTGAATATATTTGGCGTTAATTTTGTAGAAATTCATTACTCACAATTAAATGAAACTACGTGGTGTATTATTTCTACTTTCTTCAAGTTCTTTGCCACGACCTAGGTTTCGTTGTATAACAACAAAAGAACTTAAAGAAAGTAGAAATAATACTACACCACATAGTTTCATTTAATTGTGAGTATCATCATTATCAATTATTTCTGACCGAGTTATTTTACCTTAAATGAAATTTTTGTAAAGAATGCACTGTGCATGTTTTAAGTACTATTACTGATAAATTAATAACCAGGGTAACTCTGTCGGATTTCTGCTTCTGTTTCTTTCATCACAACGACATTGTTGTTCAGCGTGCAGGAAGTATATATGCATTGAGTCGTCACCCTGCATCACTTAGTCGCTATGCTATAATGGAGTATACAGGGCACAGAGATGGCGATCACTACAGAATGATGTAATATTGGAAAGGTTTTGTGTATTTTTCAAATTGTATTAAAACGTCAATAAAATCCAAGATGTTTTATACGAAAAACTGTATTAATGATGATCGTATTAAACAGGTGCTACAGCATTTATAAAAATTTCTTCAATCTTATGAATTCACTTTGTGTCTATTATAGAATATGATTTTAGTTTAATTATTTCTAATTTGTATTTTGTAACGGTTGTTTTTCACACATTCCTGTATGTTGATTACACAATATATATATTGGACGTTTTAAATCATATAAACATAATAACTATATATTTGTAACATTAAAGAGAAATGTATTCATTTTATTTAGCAGTTTCATTTTCTAAGCCCAGTAATCATTAAGAATCTTAGCTATAACTAGGCCTAGCGTGCAGTGTTTTGATAAGATTAACTTTTCTTCTGTCTTTGTTTATTCTAACTCTAAGTGGGTTAAAATAAAATTAATTAAAAACTTTTTTGTGGAAGTTTTGCATTATCCTATCAAATGAAAGAGATTGTTGAGGACACTACAAAGATGAGGTATTTATCCGCTTAGAATATAGAGTAATGCAGAAGGTGCATACACACAAATCTCTTCGGGGCAGCCTGAAGCCAAAAATCTTCTCCCCCTCCACCGCGCTCCTTCTACTAGTGCCCCCCTTACGCACACAGTGCTACCAGCAAAATAATTTTACCCACCAACTCCGTGAAATCGACGCATATAAATATATCTGCTTGCAGTAGTAAGTACGATACTCATTTGCATCGATTTATGGAGTGCTATATTTGGCTTATATTAAGTATTATTATGGCCGCCATGTTCAATTTTTTAAATGTTTATTCCGACCACAACCAATTGCCAAAGAATTTAGGTTAAATTTACCATTTTATTTACACATTTTATTAATTAAAATGAGTTAAATACATTATCATTAAATTTGTGTGTGTGTATGTGCGAGCGTACATACAAGTGTGTGTGTACACATTAACCTACAAAATTATTGATACTTTTGTCAATAATTATTTCTTTTTTTTGTTAATACAAAAAGATAAGCTTAGTGTCTTAAAGTAAAAACAGAGGTTAAAAAGCCCGCTATAAAATTTAAAAATTGACACCGTAATAAAGCAATTCAAAAAGGGAAGAAAAAATTATTTATATTAATTAGCGTTCAATGTCGAAATAATATTTTTACTTATTTTAAACAGTATCGGTTTGCATTTTCAGGAAGTTAGAGACGGCGAAAATGAATGAATGTAATATTTGTATTTTTCACACGTCTCCATAATCCTATATACAATGCTTATATATGCAATAGGTAAAATATTCTAAACTTTAATATGACTTAAAAATAAATATTACATCAAATTCTCCAATGACATCTCCCAAATTCCGATTTTTTAACAAATTAAATTTTACATTTTTCAGTACAAAGCAAATAAGATATTCCAATTTGGGTAAACAATTTTTTAAGAGGCAACAACACCAATGAAAATGGTGCGCTGATAAATAAATAATGAAATAAAGATGACCTACTTATTTATATTTTACACACATTTCACCTTTTGTATACCCACATACATATAGTATCTTCATATATATAAAAAACAATCTATGAAGTGTCATACGGAAACAATGTGTAAACATAATATTGAGTCTATATCTATATATAATCTTTATTTTAATAATTAGAAAATACCATTTAAGGAATATCAAATTCAGTCTTAAATAAATTATAATACAGTACAGGTATTTTCTAATAATTTACATATGGCGTTAAAATTGGACATTGAATGAACCTACCCCCAAAATGATAATGTGTCATCTATGAAACTTAATAAATAATGAATGTATAGCAGTTAAAAAACAATAAGTTATTCGCAGTTGCTTCTGTATTTATATCTGCTTTCTTAAATCTGTGGTGTAAATATTGTACAGATAAAAATGTAGCTTGAATTTCAAATTATACATTTATAGTTATATGTCAGATGGTGTGGCAGGTGCGCTCTATCTTATATGAGTATCGCTCGCTGTATTGTTCTACTTGGTGACCGTGGTCGTTGCGGTCGTGATCAAAACGTCATTGTTCACGACCGCTTTGGGCCCATGTCGACCTGTGAATTGACATGGGTCGTTGCGGTTGTTATCTGTCAATTTGACTTTGACATATTGAAATATGAGGTTTACGTAAGTAAATTTATATCACTTTTGAAGAAAAAACATTGTGATGGATAAAATCACTTTATGCAGCTCTGAGAAGTATCTAATAGAAGTAAAGTGTAAATCTGAAGACACAAAATGTGTAAAAAATTATCAAATTTTCAAAGAAGTTAAATTGTACATTTAATATTATTGTTTGTGTAAATGATTACCCAACAATGAATATATAATAAAAAAAATACAATACTATAATCTCTTTATTTTTATCTAAATACTCGCCATTTCCTCATAGTTACGAATATGCATTATTCATACCCATTCCACTTGGACTGACGGTAACAACGCTGACAAACTAATGGAATGGGTACGTGGAGCGTATTGACATTGTCGAGTCTATTAGTACGCCAATGCTAGAAATTTTTGTAAATTAGCCATGTCTACACAGCACAGGGGCACACCCCTAACATTCCATAGATTTAATTGCCTACACTATTGCATACGTCCTCACCTATCCGTATCCGTTTGTGTGTGTGCGTAATCAATGTAGGGCTGTCAGCAGCGTGCAGGTAAAGAATATTTACTATTACTACATATTGCTCTCGATCATTGCGGGCAATAGGGACGATGGAGTGAGTCGACAATACGTCAGCAATATACCTGTTTCCCTTTCCCACCAATAGTGTAGATTTAATGACTGTCTCGATTGCACGCAGTACCTTTGTACTAATGTGTGCGTCTTCATTATTACCTAATTGTAAAAATGTAATTATGTAAATAAATATTTCACACTATACATAAAATTATGTGAAAGTGGTTTGATAATGATAATATTAACCGTTTGAGTGCTGACGAGTTCCGTCATGCTCGTGCGCGTACTAACTAAATATGCCAAGAGCGCGATGGCGCTCGCGAAATCATTTGCTGTTTAGCGCACGGTAGGGGAAGTCGCTCGCACGCATCGCTAATTTTTTATCTTTCTACATGTTACATAAAGTTCAAATTATAATATTATTAGTAATTACAATATAAAAAGTATCCAGGAAAAGAAAATTTTTAACCCATAATGTCGGAATACGAAAATAATTAGAGTGAAAATGATCGTTTTTCAAGTTGTGAAGAAAGTGATAGTGGGAGTGACTTGTGGTGCACTCACGATTTAGTGTAATGCAAATTTTGAGTGTTAGTGATAATAGTGACGATAACAATTATTTTGCTGATACGGAGGATGTACCAGACTGCGAAAATACGATGTGACCTTGATTTCAGTTTTTGTTATAATTTTTGTTCACAATATATATTTCCATAATTCCATAGTATTTTATTATCCTTGTACAAGTTTTTATTAAGAAAACATGGAAAAAATTATTAAAATTGGATAATTTTTTGAAGAGATACATTTTTTTTCGAGACAAGGGTAAATGACATCAAAAACAAAAGATTTCTTTGGCATTTTTAAGTATATATGAGTAAAAAACCATGGCACTAAAACAGTTCAATATAGAACTTGAAAAAGGTACGTTGTGTGGATTTTAAGAACTAAATAAAATCTTAAATAATAATATATTTTGCTTATTTATAAATGGGATACGCTGAAATGTTATCTTCGTTGTACTTTTGACTTGATTAGTTTTGCTGCATGTGAAAGATCTCTTAATAAACAATATAATAAGCCAATAGTGGACACTACAAGGATAAATTTTACAAACACATTGACGTTCAAATAAAATGATGAGTTTTAAGAACAGTTTGAGATTTAAAACTGCTCAGTGAACGTTTGTGGACATAAAATTATGTATACTAACCAAATAAGTTGGTAATATAAAACAAAATTATTTGTGACTTATT
Source organism: Druceiella hillmani (assembly GCA_039881145.1). Classification (NCBI taxonomy): domain Eukaryota; kingdom Metazoa; phylum Arthropoda; class Insecta; order Lepidoptera; family Hepialidae; genus Druceiella; species Druceiella hillmani. Next base: position 6,986,697 of record JAYKKI010000045.1, on the reverse strand, counting down.
AATCTTATTAACTAACAAAATTATTTATATCATTTGCTTTTACAAATTGGCAGCAATTTGAAAATTGTGTTTATCGCATCAAGATGAATTTGCTATGAAAAAATTTTCGTACCATCACTTTTATGATTTTCATTGTGGTTTCAAAGAACGACAAATTACGATCAACTTCCATTGGCATTTTATAATGAAGCTCTATCCCGTGCTACAACTAGTTGTATCAATATCAGTAATAATCTGCGAGAGGGACACCCTTCAATAGCCACAACTGAAGATAACATCAACGCTGTGCAGGTCATGATAAAAATTGAGGAGAGAGCAAAGCTGTCTGCAAAGGTGAAGAAAGGGTGAAGTGCTGGAAAAAAGATGGTTGTGTTATTTTTCGGACAGATAGGTTATTAAGCAATGATTGCATGAGAAACGATTCATAAAATCTTTCAACTTCGCCATTCGATTTGAGAAAAACATTTTGTCTATGATTATGAATTTGACATTGTCATCAGTATTCAATATTTCAACACCTGTCTAAATTAAAAGTATAAAAGTAAGCATTTTTAGTTTCTATGGGTTACTTAATTTTTAAAAAACATAATTTTGACTTTCTATTGGTTACTTAATTTTTGATCAACTTATTTCATTCGTATCATGTGTGTTTGTTGAAAAAGTGTGGTCACACTATTAAGGTTTAATAAAACATAATATCATAGACAATACATTTTTATTCACTGTTGTTACAGAGTTATATAAAACAATTGCTATGTTGTTTATAAATATTTTTATATTTTGAATTTTATCTTTTATAATCTATCGAACTACAAGTACAGAAAACACTCTTAATTACTAATTATTTTGCTATGAGTATTCAATGGGTTTAATAAATAATTATGTATGACTATTTTATCAGTAAACTCACACTTACAGAGGGCGATAGACTTCATACAAACTTTACAATTACAATATACTTTATTCTAAACTATAAACAATACTTTGAAAAAGGTATATTATTTACAATTTGGTTGACTAGAATGTCTGAAGTTTTTTTGTCTTAAATGGACAGTTTTTAAGTTGTGTAAAACAGTTTATAAAATTAGTATTATCTGAAATCGCTAGTAGTCAGCGATAAAATAAGAGTAAGTTATGGATGGCTTTCATTTGTTTTCAGTGGTTTTCTCAAATCATTTTTTGTTCCATTTATTATCGTGCTGAATTAATGGTTTATTGACATTTGAAAATAGTGTTTCATATATTATTGTTATGACTTGTAAAAGTTGTCAACAAATATATTTATAGATTTTTTTAGATATTGTTATAATTGAGGCAAAGTATACAAAATATAAATATATAAATTACTTGTTTGCTACTTATAATCATTTATTTGTGTGTTTACTAGCCTGTCTAATTATCAAATCCATTACTAGTGGTTAAACCTCTTCTTATGTCTAACATTCCGTATAAGTCTTAAATGGATTAAATTTGGCAAGAATGACCTTTCTTATATAATATATAAAGAAAGGTCATTCTTACTAGATTAAACATCATAATATTTGTTTGATTTACTGTCATTGATTTTGGTGGTATAATATTGATATCAGCAAAACATCAAAGTGTAATATTAGGATTTGAAAATTTGATAAATGCGAGCAGATAAATAAAATTCAAGTGACCATCATAGTATGTTGATCTCTGTTCTCAAAAATTGTTTAACTCACTTCTATAAAGGTTATGTATAAAATCTTAGTGAGATATATACTTCAAAAGTAAATAAAGTATAATAAATATATGAATGTGTTGTTCATTTAGAAAATTGTTGTTTGCTAGCTATTATAAAATATTTTGTAAAATTTGTAAAACAAATTTGTTATAGTTATATATGAATTTGGATGCACTTATATCATTAATCACATACATTAAGGTAGTTATATTGCATAGAGTACATTTGTTACGAAAATCGCGTACATATTCAATTGTTTATTTCAATAATATTCTATTAATATAAAAATGTAAACATTCTATCTTGAATACAAAATTATCACACCCAAAAGGCTATTAAACCTTGAATAATTTTATTGGTTTACTAACGTTCATTAATTCTTAAACTATAAATTTAATAAATACTTTTCGAGTATGTACTCGCATATATTTACTTCTTAAATCAATCATTATTGTCTTTATCAAAACGTTTGTAATAGAATGCATATACATACCAGCATTTCATGTCACTTTTTGAAAATAGAATAGAAATATTTGCCTATGCCTACATTAAATGCGATTAATTGAGAAATGGAAGTAAGAATTAGTAAGATTTTTATCCGATGTTCATAGCTGTCACATAAATGGGTAACATGCAGTTTATAGCGGAATAAAATAAGCTAGAGAATTTGTAAGAATAGAACATTCACGTTTAAGGCTCAGCACTATATGTGCGATAAAAATTGTAATAAGCATGTCAAAGGTTAAAAAGTAATGAATTAATAAAATAGAACTTTATATTGAACAAATTTGAAACAGAATTGCAACCTTTAGTTAATTTATTTTTTTTGTTTGATTTTTAATGTGAAAATATTCTTTGCTTTAATAGTATTGCAGTCATTTAGAAAAATAATGAATGGAGAATTGAGTAGATTGCACGAAACTTCTAGACTTGTATTAGGTACATGTACTAATAAGGAATCTTACCACATTCTTCCTGTATTGGTAGTTTTGATTATCAACATTACAATATCTATTAGATAATACAAAAGATCACGCATATATATAATATATATATATATATATATATATATATATATATATATATATATATATATATATATATATATGTGTGTGTGTGTGGGTATATATTATTCATGTATTATTAGTGGATGGCAGAAGAAATATATTCCAATCACTACTAAAGTGAGGCTTCATTTATAACTGTTATAAGTCTTGCATTGTTGGGCAAATGGGAGTTTTTCTTCCACTTGACAGCCTTGTGTTCAGGTGTTGTTGGGTTTTCTTGATTGTGTGCGTTTTGGTTCTGATTACAGGAACTATTGCCCACTACGATGGACCATCTTCTGCCACGTCTCTCGTTTAAAGTTGGTAATTCTGCTATCAAATTATTCTCATACTCGCTTAACATTAGGTAGTTTTCAACCTGTGAAAACAAAATTATTGACTTAATTAAACATATCTTTTGTAAATATTAAAGATTACATGTTTTTCATTGATTTACAATTTTCAATACAAACATACTACATTTGTTTATTTGTAGGTATTTGAAATGTAAGTTCAATTTTCAAGATTGGTATCAAAAAATCTTCTGCTTAGTTTTACAGTATCAAAGTACTAATAGAAATGAAAAGTCAGTCAAAAAAAAAATAAAGAAATAATCATAAAAGACGTCAATAAAAAAAGGTTTGTTGAATTATATAAGACTGCAAAATGTTCTTTTCGTTAAGTAATGAAGTTTTTCAATTTATGGAAATGAAAAACAATAAATATATATAAATATATTCTTTATATCTAAAAATAAATTTCAACTTACTAAGTTTTATTACATACATGTATCTTAAATTCAATTTAAAGAAAATATTAGTTACATGTATAGCTAAGTATTGATAGAAAGTTGTACTTCCTCTGTCCTGTATTTGTCTGTAACAATATAATACCCATAAACACTTCCATTGAAATTAAAAAAAAACATTAAATACACAAATATATACTAGGTTACATTTTGATGTGTGACCAAACTTCAAGGAGCGATTAAGGAACAGTAATTAAATCATGTAATGAAAAAAAACATAAATTTATTAACTTTTCCTAACATTTAATGAAATGCGGAAATGTTAGAAAAAGTTAAAAAAACATATTTTTTTTCATAATATGATTTAGTTACTGTTCCTTAATCGCTCCTTGAAATTTCATCACTCATCAAAATGTAACCTAGCATATACCCAAAATTTTTATATACTTATTCACCATATACTTTCTTGCCAATATATTACTATGATTGTTCAAGAAAAACATTAAAAAACTTGTGAAATTAAACCTCTATACTGAAAAAGAAAAAAGAAATTATGATCAAGCCGTTTACTTCTGTTCCTGACAAACAGGTATGCTTTAATTGAGATCTAGGATATAACTATCGCAATAGCATTTTCTAAGTGAATAATATGTATTAATCGTGGTAAATGAAAAACCAAAAATTTTTTTAAAATGACGTCAAAAATTAAGTTCAAAATCCTGTGTTTTGAATAACTCCTCATTCTGTCAATTTTTTACAGTGTATTTGCATCAATGATTACATGTGTGTACTTGCATCAATGAATATTACACATGTGGTAAAAATAATTTTTAAACTTTAGCTGAACAGATGATCAAATAATATTCATTTGCAGAGAAGACAAATATTTTTCAACTCGGCTTCGATGTTTAATCAACTGTACGAATTTGCATATTTCAACAACCCCTTTCTAATATATTAATGTTAAATAATGTTACAGAAAAATACTAGGAGGCATAAAGCAGGAATTCCAAAGAGATTTAAGTTTATTTTCATATATCTTCACAAACTTACCTTATTGCAGCTAGTAATACAATCTCCACCACAATCGTAGTCATCGAGCAAATTTTCTGGTATGTCCAGATCTAAATCAAGATCCAAACCTCCTTCTTCAGAAATGCAGGTGAGTTCAGGCCCTGGTTGATTGCCGGGTGGGGAACCGAGGCTTCCTGGTCCTACACTGTCCAGTAGTAAGTCTCGCCCTGCTCTGCCAGGCACTGCTAACTCTGCTCCTAGAACTATGAGTCAATGATTAGTTTCAAATAAGTATGGTAAAAATATGATCGGAAAATTATTTAATGACATTACAAAAATGACATTGAAAAACTGGTTAATAATCTTAAAGAAGTTGTGATTTTAGATATGATTTTGTCTGCATTTATGAATGGTTACAGAGAAAACTGACATATGATTAGGAAATAGTTTGAAAAAAAATGGTAAACAATTTACATCAGGATCAGGAATAGAAAAATGAGAATAATATTTGACTTTTCCTTACCACTGAAATTTTAAGGAGTTTATTCATAGCTCTGCAAAATGTATTGTCGAAATTGAGTATTAATCACCATACATGTATATAATTATATAAAGATATAAATAGGTGTATTGTAAAAAAATACAGTGTATTATAAAAAGAGGGGTTTGATGTGCTAAAATGAGCACAAAAGATGCTGGTCTAATTGGTTAATTTATATTGAATTAATTTCACATAATTATAGTATATTCCATAGCTTTATTGTTTTATGGCCAAAAGCTTGTATAAAGAAACCACTAACTAAAATAGCAAGTAAAATATTAATTTAGTACTACCGGTTTAAGATGACACAATACAATGTAAGATTTGTTTAGTAACATAATTTAATTACATTCATAATTTTCTATAAATTGGTTAGTTTTTCAGGTCTATGTGCAGCAAAAAGTGCTTTAATGTTTACAAGGGTATAGAATTACCGATGGATCAATGACTATGGAACTATATTCAAGATTCTCTGTTACTCAGAACTATATTCTAAAGTTTCAGCCAACTGTCAGAGGGTTTACCTAATGCAGCAGCAGCACCAGCAGCGGTCCTCGGTTCACGATCGTGGCTGTGACTGCGTCGCTGGGGGCATGCAGTGTTACAAGATGCCACCCCATTCTCTCTATAATAAAGTTTTTGTTTGACAATATCAGTCAAAAGATAACCAGATAAATTAATAGGAGAATAATGGTTGAGAACTTTAATAAATCGTGTTATATGGGAATTGTTAGTAGCAGTCTCACTTTTCAAGTTTTACATTTTGCTAGTATTTTAGTTAGTGACTAAACATATATGAACAAAAAATTTTAGTTGAGTAATTTTGTAAAGTTATTTAGTGGAGTCAATGCATTTTGTTCTAATTTATCGGTCATGTAGTGCAACCCACACTACCTCACTAAATATGAATATATTGAGATAAATAGCCAGACAGATGTGAAGGTATTATCTTCAGTTAAAGTTATAGCTGTGCTCCGTTCATCTTGACTCATCGCTCACACTTAATTTATTGTGTCCACTAGTCATTTACTAAAATATTTAGTGGTAAGTAAATAACTCACCGCTTCATTAAAATACATTCATTAGAATCAAGTCGATAAATTGTTTAATTAACAATATTAATTAAATCAATGAAAGAAATATTTGTATATGTTAAAAAATGTTATATGTTAACAAAATATTGTTCAAATTTTAGACGATTATTAGCATTTATTTTGATAATTTTTAATGTTTACTTTTAGATACAAACATTATGATTTGTTTCTGAAAAAAAAGCAGGGTATGAAACTATCCTTAAAAGACATCACTATATATGTATTATTGTATTTAAAGTTTTTGACTGGCTGTTTTTTATTCTAACTATTGTTGTTATATGTATATGTTATACAGCAAAATATTTCCTTTCAATGAATTGTTAATGGTACATTTTATTTTCACCTGTTTATTTTCCGTTTTCTATACTCACTTGGTGTGGACACATTTTTTCAACCAAGTTTTAATTTTTTTATGCATACCACTGTGACAAAAAACTTAGTTAGCCTTGATGGTAAGTACTAGATGATGGTCATTAATTAATTTTGTTTTTTCTCTCTATGGTTTGTTACACAAAGGCTGTCTTACTTAGTTTCCACCGTCTTGTCCTGTCAGGTATGATGGACCTCTAACAAATGACGCCTATCATATTCGAAATTTTTCTACATAAATCACCATATCTGGTATGAGGCTTCACCCGTTTTCTAGTTCCTTCGAAGAAAAGAAGGGCATTTTTTGGATGCAGTCATCTCTTCTCTATGATGCTATATGCTTCAATAAATCTGACATCACAAGGCTGTTCAAACATCTTGTGAAATTAATAGTCACAGCAAATTCTTCAAACTTCATTTTCGCTAAAAGGAGGAAAAATATTATCATGTATTTTTCTTTCAAAAATCATCAAACTGATTTCAACATTTGAGTCATCAGTCATGTAATATAGAATTACAGGTCTTATCATGATTTTATAGAGGGTTATCTTTGTGTTTAGGCTGTTCAGCCTACACAAAATTAATTAATTACCATCGTCTAGCAATTATAGAATGACCTATTAGTCTTAACCAATTGGTTATTAACTAAAAGAAAATTTAAGAAGAATCTTATAGGTAGAAGAGATAATTATATTAAAATACTTATTGGTACAAAATTGGTTGACATTTTCAAAGGTGTAACTATCTGTAATGACAAGAGTTAACAGGCTTCGGGGAAGAGGAGGGGACTGTTTCATATTTTGTGAACATAGTTTATTTTATGTTAAATAAGTATAGACATAAAAAATGAGCCCTAGTTTATTTTTTAAATAATGTTTTTCTTAATGCGACATACTTTTAGGTCATACTTATAACGTATATATTATGATGTGAACAAAAGGTTCCGGGGGGCATCCAGTGATACAGTAATACCAGTGATACTCCCTTGCTACTACCTTGTACATATCCATACACTGTATACTCAAAAATCCTAACACATCACTTATGTCCATAATAATAACTATAGTAATATCTTATAATAATAATAGTAATATCAAAAAGAAATAATAATTTTTGAATATGCTTGCCCCTTAAGTTTGAGTGAGTCAAAAATGTTAGATTGACTAGATTGATAGATTTTAAATTTCTCGTATATTAAAATCAGAAATTATTATAACGCAGAAAAATATTTTCTCCCTTTGTTATAAAATAAGAAAAACTAAGATTTATCATATGGTCATAGTTATACGACAAAGTTATGATAAATTAAAAAAATTATAACGTTCTGGTATGTTCTTGAGACATAATCAATCCATCCAAATTTCTGAGACGTACTTTTACGTATCATATGAAACCATATTAAAACTTTGTTTCACAGTTTCGTTTATAGTAAATCGGAAACTAACATTTGGTCTCTATTTGACAAAATACAAAAAGGTACATTTCATGCCTCTTGAAATTTATAAAAACTAGCTAAACATTTTTGCCTTACACTAGTTAAACTGCGCAAGTGAGATATAAGTTGTACCTAAAAATATTTATTTAAAATCTTAATTGGTTACATTAACAAACCATCAACATTGGTATTTTTGATATTTTTTGTCTCAAATTGTTATTGTGAACAAAAGACAAATTGGTGTTTTGAACAAAAGAAATTTGACTCACTCGATACTCGACTTGGTATTAAAAGTGTTGTTACATTTTAACTTTCTGATGGTCTCTTTGCACTTTTGGAATCAAGATGGCGGAGTATTTGAGTTATTCCCTGTCTGCTTATAAAGCCTTGTTTGTTCTGTACCCGCATATGTTTTTATCTTTAATTCTCTTCTCATTTTATGCTGACTCGCTCATGTCTGTTGCCAAGTTGTTAGTAAGGCAAGGATTTTATTAAAAAGACTAAATGAATAAAAAGAATCGAAAGATACAGTCAAATAAACATATTTCATGGGCATAGCGAATGAAAAAAATTAAAGAAACTTTATTGTAATTCTATGAAATAATATTTTTAATGGTCATTAAAACTTTTTACAATACTTACCTGGAGTGCTTGTGGGCGAGACTGCGCTTGTGTAGGTCTATGCAGAACAGTGTCAGGCTGCCCAGAAGCGAGCAGGTTGAGCTGAAGTAGTAGCCCGCGTTTCCACCACAGCCCACGTTCATGTACCCTTGTGAGTGAAGATATTTATAATTATTTATAAAAATCTTTCTCTGTGTTTAGTATTACGTGAAAGTAGTCTCACAATGTTATTTCAATATGTCTTCAATATTTTGAAGGTTCATCTTCACAGTATACATACTACTGATACAACTGGCGAACATGTAGATCTACGTATATATTATTCAAATGTTGATGAAGAATATTTAAACAAATTAGAATACTTTCAAAATTGGTAAATTCATTAAAACTTTAAAATTGAAAATATGATAATATTTTGAAACATTATTTTAAACATGCTCAAAATGGTTGGAGATTCGTGATCAACACTATCTTCATGTACTCTTGACACATTTTAAATAGTCATTTGAGTTCAAATAATTTAATAGATTAAAAGATTTGTCTGGTCGTAGCTTTAGGTTAGGTTTTGCTTTTTATAATGGCATTCATAGTCCAATATTTTGAAATGGATTAGACCTAATAAAATAATTTAATTTTTGACAAATATATGTAAAAGGTACATAAAAAAGCTAAATTTTTTAAGTTTTTCAGACCAGAGTTCCTTTAGTTACATAGCAATTCAGTTTAGACTCTGTTTGACTTTAGCATTATCTTTATAGTGCATTTCTCTTGGCATTTTTAACAGCAGTATTTTGTAAACTCTATAAAACTAGACAAGTTTAAACGTGCAAAAAATTTTGAGAGTTACATGTAAACACACTGACTTTTAAAAGACTAAAAGTTATAACCAGGACATGGAGGTTTAAATATCTTGTTTGAACTTTCTTTGTTCATTTATACATCTTAAAGATGCAACTTGTAGTTTACTTAGGTCAAAAGTCTTGACAGGTGGCAAATGCTTAATTTGCATATTTGAGATTTTTTTGAGAGTTACATGTAAACACACTGACTTTAAAAGTCTAAAAGTTATAACCGGGCCATGGACAGGTTTAAATATCTTGTTTGAACTTTCTTTGTTCATTTATACATCTTAAAGATGCAACTTGTAGTTTACTTAGGTCAAAAGTCTTGACAAAGTTAAGGAGACGATAATAATTAATACACAATTGAACAAGGTCAATACCAAGGTTAAGTTAAAACAAGTTGAGGGCTAAGTTTTAATATTACCAATAAAATTATCTCCGCAATATTGACACATAACAACTAAATTTGATCGACTGAATAGCCTCATCCATTTAATTAGTATTTATGTTAATGACTAACCTAATCATATTAATGACTAGCCTCAACTATTGAGACTAGATAGATGGCATGACATCATCTAGAATTTGAGTGATATTTTTATTTAAACTTTATTGTTTTTTTTATAATGTTGGTACCCCCCAAGAAAGATTTCCTGAAATTCAACTCTTAAGGATTGTTTTTAAAAGAAATCTTTTTACTTTTTTCAAACACGTGTTTGCCTTCTACAAAAACTAATTTGCCGTCTGAGTTGCAAAACTTTAAAATTAACTGATTCTGATACAATAAAGTTTGCCTTCTACAAAAATTTATTTACTGCCCAAGTAGCAAAACTTTAAAATCAACTGATTCTGATACAATAAAGTTTGTCTTCTACAAAAATTTATTTACTGCCCAAGTAGTAAAATTTTAAAATCAACTGATCCTGATACAATAAAGTTTGCCTTCTACAAAAATTTATTTACTGCCCAGGTAGCAAAACTTTAAAATCGACTGATCCTGATACAATAAAGTTTGCCTTCTACAAAAATTTATTTAGTGCCCAAGTAGCAAAACTTTAAAATCAACTGATCCTAATACAATAAAGTTTGCCTTCTACAAAAATTTATTTACTGCCCAAGTAGCAAAACTTTAAAATCAACTGATTCTGATACAATAAAGTTTGCCTTCTACAAAAATTTATTTACTGCCCAAGTAGCAAAACTTTAAAATCAACTGATCCTGATACAATAAAGTTTGCCTTCCACAAAAATTTATTTACTGCCCAAGTAGCAAAACTTTAAAATCAACTGATCCTAATACAATAAAGTTTGCCTTCTACAAAAAATTATTTACAGTCCAAGTAGCAAAACTTTAAAATCAACTGATCCTGATACAATAAAGTTTGCCTTCTACAAAAATTTATTTACTGCCCAAGTAGCAACATTTTAAAATCAACTGATCCTAATACAATAAAGTTTGCCTTCTACAAAAATTTATTTACTGCCGAAGAAGCAAAACTTTAAAATCAATTGATCCTGATACAATAAAATTTGTATAATGAAATATAATGAATTTTATTCTCGATATTGTCGTCACCGTGGTGTGTGGGTTGATCACAAGGCGTACGGCCTCTGACAATTCGATGCATCGCGTGGCTCATCGAGCGGGGGTTCGACTGGTATTGTGGTTGGCTGTAAGAGATTGCTTTCGTAGCACTGAGTCCGCCATATGTATTAATTGTGTACATTAAAGTACGAAAATAAATAGATGTCTTATTAATAAATGTCTTCAAAGACTGTTAAAGCTATTACTTGTTTAATAATTCGATGTTTTGAATAAATATTTATAATTTTATGTCTTGCATATTATTATTTACGTTATTTTTAATGATCTGTAAAGGATCTTTTGTACAACAAATTTCTCAATATTATCGTTGTTGTTAGCTGAAAGGCATTATTCCTTTAGAAATAAGTTTGCGACGCTTTTAAAGTACATAAATATGTGATATCCCCACTCCGACCTCTATACTTCCGTTACAAATTATCGTGATGCTGCTTGAATATATTAGCCTATTAGTTAGCCTTACGATTAAAAATTACGATGCAAACAAAATTTGTAAATGAAAATACTTTACGTATTTAGGTTTTACATTGTTTGTTTTCATACCTGATAGAGGAACTCCGATGGCAATAGGCACCGCTTGAGAGCACTGCACGAAACCCCAGGTTCTTGCAAAGTTTCTGGATCTCACTCGCTCGTAGGTGTACATTTTTAACGAGTAGTGATATCCACCGCAGAATATCCCTGAAAATGATCAAAACAAAGAAAAATGAAAGAATCGTATAGATCGGAAGTATTTTACGAAATACGCTTAAAATAATAATTATAGGTCACTATTATTGTCATTATTATAACCGATGGTAATTATGTACGTAATATTGAATTATTTTACGAAATACTCTTAAAATAATAATTATAGGTCACTATTATTGTCATTATTATAACCGATGGTAATTATGTAGGTAATATTAAATTATTTTACGAAATACTCTTAAAATAATAATTATAGGTCACTATTATTGCAATTATTATAACCGACGATAATTATGTAGGTAATATTAAATTAGTCGCTTGAAAAAGATTCCCAACGCTTTTGTAAATACAATTTTAATAAAAAAAAGTGTGAGTAATCTTTAAGGGTGGTTGATATAAAACTTCTTTGAAGGTTGTGATAAGTATTATGTGGTCGGTGGTGTAGTTATTTTGCAACATAACGTCTGAAAATAGTAAAGGTCTCGTTAAGGAATTGGATTGTTAATCGCCAGAACTCACTATCCTGACCCTGACCTGGTCGATGATGTAGTTATTTTGCAAAGTAACAACTATCAGTAGCAAATATTTTGAATCATGGTTGGTTTACTATCATCCGCTAAGGAGTTGCATTGTTCATCTTGAGAACTCTCACCAGACTGACCTGGTCGATGGTGTAGTTATTTTGCAAAGAAACAACTACCAGTAACAATTAAGTTGAACCACGGTTCATTTACTACCATCCGTTAAGGAATTCCATTGCTTATCTCCAGAAATCATCGTCAGACCCTGACCTGGTTGATGGTGGAGTTATTTTGCGAATTAACAACTATCAGTAGCAAATATCTTGAATTACGGTTTATTTAAAACCATCCCTTAAGGAGTTCCACTGTTCATCTCTGTAACTCATCATCAGACTCTAACCTGGTCAATAGTGAAGTTATTTTGCAAAGTGCCAACTATCAGTAGTAAATATCTTGAAACACGATTGATTTACTATCATCCGTTAAGGAGTTCCATTGTTCATCTCCAAAATTCATCATCAGACTTTGAAGACTGGTGAAGTCACTTTGAAAAGTAACCACTTTAAGTAGAAAATATCTTGAGTCACAGTTGATTTAATACCATCCATTAAGCATCACCATTTTTCATTTCGGAATCTCATCATCAGATCATCACCATATTTACAAAGGACCAACTCGCTAGTATACACTTTCAAACAAAATAATTATTAGTATTAAACTTAATACAAATAGAATAGAAATAAATTCAATAGAATAGAAATAAAAATATGTGAATATAATACATTATAGTCACGAAATTCTATAGTCATTTGATGCTTTCAAATACAGGAAACTTGGTAAGCAAACTAGACTTTACTGAACGTTATTTCCGTTCGAAAAAAACCTGAGTTACTGAAAAAAAAAAGTTAAAGAAGTTTTATTAAAAAAACAATTAGTTGAAATTATTTAATAAGTGTAATTTATACAATTTTTTTATGTATATACGACCTTCACAATGAAAAAGTTCTAATTAAAAAAACGGAAAACTGCGTTAATCGGCGTTACCTGAAAGTTGTGATTTCAGAGGTGAGTTACGATATGTATCTACGTTCCAGTATATACGTACATAGTTACGACGACAAAAGCACGTATAGACTAACGTACAAGAGACCGTCGCCAAGATTAATATTTATTTTTAATTTTATTTATCCATTTGAAAATTATATTATAAATTTCATCATTGCCATAACAGTTGCCATAACTGCTTCACTTATTGACTGGTGAGATTATCGACCAAAAACATGTTTTTTTCAGGAGAATTTTATAACATGCAATGAATTTAAAATACCACAAAAAAAATAAATTTGTATGTACGCGTTTAGTTTAGTGATAACCATCGCCGAACGTAGGTTAAATCACGTTCGAATTGTAAGTCTTAACACGTTTACAGTTGAAATGTGCCTTGAAATATTTAATCTGATTTACAGGGTCGCAGTACAATACCATGTTCCAATTACGGTAACTTTATTGCGAATTCGAGTGTACACACACGCGCATACATCGATTTACATGTATAAGAAAGCGCTGGGTATTGCTGTACACCTAAGTTAAAATGTCTATTGTGCAAGAAGTAGAAACGTTGTCCGGATGGTGTATTTTGTTCAGAAAGTATGTTTCATAGTACAATAATACCTAAAAATTCAAACTTATGAATTATAAAACTATGAACTTATCAAATGTGATAGTAAAACGACGAATTTGGTGCAGTATGTATTTACGGAATTACCCTCAGATCGCGATTAATCAGTATTATAATACAAAGCCACCCCCAAGTCTGTTTATGTATGAACGATTTTCTCAGGAACTACTGAACGAACTTTGTGCCGACTTTTGTTAATGGATACATCGATCGATCGATCTTTTGGTAATGGATATACACGGTGTTCTGGAATAAGTGACGAACAAAGAAAGGCGTTATTCGTTGATTGAAAACATAGTTTTTGAGGTACTATTTCTACTTTCATAGATGTAGTATCATTTATACCCAGGTAGGAAACCCAGGTCGTGGTAAAGAACTTAAAGAAAGTAGAAATAATACTACATCACGTAGTTTCATTTAATTAGCTCCACGTGTTTAAAGTGTAACAATTTAGAACAATATGTATTTTGATAGAGATTTCAAGTAAATTACTTATCAAAATTTTATTAAAATTAGCAGTTAACATAAATAATCAGAACATCTATATATAAATGTACATAAGCCTACCGTAAATCCACGCAAACATAACGTATCCTCTGTAACTGCCATGGACGACCGTCAGAGCCATAGTGGATAGGCCACACACGAACACTGCAGCCTGGCAGAGGTACTGACGTCCAATACGACATTCTGCCGAGTCTTGCAGCACGAGCATACCAAAAGCCAGACAACCGACGGTCCAGGCCAAGCCAAGGTACGTTTGTAATAGAACTGCTGTATCGCCGAGGCCTGCAAATATTATGAATATTGCGATAGTTATGAGGAAATACAGGAAGTAAACAATAAAACGTGGTGAGTGAGGAGTTTTTCGGACCTGTTTTCATAATCTCTATAAGTAGGGTATCACTCTACAAAAAAAACGTCATAGCCTTATTGCGCTGTGGGCTTTTGATTCAAGCAATCTATTATGAAATTAAAGATCTCATTACGACGTGTTCTATATTATTATAAATCCTAGCATGTAAAGTATTATTTTCTAAAGGATCTATGACTAGAAATGGAGCGGTTTATAGCAGTCAGATAAGACAAATATAAGTCAAATAATATGTAAAGTAATTTAAAAAAAAAAAAAAATTATATATATATATATATATATATATATATATATATATATATATATATATATTGGTAAAAGATTTGGTTTGTGAAAACTATGAGTGTTTTTTAGATGTAGTAATCATACGAAGCGCACACATTTTCCTTCTCCGTAGCATCTCATTTTAAATACATTTATCAAGTTAAACACCAAGAAGAATATGAGGATTCCATTTCAACTATACCGATATCATGGAAGCAGACCGTGCTCAGTATGTTGGTATATTTCGAATCCAGAGGTATATTAGAATTATCTCAATTTATTTGTTCAGATTTAACTATAACGTTATTTACTAATTTATCTGTAATTAGAGTCTTTTTTCATGGATTTGTTTTTAGCTTATCTTAAACTCTTTTACCAATATACATTCCACATTAATTTTTTGTTACTATTTAAATGTATTACTGGTAAATCACACAGATTATCGCGAGAGAAAAATCACAAATATTCCTCATCGATTATAATTAGTTCAAGATCATATTTTCTTCTTTTTAGAATTTTTTTTAGGAAAAGTTTATAAGTTTATCAACAAAAATAAAAAAAAATAAAATTCGGTTGTGTTATTGCAAACATTATATAAATTAGTATAGAAAGCCAGTTTTTATGAGTTACTGAGTATAAAATAAAATTATTATAATCAATAATTTTTTTTATCTTGCCCCGTTCTCAAAATAGATTATTTCTATGTCACCGCAAGGGTTAACTGTTATTTGCGGTATCAAAGCAATATACGACGGTCAACGCGGCGCACAAAACACCGTACTCGGCATTGAATAGTGATCGATAGGAGTGATACAGAGTATTATTTCACAGTAAGAAAAAATTACTATATTGGTTGTTCAGTGTTTTTCTTAAGTTTTCTATTACATGAAGTTTATGTTTGTGATAAAGAAACGTTTAAATGCAATAACGATTGAAATAATGCTGAAAATAAAAAAAAATACTAATTGAAAAGTAAGTTATTTCTCTGTATTATTTCTCCATATAAACGCCTAAATTAAAGAAAAAGTTATACATCGTTTTCATCTTATATTTTCGAGAGGAAATATAAGATGAAAATGCCCTATAATTTTTTTTTATTTGAGCGTTTATTATGGAGGAATAATTTATATACAGTTGTTAGTTAATTGGTAATTGCTATACCCGTAGGAAATAAATTGAAATATGTATCTTGATGGAGCATCAGAAAATGTTAAATAAAAATGTGTCGGCCCATTAACGATCTTGATATGATTGACTACTGCCATTGCCATTAATAACTGGCTAAACCAAGTAACCCATGCGAACGAGGTGGCAATGAATAATACATTTTTAGACGATTTTTGAATTCATATATTTACTAATTTCATTAAACTACTATAATTAAACTACTATTAATTATTAATTAAACTACTATCGTAAATTGAGTTTTTTATTAAATAATGGATATAATATACATATTTTTTCTAAATAGTGACGTCACGTGCATAAGTTTATCTAAATAAATATGCTTTCATAATCGCTAATTAAGGAGATAACTTAAAACAAATCTTAAGGCTAATTTAACAAATCAGTCTCACCGTCTTCCTCAGCCTGATACGCCAAGTAGAATATCGGAGTGTTAATTCCAAACGCTGATATGCCAGTCGACATCAGCAGTATCCTCACAGTCTTAGATCTCAGGGTTGAGAAGTCGAAGAACGGTTGCCGGTCATCCGACTTGTTCCTGTCTTTCATCTTTCGCTTTATCTTGTTTTGGTTCTTTAAATGAAGAATCGCCCGCCTCTGGGGATGATAGAGGGACGCAGAGCGGTAGAAGGTACCAAGGATAAATGTTAGAAATACCACTCCTGTGACGGCCTGCAATCCTAAGCGCCAACCTATAGCGCTGTCAAAGAAAAAACAAATCTTAGCTAGTGTGAGAGCTAATTATGCAATAAAGATTAAGTTATTTAGTACAGGTGGAAGACGTGCGATCTAGCGAGGATTTTTTTAAAAATAATCTTGTCTCCTTATCTCTTTTCTTAGCTTCAGCAATTATGGTCACTACAGTTGTAGCCATTAGATGTATTGTATTTATCAAAATAGCATACTTTTTAATATTACTCATTTTGACTGAAGCCGTTTGATTCTGGCAATAAATTCTAGTCGTTTTCAATAGTACCTATTATTACCATTCCCGCAGGTGAAGGGAGGATCGTACGGGATAAGATTTTAGTGTTTATTTTAGGGTTTATAATAGAATTTATGGTAACAAATAATGATGCTTATAAAAAAAAAGAATAGGAAATAAGTTTTGTAATTTGTCATATCTTTAAGTTTTCTTTGAGTAAGATAAGTGTAAATTCGAATAGGGATATATTTACAGCCATTTACCTCCTACCATCTTAGGAATCAGAAAAATTAAATCCTTCTCTAAAGGTGGTTATAAACTTATACCTACATAGTAATACGAGATAAAAAAACCAACTAAGGCAATAAAAAGCATAAAGTAAAGGAATTTTTTGCCTAATTCAGCTATATTTTTGAGAAATTTTACAACAAATCATTTAGACAAAACAAAGAAGATTCTACTGAAATTTTTCGTAGATTTAAACCTCAATTTAAAAATCTTTATAGAAAATCGTTTGTCATAAAACGTTTTTGTTTGGGTAGAATGTGTCATGGAGAAAATACTCTAAATAGTATAACACAGACTTCTGTACGTTCTTAAGACGATTGGAAATAAACATCTTTATAGACAATCTTTCTCGTGAAACGTTGTTATTTTGGTAGTGTGCTTACGGAGAATATATCATAATTATATCACAGACTTCTCTCTGTTCTTAAGACAATTTTGAATAAAAATCTATATAGACTCTTAATTGTCATGAAACGTTGCTGTTTCGGCAGAGTGTGTTATAGAGATTATACTCTAAATGGAATATCCCAGACTTTTCTAAGTTCTTAAGATAGGTGGAAATAAAAATGTTAATAGACAATCGTATATCACGAAACGTTGTTATTTCGGCAGAGTATATCACGGAGAATATACCCTAAATAATACTATTTAGGGTATCACAGATTTCTCTATGTTCTTAAGATAATTGGAAATATAAATTGAAGTGCAAGTTTTTGTGACAAGTATGAAAGGACGTGATGATATTTTCATATTAGAGTGGGTACACGTCTGTCCATCCTTCAAAGTTTTTAGTGCTGCATAACTTATACGTAAATAGATTATTCTATTATAAGTCTTCTCCAACCAAGCTATCCATTATTAGCACAATTAATATATTACTGACACACCGTCTATCCTTATGAATGTTATAGCCTTATCACGATAGCTTTTCAACCTTGTTATCGCCATTTACCTAATGTTTTATACTTAAAGGTCATTTCAATTTACAGCCAAATTGATTTAAAATTCTTATCCTTTCTTGACACTTTATAGTAACATAGAGAAAATAATCGTACGTTATAGCTCCCTTGATGAATGCCGACATGAGCGCTATGCCCAGTCCGCTTCCGCTTACGATGAATATCTCGACAAGCTCTCGACGTCTCTTGAAGTACTGCGCCACCATTAGAGTCGAGCAGTCGCGCGTTAGACCAACACCAATTCCTACGACAGTACCTGCAAACAATTTACTTGTATTTAATGTTGCGTCCTTATCTCTTCTGTTTACACCAATGACATTTGACATTTGTGTGCTCTGACAGAAATAAATATTTATGAGATATTCAGTGACAAGCTTAATATTTGGAATACTAGTTTAGGTATTTCTAAATTTTATCTTAATTCCTTTCGTTTCAAGCAACGAGATAAATGTTATAATAAGTATTTCAATTCTTTATACAACGTGAATTTTAACGTTCGACATAAAATTAATCTTCATAGTACGGTAGATGATATTTTTCAACCGTACACCAAAAATCAATTAATAAGAATCAGTAGTTTAGTCATAGGAATAATTGTATGTGGTTTCTAATTTCAAACACCGTGTATTTTTAACAAGAATTTGTTAGGCTAATATATGTCACACAGGCAAATAGTCGAATAATCCTTATGTTTGTTTCATAAGAGTTATAATGCGATACGAGTTCTCCATAACTTTCACACATAATAAAGTAAATTTAATATGTGAGAAAAAGGGAAGAAATAATTCATTTGTTGCTATGTAGATCACTACGCAGTGAGACAATGAAAATTTTCGGCAGTCGTCCGGTAGCTAGTTCACTGGAAATACGTCGCTGTAAAATTCACCATCACTAGCCATCATAGGTTTATTTATTTCGTTTCATTGTTTTTGATATATAGTAATATCGACAGAAGCCGTAACATAGTTTTAGTTGTGAATGTGTAATTTTCACTACTTTTGTTTATGATTGTGTGTGATGTGGAGGCACAATGTGACTGAATTTGTGTGTTTTTTTACTCTATATAGGTACTATCCAAAATTAAATTGCTATAAAACAAAGTACTGGAAATAGTATAACAGGTTCGTTTACATGAATCGATCTGATGATAAATTCGAAAGCGGATAACGAAAATCCTGAAAATTGTACCGTATCGTATGGAATCAGTTACTTTATTTTGAATTTGACTTATGAGACATCTAACCGCGAGCAGCGATTCTCTAGTCTGTAATATTTTCGTTATCCGTATTCGTTATCCGTGAGAAATCACATTAACGCATTGAAACGTGTTATAAAATTTATGCAAAATAAATGTCATTAGATATAATTCAATCAAATTAATGGTGACAAAGTTCAGATCATGAAACTACTGGTTTGCCAGTTAGGAGTTTTCTTATTTACCTCCATAGTTCAAAATTCCACATGTTATTGAGAATTTTATCTCATTGTTAAAGCTAAAAAGTTACATGAAAATCTGGATGACGTATTGTATCGCAAAAATTATACTCACCCCAGTGAAGACTATAATAACTCCTTACAATTATATATTCAAAAAGTAACCATCGAAATAAAATTGGAAAATTGGTAAATAAAATTGTTTTACTTAATATTTTTTTCAAGCTAATATTATTAACCTAAATTCGTTAATTGTTTACGTAACTTATAGATTATGCAGACAATTACGCATGTTTAATATAATAATGTGTTGTCACCATTTTGAGAGAATAAACTTAATAGCTTCACGTACAAAGACGTTACACTCAAAAGATACGTTACATCCGTATAAACCGAACAAAACATATTACGTTGAATAGCGCCACGCGTGAACTATGATAAACGAGATAGTCGTTTTCAGGTTGAGCCAATTTACCCTAACGAAGACTTTTACAATTATATATTCAAAAAGTAACTGTCGAAATAAAATTAGAAAATTGGTAAATTAAATTGTTTTACTTAATTTTTTTTTCAACCTGATATTATTACCCTAATTTCGTTAGATAGATACGTAACTTATGAAGTAGATTATACAGACTATTACGCATGTTTAATATAATAATGTGTTGTCACCATTTTGAGAGAATAAACTTAATAGCTTTACGTACAAAGACGTTATACTCAATAGATACGTTACATCCATATAAAATGAACAAAAAATATGACGTTGAATAGCGACACGCGTGAACTATGATAAACGAGATAGTCGTTTTCAGGTTGAGCCAATTTACCGTAGCGAAGACTTTTACAATTATGTATTCAAAAAGTAACCATCGAAATAAAATTAGAAAATTGGTAAATTAAATTGTTTTACTTAATTTTTTTTTCAACCTAATTTCAACCTAATATTATTACTCTAATTTCGTTAGATGTATACGTAACTTATAGATTATGCAGACAATTACCCATGTTTAATATAATAATGTGTTGTCACCATTTTGAGAGAATAAACTTAATAGCTTCACGTATAAAGACATTATACTCAATAGATACGTTACATCCATATAATCCGAACAAAAAATATTACGTTGAATAGCGCCACGCGGAAACTATGATAAAGGTTGAGTCAAATTACTCAGTTTTTGAGGATCACAGCGTTAATGATATGGCTACCTCATGTAACGTTATTGATGGTATGATTGTTAGTAAAAGAACTAGCCGCTGAGAGCTCATTACGTTTTAAGGGCTTATAATATATTTCAAGTATAGAATTACGACCCAGGAAAAAAAGTGGATAAGATTGACTTACTGAGATTAGGATGGTGTAATTTATTTTGCACAATTTACGTAGTACTAATGTACTAAGATAGGCTACTAAAATTACTTTCTCTTCTGTTAGTCAGTTATTACTGTTATCATGAAGACAGCTATATTGGAGCCGCAACGCATTACCAGTTGAAACTGAAATGGCTTTCTACTTTCGGCTTGGAAACAATTTCGCTGATAAGGATCAATCGTATTAAGTACAATCCAACTTTTACGACAAAATAAAGATATAAACAGTTTCGGGTTTGGTGAGTTATAGAAGACTTTTGTATTAATATGAAATTACACATGTCTATTATTTCTTATCTATATACGGTATTCACATGTAGTGAATACTGAATTTGGGATTCTAAGGGATTTATTTCAAACATTATTTAATTAATTAAAAAAAAGAAAGGTGCGTGTACTTATGTACGCGCGTGAGAAGTTATACTTCTTTGGCATCATTAAATAATACATACGGATAGATAACCTCAATTATATTGGAGCACTTGAAAAAGTCTATAAACACAATTTTTTCACTAATATTTACGAATAGTAAATATATTAATCAAAATATTGAATTTAAATCACTACTGAATATAATTTATCAGCACATATATAAATCGCACTTATATGAAACTAAACACGTGTGTGAATGTAGACACTAGAAACATGTGGATAAATACTATGAATATGAAAACAGTGAACAGAGGAGACGATGGTGCCAATAGCTTTTGTTTCGAGACTGCAACCGCTGCAACTTCATACTGTAACTTTTGTGTGACGAATCTTAAAATTTCACTCTCATCATTTTTTCATAACGCGCCTAAAGAAATATAACTTCAATACTGCAGTAAATATATATTATATATAGATTTTATATAAAAATTTTATTTTGTTCATAAATTAGTTAATTTTTAATAAAAAATAATGTTATTTTAAGATGTCTTTAATCATTTATTCATCATTTATAACGCACTTTACTCTATTGGTGAAGCCAAAACGACTTTCACGACCGGCAGCGAAAGTAATAATTTTATCTCTCTCTATATGAAATACAAACATGTAATTCGAAATTCAAATAATGTTTGTATGACTTTTTCTGTTATTCATGCATAGACAAGCAGAACGATCGAAGAAGATTATTTATTCCGTTCCCCGCAAACTTTACCTTCTGACCTATTTTCGTGGTTCCCATACGAATAATTATCAGTGCCGTAGATTACGCCGGGGAGACGGTCGTACCTCTATGATTTTGACTAAATTCTCGCCACGGTATACAATATTAAATCTCAATTGTTTCAAAATTGGTCTTGTAGTATAAAAGCTGTGGTTCATGTGGTGAGAGCACAAAATTCCTTAAGAGATAAGTAAAAAAATTGTCTACTGTTTTCTTAGATGGCAATACTGTTGCGGTGCTGAAGTGGTGGTGAGGTAACAACCAGTAGAGGAAGTGATACATATTTGGAATAGTGTTAGTAATTTCGAATGTCAGTCGATAATCTAAATTAATAGTTACGTCTATGCGTATTGTTTATATTACGTTCGCTGGCAGTAAACTAATGGTCTAGCATTCATTTCGCGATACCATTGTGCCTTTTGTCTGAATAGTCTAGTGTCTTCGTTGTTACACAAAAACAAAACTTTCTTGTTAAAACTTTCAAGCATTGTTTTTTACTTAAATTTTATCACAAATGGCTTCATATTTAGAAGGTAAGTTTCATAAATGTTTATGTTAATGCTGTTATTTTTTATTTTTTTTATAAAATAAGACTGTTGATATTAAGATTTTTTGAGGTTATCAACCTGATATTGTTGATATTTCAGAATATTCTAATTCACCTAACAGATACCTATACGTATTTATTATTACAGCCATTTCTTCGCCGCATTAATATAAGAAACGGAAGAGGTGGAATCCGGATGTCATGGCTGTGTCTGATGCTGCAGTGCGTCAAAACAAAATGTGACATCTAAAAGCATTTTCAAGTGCCATGTACAACTTTATTCAGGCAGGCTTTGGAGAAGGATAAAGAAGCGAATATTATAATTTCTAAGAGAAAAGGCAGAAAATCTATTTTTAATGAAGTTTTGAGGAAGATCTAGTAGAGTATATTCTGGTCATCGAGAAGAAATTTTACGGACTTACGCAAATGGACGTTCAAAGAATGACCAATAAATTAGCCATAAAGAATAATATAAGTAATCCATTTTAAAGTGAGACACCAACCGGTCCCTCCCACGCCAGGGCTTGGAAATTGACTAAAGAAAGGCTCATGGAATTTTACACCTCATTAGAAAATGTTTATTCTGAACATCATTATCCACCGGATCGGAATATATTTAATGTGGATGAGACTGGATTATCTGTTATGCAATGTAAAATACCCAAAATACTTTATCTCCGTAGGAAAAGGCTAATATGAGCTCTGACTTCAGCAGAAAGGGTTTCCTCAATAAAACTTGTTGTCTGCATGAGTGCTTCGGGGATATTAGTTCCGCCTATGACAATTTTTCCTAGGTAAAATATGAACTTTCAGCTTGTGAAAGAAGCTCCAGTTAGATCAGTTGAAGTAACCTAACCAAGCAAACCTTCCCTTGTGTTACTCATTTTGAGAGGTCATTATAGCCATACCAAGAATATAGAAATAATTGACTTAGTCAAGGAAAATCATACATGCATTGTATCCCTTTCTAGTCAATGCACTCATAAATTTCAGCCTCTAGACAGAACTTTCATGGGTCCTCTTATTATAGCGAAGAAGTCAGAATGTGGCTACGTAAGGCATACCTTAAATGCCAAATAGGTGAAGTAGCAGCCAACGGGTTCAAAGTATCGGGAATTTCGCCTTTGAACAAAAACAACTCCACGGATGAAGACTTTATCGCAGCTGTGATAGAAGCATGTTTGAAAATTAGCCATCCAAAGAACAATTGCCTACATTGTTACCTGTTATTTTGTATTTAATAAATATATGAATAAGGTACAGTGTTTGTATTTTATTAAAACGATTTAGTGAAAAACCTGGTATTTATCGTCCAAAAAGTAAATGGTACTCCAAATATGCTTCACTTCCTCTATTTATATCAAAGAGACGTCGATGGAAATATAGACCATATTCTTTTTTTAGATATGAAGATTTGAGTGGTAAAATTTTTAAATTTTTATTTGTTAGGTTGTAAGAAGAAATAGGTCTCAAATACGAGATTAAAAACTTCACATGTTTTTTAACAACATAAACATTTCAATAAGTCCGCCGCGGTCTAGAATAAACGCAAATTTTGCGATATTTTAAACCTATTAACGCTACTGCATTCACAAGAAATATAAAGAAAAGTTTTACATTAAGTGTTTTTCATTTGTATTTTGTTTAGTTTTCTTTTAAAATTTGCAATTACGGTTTGAATGAGAGTTTCCTAGCCTTTATAACATTCTGAAATGAATGTCTCCACATATCTTCTACCGGTAGATTTAGCAACGCAAAGTGATATACCACTTTGTGGCAAAATATAATTTTTTACATTGCCTTTGGGTATATACCACTTAACGGAATACTAAAAATGTCAATAAATGAAATGAATTGAACACTCTTGAAAGCATAATCTTTGAATTAAGTCATCTTGCCCATAGCATCTAAAGTTGGTCTTCATTATTTATCAGTCAACATTTAAATAAACACTTCTAATATATCGTCGAAATACTTCTGTAAACATTCGCGACATTGTTTCCAATACGTTCCTCGACAGTCCAAACGTCGCCCAGTTCTCAGCAACGGCATATGCCGATGTCGACATCAATTAATATCATTACGGACTGCGGACACATGCATGATTGGCCACCATCGTTGCTTCGAGCAAAATTAAACATCACTCATTCTGACAAGATCACATTACTGACGCGCCCATATATCATCCTAGTGTCGCGGCATAGCGCCTATACAAATATTATATTTTCACCATTTTTTTCCCTCTTTCCCCTTTCGTCGCGTTGACAGCTGACAGCGACGAGCTTGTACCCTCGTCAGATTTGGCGATATATATCTCAGATCGTTAAAAGGCGATAAAGTCCGAATGAATATGTAGCGTTTGCGGTTTTCATTTTCGCCAGTAAACCTGTTACATTAAGGCGGCCATTAAGCGACCGAATAGATATTTGGATCGAACGTAAACGTAATTGATGAGTTTGTGATTTTGTTTTACGGTTTCTGGTTCGGTGGGCGTGGGATAATATTAGCATGTTTTAACGGTGTTGCTTTAATATCGGAAATAGTATAATGTTGTTGGTCAGGCAAAGTAAGCTTCTTATTAATGACTTATGTTTTTGTGTCTTGTAAAACCTATACAATATTAAAGTGTGTGCGGGTGTTTTATTAAAATTGCGTTTTATTGCGCGTTTATGGAAATAGTTATGTTTACATTCAGGCTGATTTTCTTCCTTCTCCACTTAGATAATACTTTTATTTATTTTTACAGTTATTTTCACAACTTTTCTGTAATAGTTTTTTTGTGGAAAAATAGTAGCTATACCAATTAACAAGTAAATTAAAAATTAAGCCTAAATTATATAATTTTGTTTTCACAGAACATTTGTAAATAATTTATTGTGCGAATTTGAATTTGTTTGCCAATTAAACAGTTGAATGCCACGGAAAAGCGAGGTAATGCCTACTCTAATACATAACGCTATCAAGGCTAAAGCTTAAGATTCTTCTCAATAATACAAAACATATAGTTTTTTTTTCATCAATGTACATTGCACATTATTAAAGTTATTTTTCTACATTTTCCTGACAATTAAATCATCCAGTATCTTTTTAATCTTCGCTATTAATTATTATCGAAATGGTTCTTTCTACAGATATATCGTTCAGTGTACTATATAAAAATTGGCAAAATGGAATATTATGGAAGCACTTTAGAGTTCGTCACTATATCACAGACATTTTTCTCGAGAACATATTGCCCTTGAGTTACGTTAAAATTTGGCATAGATATGGAAAATAGTAGCCTAATTAAAGACTATAACACCTAGGTTACATTTAATGTGCCTACTTCTATAAATAATTTTATCACTTTATATTGTATCGTGTTAAATAAAGTACATACCTAACCACAAAAGTGTTAAACATAATTTTTATCCCATACCCAACAAGATCACTAATACGTTCATGATTTGAAATATCTTTTATAATCATAATATTTTATTTTCATTATTGTCAGTTTATATTTACAAGTACCTAGGTCTGATTAAATATATCCGTTCCCCGGATTTATTTGGAAAAAAACTGACTTTTATTTACATTTTTATTTTAACCCAAATATCTTTCCTTAACAGTTTTTGTTAAAAACTGAAACAGTATAAAAAAACCATTCTAATAAGTGCTCTGTCCACAGAAGAGATCTCTATCCAACTTCCATTTAAATATTTATGTACGGAAGTAGTGATGCTCAAAGCCGTCGGTCATTCAATGTAATTGACCTCCTCTGGTTATAAAGTGTTAGTGCGTTACTGCTATTTCGAACGATAATATGCATTAGGTTAATCGTTAAAGTGTTTGAATTTTGGGTTTGATGAAGGGAGGTAAAATTTAGAGTAAAAACATATTTGAAGACCATCTTGTTACAACACATATTTGAAGACCATCTTGTAACAACACATATAATAAACACATTTTTGTTACACTGTATATACGTAGACAGGTATATACAGTGTAACAAAAATAACAGTGAACATGTCTATTATTTACATAGGTGATTCTGCGTATCAAACTAAGAATATTTGAAGTGTTTACTTACATAGGTGATTCTGCGTATCAAACTAAGAATATTTGAAGTGTTTACTTACATAGGTGATTCTGCGTATCAAACTAAGAATATTTGAAGTGTTTACTTACATAGGTGATTCTGCGTATCAAACTAAGAATATTTGAAGTGTTTACTTACATAGGTGATTCTGCGTATCAAACTAAGAATATTTGAAGTGTTTACTTACATAGGTGATTCTGCGTATCAAACTAAGAATATTTGAAGCGTAATTTTTTTTCGTAGGTACTGTTTTGTATAACATTTAATGTCTGTTGGAAGTTTCCAAGAGTCAATCTTTACAAATTGCCCACCTGAAGATGTTGTCATACAACTAAGCCTAGGTCGGTCACGCAGTTTCATTTAGTTGTGAATAAAATTTAAGTGATAGTGAATTTCTACAAAATTAACGCCAAATATATTCAAATATAAATATTTAAATTGAAGTTGGATGACGTGTCTTTTGTGGATATGATACTTATTGGAATGATTTTATTATACTGTTTCTTTTGTTAACAGAGGATATTAAGAAAATATTTTTAGATTTATTTCGGGAATTTAAAATGCAAAGCAAGTTTTTTTTAATAATCGGGCGAATAGCAATATTTAATCAGACCTACTTGTAAACAAACTTATAAATCGACAGTAACGAAAATCCTCATATTAAGACTATAAAATACTATTAAAGCTATGAACACATTCATGATCTTTTTGGGTATGGGATAAATATGATTTTAAAACAATTTGGAAGATCGGCATGTATTTCGTTTTCGTAAACTGATAAAATGGTTTATAGAAGTAGGCACACAAAACGTAAAATATGTATACTTTGACGAAATAAAAACACTATTTATTAGATACATACTATTAGTATTTTAGAATAAAAGTAGTCGTCTCCCAAAGTAATGGATGTTATAAAGAACCAAGTATTTTCATCGATTAAAAGTCAATGAAGAATATATTTTATTTGTTATATGGCAAAAGTACATAAAGTGTTTTCAATGTATTAAAAAAAAACAATTATAGCATGAAATTTTACTTTATTTAATTATTTCTGCAAACGTTTTCAATATTCCATAGATTTCAGAATTTTCTTAAATATAATTATTAATGTAATCATAAAGTGATAGTTATTTTATAGACTTTTTTAAAATAAAGTCTTTACACTATACTGTTCTAGCATTGAGGAAAATAATGGCGACAAATATAATCGAAACAGTCTCAGAACCCCTTTATATAAGCTATGAAACTATCAGGAAAACCGAACCTATTATCGACGAAGTTGCCTGAGGGCACATTAGCACTCAGTTAAACTTCGAATGAGCAGAGTGCTGGGGCGAGCAGCTTGAATTTTAATGAGTTTATACCCTACGGGTGTAAGCTTACACCCTACGAGACCAATGCCATTGTGGTCTGCGCTAATTATTCGAGGAAACGTTTAGAACTATCCACTTGTGATTACAGCGGACAATATTAATGGTAGTATTTACCAGGTGGAGTTTTACAGCTCCATGATCACACAACCAAAAAAAGAAATAAAAACTGATCAAGGGTAATACTAAATATAGTATTTCTGTAAAAAAATTTACAGAAATACTATATTTAGATTTAACTATGTAAAAAGATAATCTTCGGATGAAAATTTTTATTATATATGCAGTTAAATTTTCTGAATGTAAAGGTGTTTTAAATATAATGTAATTTAAGTACATTATGTCAGTTTTATTTATTCCAAATGCAAACATTTTCTTATCGACGAAGCCGTTCCATAAACATAAACACTCGTCTTTGATAACTGCGAAAACTGCGACATGAATATCTGACGTAATTTCTCAAACACTGTCCAGCCCAGTCGAATTCTTCTGTCAGCTTTTTTGTCGATGTTCTCTTGCTCGAAGAATCTTGAAGAATTCAGGAAAATTTTGATGCTAATATTACCGACGTTCACCGTTCCAGGTACGATCTATGAGTTAAATATGAAGCTGATATAATATGCTACTATGAGAATTATCCAGTAATCTCCTTGGCCTTAAGCAAAACATTTGGTTTTTCCATTACCTCCGGAAATCCATTTTCCGAATATGATTATAAATATTAGGTATCTGTACTTATGGACTAATATGAATGTCTTGCAATTTGTCGAGATCCAATCGAATTAGTTTTCCTTAAGTTTTTGAAGAATATAAATTTAATATTTTCTCTGGCATACTTAAAGAATGTAACAGTTTTCCGAGCTCAGAAACTTATATGGGATATTCCACTGAGCAGTATTAAAAAAAAAAGTTCCTGGTCATTCGGATGCTATTTTCCATTTTATAGGAATTTAAATATACATACGTACGTACCTACGTATGCACATACAAACATACATATAGATTCCGATGTGATTCATGCTTACTCACTAGTATTTCCTTGAAAACACCTATCTTTCACTGCTTTCATTAACGTAATACTTCTCACGTAATACTTTCATTATTTTCATTAAAGTATAAACGTGACCGTACTTTATGTGACTAAATATGTAACGGAACGATACATTTTTAAGTACCTGTTCGGTAATACCTAGATAGCGTACGAATCGTGTGAATGTAATAATAATGTTTGCTATAGGTGAACTTCAGTTTTAATAGCAATAAAGCGATGAGCAATGAGCAATTTAGTTTTAAAAATTTAAAACATAATTTCAATTGACTTATCAGGCAGAGGTAAGATTACAAGGTAAGTTTCTAGTTAGTCAGAAGAATTTTGAAATTCTCGTGTACACAAATATTAGTACAAGTTGCGAACATTAGTAATGCTCCATCATTACGGAAAGGACGAAGAAAAATATAATTTAAAGATAGTGTCTATTAGATTTGATGATAACTTTTTATACTCTACAAAATTAGCACAAATTCACGAATTCATTAAAGAAGTCGTGGAGGGGTGATTGACACAAGCGTCAAATTTACAGGAAGGTGACTTTATGACCGTTATGGCGGATGTACAAAAAATTTAATTAAAAGAGTTTAATTTTGTGTTCGTAAGGATTTTGAATATGTATTTGCAGGTTATGTTCTTACTTATGATTCTGTGAAGCAGATTATAATACAGGTTTAATCTATAGAATTAAAATGAAATAATATTCAGCCAGATGACTGAACGATTACAAAAGACGTTACTAAAGGTATCGATGTTTACAGAAGTCGTTACGGTTATTTTAATTTTTATTCCCAATCCCATCTGCTTTTATGTAGGTACTATATGTTATGATACAAAGGTAAAAGTCGAGCATATGATAAGTTCAGTCTAAAAACCTATGTGTAAAAACTGTAAAAATTCGTTCCATAGTTTAATAAAGTTATATAGGCTCATTCATAACTGTCCAGCCAGTTATCTATGAACCGTGGAAAAATTGGTGTGCATTTAAGTGTTTAATTTAATCGAATCTTTTGTTTTATGCAGAGAACAAAACTGGGTTATATTTTCGATACAGACTTGAGGTACTGTTTATATCATACAATAATAAAGAAAGAGGAATTCGTAGAGTTTACAGTGTCCTCTCGTATTAACATAAGTAGCAGTAATTTTTTTTGGACATTGTCCACGTACATTAGGACGATACTAGATGATTATCTGGAGATGCGAGGAAAACTAATTATGCCCTTCGGTCTCTCTTTAATGTTACGCTAATGATTGAAATTAAAGAGACCGGGTATTAATAAAATAAAGTATTTTCGTATATAATAAATGTTACTCGTACAAAATAGGCACCGTAAAATGTAAAGATATGGAAAAAATAAGAAATTTTACT
The DNA here is from genome assembly GCA_039881145.1 of Druceiella hillmani. Lineage (NCBI taxonomy): Eukaryota > Metazoa > Arthropoda > Insecta > Lepidoptera > Hepialidae > Druceiella > Druceiella hillmani. The sequence continues at coordinate 6,955,916 of JAYKKI010000045.1, read as the reverse complement.
GTACGATTATGAACAAAAACCAAGTAGTAAACTTCTATGATTGGTGTGACGTTTAACTTTATTTAAAAAAAAAAACATTGTTTTAGTTTTTACAAACCGCAACTTAGGAAAATAAAATTGATTAGCGTGACCCGCGCGAAGTCTTCGCATTATTTATTCCATTATGAAGCTCAGATGACAGATCAAACAAATATTTTACTACAATTGACATATGGAGGCGCAAGTATCAAAAGCATTGAGTTAAAGCGCCACTTTATTTATACGTGAGTGGATTTGAAATTAAACAAAAATTTTACCGACCGTCAATCATATTGACGTTGAGCCGTTAGATGGCAGCATTGCTGTTTTGTGTATATAATTTTAATAATTAATTAATTTGCAAAACCAATAGCAATAATAAATTTGTTAGTTGTGGATGCCGGTAGAGCAAGCAATTATCTATAAAATGATATATAATTTATGTGGATTAGTTGTGAGGTTTTTTCTAAAAAGGGAGTGTAACATCTTAACCTTAGCGTATTAATATATATGATGATGATGATGATGATGATGATGATGATATTTAAAAAATCTAAATTATTGAAATTGGTTTAACAATTTTTACATTTTTTGTACGTTACGTTAAGTAGTGGGGCAGAATTTGGCAATGTTTTTTATAAAATATCATTTTATGCCCAAACTGTTTCAGATTTATCCTTATCGTTTATCTCCAGTACTAATAAAAATAAGACAAAAGTTGAAAATATAAATTCAAATATCCAAAAACTTGAAAATTTGTCTAGAAAATTGGAAATTAAATATTCAATAACCGTTTTTTAAAATTTTTTTTTTAATACTTACATTTTATCTTATTGCTCGCTAACTTTAAATTGTGAGTTCGAAAAATAAATTAAAGAAACATTAAAAATTGCTAAAACCATCAAATTGTTATATGCAAACGGACGAACAATTCTTTTTATTAATTAGTTCTTATTATATATTGAGCAGCGTAAGGTTATATGTTCCTTTTATATAAGAGTGCCTATTTATCTGTTTCAACTAAGCTGTAAAGCAAGTTCATTTAAAAGTAAATTGACTTCGCTAAATTCGTTTCACTCTTAAATTAACATTTAACTACGCAATTTATCTGATGAGTGGTTCGCCTGCTCATAATTACCGCAAGAGTCGTTACTTTAATTATTGCAACGAAATTAATTTCGTCAATGTTACTTTGAAGAGAAGTGCCGAAGAATAGGCAATGAGGTAGCAGGTTATATCAGCAGCAAACATTGAAAACAGAGTCACATTTTCACTTTCTGTATTAATAATAAGTCTGAATTAGAATTATGCCATTTATGAAAGACAGTCTGGTCTCACCAGACTGGAGACCAGACTGTCTTTCATAAGTGAGATGATTCTGACTTATTCTTTTCACTTTCTGTAATAATAAGAAGTCTGAATCATAATTATGCCATTTATTCATGAAAGACAGTTTGGTCTCGCCAGACTGGAGACCAGAGTGTCTTTAATAAGTGAGATGATTCTGACTTATTCTTTTCACTTTCTGTATTAATAACAAGTCTGAATTAGAATTATCCCATTTATGAAAGACAGTCTATTCTCACCAGACTGGAGACCAGACTGTCTTTCATAAGTGAGATGATTCTGACTTATTCTTTTCACTTTCTGTATTAACAACAAGTCTGAATTAAAATTATGCCATTTATGAAAGACAGTTTGGTCTCACCAGACTGGAGACTAGACGCTACACAAATCCATTAGACTGTCTTTCATAAGTGAGATGATTCTGACTTATTCTTTGCTATATTTCATAGCTTTTTATGAAAAGAAGTGCGTACAGGCACAATAAAAAAAACATTCAATAAATACGATAGTCTGAACTAAACCAACATAATATAAACAGATTGGAGCAAAGTCGCCTTGTAATTATATTTACGACTATATGTGTGGGTTCACTGCAGATTTATAAAATAAATTATATACTTTGTATACCTAATATGTTGTTATTCTTGTAATGGATGAAGTATATGCAGAATTAGTAATAAATATATAAATAAATCGACAAAATTTTGATAGTCTTCTTTTGACACATGTAACGTAAATAACACAACGTATGAGTGGTACCTCAGCTGTTCATATGTAGCATCTGGGGCGTACACCTACAACGCGATACTACATTGTTCAATCGCTTTGTATTGTTGCGTATATGTTGCTCCCTTTTGCTCCACTTCCATGGCGTCGGAATATATAGCTCTCTTTCTCTTTCTCTCTAAGTCATATATTTCTTCTCTCTCATGTAACTATATGTGCTTAAACGTGACATAACCTCAAAATTTTACTCTCAATGCTCATCCGTTTAGCGATTATCGAAACGCCGCCTAAGAAGTATCATTCCATTATAACACAACAACAACGTCGTCAATGACAATGAAAGTTATAACACAATAGCAACGATAACAGAATAGACAATAACAATAAACATATAATAATAAAAATAATCAAAGAAGTTAATATAGGTTAAATTGCTAACATATTCCTTGATATTATCGAATGGACTGGTAGGGACTTAAATAGACGAACTCGACTTGGTCATTGTTATAAACATACTATTCATTGCGTAGATGCAGCAACATTATTATTAGTATTAAGAGTAAACGGCGATATTTTATTGACCTTAAAATGACACTTTAAATATTTAGATAATATTCGTACATAAATATTAGAACAAACTAAACTAAAAATAGTCCCATATATAAAGAGCTCACTTACAAACCCAGATTATGCTACCTTTACAATTCAATAATATCAACTTAAGTGTGAAAGATCAATGAACACAAAATACTAACTCAGATATAGTGAATATTTCACTTGAAATATCCACATCAATGCTAAAAAAAATGTTTAGATCACGGAGCCTCTTACTCTTGGTTCTACAAAGGAAAAAATTGTCTAGATATACAAGATTTTGTGTTAGTACTACTAGACTTAAATAATTAATACCCTAAACTACGTGAAATATACTATCAAACATCCGATCAATAAGGATGGCAGACGTTGATTTTGTAACTATTCATCACATAAATAAAGGATGTCAGACACCAGTCAACAAATACATATTAATAGACGTAACAATATATTTACCATCTATCTGCACTCAAAAAGCACTTCTTAATAATTAATAATAGAGTTAGTTCACATTTTAAATATATATTGTATGTTTCACACTAAAAACTTTTCTAACAACGTAAATGATACAACACTGCAGAAATAGAGAATACACGTCATTATTGCAAAACGACCTTTTTCCTACACGCGAAGTTATAATGGTATCATCTTCGCGCTGAATCTGTGTTCAATATAAATGCAAATACAGTTCGCCTGTCGTTTCTAAAGCGGGGCTCATTCGCAACTGTTTTCATATGGGAAGTGCAAAAAGGCATTATATTTTTTTCTCGTTCACACTACGTTAATGACAATGTCTTGGGAAGAGCAGCTTACGATCTAATGGATTTGTGTAGCGATCAAGGGTTGTATCCGGTTATACGTCTGATAAACTAAATTCTCGTTTAAATTAAGGAAAAAAGTGTAGAGTTTTTTTAGATTTTAGCTTTTAATATTTTTTTATATCATCGCAATCAAACTAAACATAATGAAAGAAGAGATGTCGAGGATGGTTTAATGGAAATCGAAAAAACGTGGCTTCTTTTGGCAAATTTTCCGTTTGAAAGATCAAAAATATTTGATTAAATTATGATCTAAATGTTAAATTAGAAGTTCAACTCGAAAAAATGTAAATTTTTTAGACAAATTGTTTCAGCGATATGATCAATCGAACTAGTTCAGATTATTAGTAAAGTAGATATATTAATGTGTTTAGTTCTCTAACCTTTAATTTTAAAATTGTTTTTGATATTTTAAGGTGTAAACGTTTTTTAGCAATTTGCAAAATTCAACATGGTGGCTCTAATATGACAGTCCGAAATTGGCATGAAACTAATTATTATTTTTTATGGCCTACAAATGAAAATATTTGATGTTTTAATTAGTTTTCTGTAAGTAAAATTGAAATATATTTCATAATAATAATTAAACCCATGATATAAAAACAATTTATAATATAAAAAGAATTTTTGTCAATCTACGATGTATTGATTTTGTGACCTTAGTTCTCTACTTTTTAAGAATCGTATGATGAGAATTTATGTTAAGTTAACCTCGATCGCTTAACTTAGTTTTGACGGGCTGTCTCTAAAATTGTTGTTATGCTCAAATTTATATTTTTTAGGCGACATCCGAATCGCAATTCAATTTAATATTTTTGACCCCAAATGGCCCAAAAAGGCCCCGTTTTTTGGATCACTTTTTGGTTTAAAAACTTGTTCGCTTAATTATAAAATGAATATTGCTTAAATATCTCCTCTTATTGAAAGAATATAAGGAAGTTATGAGTTCACTTTTAGATGCTACGATTGCAATTTTTGTTTTAATTTAAGATTTATACTTCTTGTTTTTTATATGTAAAAACGCTCGTCATGAATTGACTTCAGAGATTATTTAAGATATTTTGATGAAACTTGAAGACTTTTAAATTTGGAAATTGATCAGATTAAAACAATTATTGGTATTCATTTACGATCATATAAATTTTTCGTTCATTGCAACTTCAGTTACAAAATAGATTTTTTTAAAGAGAGGAGTTTTCGCAGTTTCACAGCAAATTAAATAAATGTAACATAAACAATCACTTTACTATTACTATCTTCTGCTTTTATGATCCTAGTGTCGTTATATATTCAATCAGTGGAACTATATCGATAATGTCATGCAGTCGTTTATATCTCGTTCGCCCACGGCTTCGCTGTGTATTATTCCATTTTAAACCCACGGCTTCGCTGTGTATTATTCCATTTTAATGCCACGGCTTCGTTGTGTATTATTCCATTTTAACGCCACTGCTTCGCTGTGTATTATTCCATTTAACGCCACGGCTTCGCTGTGTATTATTTCATTGAGAAAAAACTCTTTAGCTTCAAAGTAATGTGAATATATCAGAGTATATGAATTTGCTATTGATGATGATAAAGAAAGATGATGATGATGAAAACAACTTAAATTTTTTTATTTATATTATTATACCTCAACAGATTATATCGTGTGTTCGTCATGTTTGTTCAAATCCAATATTATATCTTGGAAGTATATAAGTATGTAGCTTTAAGTTTGCAAAACTTTATATTCTTATAGTTTCATTTAAAAAGCTTTTGATTTTTTCTAACTATTTAAGTATAGTGACTACATTAGAAAATGCTTCGGCAATGTTCCCACTTTTTTCAGTATTTTGGCTGTGAAAACTATATTAAAAACAAACTTAAAAAATGTTAATAAGAAGAAAGATTCTGCCCATGACGTTTTTTCTGTCACAGTATCTGATGACTTATTTTCAGAAACATAGTGTTTGTGACAGTGATGAATCTGCTTTACTCGTTGGTGAGTTTTTTTTCCTGTGATAGCTATAAGAATATAATTTGATTGAATTAGATTGAATTAGATTCAGGATTTCTTTAAAAAGGATAACACAGAGCAGAATTCTTGAGAACTGGCAAAGGTTGGTGTTTACCTCAATGTAATGGAAGAAACTATAGAAGGTCAACGTTTTCTTGCCAGTGCTATGAATAAAATAAACATGGTGAATTAAAATATTTTTTACAAAATACAAATATTTAGTGGTTTCAAATACAATTATTTTATGGAAATATTGTTGCTGTTATATGAATTAAAAATATGTATGGCTCCTCCTTATACAAATGGCATTGCGATTGTTTTTAGAAAAACATGATGCCTGTAAAAGGCTGGGAAGTAATAATTTTTACAAAATAGTTCATGATTAACAAGTACTATAAAATAATAAATCTCCTCAGCGAGGTAAGTAAAATGCGCATTTTCCTATTTAATAAATATAAGTTTATTGCTGCTCTACTATTAAAAGAAAAAGAAGTAAATATTTTCAAATATTAAATAAGAAAATTTGCTTTTAGCTTATCTCAATGATGAGAAAAGATTTTTTTTCATCTGGTTCTTTTTTAATTAAGTCTTTAAATAAATTTAGACTGTATTCTTATGTAAAAACCTATTTTACTTTTGTATTTAAAATGTTTTTATTGTTTAATAACGTCGTAATACTTTAAAACATAAACTTAAATATTACTTAAGCTACAATGCTTACTTTGTTTCATATTCGGTTTATTTAACTAAGTTTTGCGTTTGGAATTTATAGTTGACAGAAATAAGTCAGATATTGTTAGTAATATAGTATCATTACTATTAGTTATTAATATTATCGTTTAGTTCACTGAGAGTCACAACGGTAACCCAACATAAACTAAAGATAAAGAGTAGTTAGATATGGCACGACATTGGCGTGTATCGTCTATAAAGGACGTTTTGTTAACTGGACATACTCGTAGGTACGACACTTTCAAGGTAAATATCGCACGATTGCCGTATTCGATTAAGTAGGATGATACTATACTGTGATTATTATTATGTAATCAGTAATATACATCTATAGAATGATGCCATTCGACAATAAACAGGATTCAAGTTTTCTTCTCCGCAAACGGTAAAAATACACACTTGTTCGTGTTCGTGTGTTTCTAGAATTGTATTGAATTATATTATTTAAGAAATTCTTTCCGAAAAAATACACTAAAATAATTTTTAAGATTCTTCAGCTAGTTACTAAATTTCGTTTGTCGTAATTGTGGAGAATGGACACCTATACCTATATAGATGTAATAAAGAATATATGAAGCGTATTCTAGCAAAAAAATTATGATCATAGAATTGCACTCAATTATATTATTTAAGAAATTCTTTCTGAAAAAATATACTAAAATAATTTTTAAGATTCTTCAGCTAGTTATTAAATTTCGTTTGTCGTAATTGTGGAGAATGGACACCTATACCTATATAGATGTAATAAAGAACATGTCTATCATTCACACAGGTGAATTTGTGAATCGAATTGAGCATATATTAAACGTATTCTAGCAAACAAATTATGATCATAGAATTGCACTCAATTATATTATTTAAGAAATTCTTTCTGAAAAAATATACTAAAATAATTTTTAAGATTCTTCAGCTAGTTACTAAATTTCGTTTGTCGTAATTGTGGAGAATGGACACCTATACCTATATAGATGTAATAAAGAACATGTCTATCATTCACACAGGTGAATTTGTGAATCGAATTGAGTATATATGAAACGTATTCTAGCAAAAAAATTATGATCATAGAATTGCACTCAATTATATTATTTAAGAAATTCTTTCCGAAAAAATATACTAAAATAATTTTTAAGATTCTTCAGCTAGTTACTAAATTTCGTTTGTCGTAATTTTGACGAATGAACACTTTTCCTATACAGATGTAATAAAAAACGTGTTTATCGTTCACACAAGTCATTCAGCGCACGGAATTGAGTATATCCGCAGCGTCTTTCAGCAAAAAAAAGGGTAACTCTTTTTTTTCAAATTGCAACTTTGACAATGATTTTTTCCAGAAACGATCGAGAATTTTGATATAGTTCCTTAAAATTTTCTAGTCAGTGATGATTGATAGAAAGATTATCTATGAATAACAGACACAGAACGTGTCTATCATTCGCACAAATGATTCTGTGCATCAAACTAAGCACAATTGAAACGTGTTATAGCTAAAATGTAACTGTTTTTTGTTGAAATCACAATTTTGATAATGATTTTTTCAGAAACGGTTGAGAATTTTGATATAGTTCCTTAGGCACAGAACGTGTCCATCATTCACACAAGTAATTCTGTGCATCAAACTAAAAATAATTGAAACGTGTTCCAGCAAAAAATGAACCCTTTTTTGTTGAAATCACAAATTTGGCAATGATTTTTCCCAGAAACGGTTGAGAATTTTGATATGGTTCCTTAAAATCTCTACTCTGTTTAATGGACAGGATAACTTATAAATAATAGACACAGAACGTGTCTATCATTCACACAGATGATTCTGTGCATCAAACTGAGTTTATTTGAAGCTTGTTCCAGTAAAAAATGTAAATAATTTTTGTTAAAATCATAATCATTGGTAATATTTTTTTGAGAAATGCTTGAGATTTTTGACATATTTTCTTACATTTTTCTACACAGTTTAATAGAATTACGGACCATATATGAATAATAGACATATTATTTGTTACACCTGTAGATGGATATATTCATACTTATTCTAAATAGTCAAATGTATCGCTGAGAAGATTGTTTTATGTGTCATTAAGATGAAAAAAAGGAACACAAAGCAGAGCTTGGTCGCGCGCCTCCGTTTGGCCTTCATAAAAGTTTATGCCGTTTTGAGACCTTTATAAGCTTTTCTACGGCAAGCAGTAAAGAGTGCCACAAAACGAAGATAAAACAATTTCGGTTTATTGTACTCATAATATATTCAGCTGCTTTCCAAGTGTGGTTGATTTATTAAAAGGAAGACTGGCAGGGCTTGTTATTTATAAGGTTTACTTTCAGTTGACGATAACTTTACAATACATAAGAATTAATATTAAAATGTTAAATTGACAAATTGTAAAAAATATTTGATAATTAATCAAATAGTAAATATTGGTTATGTATTGAATTACGAGTAAAACGGTTCAACTGTAATATTATATGGGTAGTACGCTTCGTAATAGCTATAATCCATTATTTGGCTAAATTACAATTATATTGAAGAGCATAGTTGATAGAAATAAACAATTTCGGTCCCACATCGTTTTTCTTCTTTTCCAGTTGAGGATGGATCTTCGTTTTCTAAAGAATGCCTTTTTAAGATAACCTGTGATTGGTTAATGTTTTTAAATGATGTCGAGTTTGAAGTGCTCTTCGAGACAGCCAAGTTATGTTAAACGTGGGTTTGTCTCATACTAGCTGGTTTGATCAGAAATATTATTGTCTTATTTCTACCTTTATTCATTCGCATAATATAACCAGGTGACCAGCCAAGTCTGCCTAAAAGTATAATTTTGAATCTATATTTTACATCTTGAAATATTTTACATAATATAAAGTATGATCTTTTTTGTCATAATTCTGTAATATTGACTGTACCTAAGATACCGTTTAGAATTGTTGTTTAAAAACTGTAAGAAATTCTTCATATTTTGAAGTCATTGTCCATATTTCTAATGAATGTTTTAGTAATTTTAATTTTTCACGAAATTCCAGTTCAGATATTCCATAAATAATCCAAGATATTCTACATTGTAATCCATGCATTTATTCTTGACTGTATTTTTCCTGTCATGTCATTAGTGGAACTCACTTCGAATCAAAGTGAGTTAAATTTTTAACTTACCAATGTACTTATCTTTACGATTGGTAATCTTAATGTGAATTGTTGTATTTAAGAATGCAAAGAAATTTAATGTTCCTTTCTCAATGCAAACTTTCAATCTGTTATTTGTATTACATTTTCGTATAACTTTGATGCTATAGATAAAAGAATATTTTTAAAACACATTCTTAGTATTATTACCAATATAAGCCCTGGATACATATTTTAACGCGTTAAGTAATTATGCTAAACAGGTCATCAAACTTCTTCATTAAGTCAATCTAAATGCTTTTTCCAAGTTGACTTACTTTTTATTTCCTTGGGTCTTTAGTTTAGTATTACAATTTTTACGTTTCCTTAAATTTTAATTTAATATCGAAAAACATTATTTTAAGCTTACTTTGGTCTGAAAATTTCTTCGGGCTTAAAAAGCAAAAAAAAAAGCTTTTTCTTCCAAATTTCACTCAGAATAGTTGTGTAAAATCGTTTAAATGATTTTTATAGTAAGGATTCTGTATTTTTATCTAGTATTATGCTATTTTGTTATTATATTTTTGTACTTCAAATTACAGTTAGTTTGGATTATGCGTACATTTTTCCCAAGTGAACACTATTAGATATTGTATGAAAGAATCTATGTAAATGAACCAATGTAATATAATAACAAATAAATTATGGTGAACAAAGCAATATTATCTATTAGAATATTTAGAATCCATTTTGTCATTATTTGTCGAACTACCTAACACAGAAACCTAAGGAAATTTTGGTAAATTTCCTTAAAGTCAGAGTAGTAGATATTTTAGTGTAAAATGCTTCAATGATATTGTCAGATAATTTTGGTTTTTATGTAATCTGTTCTCATATATTTTCATACTGTGAATTTTTTATCAACACACCTTATTCAGAGTTTAAAATTGCAATCGAATGAGTATATTTGCTGATTAGTTTAGACTAAATATAGAATTTCAATTTCAATATGATGAAATAAAAACATTTGTAGAACATCAAGAGTATATCGAAGAGTTTATCAAAATACAGTATTTCTTGAATTATGAACAGACAGACATACCAGCAGATGAGTTGATTTTTTTTACACACAATTTTTCCATATATCTTGATGAATATTGTTTATAAAACACTTATTTGTGTATTGTGTGTTACAAATATATACTTTGTGTACTGTGTGTTACAAATAATACACGTGTGGCTATTGTACCTATTATGTTCATAAGCAACTCCAGATTTCTCGGTAATTCCAGTTATACCCCAACAATTAATTCTTGCAAGATTAGAATTTAGGTAATAACTTACCATAACTGAAGAACAGTTGGTGGAACTGCGAAGCGAAGGACGTGAAGAGGCACCCCAGCGCTGTGACGAGGCCGCCCAGAACGGCGGTCACCCGTGTCGACTTTCGTACGCACAGTGCCACAGCCAGAGGCGAGATGGCCAGCGCCACTCCAGCGCTCAGCGCACCCAGCCATCCTGTCGATGAAATGGTACAAATATTAGAAATTTGATGGAATATGTAACAGCGCCGTCAAAGGCCTCTTATCGGCATTACGGGTCATTTAATCATTGCTAATGGATAGTAAATGTGATATAAAAAGGGGAATTACTCAAGGTATAAAGGGTAATGTAATACTATAATATCAATTAATTTGAAAATATTGCGTATGATGTAATGATTGTCATTCCGATTAAAGTAAATTTCTCATTATTTTTAATTATAAAGTATAAAATACTAACTTACAAGAAAAAAACCTGTCAAGCATCACTGACAATTTGTAACAACGTAAATATATTGCCTACTATATATTTCACAGGCGTAAAATAGACTAATTATAAAAGTATATAATTCCACGTAGAATTCGAAATTATTTATTTTTCTTTTTACTTGTTCTACAAGACCTCTTATTATACCATCTTTCAAGATTGTAGGTCCTCTGTAAGTATTGACCGGAGATACTTTGCAGGTATTGATGATTAGTGAGAAAGTCTATAGTATGAATAAAAAATACGCCTTAAGGTAATTGTCGTGTGACAGTAAGATCCAAAAATTGTTTATGAAATATTTTATTGAAAATTATTTTTTTTTCAAAATGTTAATATAACATCATTTTACATTGACTTAGTTTTTTAGACAAACGCATTTCTTAATTAAAATTAAAAATGTTACTACTTTTCCTATAATATTAATAGTATAATTTTTGAAAGCGATTTTTATAAAAAGTAATTGGTAAATAATATTTAAATTTTAAAACAAGTTAGATATTTATGTTAACTAATTACATACAAAAAATCCGTGAATTTCGTCCACAACATATTTTCCACGACAACTACTTCAAGGGGCCATATCTCTTTACTGCGTGAACCAAAAAACTTATACAGCAATGTAAGTCTGAAGGCCTCAGTATACATTAATTTAAATTAGATATTTCAGGTCATTACTGGAAAAAAGGCTTTGACAGAAAGATGGACAATCAAGTTGCCGTATAAAGACTCCTTTTTTTCACTTTGAGGGACAGAACTCTACAAAGCCTAAAATATTAATATAAATAGTGATAGCTCTCCGAGAACACAATGCGTAGCCGATTTATTCTCTCTTCTCACTTGCCTGTTTATATTTTGAAAATCAATCCATATAATAATGCCCGCTTTTCACGAGAAAAAATTTCCTATATTACCAATATCATCAAGCTTTTTATTTTTTTGCATCCAGGAGGGTGTCTTAGAATCTGACATATTATTTTGGTATGCAAATGTCCACGCGTCATTAAATAAAAAAAAAAGTATTTCACCAAATATTACATCCGTTTATTTTTAAAAGAAATAGATGTCGCTCTTAGCTAATTCAGTGGCAGAGAAGTTGATTAATCATTTTAATGATTTCTGTCGCAGATATTCAGATCTATGTTGTACCAATCACTTCACTTAACGTATACTTTCGCTAACGCATGACAATAGCCATTGTCTTAACATTTATTTTAAAAATCGGCATATTTATCGCACGGGCTTCATCTTAACCTTTATTGTTCGTTAAAGTGACGCTGTTTTTATTGACTTGGGAAAAAAGAGTAGCATCATATAGTTTTACGAGCTGAAAGAAAAGCACGGATCTATTTCGTCGACGATGACAGTTCTGTTCTTTATCTATGGGCAACAGAAGACTCGTTTTTATGGATTATTAGGTTTTATTGAGTGTCAGTTAATATTGAGTCTTCGTGTCACTTTCAAAACCGATCTCAAATTGTCAATTATACATTTTCTTACTTCTTTGGATAGTATTTTTAAAGTATTTTACGAAAGTATTATTTGGTAATGTATATTGACTTGAGTCATTCCTCAAGTCTCGAGTAAGGACTTTATTGACGTTTCTGCAAATATAATATAATTTTTACTGAAATGAAGATAACGATATTAATTGTTGGTATTAAAATTTATTATATAACATAATTTTTATAAGACAACTCTGAAAATTAGTCGTTTTACTTTTCAGTTTACCCAATTAATTCTAATAGTAACGCTAAATTTGGTACATTACCGAAATAACTATTTAAATCAACCACAAAGTTAGCCGTAACGTCCACCGTTTAGCTACATTTACTTAAAATGAAATGGGGCGCCATTTTAATGTACGTAGCTGTCAAAATAAAGGATTCACGATAAGTGTTCACGATCAGGCTAATAATCCCGTAACGTTTACGTTATTTATAAAGTAACATGTTACAACATGCGGACGTCTGCTTGAAGGCTAATAATTCCGTAACGTTTATGTTATTTATAAAGTAACATGTTGTAAAAAGCGGACATCTGCTTGTAGGCTAATAATTCCGTAACGTTTACGTTATTTATAAAGTAACATGTTAAAACATGCGGACATCTGCTTGAAGGCCAATATTTCCGTAACGTTTACGTTATTTATAAAGTAACATGTTAAAACATGCGGACATCTGCTTGAAGGTTAATAATTCCGTAACGTTTACGTGATTTATAAAGTAACATGTTAACACATGCGGATATCTGTTTGAAGGCTAATAATTCCGTAACGTTTACGTTATTTATAAAGTAACATGTTAAAACATGCGGATATCTGCTTGAAGGCTAATATTTCTGTAACGTTTACGTTATTTATAAAGTAAAATTTTACATGTGGAAATCTGCTTGAAGGCTAATAATTCCGTAACGCTTACGTTATTTATAAAGTAACATGTTACAACATGCGGACATCTGCTTGAAGGCTAATAATTCCGTAACGTTTACGTTATTTATAAAGTAATATGTTACAACATGCGGACATCTGCTTGAAGGCTAATAATTCCGTAACATTTACGTCATTCATAAAGTAACATATTACAACATAGGGCTGAATGTACAAGCCTCGGAGGTAAATTAATTTCATTTCTCGTTTGATTCAACATTTTTGCATTTACCTGAAAGTGTTCTTGAATGAATACGGTAATTTCAGCGTATGACTTTAAGGTTCGTGTCATTGGAGTTTTATATAACATTGAATATTTTTTGAATTATGTCATATTTATAAAATTTAGTATTAATAAAATTATCTACTATATGATCATAATTATCGAAAATTTTCGGAAATTTTCATGTAAGTCAAAAGAAAGGATCGTTCGAAGGTCTATAAAATATATACGATTTATGCATGAACGAAATTTCTTCCGACGATGGATGCCAAAAATTTGAACGAATCGTTTTCAAACTTAGCTGAAAATTAGGGGATGTGTAGTGCAAATGTGTAACGTTAGCAAAGAGATGTTTCTGAATGTGCACTACACTAAAGATGCGAAAAATTAATAATTTCTGCGTTTTTTCTCACGTTTGCAAAATAATAGTTCATCTTAATAAACTTTACAAAAAAATATTGTTGCTTATCCTAGTTCGTTATGATAGCGATTTTCGAGAAACCGTCACACAAAATAGGTGTATTGCGGGTTTGCGTACCCACTGCGTCTGACAGGAAAGAAATTTGCCACGGTCGTTAAAAAAATAATTTGTAGTTTTGACTAGTTTTGATTTTCGAAACTTTTACTTTTTCAACTCAAAGCCGATACAATTAAAAATTTACATCGGAAAATTGCCATTGTAAGTTTGAGACCACATCACATACACTAATTTTAAAGTTAATCACTCTTCTTATGATTATTCTGTACACATTAAGGCTCTCATAAACATTTAAAATTACGTACTATTTCTACCGATAACCAAAAATATTAGTTGATGTTCCATCGTGAGTCTGAAACCATATCAAATACAAAAATTCTAAAGTTAAAAACTGTACGAGTGCCACTCCCCTTATGATACATTCTATACATAATATTTCCATTAAACTATTTACGAGTATATATTTTTCATAACGTATATAATCTATGTGCAAAAACATATATCTTTCACAAACATAGAACACAGAGCATATATAAAAAATTATGACAACTAGACTCATCGCTATAGTTTTCCTACAAACTTTGCATAGGCTTCTAAAAACCCATTTTCTTATAATATTAGGTTCAGTAGATTCGGAAATAGGGAGGGGGGGGGGGATTATTGCGCATTTTTTAAAATAACTCTGAAGATGCACTAACTAAAATTTTGAAAATAATCTTTTTAGACCCTTATAATTAGGCCTTTCAAATATACTACAGATTATACAAGAAATAAAAAGAACATAGACAGTTATGGGGACTGCCGACGGAAGTGAAAACTTGAAAATATGAAATAACATTCGTTTTATATAATCATTTTGCAAAAAATAATAAAGTAAGTATTTTGTTTTTGACAATTTAAACCAATAAAAAATAAGTTTAAATTTGGCAATAAAAGAAAGCATTTTCTGAAACGAAAATTGGAGCCTTTTTTTTTTTAGAAAATTTTATAGAATTTTCAATTTTAAAATCCGCGACAAAAATATTACCGAACAACTAGAAATCGGTTTTACCACGCTAGTAAGATAACTCTTAAGCCACTATGAAATAGTCATTGCATGATACTCGTATATTGCAGAGGTAAAATATTAATAAAATTAATAAAGTAACATTTTTGAACGCAAATATTGATACGGATATTAGAAATATTTGAAAATATATGCTTTGTTCTTGTTAAGTATTCTTCTGTATAAAAATATTGACATATTTAGTACTCACAGTTGTACTGCATAGTGATTCTACAATTAAACGATTAAAATAATAAACACAATTTAAACAATGCACAGTATACAGATTGAGCTTTCCACGTAATCAATTAACTTTACTTGTATAGATATACACGGCACTAATATTGCACAACATGCCACCCTTATAGCTACAGATATACTGTTAACATTAGCATGTCGGTGACGCAAACTCATAAAATTTTCTCCTACCAAAAATCGCTCGACGCGCCTAAAGAAGTTTTCACTTCAAAACTCGATTACATACTTAATGTGCCTTGCTTAATATTTTTATATAAATATTTTTAAGTGTTATTTGTTGCGATAATGTGCTGGTTAATACATTTTAATAAAACGTCAAATTTCAACTTTCTAAATCAAGCGGTCTCTGAAAAAAAAACCAATGTGACAATCAGACTGACAGACACGTCGGTGATTGTGTTCTGTTTTTACTTTCGAGGTATAGAACCCAAGAAATATTCAATATCTCTTTCACTTGAAATTGGGATAATGGTCTGATTTCGACCAATATAGACATCTATTTCAATGGATAAAAGTTAAGTTGTAGATATATCATTACTTAAATGATCAAAATGTCTTTTTTAGATTGTAGTAAAGATTTTACTAAAATTTCGGAAACTTTAAGATCTACTTATACTTGCCAAAGAGCGTTGATTTTTGACATAAGAAAAAAACTGTTAGAAAATGAAATTAGTTTTTCACCAGATTTAGCTTGTCGTATAAGATAACTGAAAACTTTAATCTTTTGCCTCTTTTCCATTACGAGAGTCAAACTAAATCATTAAAAATATGTCAATACGCCCTTTAAACTGTCGTCGAACCAGTTTACGTAAAAGGAACCGTGCAAATTTGCATTGTAATTAGCTCAGAACGGCGCCTGCGTATTTTATTGTAGTAATTAAAATCTCAGATACCTTAATATACGCATCGCACGCGTTCGTTTCATTATCCGATAAGAAATTTCGTACCTGTTTGCCTTTACAGTATTTTGTTATTCGAAGGTATTCAGATACTAAATTTATTATAAAACTAAGATGGCGATTTAATTAAGTAGAATGTAAGAACATTCGTTGTGAATTTAAAAATCCGATAAAATTACAATCTTATTTTCTCGTTTAAGTTAACGATGACAGTAGTGATAAAAAAAATGAATTCCTAGTCGAATTGGAAAATAATTGTGAATAAAATTAAGGTAACAGTTAACGAGGATTGATATGATTTTGTGATATATTTTATTTGTTTTCACGACATCGCTGTTTAAAATGATTTGCATATTTTGAAGTACATACCATTATTATGTCACATGTGCCTAATGTTTCCATATTACCTTCATGTAAACTATGAAAAATTATAGTTGGGGGAACATATAATATCATCAAATGTCTTTATACAAAAATGAAAAAAAAAACAAATTCTTGAGGGCCAAATCAAGTGTCTTAGATAGTAAGCTTCTGCAGCTGTCACGATCTGAGGTGACAGTTGCAGAAGCTTACTATAGTTTTTTATTACCATGCTTATTAGTTATTTTTAAATTTGGAAAAAACAAGATACGGTTTGTAATCAGCTATTAAACAAAAGGCTTTTTGACAACTTCGAAAATATACCACAATTCGGGGTCATCCTATTAGATTGTAACGTAAATATGTGTTTTCTCCTTATTTTTTTAACGTAAAGAAATCATAATATTTTTTGACATTAAATCCGCGTTGCGAGCGCCCTGTTATTAGTTACAAGTCAGATGACGTCATACACAAGTAAACAGATCGATTGTAGTTCGTAAAACTTGGTTTTGTTTGTAGTTTTATCAAAATCTTAGATTTTTTATTTACATATTTCTTAAAGTTTCCCGATTATTTTCATATATCCTGTTTCTACTAGTTTACATATTTTCAAAATGGAGAGAAATATCGTGCAAGCTGATAACACCAACCTACCTAAAACAGACAATTTTTACACTTTTCTTTAAAAACAACAGTGATTTCTTTGCTGTGGAACTAAAAATGTAAAACAGCAATGTTGCAAGTGTCTTTATAAATTATTTGTTTACAGAAATCACTATAAGATTTAGAAAATATTTATAAATTTTCAGGTTTTGAAAAAAAATACTCATAAGAAATATTTTCAAATTTGTATATTTCTAGGGTATTTTTCAGTAAATTCACAATTGACTTATCGTCAGATATTACACACTTAACACACACAAAGGAATAAACGTAAATTAATGAAATTATATAAATTAAAAATAACTTCAAACAAGACCTCAAACAAAAAAAATTTCAAACATACCAACCAAATATATTTCACTGCTTTAAATCTTTCATTTGCGGTCCTTTTTCTTTTTTTTTTTTTTAATTTATAACTATCATTCTTTACGTTTATTATAAAATTCCCAGTAACAATTATTGTAATTAATTTTTATAATTTGAATTTATTATGTACTGTGTATTACATAAAAAGAAATACATTACAAATTATATATTTATCTAAAATAATTTCCGGTCATAGCTAATGTATTAAAAAGAATTATTTAAAAAATCGTTCCAGGTAGTATATTTCCCAAAAAAAAATATTATAAATACTTGGAATGAATAAGACCAAAAGACCTATCCTAACCTACCCAAACCTACCCAAACCTCAAGAAAGTAGAGCCATATGATCAACAGAACGACTATATTTTATTAACTTATTTTTATACCTTATTAATTTTTCAATGATAAAATTTATAAAGAAGACAAATTTATAATCAACAATAACATATATATACACACACACACACACACACACACACACAAACACAAACAAACACACACACACACACACACACACACATATATATATATATATATATATATATATATATATATACATATATCTGCACTATAATATTATTCAAAGCATAAAACATAAAGTGTTACCATTTAAAAAAGAGGCGATTTTTGAAATTGACAAGGTAATAAAGATTCAAGTTTAATAGTTTAATAATTAATTTACTATTATAAATAACTTATAAGAAATTTTATTTTTAATTGTGTAACAAGTAGTTAGTTGTAAAAGAAAAAGTGAATTAACCGGAAAAAAGGTTAAAACGCAAAGAAAATTGATTTTATTATAATAAATAATCTCCAGCTGCAGAATTTTTTTTTAAATATATTATTTTTAATATGTATTCCTTCATATCAAATTTAATAGTAATCATATTTTAATATGAAAATAAATAATATCTCCCTTCAGAAAGAAGGACTGTTTTTATGTTTACTTGTGTGTGACGTCACGTGCCACATAACCAGGCGCCATTACAGAAATTGCATTTTTAGCGCGAGTTTGATAATTTAAATTTTAAAGGTGATTAATATGAAAAATACGGCATATATCCTGGAAATATAAACCAACCTACCTAAGTCTTTACTTATCTCTACTTATCCTGAGATCAATCAGCAATATTGTTAATTTTATAATTGACTAGCTATTGTTCGCGACTTCGTTCGTGTGGTCGTCAATTGAATGTGCAAGTACATTTAGTTCGAGTACCCGGTGTACGTTGTAATGCCACTCAAAGAAAGACAGAGTTTGTTATTTCATTCGATGTATGGCAGTACTTTCAGATACATAATATTTTTTGCTTTTCCGTCTGGTGAGTACACGAATAAATCCGGAGGTTTTCCTGAACAGACCACGTAATACTTTGTTTTGACTATTTATTTATTTATTCATACTTTAACGTATACATAAACATATATTTGGCATACCTATTGTTACAAGAGCAATATCTTTAAATGAACCGTATTGATTAAATATAAACATTTTGTGATGTGGACGACTGTAAAAGACAATAATACAAAAAACACGAAACTTAGACCATATCAAGTAACAAAATATGTTATAACATATAAATAAGCAAAACTATGAATAATACAAAAGAAAAAAAATGTTTAATTATAAATTTTGACATGGCCGGGAACAAGGAAGATGGGGAACAAAATGGACTTAGGAACGATAGGATAGAGAGATCATGAGAAGGACATTTTCAGACGTACTCTGAATAAATTTAAGGCGGGAGAGTTCCTAGTATCCGGATCTAGTCGATTCCAATGTCTTATAGCTTGGATAGCGAAGGACTTTTCATAAAAGGTTGTATGTTTGGGAAAAAGAGCCTAGCCCAATACCGTGTACCATTATTCAAAATATTATGGAGAAGTGTAAGAAAGTGAAGAATCTAGTACGAAGAATCTAGTTACGAGTTCTATTCGTGCTTGACAGGTTCTTTCATAACTATTTGTTGTTTGGTTACCTCTAGTATTATGGTTACCTCTATTATTTATACAGATGTATCATATAAGATTGCTATTTTGGTTATTGAATATTCAGTGTCCAACAATTTTAATGTATGCAACAACTTCCAGCATAAAACAATTTATTGATACATATACAGATATACGTGTACATATATATACATACACGCACACACACACACACATATATATATATATATATACATATACATATACATATATATATATATATATATATATATGTATATGTATATGTATATGTATATGTATATGTATATGTATATGTATATGTATATATATATATATACATATATATATATATATATATATACATATATATATATATATATACATATACATATATATATATATATATACAATCACACAATCTCCTCCATGCCCTTTATAAAATCTTTCTTAAATTCAATTATATCGATTCATCCTTTAGTGTTGTGATATGATTATATTTCTGGATTTTAACATCCGACTGGACGGCACCTGTAGGTTCCTCAGCCACTAAAACCAAGGCCACATAGCATTTGGTACGCTTAGCGGTAAGAGGTAAGTCGATCGCTTAGATGACTCATCCTAGTGAGCCAACATATTGGATATAATGGATACAGTCACACCGTTCGCTTAGTGGCACGCTTAGTGCCTGGCGGTCAGCAACGTGAACAGATACGCCGGTTTTTGCTTCGATTAAATTGGATGCATCGTGGAAAAATTGATAATAATACCGGTTTTTAAAAGGACGCCTTTCCAGAACCAACAAATTAATATCACGCAACCAGCATATTTAATATTTTTTCTAATTATGTGAAGTATGAATATAGTATTTTCGGCAAGATATAGACATTTTATCCCAGCAAAATACACGTTGCCAACACATCATATCCATCGAACACCTAACGAAGCATGTCCTAACCTATAAGTATTACACCTGCGGTGTGCCCTTGACTTAACCTTTATTCTTTGGCTTTTATCTTTTCTATGTATTTTACTTTCGTTGACGAATGTTGTCGAAAATTCTGGCGACTTCTTCGACGTGGTGAACAGTATGGGAACTGCGATTGTGGGGTATTTGAACAGTGCACAGTCTGTTACAATATCATAATTCTGTAATTGTTACCTTTGTTCTGTGATTGACTCCTTTGTAATATTGTTTTATATTTAGGATACGTAACATAACGCGACCAATATGTCTATGATGTTTAATTGACATGGTTTGCACTAGAAATTGATGAATATTTAAATATGTTAATAAATGTTAAATAAATATTACTTAAATAAATGTTAAATAACGAGTGATAAAGATTAATAAGTTAATAATCATCATATAATAACGCAGATACTACGGAAGATTCATAAGTGATACGTAATTTTTTTTTCAAATACAAATTATAATTGTGTTTCTGAAATATATACGAAAAATATTTAAAAAAATTTGAAACTTGTGTTTCATAGTGTCAAGAAAGTCAAGTATTTTTTTAGAATAATTTTTTTGAGTGAAACACAATTTTCAAAAAAAAAATATCCCGCATTTCCTACGAAAGCTTGAACACTTTCCGAAAATTTCTGTTTCTTTTTTTCACGGGCTTTTGTTAAATAATAAATAATAGTAGGTGTGAAAACATTTCTATAGCTTATTAATATAACGATCATTGAATGTTTTGCCATATATATATATATATATATATATATATATATATATATATATATACACACACACACACACACAAAAACTTACAACTTACGTGTCCATACGACATTCATTTTATTTTTAATATCTTTTCTTGTGTTAAATACTCTGAGAATATTTTTTAAAGTAATGTCAGTAATACAACCTTTCTTCTTCAGAATAAGACCTGTTGTGTTATTACAATTTTTTGCGGCCATTGTTACAGAGTTATAAAACATGCAACTGCAATTTTGGTAAAAAAGGGCGGGTCAATTTCGTGTATCGTATACATTAGAAAAAAACTAGAGTTTTTACTTTTTGAAGAGTTGTGTCATGTATTATAATATACTATACCTCAAGATCTATGCCCTTGTTGATGATTGTATTATTTTTAACACTCTTTTATTTGCTTAAACTGTAACTTCTAGTTACAGATTAAGCAACAAGTGTATTGTAAAACTTGTAAGCAAATCTTACAATACACTTTTCGCATACTTTTAATTGTCCTATAGGTTTGAAACTAAAATGTTATGTAGTTCTGATGACAATACAATAAAATGGAATCATCAAACTGATACGATAATGCCCATAGAAAACCCATAGAGTTTAAGTCGTTTGACTTGGCTTAATGAGCTTTTTGGTTACATTTTATAACCAGGAGATCTTGCAGTCATGGAAACTTCCCGGTGGTTAAGAGTAAACTCATTGAGTTTGGCTCGTTTGGTTCATCTGAATGGATTATTTGGTTACAACAGTGCGTTTTAAGTTTTTTTTTTATTATAAATTAAACTTATTTAAGTCTGAAGACATAATGAATCGTTCAATCCCCGACTTCAATTTAATTGTTTTGAAAATTATCAAAATCGATAACAATAGCGCTAACTATTATCGATCTTTCACGTATACAGTAACCTGATATAGAAACTGCTCCAAGAATACGGACAAACCACAATTCTATTTGTAATCCGTCATGTCACTGGTATATGAAATGTAATACGTCGTACGTACAACTGACAAGGAAATGGCAGATGCTTTTTAACAGATACGTATACATGTATTTTAACGGAGCAAGCAGCCGCATCTTACGTCGAAAATGCCATCTTCCACGTAACAATTCTATGTGCATTTCACGTTACGTGTAGCAATTTTTTGTCAGATCGGCACTCAGATTTCGCTTTGCCAAAAGAGACCGGTTTCAATAATTTGCTCGTAGCAATTCATAATGGTTCGTTAATACCCTATCGGGCTCCGGAGCTCCGTCAAGACGAGTTTTGTCATTCAAATTCGGTGACCGACTCACGTTCAAATTCCGAGCAAAAAATTATACCAACTGGCAGCAAAAGAATATAATTACGTCTCGGCTTGATAACAGTTTAGCATTGAAGTTTTAATGATAGGTTACTTGTAAGTACTTGTAATTAGGTATTCGTTAGATTGCAGACCATTAAAAGGAGTGAGTAAAAAAAACCAACGTGGGTACTTTGGTTTTTTTTACTCGCGCGTACGGGTTTCTGAAGTCGACGGATTGTTCATTGTCCCCATACTGATTTATTTATTTATTAAGGCTTCAATATATTTATACATTTGTCGATTTTTAAAGACCTCGCCAAATGTATAGAAATATTGTAGTCTACGAAGAAGTTTCTCCCATTTTCCCGTCAGTTGTCACGTATTTTATTAAAATTTTGCACTTAGATGAGCCTCTCAGTTTAAATGTAGCCACAGTAAAAAAATTACGTAAAGCGGAGGAGAAATTTTTTTTCACGTATTGCACCGAGCAAGGTATTATTGAATGTTAAAATTAAATAGAGGTTCTATACTATATATATTTTTTGTTTTTTAATTATTAAATTTTAAAAAGCGACTTGCAATGTGACTTTTAAAAATCTAAAAAAAATGCGAATTCGAGTGGAATAAATTAAAATCATTTTGGTTAAATTGAATCAATGTTTGAAAAGATGTAGACAACAACGTAACACTGCTTTGCCCTTACCGTGTTTATTCCTATGTTAAGCTAACTGGGCGTGTCGCATGTGCAGATCACTAAAAAACATACCGAAGCCATTTTTTTCACTTGTGTCCGGGTGGAAAACTTTATTGCGGGATTTAAAATACATTTAGCGCCATCTATTGACTTACACAAGTACTCTATATGTTTATGTGTTCTGAAAATTTGCTTATTTTCTGATCGAGTGGACTAATTGCGATGAAATGAATATTACTCCCTATTGGCTTGAAGTTTTTATAAAAATGCAGGCGTTTTTTCCTAAAAACTCCATCTTAATTTGGTCAGTAGTTTTTACGGGTAGCATGCACAAACATAAAAAGGCAAACAGATAAATATTTCAAAAAATACTTTATTGTCATCTATCATTTACGTTTCACGCCCCCAATAATTTTTGTTTTGAAAATATTTTTAATGTATTGGTTGATTCAATGTACGATTCTCGGCTTAGGTTGGTGAAATAATATTATTTATAATATTATTGCTTATAAATAATTAGTTCTTTTATCAAATTTAAATTTAATTTTATTATATATTCAGCGCCATTTGGCTGACTTCTAGTAGAAGGCTAATTAGTTGTTTTAATCAAATATAAATTTAATTTTATTATATATTCAGCACCATCTGGTTGACTTCTAGTAGAAGGCTAATTAGTTCTTTTATCAAATTTAAATTTAATTTTATTATATATTCAGCGCCATTTGGCTGACTTCTAGTAGAAGGCTAATTAGTTGTTTTAATCAAATATAAATTTAATTTTATTATATATTCAGCACCATCTGGTTGACTTCTAGTAGAAGGCTAATTAGTTCTTTTATCAAATTTAAAATTAATTTTATTATATATTCAGCGCCATTTGGTTGACTTCTAGTAGAAGGTTAATTAGTTGTTTTAATCAAATATAAATATAATTTTATTGTATAAATAAAACAGTGCCATCTTCTAATAGAAATTTATGGGGGGTTAATTATGTTGTTTGAGGTGATCTGCATGTCTAATTTAGATGGCGAACCTACCTGCGCTATATTAGAAAAACTAATTTAATCAATTACTGAGATTTTGGTATTGAATTTACTAAAATACAGAATCTAAAATTTAAAGATTTGATAAATATTATCAAAATAAAAACACGTTACGTGGAGATTTTATAAGGATTATAACCGTATATGTTTAAATACAGTTTAAGACATTTTTATATTATTCACTACATGACGGAATATTTTTTTAGGTAAATATTGTAGTATCCTAAACGTTCTTTTCTATGATGTATCATTTATATATTTTTGTTCTAAAATTTTTATTAACTATTTTTTGTCAATTTGAATCGCCGCCATTTTGAAACTACTGGTTCAATTTATTCACTAACAAATGTACTAGTAGTTTCAAAATGGCGGAGATTCAAATTGTCAAAAAATAGTTTAAATAACACATTTTAAAACAAAAATATACAAATGATACATCATTGAAAAGAACGTTTAGCATACTGCATTATTTGTCTAAAATTTTTTATCCAAATTATTGTTATGACAGGTTTCATTCAGATCGAATAAGATCCGTAGTTACTAGACTATTCTGGAGCGTCTTCAAATTTCATTATGTTACCTATGTATAAATTTTCATGGCGAACATGGATTTGGTGCTGGGAACATGATCCACGAAAGTATAGTTGAATCACTTCGAAATTGACAAAGCTGATACTTCCGCCATATACTTCTATATTTTAGGTGTACTTCTGAGAATTGTTTCACACCTTGACATATCATGTCTTTGGGAGAACTTTCACATATACAATAAATTCATAATACGAAGTAACATAAAAAAATTATGGGGTTCATATACTTGTGCATATACTAGCACTGGGCAATATCGGTAACTGAATTTACCGGTCGATTCAGGCTATTAAAAAAACTTGACGACAATTATATTTCAATTCGCCCAAAATTTTAACCACAGCACGCGCTTAAAATTCCTTGAAAACCTTACACAAACGCTTAAACATGATGGCGCCGTGCCATGTTAATGAAATTAATATGACGCCAATGAACGGGACATAAATTTATTCGGTCCTTCCTTGGGACCGCGCTCGTACAGTTACGCGACACGGTACACAGTGTCACAAAAGATACTTTTGAGAGGACAACAATTATTATTTATTTATTTATCTACTTTAATGTATCTAATTAATACATATGGCGGACTTATTGCTACAAGAGCAATCTCTTACAGCCAACCACAACACCAGTCCAGCCCCGTTCGACGAACGGCCGGGAATCGAACCCGGGCCATCGCGGTGCGTCGCATCGTATGCCTTGTGATCAATCCAACACACCACGGCGACGACAAAAATTATTAGAAGATTTTCTACTGCTAATATAGAGGATATTAAATTTAAAGTGGTTTATATTGTTTTTTTTTCTATAGCAAACGTTTCTAAAATGCATCGATTTCAAGAAAAATATTGAAATTTTTACTAATAATGACTTAAAATGTAAGGAGATTTGTTTATCTAATATTTTCAGCAGTTTTTTAAAAAAAACTGTAGTCATGTTGATTACATGATTTTAATAATAATAAGAAAAAAAATCAGTATTTACCTTATGTACACTTAGTTGTTAATTCGGTATTAAACAAAATTTAAATACTTCCAAACAATTTTTTAAATACTTCTAAACCTTTCCTATGTCATAATGGTAATCAAAAAAAGTTATACGAGTTTTAAAATTAACCAATAAATTTAAAATGGCGCAAACAAAGGGTAGAAGTGGAATATACGTAAACTTTCACTAATTTCGCTGAATTAATATGAATTTTAAACAAAACTTGAGAAATATATTTGTTTAAGATGGGATATTTTTATCGTTATTCAACTGGAATTAAACGTAACTATGTTTAATCATAATGTATAAGTTAAGAATTAAGAGTTTCCATTGCAAAACTAAATTACTATATCAAGTTAAAGCAAAAGGACATACAGAAATGGGTACTAATGCAAATGAAAAATCCAATATTTAAGTAAAGCTTTCTTAATCTTTCTAAAAATTAGGAGAGTTTTTGTATAAAATTTTGCTCCATTTTCCAATTGGTGATGTTGAGTTTTCATATACTAGCATAGCGAAAGGTAGTAATTACTAATAGCAGGCTATAATATCCAAAAGCCTACCGATAAGGATTATTAATGTCAAATCTAAGGATAACAGATCTTAGAGTTTATACGTTCGCTTTGTAGTAGAAAAAATTGATATAAAAGACTTTGATTGAAAATATTTACGGATTTATAAATAACAACAAGGGAGTATAAGCACTCAAATGTATATGTAGTACAATATCAACCCAAATTTATACAAAAATGTCTGTTTATTTGAAGAAATGTCGGTTTAATTTAGTTTACTTTTTTGAACGAGATTGAATATTTCAGCGAAAAATTCATGAATCATGTCACTTTGAATTATGTCTTTCGATGCGCATAATATTTTACTGAATTTACTTTCTTTATTATATTGTTAACAAAAAGGCACACATTTATAATACATATTTATGGTAACTAAATCCAAGATACTGCATCCACAATGACGAAGCCTGAACCTAGATTAGGTACCAAGTACTCATCGACCAAACGCACGTTGTACTCTTGTACCGTGATTATTGCGTCTGACTGTAATTTATTATCAAATTGTTGCACATGTGTGCTTATTTCTTGGAAACCTATAATTTATATGTGTTAGA
Organism: Druceiella hillmani; assembly: GCA_039881145.1. Taxonomy (NCBI): domain Eukaryota; kingdom Metazoa; phylum Arthropoda; class Insecta; order Lepidoptera; family Hepialidae; genus Druceiella; species Druceiella hillmani. Next base: position 6,928,679 of record JAYKKI010000045.1, on the reverse strand, counting down.
AAGAAATTATATGGTTAAAATTCTAATAAACTGGAATATTTCAATATAAATCACAGTTATTACAGTATTTAATTGGAGAAATAACCAGTTTTATTAGGTTATTACAAGTATAAATTTTAGGACTTTACCTATAATCCTATAATTCATTTTAGGGAATTAATAGTTACGTTTTGGAATAGCCACATCATATATTACCAGATAACACCCACAAGAATTTTTCTAACGCGGTATATTTCCAATATTTCTTCTTTACCGTTTCGAGTCATACAGACTTTGAGGTGTTTTTTATAAAAAATTATGACATTTCATTTGAAACGAAGTATCTATATACTGATAACTTTTTAATATTTCAATTTTGTTCTATATCAACGGCTAATATGGAAATATAATTATTGTTTCTAGTATATCCTAGCATTATATGGTTGGTTTCATGACGCCTTTTGTATGGACGACCTTTTAGGTTACCACCTCAATTACACAGTTGATACAGAAATATGGATCATCCCAATAATAACAATTCCGTAAAAAAATAAATTAATAAATTTTGTCATCGTAGAACAGCAGTTCATACCGCAGTGCGAAGCTGCGACGTTTTATTTTAAATCTGTATGTATAATTGAGGACATAATAAATCAGTTAAAAGAATCGAATATTTAAGCGATTTCACGTATTCGGACCACAAGGGTCCGTTTGATGAATAATTTATACCTAAAAGTAGTCAAACAAACTTTAGTTAAAGATCATAATCACATGCTCGATCAGTTAGTTTCTCGTTGGATAACTTCATATTTATGACGCTTATTAAGTGACGGAGAAGAGCGTGTAATGACATAATGAGCACTCACGTGCAATGTTTGGTATGCTAATTTACATACTCGATGAGACGGGTTGATTGATGTGTGGCACGCCTCTACATGATCGGTCTTCTTTTCCAGAAAGATAAGAAGTGAAAAAAAAAATTAACGCCAAATTACTTATCCGGAAAGGAGAAAATATATTATTATTATCGATAATGAAGTAAACATTTGCCGATATAAATTTATTTGTTTCTGTTTCGGTTCGCTTGTCGTGCATTGTTTTCATAGCTCATCCGTCTCGCAGCTTTTGAACAATTTTAACATATACTAATAATCATCATCATCATCATCATAAATATTAATACGCTAAGGTTAAGATGTTACACTCCCTTTTTAGAAAAAACCTCACAATTAATCCACATAAATTATATATCATTTTATAGATAATTGCTTGCTCTACCGGCATCCACAACTAAAAAATTTATTATTGCTATTGTTTTTGTAAATTAATTAATTATTAAAATTATATACACAAAACAACAATGCTGCCATCTAACGGCTCAACGTCAATATGATTGACGGTCGGTAAAATTTTTGTTTAATTTCAAATCCACTCACGTATAAATAAAGTGGCGCTTTAGCTCAATGCTTTTGATACTTGCGCCTCTATATGTCAATTTTAGTAAAATATTTGTTTGATCTGTCATCTGAGCTTCATAATGGAATAAATAATGCGAAGACTTCGCACGGGTCACGCTAGTCTATTAATAATATTGTAACTGAGTAAATTCTGTACATGGAAAATATTTAAAAAAGCGATTGTTACAGCAAAAAGAATGATAATAGAAGACAGAAAATCTGTTTTTAGAATTTTTGGCTGTATGTTAATTTGTTCGTAAACCATGTGAAATCTACTAGATGGATTTTCATGAAATTTTGTTATGGTAGTAGTTTATAATCAAGAGTAACATATGAAAAAAGTCCTAATAACTCTTCTTCTTCCGAATTTCACGTGAGCAAAACTAGTATATTATAGATTTATTTGTATATCATATCATCATATATTTGTTTTAAATCATTGTTTGGAAATTAAAGGAACTTATTTTAAAAAGTAAATGAAAGTTACTTATATTTTATAACCAGCTAGTGCTGAGTTACAATCAGGACGTTTTGAAAAATAATGAGTTTTATATATTATAGAATAGAAAATGTGATAATAATTTGGTTTTGGTTATTTTTTGGAAAACAACGTAAATAAGACAAAAGATAAATTTTTTGTTATTTAATTATTTAAAAATATTACTAAAATGTATTTTTCTGTATCACGACTGTTTCAGGGGTCCAATGGTGCTGCTACGTGAGCTGAATAATGCCGTGTGAGGGATTAGATAGCCCCCTGAAGTGGAAGATATTTCGCAAACTGTTAAGTTGATTGGTGATTCATAATCGATTATATTAGTTGTTTTATTTTTTTTATTGCTTAATATTTTTACACTTTAAGATAATTTCAGTTTTTTCTTGTGCTTATATAATATGCTTTTATCTATTTAACTCAGTAAAGTTTAACTTTATTTTCCTTTTACATAAGAACGTAAGTATTCTATAAGATTTTATGTTGTAAAAAGCACAGGTTAAAAGAAAATGTTTAGGATACGTATATACTTAGGCACATAAAAACATTTAATCATACATTACAGATGATATGTACACACTTAAGCACACAAAAATATTTAATCATACATTACAGAGGATAGGTACACACTTCAGCACACAAAAACATTTAATCATACATTACAGAGGATAGGTACACACTTCAGCACACAAAAACATTTAATCATACATTACAGAGGATACGTACACACATAAGCACACAAAAATATTTAATCATACATTACAGAGGATACGTACACACTTAAGCACACAAAATATTTAATCATACATTACAGAGGATACCAACACACTTAAGCACACAAAAATATTTAATCGTACATTACAGAGGATACGTACATACTTAAGCACAGAAAAATATTTAATCATACATTACAGAGGATACGTACACACTTAAGCACACAAAAATATATAATCATACATTACAGAGGATGCGTACACACTTAGCGCAAAAAATATTTAATCATATATTTCAGAGGATACGTACACACTTAGGTCCACAAAAACAATTAATTATACATTTCAGAGTATACGTACACGTGTAGTTACACAAAAACATTTAATTATACATTACAGAGGATACGTACACACTTAGGCTCATAAAAACATTTAAGGGTACGACAATGCATTTAAGTATTTTTATTAAACTATTAACAAATGATAATATTAACTATTATTTTTCACTATGTCAATATATTACTTAGTATATATTTGACAAGTGTACAAATAACTTGAATTTCTCAAATCTTATGAGATTTACGACCATTGCTGTAAGATTCTGGTTAACTTTAGCTTAAATCCAAGTAACGTTGTTTTTTTATTTTTTTTTTTTCATAAATTATTATCACTGCTACAGCAGTTCCGAAATTGTGGGAAGGATCCGGCCGCTACCTATTTTTTGTGAATATTTTCAACACGATTTAATAAAAAATTCTGATATAATAGTTTTGGAATCAGTGTAATATCTTCTTTCAAAATGCTATAAAGAGAATGAAAATACTACTTTCCTATACTATAAACGGAATGAAAATACTAATTTCCTATACTATAAACGGAATGAAAATACTGATTTCCTATACTATAAAGGGAATGAAAAAATCAATTACTTTATTTCTTCTCTTTAAAATTTTATATACATGTATTTGAACATCGATTTATGATATACATACATATATATATATATATATATATATATATATATATATATACATATATATATATATATATATATATATAAATATACATGGGTCAATACGCTAAATTTCAAGTTTTGACATCAAAAAGGTTGTGAGAGACAAACAGGTGGATATGTGAATGATCTTGTTAAGGGTTTGGTCTTTTTCCTTTTAGCATGTACGCTACCTTAATGATGCATTTAAAAGCATCATAATGAAGCCCTAATTGTACTGAGTAGGGATTTAAAAAAAAATCTTCATTTTAATGTATAAATTCTGCTAACTACTTATCTAGATAGTAGATACGTGTATTATTTATCAGTATTCATTTATGGATTATTAATCACCCATGTTCCTTTTTTATTTTGGGCGTGGTCGAATTTAATTCTCCGTCAATTAGGGTTGCACCTGGTTCTGCCTTTTAACTCAATATTAATTGATTATATGAAAATTTATCGAATTTGTAACATTTTTTTGCTCCAAACAAGGGCACTGCTGAGTGCAGTTGTACATACTGATAGAAACCCCGAATACTCGTGTTTTTAAGTTATAAGCGTTGCGCTAGTTTGTTGTATCGACGATCAACCGTTAGATTTGGACTAAAACAGCCGTGTGACGCTAAAGCTTATTTCCATATTAAGGCGATCCTAACGTCATCTGTTAGCCCCAGTGACAATTAACTCGTACGCATATACCCAAGAGCGAACCCTAAAGAAATGATAATTCGAATATTACGTAGCACATTATTTTTATTTTTTGTTATCTTTAATCTGTGCTTATTTCATATCAACTACTCAAAGTAAATATAAGTTAACGAAGAATTTTATTACGAAAAAAATTGTCTTTATTATAAACTTTTTTAAACTTTCTTTAATACCTAGAAGCCCACGAAACGGTTATGATCAAAAACTGATACCACATTTTTAATCTGATTTCGTTATTTAGTGCTATTAGACAAACTTGTTGCTAACTTTTCTAACAATCCCCATAATCCTTGATGACTTCATTCTTCTCCGCCGTAAAAATAACGACTTCGTTCAATAATAGACTCATAAAGTGTGGATAATTGCACAAGTCAGACTCGCACGAGTCCATTAAAAATACGTTCACGAACAGATTCCTTCGATGGTGAGCTTAGCCGTGACACCTCGGCCCTGTTTGCGAGCGGGAAAGAGAGCTGGTTTTTGCGACAGTCGCCATTCCATAGATAATTAAATTGAGGACGCCGCCGAGTTGTCTATGTCTATCATTAATCAACAACAAGTAAGAATTTTAAATTATGACTATGGATAGTTTAAGTATTTCTTCGTAGCTTGTTAAATGGTAGTGTTGTACGGCCTGAATCGTTCGAATAAAGTTATTTTTTCATTTAACTACGTTACAAACTTTAACCAACTTCACTATTACGAAAACTTCACAGCCATTGTCATTGTGTAAATTTCGTGTCACATACGTATGTTAATATAAAGTGCTTAATTATAAGGTTTGTCAAAATTGGTAAGTCAAAATTGTGTCTTATTTATCTATTTAAGAGAAAATGTCTACCGCAGGTCGAAACTAAAATGGGAGAACTTTTTAATACTTCTGCATGTATTCATGTACTTCAGTTCCATTCTGGAGCTTAAATACCAGAATGGATTTCAACAAACTGAATTTTTCGACTCTTCATGATACTTGGTGTAACAAACTTTGGGTGAGGTTAAAAAAATTATAAAGGCAGACTTTATTCACCATATTGTTGAATCTAATAACAAACAAATAATTTTAAGAATCTTTGCAATTTGCACGTCAAATCAAATGTTTTGTTGTTTGATAAATAACAAACATTTTATTTGACTTATAGGAACAGTAACTTTTTTCACGACTCCACTCGCGTAGAAGTTGTGACGGTCCCAATTCCCACAATTGATGATTGAATTTGAAGATCCGTCTGACAAAATTATTTCTTCCCCTGTCCAGTGTGTAAGCGAACAGGCAGATTATTCAAATCGAAGCATTCGCGCCAATGGGCCCGGATCGTGACAGGTAGCTGATAAATGTTGTTACAAAATAAAATATGCGGTTAATTCACTCCAAAAAAAATTGTGAGCCATCATGGGGCACCTGGCAGATAATATAAAAAAAATTTAGATGTTTCACATATGTACATTTTTTTATATTATTACAATGAAATATTTTTATTTCAACGAATTGAAAGCTAAAAAACAAATGTTCAGATAGTTATTAATAATACAATTAAAACAAAAAAAAAATAGTTATTAATAACATATTAATTTAATTTTATCATTTTATTTTTATGAAATAATTCGTCACAAAAATATTTTTTAACCATCTATTGAATATTTTAAATTTTTAAATACCGTTAGCGGAAAAGATGGGAAGCTGGTTGAATTAAGTCGGAAAGAGCCGACAAGATACGAAGCTAGCCGAATTAAATCGGAAAGAGTCGACAAGATGCGAAGCTGGCCGAATTAAATCGGAAAGAGCCGACAAGATGCGAAGCTGGCCGAATTAAATCGGAAAGAGCCGACAAGATGCGAAGCTGGCCGAATGGCACACGATGTACCATGAGAACGTTTTAACTACCATCCAAACGCGCCATTAGATGTTTACATCAAAAAGATGAGTGAAAAGGACTTCCCCTTAAGGGGTAGATTACATCTTACTATATTATTAGTGGGAGAATAAGGGAGAGAAAAAACTACATCTTCTCTCTCACTTATTCATCCATTAATAAAGTTTTGCTCATCTTTCAGAGAGTCAGATTCTAAACAAATTAATTGAAAGAAAAATTGATGATTCATTGAAATTAATGCAAAGATTTTGATTTCTTAATAGGCATATATAGACAAACTTTGTGTACATTCGACATTATAAATGAATAACCTCTCTTTTGGTAAACAGTAAAACTACACATACAGTCAATATGTGAAATGTGAAAGGGCTTATAAAGTTTACCAGATCAACTGCAACTGAACGGTTTCGGTAAGGGATAATATATTATTGCATAATTAAAAGCAGACTGTCAAAGTGACTCGATTGAATTTTCTCGAAAACGAATTTTGAAAATATAAATAAAGAAAATAAGTTAGTAAATTTTCTATGTTTTCAGAACCAACGACTATAAAAATACGTATCGTCGTATATGTACTCCGGTACATTTCAACTTTCCGAAATGAAAACTAGCATAACTACTTAGTCTTATTAATTATTCTCAAGGATTCTAATGTTACATCATCGTTAGTATTCTGTAAACAGCCTACCTTCTCGATTATAATTAATTCGCTACGCTACTCTTTATGGCAGTTCTTTTCTTGTATCTAGTCGTTAAAATGTTATCTTGGATATCTTTGTCCCTAAGGTATACGATTTAACCATATCCTAAACAAACTTGTTTCAACTGTAGATTTCTTTGGGTCCTCAACGTCAACATTTAAACATAAACTTATAATAATATAACAAAATAAATAACAAAAACAAGTAACTTCTACATAGAACAAAGTAATACTTATTAAATTTTTATGCTTGTATCTATAATAATTTTATCTAGTTAAATTTGTTAACTTCAGACGTTTTGTTCCAAATTAATTTGACTGTATGTTTTGTTATATTTCAAGTAACTTCTACATAGAACAATTTGATATTTATTAAATTTTTATGCTTGTATCTATAATAATTTTATCTAGTTAAATTTGTTAACCTCAGTCATTTTGTTCTAAATTCATTTGACTGTATGTTTTGTTATATTTTAAGTAACTTCTACATAGAACAATGTGATATTTATTAAATTTTTATGCTTGTATCTATAATAATTTTATCTACTTAAATTTGTTAACCGCAGTCGTTTTGTTCTAAATTAATTTGACTGTATGTTTTGTTATATTTTAAGTAACTTCTACATAGAACAATGTGATATTTATTAAATTTTTATGCTTGTATCTATAATAATTTTATCTACTTAAATTTGTTAACCGCAGTCGTTTTGTTCTAAATTAATTTGACTGTATGTTTTGTTATATTTTAAGTAACTTCTACATAGAACAATGTGATATTTATTAAATTTTTATGCTTGTATCTATAATAATTTTATCTAGTTAAATTTGTTAACTTCAGTCGTTTTGTTCCAAATTAATTTGACTGTATGTTTTGTTATATTTCAAGTAACTTCTACATAGAACAATGTGATATTTATTAAATTTTTATGCTTGTATCTATAATAATTTTATCTAGTTAAATTTGTTAACCACAGTCGTTTTGTTCTAAATTCATTTGACTGTATGTTTTGTTATATTTTAAGTAACTTCTACATAGAACAATGTGATATTTATTAAATTTTTATGCTTGTATCTATAATAATTTTATCTACTTAAATTTGTTAACCGCAGTCGTTTTGTTCTAAATTAATTTGACTGTATGTTTTGTTATATTTTAAGTAACTTCTATATAGAACAATGTGATATTTATTAAATTTTTATGCTCGTATCTATAATAATTTTATCTACTTAAATTTGTTAACCTCAGTCATTTTGTTCTAAATTAATTTGACTGCATGTTTTGTTATATTTTAAGTAACTTCTATATAGAACAATGTGATATTTATTAAATTTTTATGCTCGTATCTATAATAATTTTATCTACTTAAATTTGTTAACCGCAGTCATTTTGTTCCAAATTAATTTGACTGTATATTTTATACCTTTATTGATTGTTGTTTTAATCCATTATAATTAAATCAAATTTTTGCTGTATATATTACAGATAGATTCCATTATTGATTATTGAATTAGTGATTATAATTAATTTATTGATTATAATTAATTGAAACGTATTGAAATATATTATTTGGCATAATCTATGCATAAAATAAATTTGAAAGCGTGCGAATTTTGTACATGGAAAATATTTCAAAAATAGTGATTGGTTTAGTATATATATTGATTGTAAAAGCCAGAAAACCTGTTTTCAAAATTTTTGTCTGTCTGTCTGTGTGTTAATTTGTTCTTCAATCACGTGAAATCTACTAGATTGATTTTGATAACATTTGGTATGGTAATAGTTTATACCCTCGAGAGACATATAGAATAGACAAATAAAAACACCCTGACTTAATGAATATTACGATATTGGTATTGACAAAATAATCTATTATAGTTTTTAGTAAACTTTACGCTCATAAAGTTCTGAGAGAAAAAAAAATAAAAATAAACAAAAGATTTCTAATAACTTTTCTTTTTGTGTTTATTTTTGTACACGCGGACGAAGTCGCATCGGTACACCTAATGATGGTAACACCTAATTCATCACGTTTTTGGTGTTGTCACAAAAAATATATGCAAGTATAATAATGTCTTCCCGAATCGAATTCTTAAAACTGTATCACGATTGTTTGTGTACCAGTAAAAGATAATTAATAAATTTGTAATTTTTAAAGTTTATATCTTGTGCCTTTAATTAAAACAATTAATATACGTTTTAATTAATTACATTATGTTTAAAAGTTATTTAGTAAATGAATTGCTTTCCCGAATAGGGTCTTCATTTAAATTCCAATAGGTTTACGTGTCTAATACCAGCGTCTATTTCCATTCCATGTAAATACCTTTATACATGTTGTAAAATCTTCTGCCCATATTATACATATTGACACGCTTCAGCGTGACACTTGTTGTGTGAATCTTTGCCCATATACTTAATAAGGACTATTCGTACATTAAGGTGAAGTCGCAGATTTATGGACGAACCAAGTTAGAAAAAGTCGGTATGTAAATATCGAAGTGTTACTTGCAGATGAACTACATAGCGCACATCAGTCAGTGCCATATTCAGTTGGCTTTGATTATATTTACCTAGTCATTGATTTTGCAGTAGATATTTTAAAGTTTCTCTACAGAAAGGGGAAAAATGGAATTTTTATAGGTAGACTAGCTTCTGCCCGTGACTGCATTCGCGTGGTCTACATTAATGTACACTATGTGTCAATCCGGGCTATAATTTATCTCTGTTCCAATTTATTCAAAATCCTTTCACGTTCAGCAGGAATATCACGATCGAGTGATAAAAGGAAGCAAACAAAAGGTTACTACGTGAACATCATAAAAGATAGATGCTATCCCTCAGGAAATACTTTGGCATAAAAAGTACTCTATATATTAATTAATTTATTTGTTTACCATTTGTATGCCAAAATTACGTGTTTATCCTTTTAGAAATTATGAATTAGTACACATCTATCCATACGTCCAAACTTTTGCATTTATAATTTTAGTTAGGATGTGTACATAATCATATCTGTAATTATTCGATGTCGCTTTACACTTTACTCCACAATTTGTCTTTATGACTTGTTCTATTTTTAAATCAACTATCACGCTTTATGAACCGCCATTTATATTTGTAATTATTCGATATTGCTTTACTCTTTACTCCACGACTTGTCTACGACTTCTTCCATTTTTAAATCAACTATCACGCTGTATGAACCGCTATTTGTATCTGTAATTATTCGATATTGCTTTACTCTTTACTCCATGATTTGTCTTTACGACTTGTTCTATTTTTAAATCAACTATCACGCTTTATGAACCGCTATTTGTATGTGTAATTATTCGATATTGCTTTACTCTTTACTCCATGATTTGTCTTTACGACTTGTTCTATTTTTAAATCAACTATTACGCGTTTGAACCGCTATTGATATTTGTAATTATTCGATATTACTTTATTTTTTACTCTGTGATTTGTCTTTACGACTTGTTCTATTTTTAAATTAACTGTCACGCATTATGAACCGCTCATATCGTTCACAATTTTTTACATCTACTAAATCTTAATACAAAAATAAATATCGAAAATAATTTTCGGTGCTTGAATATTAAAGAGGTATTTTTATTTTATGTGTACGCGATTGCTTGTTTGATCGTTTGTTGCTGTTTCATATCGATTATCTTCGCTTTGTTAGAGTTATCGACATGATTATAATTAATATATATTTATGAATTAAATATTTGATTTAATATTATTATTTTGACGGGAATTGCTCTTGATTACGTATTTATTTAAATTATTACATAATTATGTTGATAAGTTCTCAGCTTTTGGTTTGGTGGCGCTTTAAGTTCCTGACTGTTATGTGAAAAGATGGGGTCAAAGTTTATTTCGTGTATCTAGAGCGTGCACGAATATCTACAGCGCTCACGCTTTTTTCACACACTTACATTTATTAAAGCAGTATTGCGAGAGGCGCCCAATCTTGATATTTTTTTATGCTCTGTTGATTCTTTAGGAATGATATTATAAAGTTGTTTGATAGTTCAGGACTGACTATTATTTTCATATGTAATGTGAATTGTGTTCATAATGTAATTATTGCGTCCATTGTAATATTGGTGCGTGCACATATCCAATATTTTGGGTTAACCAGTAAGTTAAACATGGTTTTTTTAATATATAAATAAATTTAATCAAAGTATTTTTGCTTCATATCTGGCGGTGATAATTAGAAATTAATAAAAATAATTTTTTGACACAATTTTGTGGGTTATGTCGGGTTGTTGCGCCGGTAATGGGTTAAATTAGAGGGAAGACACAACCCTTTTAATACTTTAGTCACGGTTTTCTACTAAGTTTCTAAATATGCTATTCTTATATTAGTAATTCTGCTCGTTTCCTCGTGTTGGTAAAATTAGGCTATGTCACACACACATTTTTAGATCTTCAAATTTGTACAGTGTTACATCCAGGAGGTTTTCCTAAAGTCTTAAAGTTGGTGATGATATGGCAGTTGCTGGTCAATATATTGTTAACTAACAAGCGTATATTAACAATAAAATTAATCTCATAATCTTGTAGAGAATTTAAAAGACAATCAAATTAATTTTTACTTTATCCACTGACAGTATGACAGTTGCTAATTAAAGAAATAGATGTTGCTATTAAGTAACAAAGTAGTAATCTATTCATTAACTGCTCAATTTCCATGGGAAATGACGTGATTTTGTGCAAAATTTCAATAAAATACGTCCAGAGGGTTTCTCGTTACGCACGCACAGACAGGGGCTAGTTACCGTTCTAATTTTTAAAGTAGTTTACACTTGCTTAGAGTTTCAAATTAAAAGTTTAAAAAAATACAGACGTTTAGAGTTTCAAGTTAAAAGTTTCAAAATTAAATAAATAATAAATAAATCGTTTTCAAAATAATCACAAGTTAAAAAATTATTCTTTTTTAAGACTTATTTTTTTTATTTGATTATTATGTTACGACTATATAAATATTATTAAGGGTGCTTTGAAATATATCTACATGAAATTTTTAAAAATTTAAAAATGTTAACGTTTTAAAATATAAGACGCGGGGTTAAAAACTTGTTTTTCAAATTTTATTCATTTAAAGGTAAAAAATAGGAATTATCAAAATTTTGAAAAAAAAACTGGTACCTGACAAAAAAAACTGATATAGCCTAAGATTTAGTGATAGCAAACACTTTCGTTAAAGAAAATAGAAAATCAATTGTACGAGTTATATATCATCTTAACGAATTCAAAAAAACATTTCGAAAAAAACACGATTGAAAATTCAAATACACATTAACCTTTTCAAATTACCAAATTACATCAATTTCGAAATCATGAGATGATCCTTCTCCTGTTTCATCGTCATTGTCGTAAATACACTTCTTTAATATATAATAGTCATCAATATACGATCGTCGTAAATATACAATTCTTTCAGTAAATATACAATTTTGTCATTGTCCTACATATACAACGTCACTGTCCTAAATATTAACATAATATTATTGCTGGTGAAAACTGTCCGCGCTACCTGCAAATATTTGGGAATGTATACACTTTAACAAAAAATAAAGAAAAAATTCGATTTTTTTGTCTTTTACAGTGTCTTTCTCCCTGAACCGTTTTAGTGCCATGGTTTTTTACTCATACGAGTATATACTTAAAAATGCCAAAGAAATCATTTGTTTTTGATGTCATTCACTCTTGTCTCGAAAAAAACTGTATCTCTTCCGAAAATTATAAAATTTTAATAATTTTTTCGGTGTTTTCTTAATAAAACCTTGTACAAGGATAATAAAATACAAAGAAAATTATGGAAATATATATTGTGAACAAAAATGATGCTAAAAACCTGAAATCAAGGTCACATCGTCATTTTATCAGCAAAATAATCATACGTTATATATAACGTATGATTATTTTGCTGATAAAATGACGATGTGACCTTGATTTCAGGTTTTTAGCATCATTTTAATGTAGTTATCATACGTTATCAGCAAAATAATTGTTATCGTCACAATTATCACCATCACTCAAAATTTGAATTACCCCAAATTGTGAGCGCACCATAATGCCACTCCCACTATCACTTTCTTCACAACTTGAAAAACAATCATTTTCACTCGAATTATTTTCGTATTCCGACATTATGGGTTAAAAAAGTTTTTTTCTGGATCCTTTTTATATTGTAATTACTAATAATAATATAATTTGAATTTTATGTAACACGTAGAAAGATAAAAAATTAACGATGCGTGCGAGCGACCTCCCCTACCGCGCACTAAACAGCAACTGATTTCGTGAGCGCCATCACGCTTGTGGCAAATTTAGTTAGTACGCGCACAAGCACGATGGCGCTCGCCGGCACTCAAACGGTTAAGAGGCGCTTGGTTAGTTTTGTTAGTTTAACCCTCAATTTTGAACGAGTATGAACGGATAGTTTTCAGTAAGTGGATGAGAATAATTAACAGGGAATAGTTATTTAGTCTTCCTACTAAAAGGTATATTTCCAACGTATTTCAAAATATGAGGTAAAATTTTCATATCCCTTGAGTTATGAAAACTCGCGGACGGCTTCATTAACACGCTGGAATTCATGAAAATGTTCCTAAAATTTTCAGTATTATTAAGTCAACAACGATGAATTATAAGTGTATAGCGGCGTTGTTACATGCCAACGATGCTAGCGTTTTGAGAAAATTCTCATAATAGACGTGGTTAAGATTCTCTATTTCCTTTGCTCTCATACGAAAATGATGGAAAATTATTCTTATACTTTCCATGGCCAATCAAATAGGTGATTCCTATACCATACGTTTCAGTTCAGCATATTATTGCCAAGTATCTGAAGCGAAGGTTTTTTCCTGTTAAAACAATGTGAATTAACATATGAAAGACCGGTAGTGGGTTAGGATTTAATATCAGTGATTATAAATTGACCAAGACTTAAAATATACAGAGGAAATAAATTAATATTGTATCGTTTTCATTCTAAAGTAGACAGGCAATTGTTTTAGCTAAAGCAAGTCAGCCTTTGTATAGCGAATTGGCCCCCTGTTCCCTATAAAATGGCAATAGGTAAGAAAATCATTGTGCTCATACAAACATTTGTTATTATGACTTGATTACATCTAGTCAGGTTATATACATGTGTTACTATATTTGTATACGTTTACTACTGTATTTATAGACACGTGTTATTGTACTTCTATACATGTGTTACTGTATTTATATACATGAATTACTGCACTACTCTATTGTGATCTCACGAATGTTATTTGTCCTCATACTAGTCTAGACTTAGCGATTAATCAAACACTGGAAACATCGAACATGTGCGAATATGAATTTTGAGAACATTTATATTGTAAGGCGCCATTGAAAGAGAAAACCTCACGGTGTACCATTTAGTATCTAAGTTACCATAAATTTCGTCATCTAATAATAACCGTGGAAAAATTGATGTGTAGTTTGTTGTATCAACCATTTTTGTTGTTGACCACAGGAATTTAGGAAGGTTCTCTGATTAACTTATAATCCCACAACATATATTTGTGAACGAGAGAATGAACCAATCATTCTCTCGTTCACAAATATACATATCTCACAAATATACATATCTCACAGATATACATATCACACAAATATACATAGCTCACAATTGCTAGCCATAAAGACAATATTAAAGCCATAAAGACAATATTAAAGCCATAAAGACAAAATAAATAATGTATATATCTCACAAATATACATTTCACAAAATTTGCATATCTCACACATAAAACCTTGTTTTTTTTATGATTTAGAGGGATTTTATGGTCATTTTAATGAAATGCAAATGTATTTATCTCATAATTGGGTCAGTCTCATCGTAATCTAATGTAAGTTTTTAACTTTAATTTTACATATATTATCTCCGGCATTAACAAAACAAATCGTATTTTACTGAACACAGTTCAAGCTTATGTAGAAACATTAATCACAGAAAGGATTAGTCCTCCTGACAGTTTCCAGGATAAATTCGAACCCAAAAATCAACAATAAAAAGCTTTACCGCCCACATAATCTTGACAGAAAACGAAAACAGACACCGACCACCCCAGGATCTGTCGGGACATCGCCCACGTGGTTTCACAGTGCAATAATTCGACTGCATTAAGAGTGCAACACGAAGCGAGTGCTGTTTGGGAGATGTGCATCATACAGCTTAGCTCGTTAGCTTTAATGGCCTCATGTACCACATTATTTATTGATGGTGTCGCTCTTGGAAAGTGTTTACATTATAAAGAACGCTTACGCTAGTTCACAAGGCAATTTTTATTTTTATCAATGTATAATAAGGCTTTTAAATAGGTGCGTTAGTATTATGACGTAACAATGCTTCACTCTGTAGAGTACGCGTGCAACTACAAAAAGTTAATGTTACTAAAATCGGTTGTTTTTTACAAATTATAAGTTATATGTTTAAGGTCCTGGTGCTATTCGATTACTCAACGTCTTAGCTAAATAGCACAATTTTATATTTTTATTCTTAAGCAGTAATCATTCACAATTAAATGAAACGACATGAAGTAGTATTATTACTACTTTCTTTAAGTTCTTTACCACGACCTAGGTTTCGTTGTATTACATCTTCAGGTGGGCTATTATCTTTGTTAATAGCCCACCTGAAGATGTTGTAATACAACGAACTAGGTCGTGGTAAAGAACTTAAAGAAAGTAGAAATAATACTACATCATGTAGTTTCATTTAATTGTGAATAATGAATTTCTGCAAAATGAACGCCAAATATATTCAAACAGTAAAATAATTGTTAAGAAATACAATTAAATTTTCGCGAAAACGCTTAGATTTACGTCTTATTTTGCATATCACTGTCCTACATCATGCGACAGATTCCAATAGAATATTTATTATTTGGAAACGCGCAATTCGATTCCGAAGACTCATGTAAGGAGGCGTTTCGAAGTATGAAAAGCTTGCCTTGTTTGCCTGTATGAAAATATAATTTCAGGCATATGAGCACCGTGACTGGCTCGAATGAAGCCTAATTTAGAAGTTCATTCCTCAACCGCTTTTTCGAGCAATAATTTGTTGAGCGGTAAGGCTCATTTTTTGTTGAATGGCTACGTCAATAAACAAAATTGCCGGATTCGGAGTGAATAAAATCGATGTGCCATTATTAGGACGACGTTATATTCACAAAAAGTTACTGTTTGGTGTGCTTTATGGACTGGTGGAATCATCGAACCGTATTTCTTCAAAGATGATGTCGGCGAGAACATTACGGTCAATGGAGAGTAGATTAGATCCATTATTACTGCCTTTTTCGTTCGCCGATCGAATGGCATTAATGTTGAAGAGCTTTGGTTTCAACAAGTCGATGCAACACGCCATATAACACGTGACACAATAGTGTGATATCACACCTATGGATTATTTCATGTGGTGATATGTGAAGTTAATAGTCTATGCTGATAAACAATAAACGTTGAACCACTTCGAAGACAACATTAGCTGCGTTATTGCCAATATACAACCCCAATTGCTCGAAAAAGTGCTTGAGAATTAGACTTCCAGATTGCGCTTCATCCGAGCCCAGATTAGCGCCCATATGCCTGAAATTGTATTTAAGCATTAATGGAATTAAATTAGATTTTCGGTAAAGCCATTACTATGGCTATTATCATGATTTGTATCTGTTTTTTTTTAATTTCTAAAGTTGTATACCTATAAAGAAATCAACCTATATAACTGATTTTTTCGCAGTGTGAATTAATGTTTAATATTCAGTTTAATCTGAAGAACGTAAGAACCTAGAATGTGCTTTCTTAATAAATATTGTTTAGCGCAAGTTACATACAGTTTTGTCGACACGTGACAAAAGGTTTTTTATTGAAAATGTATGACATGAATGCACAACAATTATTATTTTTCATAGTTTTGTTTATTATTTATTCAATAACTCGTAATATTACTTTACAAGTTCACCTTGACTTTCGGACAACTTTAAGTTTATGACGTTTGTAAACTGTGTTATGTTAACGTTTTAATAATTTGAGAAATAATGAAAATATGAAAAAAAGAATACAATTTTTATTTAAATTATTTAACAAAAGTAATTTACATCAATAGTTTCTGCAACCTTTGCGCAGACTTCTAAAAATATTGGGAGTTTCATAAACAAGGGGGTTTGGAAAGATATTTCTTTAAATAGTATTCAGTATATCTCCGAAGATTTTCTAGAAGATATATCAACTAAAATTATGAAAAAAATTAAAATTCCCTTTTAAACTATACGCCACAACACACAGCGAATTAAAAAAAAATTCTTCGAGTACTTAATTTGCTGCCCTAAAATTTCCATATAAATATTTTTCGCATACGAAGGGCTCCGTACCACTGCACAATATTGACATCAGTTCTTTGGTAAATAACAAATAAATGCCCTATCAACATGTGATTCCTAAAAATATGTAAAATAATTGGCTTATTACCTCTATCATACCATATTTTGCCCCATCTCTAATATATCCATGTGATATTTTTAGTTATATTCTTAGTTACCTATATTTATTATTTGTTGTTTTACTATAGAGTATATACTAATATCAGCTTTAGTTTGATGCCTGTTTGTGGCGCATAAAAAAAAATGAAATATTTAAGATTACTTGTATTGGGACCATCCTTGATATCTGAATTATTAACTTCCTTATTATTTTGTAAAAAATTCAAGTGTTTATCTATTACGTTTTAAAATATACAGCCATGTGACATAGAGGCAGAGGAACGGTTAGCATACTTTTGGTACGGAACCCTAAAAATAAATTTAGGTAATATTACGCTGATACATGTAATAAATAGGAATCTCGTCACCGAGAATATCAACCATTTTTTTAATTTTACTGATAGATTTATGAGATCGTGGGGGTGCGGTGAAGATCGTTGATAATTTTCTTAAAAAAGATTACGCCGAAAAGTAAAGTATATTTCTGAACTCCTTTTACAATAACTTTTCATTTCATACTCGATACGACGACCTTTGAAGAAAAACGATTTTTCGCGCTACCATTATAAATTGAATTCCATTTTGATGGATTAAATATTATTTAATTGTTTTACTTTGCATCTATAAATGGGCCACCACTATACATAATTTTGGCGCTATTATGCCCGAATTCAATTTTATTTGTCAAATAGTCTTTGAAAAAAATGCTTGCGATAAATAATTTCAAAACCGGTCGATTAACTGAGATATTGTTTACAAGAGGGACATACAAACATGTGAATCTACAAATTAATTATTAATGTTCGATATTTAAACCATTCATTTTTCACAAGGGATTTATCATGTATGCCTAAAATTTTTTTTGTAATTGAAAATTTTCTTTATAAAAAAAGTATGCAAAGGGCATTATATGAAACTGATAAATACGCATGTTACTCAAGGAAAAATCTAGTGAAAATATAACATTGCGTTCATACTGGAGAAAGATACAATGAAATCAAATAGACTAAATTGAAACTAGAATAATGTACGCAGCTTGCGGTTACATCTTTGAAAAGATACCATTTTGCTGTGCTGTCAAATCCAAATGGTTTTGTCCTACATATTTTCCGATCTCTCTCATGACCCATACCCATTGCAATATATCCATTGGCATGTCCATTTACAATGAAAGCACTCAAATAATGCGATCCAACTTGGTTGCACGCTATTGAATGAGCGCGTTTTGCCGATTGTCACAATGGTATGCACCATTGTGAGATAATGGTTTCGTTCAGAAGTTGTTTCATTCAGCGAGTTTTGTATTCCTTGGAAGAATCAGGAATTGCAAAATATCTAACTTGTTTACTACTGTTTATTCGGACGTTGATATATTGTTCTATAAAAATAAGCTTCCGTATCTTTTTACCTTCGCAGAGTCGAATTTCATGTATAGATGTTATGTACGAATAGTTATACTTTTCTTTGGAAAAGGTTAACAAGAAAGAAACATTGAATATATTTGGCGTTAACTATGTAGAAATTCATTATTCACAATTAAATGAAACTACGAGATGTAGTATTATTTTTACTTTATTTAAATTCTTTACCACTACCTAGGTTTCGTTGTATGACAACATCTTCAGGTGGGCAAATAGCAAAGATCTTTGCTATTTGCTCACCTGAAGATGTTGTAATACAACGAAACCTAGGTAGTGGTAAAGAATTTAAATAAAGTAGAAATAATCGTGAAGGAAAATACATATTATATATAATATTTTCAAGAAAATAAATTTGCATGTCACGTCAGTAAAATTAATTTTACGCTTATCAATTGAACGTGCGTTCAGTAGTTATAGTAAAATAAAAGTCAGTAATATTTACACAATTAATATTCCGTACCGTTAGCCCCCCATTTATCCTGAATAAATGGGTGATTTAGTTGAATATTATTCAACCAAAAGTGGTTTATATGACTGGTGTGAAGATTTTTCAAAAAAGTACAAAAGATACCATAACTTTTAAACTATTACTATTTTTAAACTATTACTTTTTTTGTTCTCTACCTAAACAAAAATTTTGACCACTGTAAATGGACTAGCCTGTATATTAATTGTCATGCATTTCGACTAGGTGCTTAAATGGCGCACATCTGCCGCGCTACCCGCCGCTGACCACACAAATGTCGTATCACATCGCATATGCGCTGAGCTGAATGTGGAGCGTTTCGACTGAGCCAAATTATAAATTCTGAGAAACGTATAATTGTAGTAGTTTCTTATGTCATGAAATATGGTTTTCGTCGAAAATTTTTTTCTCTAAAACTAATGGTTTTTATCTAAAACTAATGGAACTTTTCCTCTAAAACTCATAGAACTTTTTCTCTGAAACTAATGGAAATTTTCCTCTAAAACTTATGGAACTTTTTTTCTAAAACTAATGAAACTTTTTCTCTAAAACTAATGGAACTTTTACTCTAAAACTAATGGAACTTTTCCTCTAAAACTAATGGAACTCTTTCTCTAAAACTAATGGAACTTTCCTCTAAAACTAATGGAACTTTTTCTCTAAAACTAATGGAACTTTTTCTCTAAAAGTAATGAAATTTTTCCTCTAAAAGTAACGGAACTTTTTCTCTAAAACTAATAATTCTAAAATTAATAGATAAGGAAATAAACAATTTAATTGTCGTAACAATTGATCGCGCTATAATTTTTCAATCATTGTAATTTTCATTTAATCAACACCTAATTTTTATTTTTTTTAAATTTTTTTTCAGATTTTTCTGGCTTATCCTTTTAGTGATAAGATACGTGTTATGGATAGGCGAGGAAGGTAGACAGTAATTTTTGAAGGGTTTTCTCGAAAAAATGTTTAAACAAATTCATAAATTACTTATTACATATGTTGTTGTATTCATGCTTAAATAAACTTTTTTTTTTTAATTTCCCGATTCATCCCCGGAATTGAGTTCCAGAATCAAAATTGTCCTTTTTATATTTCACATATATAGTTGGGCCACCATACTCAAAATCTCTATGCTAAACAAGGTCGAATAAACTCCAAGAAAATCGTGACACACGGACCAACGGAGACTGAAGTGGTTCCATTAATGTTCTATATTGACAATTTTGCACACCACCTACAAAGGGATACTTAAAAGGGTATCAGGGAATCATAGATCTATAACAAGTGTTGAATTTTCATCAGCTTTTGATATCATTCTAGTTGAACAGTTTTATATTCTACTAAATGTTATGGTGTCAGATGGAAATTCTGTCAAAAAAAGGAACGATCGGTAACACTATTATTTGTAACCCCAGTGACACATAGGTAATCTTTGACGAAATCTATTCACGTTTAGTTTTTATTTCTTTATTATTTTCCTCAGGCTAGAAGTGAGGGCGACATTTTGACTGATGAGGCCATATAATATACTTATTTGAATCTATTCATTAATAAGTTACTAATATTCATGGTGGCCATTTTATAATCACTTAATTTTTATTTAGCGTTGAATGACGAATTAAAATATATTTTGCTTCAAAGCCATAGTATTTCTCTTTTCAAACACATTTTTTGACTTGTCTTTCTTTGTTTTCTTTTTTACACTAAACTTGCTTGAAACTGGCCAGTTAGCATTAATATATTGAAAATATTATTTTCTAATTTTGAAAATAGAACACTCTTGTTATACCCAATATTCTTTTGAAATTACGAAATTAATTTTAAAGACAAAATTAATTTAATGTCATAAAATTTTCATTAAAATTTTCTATGATTTTGGCTGTGGTTTCAGTCTGCAAAAAAGTTACAATAGATTCGAATAATATTGACGATAAAATCCCATTTTATGCTATTGTTTACAACTAGAATCATGCGCTTAAGTCTAGACGTATTCTCCATAGAGACTATATTCGAGTGGGACACCTGCAGGGACTGAAGGTAACTTTAATTTAGTTAGACATTACAGTAATGGAGTGTAAGTTAGTAACATAGAAAACCTACAGATAAGGGTTACTGTAGGATTTGGTACGAATTAACTATGAGATAAACCAATTGTGAAGTATGTGCTAGGTGAATAACATAAAATTTGGGCAAAAATTACGTAGACGATATTTTAGCCTTATAGTGGTTAGATCTAAAAGTCAAACACAATATAATTAATTAAATGTTTTGAAAAAAAAACTATAAAGTTATAGCAACTAATATAACTTGGTCTTTTACATTTATCGACTCAGCGAATTTAAATTGTTGTAAAATTAGGTAGTCGACATTTTAGCCTTATACTGGTTAGAAATAAAATTTTAAGGCAATATAATTAATTAAATGTTTTGAAAAAAAAAACTATAAAGTTATAGCGACTAATATAACTTGGTCTTTTACATTTATCAACTCAGCGAATTTAAATTTTTTTAAAAATATTTTGATTTTTATTACGTGAATAACATTTCTTAAATATTATATTTTGGATTAATCATATTTCTTTTTAATGTTCCTTACCACAAAAAGAAAAACCGGAACTCGTATAAAATCTTTAATTTTTCCCTCCATCTATTCATCATCATAGTCATTATTTGCAGAAAACCGTTTGATGTAGAATCTTGAAATTTGGCACAGTGATAGAGCATGAAAGACTCACACATGTCTCAGTAGCAAACTCAATCTTAAAAATATTCATACGAAGTTCTTAGAGGTGACAATTGATATATTCGAAACTTTTTTAATTTCGCGTATCGTGAGGAATATTAAATGGAAGAGTATGTTGTAATGAAAATGTCCACAAAAATGTGATCCACCACTATCTGAGAAATTGCTAGTCAAAATACTGAATTTATCTAAATTTTACGGGAAAACTACAGCAATGGTCTTAAATTTTTTGAGATATACACGCTGTTTCTGCATCTGTGAAAGATAAACTATGCAATACATTTAAATGGTGAAAAATAATCCTGATATCTGTAAATGATTTTATAGAAAATACTATATGTCTTCATCAAATGTCTTTATATGCCTAAATATGTATATAATTTATGCGAGTTGAACTCGGACTTAACAGGTTTATTTTCAATTAAATGAAACTACGTGATGTAGTATTATTTCTACTTTCTTTAAGGTCTTTACCACGACCTAGGTTTCGTTGTAGTACATCTTCAGGTGGGCTATTAGCAAATGTTTATGTCCCTTTAAAATATGTCTTTTATATCCTCACTTACCTCACTTATTATTGCGATAAGGAATGAGACAGGGGGATATGCCCACTGTATCGCTACCATTAAATTTAGAAACTCATAACTCGCTTATTTTTTAATAACTGTTCACTAATGGTTTTTAATTACCCTATAGTTTCATGTTAATTTTCAATTTTATTAAAAACAACTTTATTAGTAATTTACTACAATTTATGTTTACTTTTAGTGTGTTGCTGAGCTTTTAAGCAACGTTGTTATTTGCAGACATCACTGTCATCTACGTAATTTTTAAGTATTAAAGGCGGCGTCAAGAGTTCTGTTTTATTTTTATTCTAAAGGGAAAATAGTGATTATTCTCCTGGAAACACTGGAATAAACATAGTATTTCATTTTTATGGAACTACATTTGAAATGTTTAATTTGCATAGGTGAGATATCCTTACATAGTATAAAACAGTCGCTTCCCGCATCTGTCTGTCCCTTTGTACGCTTAGATCCTTTAAACTACACAACGGATTGTCGAAATGTCGTACTATAGAATTGTTTACTTTTAAAATATAAAAAAAACGTTCGCGATGGCATATATCTATATCCTACGGATAATTCACAGTGACCATTTTTAAGTGATTGATATTTTTTTTGTGGGTTATACTTTCAAATTAAATAATTCGTTTAAGTTGGACATTTAATGCAGATAAAATTTGCTCTTTACATTATCATTCAGCAAATCATTATCATTCATATTTTAGAAGATATCACATATTTTAAATTACCAAAAATTAGTATTCGCGATGCCGTGTACGGACGGCGGCAGCAGCGGGCGACGGCGACGCGTATCTATAAATAGCGCATCGCGGGCCGCACGTCACTCTATTGCATTTTATGATTTGCAGCGATCGCACGCGTTTACCGAAGCTCTCAAGCAAGTAAAATAAAAAAAAAATAAAAACGTGCTTTTCAGCGCGACACAATAAACCGCAAAAACAGCTGTAAACATTGTATATAAAGACATCCTGTAGTATATTCTAATAATGACAGAAATATAATTAATCGCTCCACAATTACACCACATTGGCACCTACATTGCACCCGTGCGAAGCCGGGGCGGGTCGCTATTAATTTATGTAAACCTTAATGGTGTATATTCTCGTAAGTAGGTAAATATATCTAGGATATTCTATTTATTACATTAACCTTCGTCTTAATCTCGAATAGCGGTATTACCTTATTACACATCGTTTCCAATTATATATTGCGCATACCCAGTTATAATTGGAATAACTATTAATGAAAGTGTGTTATTCAATTATAAGTGAATATTAGGTACGTCTTGAAAACGTTTTTATTTCATTTATATTTATCACATGTATTTTTAAAAATAAACGTATTAAGCGTAGAAAATTAAAAATATGTAATATATGAAAATATGGATAAATTTTCATTAATAGTAAATGAAGACATTATTTATTAACGTATAAACGATTAATTAAAAAATATGCTATTAATCTTCGTAAATGAACTCGAGTTAATACCTCAGTTCTCCTAATTATTGTAGGTAAAATAATAGAAAAAACAATTGGTTGTCTGTAAAGTCGGTTTACGGACGATAGTTTTACGTGATAACGTCATAAAGAAACATTGATGAAAAATTGCATATTTTTATGAATTAAATTGAATTATTATCATTGAATTATTATTATTTTGTATAATACAAAGAAGGAGTTAATTGAAAATTACAATTTTTTCGATAAATTAACATTTATTTACACTCGTTAATTCAAATATTTTTTTACTTAAATTATACAAATTAATTACAAGTAACAATGTGCTATTAACAACTTATTTACAACTGCTAGCTCTGACGTCTGACTTGGGCCGATCGTGCCTCTCTATCACTTGTTCCGCGCTCTCGCTTGCACGCTTAGGCTCAGGCGGAACGTGACACTTTTTCATGCGTGCAGCCGGTGTTAACCGATTTATAAGACGTTATCACGTCAAAAGTTATTAGGTAATGATTTAAACAGAAAGAAAATAGACACAGAACAGAGAGAAAATAATTATAAGAGAATAATTTATTCTCAGGTTATTAAAATGGCAGAATTAAATTAGGTATCATATATTTTTAAATTGTGGATTTTTTTGGCTATATCGATATTTTCAAGTGTTTGTTCTGTTTTAGGGAGGGGCATAATGATTAGGTCTTTTTAGCATCTGTAATTAATCCCTAGACAATTTTGTTATATATTTTAACTGATTATCTAATTGATCTCAATTTTACTATTACTATTCATGTTAATCGAGAGAATATACGCAATGTGCCACTGAAAATATTATCTAAATCGGTTAGTTGTTTTTGAAATTATCAAAATACAAAAAGAAAAACAAGCAAGTTTTTCATTTTTAAAATAAGATTAAGTTACATTTCTCAACTTTTCAATAATTTTTCACGCATTGACGCGTGTTCAGTTAATGGGTGAAATTACGTGCGTATTATTTTGCTTACCTAAAAAATCTATCAACTCGGGTTCCGTACATATTTCGACACTTATAACTCTTTATATTAAACTATTTACAAATATTAATTTTTCACAACACAAATATATAGCAACGTAGATCTTTCACAGAGGTAAAAATATGATGTATATTTAAAAAATTATAAGATCTAGGATAATCGCTATGGTTTTCTTGTAATTTTTTGGTCAGATTTGATCAACCTTGTTTTTCCATAATTTTTGGTATAGCAGTTTCGGAAATGAGAAGGCGGTGTGATATTGTTGCAATTTTTTTAGAATATATTTTTAAGTATTCGATTTGAAATCGTGAAAAAAATTTATAATAAATATTTTTTATTTATATTTATTTTAAAAAATATTTTTAAAGACCTTTATTTACCTCCTTTTTAATTGTTATACAAATATTTTATAAAGTTTGGTGGCGTAAAATTATGTGGGTTAATAATATGACGTATTATAGGTTTCTACGTCTTGCATGGTTATTGGGAAAATAGGCTTTGAAAAGAGAAAAATGTAAATGTATTGTCTACTTTATTTTTTTAACCACGTAGCATGAGGAATATTTAAAAAATTATAACATCCAAAATCATCGCTATTGTCACTTTACAGTCTTTGCGTTGGCTTCTAAAAATTCATATCTTTTTCATAATTTTAGGTTGAGCAGTTTCGAAAATAGGTGAGTAAAAATTTATATTTTTTTCATAATTTTAGGTTGAGTCGTTTCTAAAATAGGGGAGTAAAAATTTATATTTTTTTCATAATTTTAGGTTGAGTCGTTTAGAAAATAGGGGAGTAAAAATTTATATTTTTTTCATAATTTTAGGTTGAGTCGTTTCGAAAATAGGGGAGTAAACATTTATATTTTTTTCATAATTTTAGGTTGAGTAGTTTCGAAAATAGGTGAGTAAAAATTTTTATTTTTTTCATAATTTTAGGTTGAGTCGTTTCGAAAATAGGTGACTAAAAATTTATATTCTTTTCATAATTTTAGGTTGAGTCGTTTCGAAAATAGGGGAGTAAAAATTTATATTTTTTTCATAACTTTAGGTTGAGTAGTTTAGAAAATAAATTCGAAAACATGTCACCCATATTTTCCATGCAATGAAAAAAATATTTTTGAGGCTCTTGTAACTAACCATTTCAAATTATAAACTCACTATTTATAGACCTAAAATTTTTTTCGACTTTTTATTTTGTTTTCCTTAAAACTTCGAAACGAATATTTTTGAGTTTTAGCAATATGTGCAGGTTAATATGGTTTATTATCTGCCAAATTTCTACGTCAAGCAGCTTCTGAGAAAAACTACTGTGACGGACATACGAACAGATAAGCCAGTGTTCTTATAAGGGTCCCATTTTCACTTTCAAAGCATGTAATCTTAAAAGCACAGTCATAACTTTTAAATTATTAATTACAATACTACGGGGAAAATGTTATTTATATACATTGAGGAAGATCACTATAAGGTATTTAATTTGACAAGGATTAAGACAGTTTTGAACAATAAACTCTGGAAAATTGAGTTGAAAAATTATTTTTTAAGTACATCTACATTTTTATTAATGCAAAGGTTGAACCGGCTAATTATTTCGGTCTATCAGATTATGTCAATCATTCTTTAGCTTGTTAATATTGATGTAAGACATATATTTCTCAAAGTCAACTAGTTTAAATACAATAACACTGTGTTGAAAGACAAGTAAGAGGCGATATTTATATAGTGTGTAGGGTAAAAAAGACTAATAAAATAAATTTTATTGAATACGGTACTTAGTATAATTTACATTCAAACATTTTTTATTATAATTAATTGCTTTTAAAAGATATGCCAAAAGCTTGTAAATGCATTTTAAGAAAAAGCAGCATTATATGTAACAAACAGTGTTAATCGTTTTTAATTAAACAAATGGCCTTAAGTTTTGGAAATGTTTTTGTAATAAGCACTTACGCAAATAATTTATTGTTTTGCAGCAGGTTTTTAATTGAGGTAAAAAATGTCTTTAACGGTATCTGAATTACATCATTACTTTGAGAATTTTAGTCACGTAAAATACTTCCGAAAATTACTGTTAGTACACGAAGAGAGGTTGGTTTGTAATATTAACATTAAAATAAATGTGGTTAGATTTTTAGAATCAACGATCTAATTGCTATAAATTCTGGGGATATTTTTTAATTTAAAGTTTTTATTTTGTATGAAGATTTATTTTACGATACGAATTAATTCGTCCAGGTTGTTGCAAACGAAATTAAGAGAAGTGAAAAGTTATTAAAATACCGAAATACCAGTAAGAAAATTAAACTGTCCGTTTGACCGTTCGTTGAGGGAATGTTTTTTAACATTAGACATAACTAAAGCATTAGCAGATGCTCAGAGTTTTTTACTGTGCTTTTGTTTCATACCTTTTGGTTTATCAGCCGTTCAATTATTTTTTTTGTATAGAATAAATTAGAAATTAATAGAAGCAATAAACTTTACCAACCCAATTTTTTCAATATTTTTGTCTCAATATTTTCGAAAATAAAAGGAGTTATGCTGTAATTTTGTTTATTTTTAGAATAACTTTTTAATATGCCATTTAAGATTATGAAACAATTTTTATATGTTTCTCATAAATAACCTTTTCAAATGACGCCCCGTATGAGATACAAAATTAAAAAAATCGTCTGAGCACTTTATTTACGACGTCTTTAAATATTTTATATATATATTTTGAAAAATATATGGGTTAATAAGATATATTACTATGTCAAATTTAAAATTTCTATGTCGTAAGGTTTTTAAGAGAAACGCATAAGTGATCTTATTGGAGTCCCGTTTTTCAGTTTGAGCTACAGAACCTTCGAAATGAATAATTTAATTTATTTAGTGAACCTCTAGTTTGGCTAGACATAGCCATATTTTTTTATATTATAATTTATTTTATTTTGTAATATAATACGTGCACGTTTAATTAATAAAAGAAACCACTATGCATGGAGTAAAAACCATAGCAACATTTACAACCGAATAATTTTCCTGAGAAACTCCATGAAATAAAAAATATATTGTTTCACAGTTTCCATTTTCAGTCTGGAATGAAGTTTTTTTTGGAAATTCTCTTATAAGGTTTTCGGTTTTTCATTTGAGTTTCTACTCTGATATTTAAACAATCAATAAAAAAAGAATCATCGAAATTGGTCCATTATCGCGGCCTAAAACCTCATCTGTACATAAGGACCTACGGATGGAACCCCGTATCATTTTTAAAACGCGAATTTATAATGGAAAAAAATCATCCAAATTGGCCAAGAATTGCGGCTTACACATCATTTGTATGTACGTCCGGACTAACGGATGAAGCTTCGTATCATTTTTCAAAGGCAAAATAATAATAGAAAAAATCATTAAAATCGGCCAAGAATTGCGGCCTACAACCTCATCTGTACATACGTACAGACCAATGGATGGAGCCCCGTATTATTTATAAAAGGCGAATTTATAATGGAAAAAAATCATCCAAATTGGCCAAGAATTGTGGCTTACACATCATTTGTATGTACGTCCGGACTAACGGATAAATGAACTACATCATCGGGGTAAATGAACTACATCACGTAGTTTCATTTAATTGGGAAAAAAAGTCATCAAAATCGGCCAAGAATTGGGATCTACAACCTCATCTGTACATGCGTATGAACCAATGGATGGACCCCGTATCATTTTTGAAAGGCGAAATTATAATAGAAAAAAAATCGGCCAAAATTGGCCAAGAATTGCAACTTACAACATCATTTGCACATACGCACGGACTAACGGATGGAAACCTGTATCATTTTTCAAAGGCAAATTTATAATGTATAAAAAATCATCAAAATCGGCCAAGAACGTACTGACCAACGAACGGAGACAAGTATCATTTTTCAAAGGCAAATTTATAATGTATAAAAAATCATCAAAATCGGCCAAGAACGTACTGACCAACGAACGGAGACAAGTATCATTTTTCAAAGGCAAATTTATAGTCGAAAAAAAGAATAAAAATCGGCTAAGAATTGCGAACTGTTAACTCATAACTTCATAACCCATAACACGTACAGGCCAACGGGCGGAGACGCAAATAATTTTACAAAATAAAGTTTAGATAGTAATATATTAAAAAAAATTATATAATTTTTAGAGGAAGATCTCTTCTTTCCATCAAACTATATTAAAAGTTGATTACTCGTAAAATTACTCGAGTTATAATTACTTTTATCGTCAAAACTGCTGGCGCGCTATTCGATAATAAAGCGTACACCCGCGGGTGTGCAATAAATGTTAGTTGTAATAAATCTGAACGGCCTATATCTAATGGTCATTATCTTTATTAACGACATGCCATTTCAATATTTAAACGACGGAACAAATAGAAGTTTATGTAAGTAACATATATTCTCGGTAAATGTGGATGTGTTATCAACGTAACAGAATGTCGCCGAAGTATAGTATTTTCCATTATTTCTCAGATCGTAATCGCGTACAAAATACGCCATAGACAAGCATCGCTTCTTTAATCTAGCTCGTAATCTCAGCGTATAAGACTCGTTGATATGTAACGGGGGCTCGCTGTTAGCAAGTCCAGGGGTTTTTAATTCTTATTTAGCTTGAATTATTTATCATATATGAATTATTCGTTAGTATCAACTGAATACGGTAATGTGTTCGGAATATATGTATTTTATCTAACCTCCTTTGAATGTTTCGTAAATTTATGTAGACTAGTGGTCAAAATTTGACTGTAATTCAATAAATATTTAATTTGAACGTTATTTAGGTTGTTTTATCAAGAAGTATACCTCTATATCATTGCATATAATTTTTTTTCAATTTTGTTCTATTACGTCAGCTAAGATAGTGTAAAAATACGCCATAAGCGTGTGTTGTTTGTTTTAATTATCTGTAACACCTCCAAAATTTAAGATTTAATGTAAATAACTGGTGAAAAAAAAATACAATTACACCTTGCCTTCGTATTTATTATAACACAGGTATCTATTAAATAAATAAACACTTTTTTCCTTGACACACACTCCACAGACTATTGAAAAAGGAACATTTGAAATCATACAAAATTCAAAGCCCGAAACTTATTCTGTCAATCTGACATTTTAAAATTCTTTGGCGATAATCTCTACTCTGTGCGACTGTTTGACTACAGACTAATATGTGTTTGACATTGACAGTATGAATGTATAATACTGAATCGTTTAATGTATTTGTAATATATTATTTAATACATTTGTAACACATATTATATATAAATTTTAGCTTTCTGCACTCCTTCTCCATATAAATTTTAACTATGCCAATCTTAAACTTCTTCGTGCGCGCACTATGTTTAAAGAGGGGTACAGCATTTTCATTTCCATAGATAAGGTGAGTTAAAAAATACTTCATAATAAAATGGTCTTCTCGTTTTGAACGCAGTAACGTCAAAACTAAATATTTGAATGTTATTTGTTATTACATTAGTTTTGCTAAGTGATTTCGAAACGACGTTCAAATATTTTATCTTTTTGCAAATTTTCCGTAGTTTAAAAATACAGTTATCTAAGACAATATAACTAGGACAGATAGAGTAACAAATGAAGTAATAAAAAGAGATATAGCGTCAAAAATTAAGTGAGATACATTATAGTGATAGAAAAAGTAGAAAGAATGAACGGTACTCTATAGGCAAAAAGTTGATATAAAAACAAAGCAGCTGGTGAGAAAATGTGTAAAAAAACCCAGAACAGTGATTAAAATCCAGGATTTCTTTTATAGTTTTTATGTTTTTTTATAACTTGTTTTATTGGTTAGAATCTAAGAAAAAAACTATCAAATGCGTATTGAACAAATATAAACACAGATTTTTGTAGCAGTTGTAGTTTGCACATGTTAGAATTAGACCTAAAATATGAGTCGATGATACCCTATCTATTTACTACCGTATCTAGTTACTACTATCCCTCTATATAGTTACTACCGTACAATTATGTTGGAATTATGCCGATGATATGGACCGGTGATAACTAAATACGTACAGCTGTTTTTAGTATTCACCGTATTCTTATATTAGAATCATACGTATAATATGGACCGGTGATGACTGTGTTTAGTTATCACCGTACTATTCCAACGTACATACCTTAGTATCTATATTCTATTTTTATTATTCAGTTTCCTTTTTGCATTTTGTTTTTTTAATTTTTTTATATTATCTTATTTCTTTTCCAAATTATACAATTTTTGAAATATTTTTTATCAAAAAACATAATAAAATAATTATAAATTTTACTTGCTAAATGGGTATCATCTTTATTTTATCGTTTCTTTTTGAAAACTTGATTAGTAAAGTAGAGGAAAAGGAGGGGAAAACTTTGAAAGAAGACGTGGCAAATGACTTTAGAGACTCATTTATAACGAATAACGCGACTAAATAAAAAAAATATTCAAGTGGACGCTATACTAGCTCAATAGCATTCCGTGCCATCCGCCTCCCCACTTAAATATTAATAGTCGATTTTATGCTGAAAAGTAGCCCATTTGCGGCGCTACTCCCGCCACCGATTTTAACAATGTCGTATCATATGACACATGCGCAGAACTGAATCAGGACGTTTCGACAGAGTCAAACTAGAAATGTTGAAAAACGTATCAGGCCGAAAGTTGTTCCTTACATCGTGCGAAATATTTTTTGTCGAAAAACTTTTTCTAAAAACTAATGTTTCGACAGTTATAAGGATGTGAACAATTAAATTGTTAATAAAAATTATTCGCGCTAGAATTTTTCAATCCTGATAATTTTCGTTCAACCTATACTTAACTCCCAATTTTCATGATTTTTTTTATCTTTCTGAGTAATCCTTTTGGTGAAAAACTGAGGACATCAATTTTTAACCGTATTCTCAAAAAATATATACGAATAACCATAATAAAAATACATCATGTGCATGGTTGAATTCGCACGTTATTGACACTCTACTTTCATTTGACACCACACGATAACCTTGAAAACAATTTGTTTCATTTCCCAATTTACCTTCTGAAATTAACTCCGTTATCAAAATTTGCCTTTTTATGTTTCACGTCTATAATTGGGCCACCTACTCTGTTTCTGTGCCAAATTCAAATTGTTTACGTTGTATAGTTTCCGAGATAAAAGCCTGTGACGGACGGATGGATGGGCATCGAAGTGAACGCAGTACACTAAATAGGTGTTTCTTAATTCATGGGGTGTGGGAAAAAAATTGTCCCAACTTTAAACACATGAGTATTTAATTCTTAAATTAATTTTTGTCCCATATTTTCATTGCCTTATGTTTTCATTGAATTCAAAATAAGTATCCAGTCCATATTTTATAGTCCACGTGAGTGATGGGAAGAGTCATCTAATTACATCATATAAAGATCCTCTTCAAGAACAAGCCTTTTCTATTGTATAGCACCGAAGCGAATAGAGCTTCCATCACCCCTGCATCGTATCACTTACAGGAGACGAACGGCGCGCATCTTTACCGGAACATTTGCCCATCAATCACTGCCAGGAGTGGAATGTTGCACCGGACCGAACTGCACTCACGGATGCTGGACTATCAATGTATCGACCGTCATTAGCCACTTTATCTAACCGAGATACGGTTGTGTTTCGTTCTTTTACGGCGTTGAGTATATCAATTCGTCGGATGTGAAGCGTGGCGACGGCTTTGTCCGTGTAAGGCGCCGGCCGAGATGACGAATGGTAGAAATCTTTTGAGGTATTGTTCGTGCATATTTGGAATGTGGAAGAGCCTGATCGATAACGATAGCGGTACCAAATTTGGAATAAATTTTCTTTTGAGTGTTCTACCTATTAGGGCGGCGTGAAACTGATGGTGTTGATAAAAGACTGTGATAGATATTTCGTGAATTACAGCAAATATTTCGGCTGTTTGATTTAAAATTTATCTAGTGTTTATATTACTAATATATTTGGATTTAATTTTTAAATTGACATGAGATAACTTAGCTACTATTTTGAAGTTACTATCTTTAAAACATTAGTAATATAATCGTCATTTCCATTTAAGATCTTCATAGTTGCCAGACGTTTCGAGTTTCCCGGAACGTTTCGTATTTTTAGCCACATTTTAAGTGTCCAACTATCCAGTATTTATGGAGCTCGTAGCAAATAAGACACTCCATGCACAACGAGAGCCATTAGTTTTTGTCTATCAATGTTGAGTGAAGGAAGATGGCAAGATTGCATCACGAGTAGCATTGTTCCAGCTTCCTCGGGGAAAACGAAATTGTAATAAAAATATTCAAACTGGTTTAAATTACTTTTTGTTTTATTAATTTTTCGGTTATAAGTTAGTTTATATAACATAAATAATTATTTCGTAAATTAAAAAAAACCTGACGAGCATTAGCAATTCGCACTACGAGGGTTCTGTACACATTTAAGTTTTTATAAATTTCTAAGGGTACATAGTATTTCCATCAAACTATTTATATATGTTAATTGTTCACAACGGTATATTACCTACGCAGTATTTCTATTAAGCTATTTACATATGTCGATTGTTCACAACGGTATATTACCTACACAGTATTTGTATTAAGCTATTTACATATGTCAATTGTTCACAACGGTATATTACTTACGCAGTATTTTTATTAAGCTATTTACATATGTCAATTGTTCACAACGGTATATTACCTAGACAGTATTTCTATTAAGCTATTTACATATGTCAATTGTTCACAACCGTATATTACCTACTATATCTTTCACAGACTTAAAAACATGTTGTTTATTTCAAAAGATGTAAGATATTAAAAGATCACTATAGTTTTCTAGTTCTTGCCCCCCCCCCATAATATTCTAATAAAATTTTACCAATCCTGTTTTTTTACGATTTTATCGATAATAATCGGAAATAAGGAGACTGGGAGATTATGAGGTAAATGCTTTGTTTTTACATCTTTTTTGGAATATATTTTTAAATATACAATTTAAAATTAGTAAAAATATTATAATTAAATATCTTATTCGAAATTGAAAAAAAGAAATTATACTTTTATTTATCCTTTCTTTAATTGTCATGAATATTATAAAAAGTTAAATAATGCTGAATGTGTGTATTAATAAGATGTATTACTACGCCAAACTTCTGGTTTCTATGAAAAATTGCCGCATGGTTTCTAAGAAAATCAGCTTCGAATGTAGAAAAACGGAAGTATAATATATTGCCTACTACACCTATCGTAGGCATAAAATCATGGTATCAATTTAAACAATTATGACGTCTACAATAATCTCTATAGCCTTCCTCTAATTCTTACGCAGGTTTCTAAAACCCGTAAGTTTTCATAACTGAGTCGAGTAGTTTAGGAAATAAGGGGGCGGGGGACGGGGATATGGACGGGGGGCTGGTGTTTACATTTATTTTTTCATATTTTTCAATATATCTCTGAACACTTAAAATTACGAAAAAATATTTTTGCTATCTTTATAAATGATACCCGCATTTTAATTTGTCCTCCTAAAATTTGCAAATAAATATTTTGGAATTGTAGCTGTTCAGATATATGTGATTTAATATGATATATTGCCGTACGAATTTCTAGTTTCGACTTCAAGCAGTTTCTGAGAAAAACAGCTGTGACGGACGGACGGACAGACACAGGTCTTATAAGGATTCCGTTTTTGTTTTTGAGGCGTGAAACTATAAAAAAACATAATTTTCTTTGTTTTACGTTTATCTCGTATATAATTATTAAATCTGATCCTTAAAATTTTGTTTAACACGATAATATTTCTTCTTTTAAAAATATTTTTATAAATATTTACATGAATAAGCAATGGCTTTGAAAGCAGATAGATTTAGAAGACCATCTTATACCGGTGAAACGTTACGGAATTTTCTCTCAGCGAGAGAAATTGTATTTATCATTTCAAGAGAAGTTACATTTGAAAACTCATGAAAAAAGATTGTTTTCGATTTTGACGATATAAATTTTCATTTTATTTTCATTCAATGAAACACAGTTTAATTTAATATATTTACTTCTATAAAATATATCATATTAAATCACTTATCTAACTAAGCATCATCAGGGTTTAGATATATTAGTTTGATATCATAAAACCTTTACACTTAGT
Organism: Druceiella hillmani; assembly: GCA_039881145.1. Lineage (NCBI taxonomy): Eukaryota > Metazoa > Arthropoda > Insecta > Lepidoptera > Hepialidae > Druceiella > Druceiella hillmani. The sequence continues at coordinate 6,893,404 of JAYKKI010000045.1, read as the reverse complement.
AACCAGTTAACGACCCGTAAACAGGCTGTAAGATGAAGTGTCCATCTACAATGACACAATGGCTGAAAATGAATAAAAGAGCGAATTATCGTATTGGCCGACAGCCAAGGTTCGTTGGCAGGGGAAGCAGGCCAGTGCTTTGAGGACCATCAGGCGATGAATGAATGCCCCGTTAAATATTTTGTCCCTTTGTTGAGGTGTTTCGCCTGTTTGGGACTCATGAAAGTGACATTCGATCATGAAAACGCTGAATGGGTTTGCTATTGCTGAAATTATGTTAAGTAGGATATATTTGTCGACGCCATTTTTATAGGTGCACGTAGGTATATGTTTCTAAGTATAATATAGATGAAACATTGTTTTTTATTTCTCTACAACTCCTAATATTTAGATTGATTATATTATATTCTTTTAATGCTTAGTATTCAGTTTTAGAAGCTTAAGTAAATAATTAGTTTAGTTTGGAAAAACGATGACTTCCGGAGAAAGGTTTTAGAATATCTTTGTTTAGGTTTATGATGTTTTGAAATATATCAATTCATGATTAATTCATTCGTCAGTTGTACATGAAGATTACCTAAAATTTAATTTGTTCTCTGTTCTTCATCTCCGAAAACATAATTTCAAAAATCTGGAAAATCAAATATGACTAGATTTTACTGATAAAGTATTAAATTTGTTTAAAGAAAACAAAATATTTTGTTTAATGGATCTCGATTAGAATATAAATAAAAAGATGAAAAACGAAATGAACAAGGAACAAAAATAATTTTAATGTAGAGTCCTAAACTAAAGCTAATATCTGGAATTTTTTAGATTTTTCAAATTAATGGCTGAATAAAACTATCGAGCACGAGAAGAACTCGCACTATGAGAAATCGTATATGATTGGAAAGAGCTTTTCAAGAGCAATCCAGTGATACCCATAAAACATCATACGGTAAAGTGAAGCGGTGCCAGGGATGTATAAATATTACCAATTAACGTACACGTATTCACGCAAAACACATGGTCGTATGCCCGACACAGCCACACTCCGATTTTTCTGATATTTTACTCCATAATAATTGAGATTCATATCTAAAGTATATATTCAAGAACAAAATGCACACAGGTACAATCTGTGAGGCTGTGAGCACAGAATAGAAATTAAAAGGTTGTATTAAAAGCATAAATCAATATATATCTAGAAAATTAGTCTCAAAAAAGGAATTTCTGGACGACGTGATTTATTTTAAACTCACAAGAAAGCGATTGTGTTTTAATTCAGTTTCTTGAAGTGCTTTTGGATTTTTGGATTTACAATATTTTTTTTTCTTCCGTCTGGTGTTCATCAACCGTGCCGTACACGAACTAAACTACCTACGGACTTATGCGCCACCTATTTTAAAATACGAGTAGTACGCATACGGGTCAAACAAAGAAACATTTCTTTTTATACATAAGATATATATATATATATCAGTATGTCTTTATTTTAAATAGTATAACTAAATTAACATATTTTTTTTCAGAAACTTGTCGCATATATTAATTTGTATTAGCTTCGAAACAAAATACTAAAAACCTCTTCAATTTAAAAATTAAAACAGAGAAGACTAAATGTCTACATTACAGTTTGAACCTTTGGGTCTTCGCTAATTTCATATCGACCCTAACTTTTCTTTCCACATTCCATTTCCTTTCGTATCCTTCCTTAATCCATCTTCTTTTTTTCCTACCCCTCGATTCTGTCCCAAAGCCGTTCCGACGTAATAAATTTACTTTATTTTGTCTTCGTTTTTGTTCCCAAAAATGTATTTATCATATTTTTGTATATTCCTGTCTTGTAACATTATAAATGTACTGTAATTTTGCTTGAATGGAAGAGGTTGATTAAGTTCGCCAGATGTTAATCGAAATAAATAAACCAATTTTTAGTTTATTTGGATATATGGTATTTAGATTATAATAATAATGATTTTATTTATTTGTGGCTAAAAAATACAATAGGTAAAGTAATAGACATGTACAGATATTTTCTTAGAGTTAATTACAAAATAAAAATTAAAAATTAAGTCGCCTTAACTTTAAATTTTTCACTATTTTATCCACAAAAAGGTAACTAGCTTGGCTTGTGCAGTTATGCTATAAGCATCACCGACACGAGCGGTTTACAGCTAGCACCTGTTGATATACACACACACATACATACACAAATATACATTCATACATACATATATAAACATAAAAAAAATATATATATACATATATATATATATATATATATATATATATATATATATATATATATATATATATATAATATACATACATACATATACATACATACATATACACACATACACCTATACACATACATATACACACACATACACATACATATATACACACACACACATGTATAGATACACATGTACATATACATATACACATATATATTTACTCACATACACAACAGATAATTATATGAATAATTATTTTTAATACAGGTATTATATACAGACCTAACTACATACACATTATTACACATAGAGGAAACATAGCACAAAGAAAAGAAGTAAAACCCAAAATTCGAAAAGCAAGAGAAAAAAGAAGATACTAATAATAAATACTAGCTGACCCGTGCGAAGTCTTCGCACTACATCGCCATCTAGCGTGTTCCAAGTATACAATTTGGCTAAGATATTTGATGTGTCGCCCACAGATGGCGCTCATGCCAATTGTTATAAAAATTAATTTTTTTATTAACAAAAAGATTTTTTTCGAATTTTTTTATATTTTTCGCCCAAAGTAGAAAACATAAGCTTTAAGTGGGTATTTTTTTTATTTTTTTTGGTGCAGTAGTTAAAGAGATCGAGCCGCTCGACCAAAAAACACCTTTTAGAAATAATATATTTAGATAATTTAATTTAATTAGAATTTAATTTCGAAGTGCCGATATTTTTCGTTTATTCCGTTTTCATTTGATGGGTCAAAAGTCACTTACGGATTGACCTTTTAAAATACTTAACAATAGCCGATGATCAAAACGAATCCTATATTCAGACGGCTAATTACATCACTCGTAACAAAAAGTGTATACAGAAACATCGGGGTTTAAGAGCATTTTATACTTAATGTCTGTAACTAGACCAATATTTCCTATAACTTTCAACATAAGAAAACGTTCTTAGTAAAATTTTTGGAGTACGACGAGGTGATTCGAAGTGTTTAATTTTTTCAATTTCTCTACGGAACATTGAAAATTAATTCTCTAAACATTTTTTCTAGTTCTTGTAGCAGTATTTTTCACTCTACAATCGCTTGACAACGTATAACGTCAAGAAACAAAATAGTAGTCCTTAAAAGAAAATGCAGTATAATACTTGCAGCTGTTAGAGAAACTGGCATTCTTATGGAATTATTAAGAGGACAGGGATATTAGAAATACAGAGAATGGCTGTGGATAACAGTGTACTTGTGCCAGTAATTATATCAGGGAAATGTGTCTCATTTAATGAAAAGGAATAGGTATATAATCACATTGGAATAAGGTCATTGTGGAATATTTGTGAGATGAGTTTACGTCGTACACAGTAAAAATATATAAAATTGTGTCAATATCTAATTTCGTATTTTACACCTATTTCAATAAATTTTTTAAATATGTCGTTGTCCCATCGCTTATCAATTTTTCCGTTCAATTAGAGGTACTTTCTTGCAGTATATTATGGTATATATCGCACATATGGTATATATGGTATATATGATACCTCGACAAGCTTTTTTTGAATAGCTTTAATTTATATAAAAGTTTTATTTATTTCTAAAACTAGATCTGTAATTAAAACGTCAGATAAACAGATTTTAAATTTTGGATTTAGTTCGTGGGTAGGGATAAAATGCAGCAGAGTTGTATGGGCAATTAGGTTGTATACTTCGGGCTGAAAACCTAATCTAATAACAAAAAAAATTAGAAATTGTAAACATACAATAATAAAATAATTAAACAATTTATAACAAAATATTTATCTATTGTCTCATTCTTCAAAAATACTGATGAAAAATCTTAGTATATTGATAAAAACATATACATTGAATATAATATATTAACTGGTTAACAGCGTTAATCTTAAGTATTTTAAAGTAGGTATGCAAAACGCAGAAGTGGATTCCATAGAAATAAAATTGTTTTATTTAAGCCTTTAAGCTCCACAGGAGCTTTTTTATCGAAGTGGAAAATGCTCAATTTATAAGTGACACGGTGTATTTAAATTTAGAAGCCAAAATGTCGACTTGAAGAGTGGCTCGATAATGCAGGTTTAATATAAAGTCGATACCACTTGGATACTGAATCAAGTAGAAATTACTAACGCACGTTTGCCATCCTAATACGCCCATTTTTTCCCACATCGCCCCATTTCCAGCTCTACACCGAAGTAGCGACAGTAAGCAACACGAGAAGGTACGGAGTAACGGCCGCTCTCACATTTCATCCCTTCACTCCGTCGCTATCTTTGGCCGACCCGAGGTAAATCATCCGAACAATTTTGTTTAAAAAATAACCCTCGAACTCGGACGGGGCTGTTTACCCCGGGAGAGACCGATGAGATAACCACCCTCCCAGATAAGATAATAGTGAACTAGACGAATCAGCAGATCGACTTTGTTTTGGCGCTATTTGCACTCTGTGAAAAATGTAAAGAGTGGGGAAAGTTACAATTTATTTATTTATCATCTTTTACATATAGTACATATGGTGGACTTATTGCTACATGAGCAATATCTTCCAGTCAACCATAACAATTGGTATTGAAATTTACTTGGTTTAATAACTTGTTATACATTAAATTTTAATAGAAATAAGTAGCCTACACTATGAAAATTAACGTAAAATATTAAATTTCTCTATAAATATAATTGATGGTTAATATACAAATACTTAGAATATAAGTAACACTTAATATTGCCTCTTTAATAAGTAAATTTATCCATTAATATTTAGAACACAGTTAAAGTGAATATAATTATTTTGGTACAAATTTTGATCTTAATTGTGTAGCTATACTTAAAAGCGCATATTTTATTTATTATAATTGCAAACGAGATTATTTGCTTCCAAACTGGAAGATTTGCATGATGGATGACGAAGTATTATGTCTTCATATCCTGTAATTGTAGTGATATGAGGAACACTTTAAATAGTTTAATAATAAATATTTTAGTGATTAAACTGTTAAAAAAAATTTGGAATGTTGCTCCAAGGTCTAAGTTTAATGATTTTATATTAGGGAAAAAGGGTATCGTATTTTATTATTTATTTGGTTTAACAAGTATTATAAGAAAAAATATAAATGAAAACACGGTCCTTAGAAAACTTAAGGAGATGCCAATGGAGAATACGCATATCTGTTCTTCTTCTGTATTGATGTCGTTTATTATATAGGTATACTAGCTGTGTTGTTGACTATGCTATGTATTTATTTTATTACATTTTGTATGTATATTATGTCTTCTAGCTGTACCGGTGACTACACCAAATGTGCCTATGACTTCGTTGCCGAGGGTTTTTGGATTTGTTCAGAGGTCATTTAAAAAGAGTCGAAATAAAGTATGAATATAATAATTAATGAAGGGTTTTATTACCGCATCATAGATTGCACCCTATGAAATTTCATAGAAAAAATTGATAATTATAAAATGTTGCACTACTGCACAATAGATGGCGCCCTACTGAATATAATCGAAAACGTACATATCGTCTAAAAACTGTATTAGGTACTGATGAAAGATTAAACGAATTACGCGGTTCCATACAGGAAGAAAATTTTTAGATGCCGTTAGTAGCAACTGTTGTAAATTTATACTATTGGTTTTTTTTTGTAAAACACGTTGAATTTGTAAAATACGTTGAATTTGTAAAATACGTGAAATTTTGGCTAAATTGAGTATTGCTCCTCTAAATTATTCAATATTTGGATGTACGAAAACATTTTAATATTATTGTAGACATTACTAAAAAATGGGTTATTTTTCATTATTTGTTATTGTTGCATCTTTTTTTGTGTGGCAACACATATAAATATAAATATTTCATAAGTATCCTTTATCTTGGATATACTTTTCCATATCTTCAATGTAGTCAATTCACTTCATATATCAAAACTTCAGTCAACGGTAAACAGAGGCTTCTAATTAAAAAAAAAATTTTTGTTACAAAAAAGTGAACGACTTCAACTAAATAATGTTTTGTTTTTTGTGTTTGCTGGAAGTGTTATTAAATGTTTTTCCCACATAAATGACAGGTAAAACATTTTTCTTTTAATATGATGGCTACGTCGAAGTTAAATAACATTTTAATTGTATCACTAGTATTAACATCTATTACTTGGCCTTTTATGATAGAGTAACGACTCATATTTCATATTCATTATATAAGTGTGTTCTATGTTCAGCAACTTCAGAAGAGTACTCTTGAAGGTGGTACAGTTCTAGATAATTACTACTATTTTGTATAATAATTTGTTAACTTGCTTCAAGGAATCTAATACTAACTTTGGAATCTTAAAATTGAAAATCAACGACAACTTCTATTTATCTTTCTTACACACACACACACACACACACACACACACACATATATATATATATATATATATATATATATATATAGATTGAGAGAAAGTATATAATGACAAAGGGTTTAAAAAAACTGAAAACTCATTGAAAGACACTAAAGAAAGGGTTGTTGATATAAAGACAAAGAAAAATAAAGGGTAGAATACTCTCTGAATTAATTTTCTGAATCATGCTCAGGTTCGTAAAGAGCCGCAGAGCTGGGAGAAGAAAAAGAAACGAACAAACGTCCTTTGGCGGCGGATTTTTTTCGTCATTAGTGCTGCGACATTTAAATAACTTAGTGGCACTTAGACCTTCTAAAAGAACGGGTTCTAGTTTTCATACCCTTTGTCTGCTCCTGTGTGTTTACTTCTGTGTAATAACGGTTCAAAACAATGTAAACAGAAAACTTGGACTTTTCTGATGTCACTGTTTTCAAGATTCCAGAGTCAACTGTGACTCCTTATGGTTTCATCTATTCTTTGGTGCCTTTATCCCAACATCTTAGCCTTTACAATTTTAGACTTATTCACAAAAAAGTTTGCAAAGATAGAGATTGCAGTTTAACCATGACATTAGCACAATAAATTAAATTTTGTTTGATGTAACTCTTGTACATGTAGGGTAAAGCCGGGATAGATGCCTCACATTTCGAAATTAGTTTATTGCAGCTAAATGATACACATAATTAAAATATTTTCTAAATGAATGACGACTTTGTATTTAGTATTAATTTATACACGTAAAACATAATGTTAATATTAATAACATTTTGCTTTAAAAAAAGAAGTGTAAAAGGGATAGACGTACTAATGTCCGGATAGATGCCAGATATAGTATTTGGGGAAAGTGCCTTTTGCAAAAATGCGTCTATCTTACTTTCACGATTTTTTTACCGATACTTCGACCTTCACTCCGCTCTGACATTCGACGACACGTCCGTACCCGCAACCACTCACGCGTAAACTGAGGTGTTGGACGGGGTATCCGTCATGTAAAACGAGCGTTCTGTTTCATTGGTCGGAAGTTAGTTGGATAGCAATTGAGGCATTTATTCCACTGACAGATTTTATCCTGAAGTGGTTGAAAACATTTTTTTCGGGTAATCCTGTTAATGAAAATGAGTTTTTCGTAATTAAATTGACTTTATTTCAAAGATCTTTGCCAATAGCCCACTTGAAGATCTTGTAACACAACTAAACCTAGGTCGTGGTAAAGAAATTAAAGAAAGTAGAAATAATACTACATCACATAGTCTCATTTAATTGTGAATAATGAATTTCTACAAAATTAACGTCAAATGTATTCAATATATCTTTTCTTTAAATTGAAACGTCTTTTATATTGGTATTGACTGTGACCCAGTTTTACCCGCGTAGAATTATCTCAATTATACTGTTCTTTCTCCTATGCTCACTAAACTGTAAGTAACATCGTAAAAATAAAGACCTACAAGCGTAGATATAGGAACATCAGACACACTGTAATATATTGTCAAGATTGATCAGTTTTATGGGGAAAGAAATGTTGCCACTTTTTGTATGAAAATTCGGCTAACTATATCTAATTATGATCTTAAATAGAACTAAACATCCTTTATACTAAATGACCAAATTAGTTTTTAGTATATTCAGGGTCACTTCAGGTATATTTGGTGTATTGAGGGTCACATCACTTTTGACCACCGTCAAAGAGTATTCTCAAAAATTCACTTTCATGATAACGCATCATTTAACACAACTTTAGTATCCATATTTCTTTAAAAAATTTTACCACCACGTGATACAAAGTGTAATTAAAAATGTAGTTAAATTTAAGATAGTATTCTCATTACAGGAGGGACCTGAAAGGAGTAGATAGATGGTATGTTCTGGAACACTCTTATCCACTAAATCTAAATTAACCTAAATGTTGTAGAACACCTTCCTAACCCAACTTAACATAAATGAACTGGAACACTCTTCCTAATCTAACCTAACCTAACCTAACCTAACCTTAAAATAGTTTTCTTTCAAAATATCAAAAATCACTGTTATCGAAATAAAATTTGTGACTTGTAATTAAATGGTATAATTAATGAGTTAATTACAATGTTGAGAAATGTAGAAATGATTAAATATTTCCGAATATTAAATACCAATAAATATTTTAAATGCATTCACTGCGTTGAACATAAATTTTGCATTTGGATCCTATCTCGTTAGATCACAACTATTTATCCAGTATACTCGACTACTTGAGAAGCGATGATGTCGGTAAGATATATATATGTATATACACACATATATATATATATATATATATATATATATATATATACTTATATATATATATACTTATATATATATATATATATATATATATATATATATATGTATATATTTATATTTATTAATATTATTACAGTCCTCATCAAGATCGCGTGACTTTATCTATTTGAGAATAATCATCTTAGTGCTAATAGAAGTATAGAATAATAATATTACTATTTACATATATATATATATATATATATATATATATATATATAAATATATATGTACATATACACATATATTTAAAGAAAATTAGAATGACTATTTTATCTTACCGACATCATCACTTCTCAAGTAATTGAGTATAATGCACAAATAGTTGTACACTAACGAGATATGATCCAAATGCTAAATTTATATTCAACGCAGTGAATGCATTTGAAATATTTAATGGTATGATATAACTCACTTATTACGTCATTTGACTAGTTATTTTATCATATTCAGTTAAGTTTACGAGTTATAAATTGACATCCACCTTCATATTCGGAAATATTTAATAATTTCTACATTCACAATTAAATGAAACTACGTGATGTAGTATTATTTCTACTTTATTTAATTTCTTTACCACGACCTAGGTTTCGTTGTATTATAAATTGACATCCACTTTCATATTCGGAAATATTTAATAATTTCTACATTCACAATTAAATGAAACTACGTGATGTAGTATTATTTCTACTTTATTTAATTTCTTTACCACGACCTAGGTTTCGTTGTATTATAAATTGACATCCACTTTCATATTCAGAAATATTTAATAATTTCTACATTCACAATTAAATGAAACTACGTGATGTTGTATTATTTCTACTTTCTTTAATTTCTTTAACCACAACCTAGGTTTCGTTGTATTACAACGTCTTCAGGTGGGATATTAGCAAAGATCGATATCTTTGAAGAACATATCTTTGCTAGGTCGTGGTTAAAGAAATTAAAGAAAGTAGAAGTAATACTACATCACGTAGTTTCATTTAATTGTGAAAAATGCATTTCTACAAAATTAACGCCAAATGTATTCAAAATTTCTACATTTCTCAACATTGAAGTTAACTGACTAATTATACTATTGTATTACAAGTCACAAATTTTATTTTGATAACAGTGATTATTGATATTTTGAAAGTATATACATTCTTTGAAAATAAAATTAGCTAACAAATTATGTCACTTAGTCATCCAGTACAATCTGACTAAGTTAAATGATGTTTTATTTTGTATTTAAAGACGACCTATAAACTAATTTTTAATAAGTAGAACGTATGTTAGTATAACTAATATTCTCTATATATTAGACAACATACAGCGCGGCTTACAATACAGATTACTATTACACTGTATGAGTGAGATGTATCCTTGAGATCTTATTTATTTCAGGTGATATTTTATTTATATTAGGTCATATATGGAGGAGCAGACATGGAGAAAACTATTTTAGACTTTGCTATTAATTTCATTATATACTTTCCTATTATTAGGTCATATACAGGGGAGTATACATAGAGAAAACTTCTTATAGTAAGTATAAAGGTTAAGTTAAGTTAAACTAAGTTAGGTTAAGTTAGATTAGATGTGATACATTAGATTGATAAATTTAGCTTTGGATATGTTAAGGTAAGATTGGTTAGGTTAAGTAAGGTTAGGTTAGATTATATTTATTAGAAGACATAGTGGAACCTAACCTTGGGGTTCTAGAACATTTAAGTTAAATTATGTTGGGTGGGTAAGAGTATTCCAAAACATACACTCTTTATCTACTGAAAGATATTATTCGAATGAAGTGGAGAAAGGACGTTGTGAAGAGTAAAGTATTCTTTGATTCCTCCGCATTCACTTTATAAAGTTAGGTTCCATGGATCAAAAAGCTACTTTTACAGTCAAAGAGATTCCTTAAGATCAACAATTAACATTAAGACTTCAGGGTCTTTTGGTTGTATGAGAAATGAGAACCTTGCCTATTGAAAATTATGAAAGGCTCCGAAAACCACTTACCCGCTTGAAACTGAAATTGCGGCCCGAACTTCCTTACAGCCTCTATGGCTATCACTGCTGAAGCCTGATGCAAACCGTGAGCGAGTAGCTGGGCGGTACCGGCAGCGCAGGCCACGCCCCACCCCCATCCGCCCTCGGGGTAGTAATGTCGGCCCAGTGTGACGAGCGGGCGTGAGTCGTGCGCGCGCGCACAGCGAGCCGCCCCGCCCCCCGAGCCCGCCCCGCCTCCCGTCTCTAGCAGCAGCGGGAGGCTGCGCGTGCGCAGCAGGGCGCCGCCCCCGCTTCCGCTCGCCCCGCCCCCGCCCGATGACCACGACTCCTCCATCAGAGCGCTCGCCGTTCGGCATCGTCGCGGGAACTGGTGACGTTTGAGGGTCGCTTCGGATCACGCATTTTAAGATATCGATCACTGTTACTTAGCACTGCTGTGTCCTGTACACTTTGTTAGGATTTGACATCGTGATTTGCTGAATTTTAATGATATATACCGTTTTTAAGCACTTCGCGTGTCACTTCACTCGTTTTCATTCGCTATAAGAAGATAAAAGTTTCGTCTTTAGGAACGCTTCCAAAAACTTGCGAACCAAGCGATAGGAAAATTGACATATTTATCAAATTTATTACCTTTATTTTGCAAGCAATAAATTTGATAAATTCCTTTATAACTCCCAGGCGTAATCGATTACAATCAATGAAGTGGAACGTAGCGATTTTCTTTCAAAATAAGAGGCATTTTTCACAAAGCTTCTTCACGACTCGAAGAAGTGACCTAAATATAAAGGGCGTGATTTTTCTTGTATATTTATACGTGAGTAACGTTATCACAGTACCTAATATTGAATGATTAAACTGATTTGACAAATTGTTCCTGTGATAGAAATAACATAATTAATTGTTGTTTTCTTGAGCAGCATAAGTTTATAGAGATCCTGTAAAAATATTGAGGTCGCTTGGAAATCTTCACAGCGCCATAAGTGGTTAAATAAGAAGTTGTGGTTGCAAGATTGTAATTATTAGTACATTATTTATGTTTTGGTTTTTTTTCTTTAGTTATTTCTCTTATTTTTTGTTTTTTTTTGTTTAATACTTTTATGAAATACAGCTTTCAGTCAACTATCAGCTAAATATACAAAAGCTACTTAAATTCATCCGTAACACTAATGCCACAGGTTTTGATTCCGAAATAGAAATTAAAATTTATAGCTGTAAAAAATTTGACGCAAAATGGTTGACGAGTTGAAAGGGTTGATAAAAAAGTAATATTTACATTTAATTACAGTTTTCGTTTTACATCCCTTGTATGTATGTAACAGAAAATAGTAGACGCCATTGAATGAAAAGATGTTATGTTACGAGTGAATACGAGATTAAATTCACTCGTAACATACCCTCTTTACGTTCAATGACGATTTAATATTTAATTAATTACAATACTTATGATTAAATTGTTATGACTGGAATAAAATATTACATGCTATTTTACGTATATATATATATATATATATATATATATATATACATATTTCTTTTTTTTTTTGTACAGGACAGGTCTGGTACCTGTCAAAAATTGTTCATATTTTATTTTTAACTGCGGTATGGTTTGCTTCACGTTTGTACTATGTACATAATTATCTACAACGATAAAAGAAATATAAATTAATAAAAAAGTGAGGTCTCGTGGGACACCGGACAGAAGCAAAGCTTCTTATGCATCGCATATGAAATTAAATTTGTAATTATTAATTGCTATAATATAATATCGACACAGTAATAAATAATAGACATTATATATATATATATATATATATATATATATATATATATATATATATATATATATATATATATATATATATATATATATATATATATATTTATTTATTTATAGAGAACATACAAGAGAAGCAACGTTACGCGCCGCCTGTTGCATTTTGTCTCTCTTTTACTCCAGCTCGCTCATATGGGCAACGATAGGCCGTGTTTAGCCAATGAAAGGCGTTTCATCGCCGCGTTCATGATCTTTTACTTTTTCTCAGTTAGGTCACCATCCTAAACGTTCGTTAAAAAGTTTAAAAATATTATCCGATTTTACCTAGATTACTCACATACTGCGGAAGGTTAAAGCTAAATTTATCGAAGAAGATTCATTCACATACTGTGGAAGGTTAAAGCTAAATTTATCGAAGAAGATTCATTCACATACTGCGGAAGGTTAAAGCTAAATTTATAGAAGAAGATTCATTCACATACTGCGGAAGGTTAAAGCTAAATTTATCGAAGCAGATTCATTCACATATTGCGGAAGGTTAAAGCTAAATGTATCGAAGAAGATTCATTCACATACTGCGGAAGGTTAAAGCTAAATTTATCGAAGAAAATTCATTCACATACTGCGGAAGGTTAAAGCTAAATGTATCGAAGAAGATTCATTCACATACTGCGGAAGGTTAAAGCTAAATTTATCGAAGAAGATTCATTCACATACTGTGGAAGGTTAAAGCTAAATTTATCGAAGAAGATTCATTTACATACTGCGGAAGGTTAAAGCTAAATTTATCGAAGAAAATTCATTCACATACTGCGGAAGGTTAAAGCTAAATTTATCGAAGAAAATTCATTCACATACTGCGGAAGGTTAAAGCTAAATTTATCGAAGAAGATTCATTCACATATTGCGGAAGGTTAAAGCTACGGGAAAACCTAGCGTGTAAAATCGAATGAATTTAACCTGCATTCAAGAATTAATAAGAGTTGAACTATTGCGTATAAATTGTACTACACAATCTCTTTAATAATGTACTTCTATTGTCATTAGTTTTGGAGATACAAGCCCTTGAAGCTTATAATCTCTACATATATTTTTGATGCATTGCACCTAATTTCAAAATGACCCCTGTCTAATGCCGAGAAAGTCCCATGTAACAATTTTTAAAGTAAAGAAGATTTCAAGCTGTCATGAAAATCTGCGATAAAATTGGCGGTAACTACTGTACATTCAAACCGAGTTCCGTTTAACGCCAAAATTTTTAAAATGAATATTTGGTTGCATTGTTTAGAAAACATTATGAAAATTTGTGGCAGAATAAATGCTGTGAAAATGATAGCAAAGCATTACTATAAACAGTGGTGGAGTTTTTACCACCAAAATTCGTGGGTCGCGTAATGCAGACCCACGACGTTTGGTGGTAAATTAACCGCCGACAAATAGCAATTTTGCCGATTTTCGGCCAACTCAATGCACATATATGTCAAGAGGTGCGTGCTCCGTCAACTAAATGTCTCTAGTCTTCGTTAGAATGTGTTCAGTTCTATGTTCTATTCCTTTCTCAGTTAGCGTATTTTAACTCGTAACGTTCGGATCGGCAAATATCGGCCGACCTTACTGATTTTTTGTAGGACGAATTTTTGTACGTTAAAGTAGTATATTTTATTTTCTTAAATTATTGTATTACCGTTTATCGTTTACATTGCTAGTTAGTGTCTAAACAAGATAAGTAGCATACCTATCTATGAACGTTGGTGTGTTCTATTTACGTCGAATTCCCGTAGTCATATTTATTGGTACCGACTAATCAACTGTAAATTACATAGAAATGGTCCAGTGCGCAATGAACAATACGACGTATACGTTATAACATCGATACCGTAAATTAAACATCCGGAAAACAAAAGTTTGGTTTAAAATACGAGATATTCTATGCGCGCTCCGTTTTCAAGATAAAAGTTAATTGAAACGATTGAAATGGCTATATTATTATTTCTCAAATCTCGTAATGACTAATTTTTCGTTTATATATGAGAGCAGATCACAGTCATGTTATATATATGCATGACTTATTCGATCAAAATAACGACAAGTATATAAGATATCTGGTTTTACATTGTCGACAAAGAATGCAACGAACTAAAGTTAATGCAACGAACCAAACTAAAGTTGGTACGATCGGTCAAATTGATTACAAGACTGCAGTGTTTGGTTGTACAAGTTAAAGTAACTTGTTTTCTCTCGAGTTACGCAATGTAATTATTCTGCTTGTACATTGATAGTTGTTGAAGGAAAATAGCTGTTGGTAGTAGTCCCCTATTATGAACAGCTATTTTCCGGGGAAGGTGGATTCATTTTTTAAGCTTCGAAATATATAAGAAAAGTATAATTGAGATTATGTTAAAACCAAAAACTGTTTTTGGTAGAAAATTTATTCAATTACTTATCGTTTTAATGTGCAGTCAAGGTTTAAAGTAAGAAGTAGAAGAAATAAACTCTTTTTATAAACTTTTTTTTACAACTACCGAATAAACAAAGACTTAATAAAAACTATCGCGATTTTGTCATGATAAGAATTATCAAAAAATATCTTGACATCTAGAAATAATATCTTGTATTAAATTATCAATATCTCAATATTTATATAATGTAATATAAAATGTTATAATTTCGATGACACATTGCCAAGAAATCGCCTTATCGTGACGTAAGCAAGAAAGCAACAAAGTGAATATATGTTGTGGTACCTATGTGTAATAGGTATGTATATGCTGGTATATATATATATATATATATATATATATATATATATATATATATATATATATATATATATAAAGGCATATAGCAACTAAGATATTGATAGATAGTCAAAGAGAATATAAAAGACTAGAACAAAAAGGAAAATTTTAAACAAGATAACTTATTTAAAAAAATTAAAACGTTGTGATTGTTCTATAAACAACATTTAAAATAATTAAATAATACAAGGAATATATCAAATAACATATTAAATTAAAATATATAAATTTGAAAAATTCGTAAGTGTCAATATAAGAATTTATTTTGAATCACTTCTCATATCCCACTCGTTTTTGAAGTCGTCTTCAGCCTTTATGGTGACAATGATGAATACAAACATCAACATAATAATCTGAGTTACAATTAAAATAAATAAAATAAGTCAAGTTTACGAAAAAAATTAATGCATGAATTGAGAACATTTAATATACTGTTCCCAATCCTCTTTTGATACAATTTTAAGGCTCAATAAGACAAAGAAAATAGCGTTTTACTGATAATACGGTATCACTCTAATATATACACATATATTGAAAAATGTATTTAGTAACTGGGGTCGGCGATTCAACTAAACCTGCATAATTGTCAAACCCGAACAGACATTTTGAAAACACAATGACGGTTTTGAAAATTATGAAAAATATTTGACAATAAGAAAGTATTTGTAAGTTAATACAGACACTTTCCAAAAATAAACAATTTGTTAAGTTTACAAATATATTGGGGCAAGAATTAAATTAAAAAACATAATCAAAAATACTAATTCTTCCATGTTTTATGCAGCTATCATATAATAGTATCTATGGCTGACCATAGGTGGCAGTATTCATTCTTAATAATTTGAAATCAATTTAAAGCTAACGGCCCCTCTGTCCCCCGCACAGTACTCAGAATAGAGGACGGGGCTGGAGAGCCATTGCGAATTTAACAACAGGTACATGCGCGTTATCCTTTACTAGATTCTAAGGTATCAAGAATTAGTCATTCCGATATGTGGTCAGTGATCCCCGGATTTCTTTTTAATGGTAGGCGTATTTACCTTTGTGGAATAGCTAGAAAATCGGAAGCAGGTGTTTATGGAAAAGGGTTTATTTACAAAGAAAAATAATAATATAAAATTATTAAGCGATTCCTTCCATACCTGCAGACGTATTTTTTTCTTTCGTACTTAAGTATACTTTATGATATTGTATATATTTGGCGTTAAGTTTGCAGAATTTCATTATTCACTATTAAATGAAACTACGAGATGTAGTATTTTTTCTACTTTATTTAAATTATTTACTACGACCTAGGTTTCGTTGTATGACAACATCTTCAGCTGGGCAATTAGCAAAGATTGCAGGAAAGAATAAAAGCTAATAGCCCCACCTGTACATGTTGGCATACAACGAAACCTAGGCCGTGGTAAAGAATTGAAATAAAGTAGAAATAATACTATATCACTTAGTTTCATTTAATTGTGTATACTTTATAGATCAAATGGATAATAGCCAAGGGCGAATGGCATTTTATAGCTGTCAAAATTTATTTTCCTTAACATTAACTAGTGTCAGTAAACTGTGTATGTTTCAGTAAACTGACTTATTAAAGGACCCATTTCATATGGATGACAATAGTGCTGATAATGACATAGGCAGATACCAAAAACTGACAAAGAACAGTAACCTTTATGACCTCGTAGGATGTGACAAAATATGTTAATAGATGTTGTTGTCAATAGATGTTGTTGTCAAATAAAAATATATAAAAAAATGTTATTTTAATAGAATTCTTCAAGTAAAAAGATGAAAAGTTTTGAAGACCTGTACCTTACCTATAAAAATGATCGGAAAAGCTTTAGAAAATTCCGGATATCAAAAATAATTTCATGGTTAAAGGAGAATTATTGGTAGTGTTCCAAACTTTTGCTAGTTTACTTGTTATAAATAATTTAATTATTTAAATTGTATTTTAATTATTGAAGAAACATATTACTTCTATTAATATAATATAGATTTGAAATCGATATCAATGGACGCCCTAGGCGAAACTTAAGCGACCTTCGGATGATATTACATTTTTTTCGATATCTCCCCGTAGCCGGTTAATAATAACAAAGTTTATGACATTTTTATGATAATGGTGATAACGGAAATATTTCGAATCGCCCGGCGATACTACATTTTATTACGTTTTTATGGATCTTTTCAATCACTTTGTTTAGCTTAGTACCTTGAATGGCGCAGCTACGTTGAATGTTATTTACGAGGAAGTCTTAGAGTCAAGATCGAAAGTAATATTTTGATGTTAAAATTCCGGGTATTTATGTCCTGCTGTAGGATGTCCATGGGAACTGTCAATTCTATTTATACATTAATTTATTTAGTTATGATATACAATTGCAGAAGCACGTTTTCAAAAAATAAGGAGATATTTTTTAGAAATTAAGAAGATCAGAGAAAAATTACGCGAAATATGTTTATTGCCCTTGATTCTGAGGTCTATATATTAATCTAACTCTTAATGAGGAATAGATTTTCAGTTATACTGATAAGAAAATTAAGTTAATTTTGAGTTGCAAAAACTGACGATTCGTTTGGTTCTATGTTTTCCCTAATATAAATGTATAATTGAAAAGGTAAACTAGTGTGATTTACATTATCTCGGAATATGTACAAATAAGCAATGTGAATCTACAATTAAGATAGACTATAGAACCGTGTAGATAGACTATAGGACAGTGTGAGTTAATTTTGAGTTACAGAAATTGGCAATTCGTTTGGTTCTATGTTTTCCCTAATATAAATGTACAATTGAAAGGGTAAACTAGAGTGATTTAGAATATTATCCCGGAATATGAGCAATTAAGCAATGTCAATCTACAATTAAGATAGACTATAGAACCGTGTAGATAAACTATAGGACTGTGTGAGTTAATATTGAGTTACAAAAATTGGCAATTCGTTTGGTTCTATGTTTTCCATAATATAAATGTACAATTGAAAGGGTAAACTAGAGTGATTTAGAATATTATCCCGGAATATGAGCAATTAAGCAATGTCAATCTACAATTAAGATAGACTATAGAACCGTGTAGATAAACCATAGGACTGTGTGAGTTAATATTGAGTTACAAAAATTGGCAATTCGTTTGGTTCTATGTTTTCAAAGGGTAAACTAGAGTGATTTAGAACATTATCCCAGAATATGAGCAATTAAGCAATGTAAATCTACAATTAAAATAGACTATAGGACGGAGTAGAGGGAAGACTACACCCTCTTATAGTCTATCTTAATTGTATACAGGATAATATAAAAGAGGAAATAAGATAGATAACAGGAGAAGATTTTTTTCACAATTTAAAAAAGAAGTGATCTAGAATATGTTCAGATCCGTATTTCCATCTAGTCTGGACGTGACGTAAATAAACATAGTTCATGTTTTATGACGCCAAACATTTAGCGAATATATAAGTTTTAGGAGCGTTTTAATATATTTAAATGATATTTATTATGATTAAAATATACACACGTTTTGGGAGCGTTTTAATATATTTAAGTTTTAGGAGCGTTTTAATATATTTAAATGATATTTATTATGATTAAAATATACAAACGTTTTGGGAGCGTTTTAATGTATTTAAGTTTTAGGAGCGTTTTAATATATTTAAATGATATTTATTATGATTAAAATATAGACACGTTTTGGGAGCGTTTTAATATATTTAAGTTTTAGGAGCGTTTTAATATATTTAAATGATATTTATTATGGTTAAAATATACACACGTTTTGGGAGCGTTTTAATATCTTTAAGTTTTAGGAGCGTTTTAATATATTTAAATGATATTTATTATGGTTAAAATATACACACGTTTTGATTGTAATATAAAAATTATAGTTTGTATTAATATCGGTAGAATGATTTTTGTATTGGTTGGAATCGATTATCAATAAAACTGTTAATTTTACATGCATTTGGCATTACGAGCACACATTTAGGCATGTGTAGGGACTCGTATATAAATACATAAGTTAACATTTTAGGTCAATTTCTGGGAACTATGTTTTTGACGTGAAAACTTCTATAGAGTCCGCTTGGTAGCCAGGTCACAATATTCGATGCAACGAAATTATGGTGAATTTCGTGACGCGATAACTCATGTATAATGGACCGGTAGGAAATTACCGCTTAGAAAGTTTACTCTCGTAAGATTCTAGCTATTGGCTTATTTCAATAATTGTAGTAGTCTAAGAGCATGGTGGCTGTGTGCGAAAGACACATAAATATAGAAGTATGCATATTTTACGTCTATAAAATATGCATACTTCTATATTTATGTGTCTTTCGCACACAGGATAGACCGTCTCGTTTACCTCGTGAAAAAGTGGAAGTGGGAGGCTGGTCTATTTGTTTATGGAAAGCTCTTAAATAGTTTTAATAAGACCACGAGAAATATTAGCTTTAATAACAATAATTAAAATTTTGTGACTGAAAAATTATATTTTTTTAGACGTATCAGCCTGTATGGGACGAAAATATTTCCATAAGCGAAGGTACAGTAATCAGAGAAAAGGGCCGATCAAAGAAAATCAGAAAAGCGCCCAAGCGATATTGGCAATGAAAAAATTGAAAATGAAAATTTTTTGACTCCAAAATTGAAAAATTAAACTTTTCGAGGGATATAGGTTTTTACGAGATTACATGCATAAGTTTATATGTTTATTCTAATATTTTTGTAGAATGTAATAGTGACAATCATCTTTGGTTTTCATAAATACATTTTATCGAAACAAAAGACATATTTTTTTATTAAATTCCTGCAAAGATGCAAGGAAATCGGAGAACATGACGTTTTTACGTAAAATCCTGCGGCTTGGACACGACTGAGCCCATTTTGTTTTTTTTCCTAATTTTGGTTTCAGAAATTTTGGAAATTGCGTATTCTGTGAGAATATTTCGAAGAATGTCTTCAGAAATATCTTACGTAAAATTCTGAAATAATCGTTTTGGAATAATTATATCTAATTCTTTCAATTAATGTGGCGCGGATACAATAAATATAAAAACAAAATATAGCATAATTTATTCATCCCCTCAAAAGATTTCGAATCAACATTTTTGATCTTCAATAATTGAAATATATTCGAGTTAATATGATATAAAATTAGGCCAATTTTTAAGTTGTTATGTCAAACAGTTTAGAAACAAAAAATCGTGGATATGATTTTTATTTAGAACTATTCTAAATAAATATCTAAAATAACACATATATAGTTTTGGTATCCTACCGATGGCTCTTTTAATTGCTATTCCGTAAAAAAAAGAAATAAAACAAATCCGATACTTTATTTTTCCCACCTAAGGGTGAATAATGAATCTATTAATAAACAGTAATAGTGAATAATGAACATATTAATAAACAGTAATAGTGAATAATGAACATATTAATAAACAGTAATAGTGAATAATGAACATATTAATAAACAGTAATAGTGAATAATGAACATATTAATAAACAGTAATAGTGAATAATGAACATATTAATAAACAGTAATAGTGAATAATGAACATATTAATAAACAGTAATAGTGAATAATGAACATATTAATAAACAGTAATAGTGAATAATGAACATATTAATAAACAGTAATAGTGAATAATGAACATATTAATAAACAGTAATAGTGAATAATGAACATATTAATAAACAGTAATAGTGAATAATGAACATATTAATAAACAGTAATAGTGAATAATGACCATATTAATAAACAGTAATAGTGAATAATGAACATATTAATAAACAGTAATAGTGAATAATGAATATTTCTCAGCATTAATTACTGAGACGTATGTGGCTTAAAATGCATACCACTATGACGAAGTTTCTACGTACAACGATTTCTGAGAAAAACTGTGGAAGAGTATTATAAAAAACAAGATAAGTGACTTAATTTGAGAACGAAAAAACAGCTAAAAAAACTAATGTATTATTGAAGTAAAGAAGTAAAAAAATTAATGCATTATAGAAGTAAAGAAGTAATGAATATTTTAGAGCGTTAATTACTGAGATGTACGTGGCTTAATACGATTATTTCTATGCTAAGTTTCCACGTCTTACGATTTCTGAGAAAAACTGTGTAAGAGTGTTATAAAAAACACGATTAAGTGACTTAATTTGAGAAGGAAAAAATAGCTAAAAAAACTAATGTATTATTGAAGTAAAGAAGTAAAAAAATTAAAGCATTATAGAAGTAAAGAAGTAATGAATACTTCAGAGCGTTAATTACTGAGACGTATGTGGCTTAATACGATTATTTCTATGCTAAGTTTCCACGTCTTACGATTTCTGAGAAAAACTGTGTAAGAGTATTATAAAAAACACGATTAAGTGACTTAATTTGAGAAGATAAAAATAGCTAAAAATTAATGTATTATTGAAGTAAAGAAGTATTGTACTTCATATATTCTTCATGGTTAGGCGTTAAAGAAGTATTGTACTTCATATATTATTCATGGTTAGGCGTTAAAGAAGTATTGTACTTCATATATTATTCATGGTTAGGCGTTAAAGAAGTATTGTACTTCATATATTATTCATGGTTAGGCGTTAAAGAAGTATTGTACTTCATATATTATTCATGGTTAGGCGTTAAAGAAGTATTGTACTTCATATATTATTCATGGTTAGGCGTTAAAGAAGTATTGTACTTCATATATTATTCATGGTTAGGCGTTAAAGAAGTATTGTACTTCATATATTATCATTAATACATCTTTTTTCTGGCCTAATAATATACCCGTCATCTGTTTTATATATTTCAAAACTAGCTATGCCCACCGCCTTCATTTGCGTGGAATTTAGGACTTATAAAATCGACATAAAGTAAGGAAATATATATCTCCCATTGGTATTGGTTTGTCTGCTGTGCCATACATGGCACCTTATGGAATAAAATAATATATTAAGTACTCATCAAAGAGTAAAATAATTATATGGTTCCATACAGGATGTTTTCTAGATTATACTGTATTTTAATTCATATTTGATCCTGCGTTCGGTGTACATTATGAGTTACGCAATGTGTACTTGTGCTTCACGGAATCCAGCACTATTATTATCTTAATATTCCAGTACCATCACATTTAACTTAAGAAATATTTGAGAAATCATGATTGAACAAAAATAAAAATAGTAACTTTGGGACTAACTAAATTGCTTCACAAGTAATTGTAAAATCCATGTCTATAACTTCAGTAATTCACTAGTTAAATATGATCGTATAAACAGACAGATAGACCGAATGACTAAACATTTTCGTTAAGATTATATTCATTTTAGTAATGAATTTCGCAAATGAGGTAAGTATTTAAAAGCTGACAGCAAGGAAATCACAGACAGATACTTTAATTTTATTTATTTGTTTTGATAAAATATCATATTTCCTTTTCTCATTTGTGTTCTTGTAGTGTTATTTTCACTAAATAGTGTTGTGTTATCAAATTTCATAATTATATTAAAGGATAACTAGCGTGACCCGTGCGAAGTCTTCGCATTATTATTTATTCCATTATGAAGCTCAGATGACAGATCAAACAAATATTTTACTAAAATTGACATATAGAGGCGCAAGTATCAAAAGCATTGAGCTAAAGCGCCACTTTATTTATACGTGAGTGGATTTGAAATTAAACAAAAATTTTACCGACCGTCAATCATATTGACATTGAGCCGTTAGATGGCAGCATTGCTGTTTTGTGTATATAATTTTAATAATTAATTAATTTGCAAAAACAATAGCAATAATAAATTTTTTAGTTGTGGATGCCGGTAGAGCAAGCAATTATCTATAAAATGATATATAATTTATGTGGATTAGTTTTGGGGTTTTTTCTAAAAAGGGAGTGTAACATCTTAAAACCTTAGCCTATTAATATATATGATGATGATGATGATGATGATGATTATATATGGAAGGACAGATATCGAAATGAAACGATATGTTCCGTTTTTATCTTCGAAACAGAACGCTAAAAAAGAAAAGAAGTTAGTTAAAAGTTGTTAGACGGCCAGTTATAGTTTAGTGAAGG
The DNA here is from genome assembly GCA_039881145.1 of Druceiella hillmani. Lineage (NCBI taxonomy): Eukaryota > Metazoa > Arthropoda > Insecta > Lepidoptera > Hepialidae > Druceiella > Druceiella hillmani. Next base: position 6,869,852 of record JAYKKI010000045.1, on the reverse strand, counting down.
TGCATCCCACCTAATAAAGAAGAACTTTCAATATGTTCTAGGTAGGTATAAGCATTGGAAATAAATGAGAAAGTATCATTAAGCACCAATTTCTGAAAATTGAATGGAAGGAAAATATGAACACATCATTAAAGAATAATTTCCGAAATATGAATGGAAATAAATGAGATAGAGTTATCAAGCAAACATTTCTGAAAACTAAATGGAAATAAACGAGAAGTCATCAATTATCAAGCAATAATTCTGAAAAGTGACTTAGTTAGATAGCATCATCGAGCAATAATTATTTAAAAGTGAATGGAAATAAATGAGACAGCATCATGAAGTAATAATTTCTCAAAACGAAATGTAAATAAATGAGAGATAGCATTAAGTAATAATTTCTGAAAAGTTAACGGAAATAAATGAGATAGCATCATCAAGAAACAATTTATAAAAAGCGAATGAAAATAAATGAGATAGCCTCGTCAAGCAACTATTTCTGAAAACTGAATGGGAATAAATGAGAAAATATCATCAAGCAATATTTTATGAAAAGTGAATGGCATCAAGTGAGATGGCATCATTAAGCAACAAATGTCGTTTTTAGTTGAAAACATATAGGGATAAAGAGACATTGCACGTGTTTTAAGCTACATACATGGCAAATAATAAATGAAACTTCAATTTGATTTTGAAAGGGACTTTCCATGATTACCCATTCGATAAAGTGGGCAAAAAATATTTTCACTTTACCACTTTATACCAATTTACGTGCATTAGTTGATATTTTAATTTTTTTTACATTCGTTCTAAAAACAAGGACGCCTTCCTAACCCTTAACTGAAAAACGCACTCTATGGAGAATCCCTTATAGTATATCCCACTAGATTATGGAATCAACTGGATACAAATAAACGAAGTGCGCCCTCGTTGGCTGAGTTTAAAACTTGTCTGAAATCACATTACGTATCTTTATATGCAGATAGAAAAAACTTCTCTACCTTATTCTTTTCCTATCTTTAACGTTGCGCTGTTTGCTTTTGTTTATTTAATTTTATATCAATTCTGTATTTTTCATATTTACATATATATATATATATATATATATATATATATATATATATATATATATATATATTTATTTGCTTTGTAATTTTGTTAATTAGCGTTTATGGGTCATTTAAAGCCTGCTACAGTACTAGTTTTTCTCACTGATCCATTGCTATCAGCTGTAAGCGACTGCCCTTTTATGACAACGATCCACTATTTAGTTTTTTTTTTGCAGTAAATTTTCGTAAATAAAAATAAATTAATACATTTATCGATTTCCTAATCCAAACATATTAGCTGATATGCTACTTGATAAAACTGTATACATACTCGTATAGGGTTCAAACAGTAAATAAAATCTGAGGGATTGTGGCAGACGGATGGATGGATATATCATTATTTAACAAGATAATCCTTAAAAAAAACAATTAAAATTTACTTTGCAGTATATAAATAAAATACCAGTATATAATATAATAAATATATAATAAATATATATAATATAATAAATATATTGCAGTATATAATATAATAAATTTGCAGTATATAATAAATATGAATCTTTCTTCAATCATTGTTTTTTTTATTTCTATGTGTGAATATAATTTACGAACATTTAATAAGAATTTAGATACCAACTGGGGTCTCAGTCTGTAGCTAATTTCTTCTTTCATAAAATCTATCCAATGGATTTCGTGTTGCAAATGCATAGAGAAACATTGCATCTTACAAAGTGTGTTCATTTAGAATTTTGTTATTTCACTTTGAATGATAATCTAAATATAGATCTAAATTTACCAAACGCAGACGGGATTCGCTTACGCCACAGCTAAAGGCGAGCAGCTGCCGGCGAAGCGTCGAAATGTTTACAAATCTTAGTCGATTTGTTTGAAATAAAATAAATAATTTCCCCACATTAATATTTCAATACGGTCCATTTATAATGTCGAATGTAGGTTACAAATCGCGGAAGCTTATTCCGGGACACGAGACAGTTGTTGGTGTCAATTTGTGTTGTGTAACTTTTAATGACACTAAGCCGCGTTGAGCGCGTGATTTTGACAATTATGTTAACTAATATACTTGACAGGGGATTTGCTCTTTATATATGTTTGTGAAATTAATATTAAAATATAGACTTTAAAAAGTAGGCGACTTAGTCTGAGCAAGTAAACTGCTGAAGTCAGTCGAACAAAAAAAAAGTTTTAAGTGTGCTTATTTTACATGTGATTTTTTTCTTTTTTTGGTTTCTAAGGATTGATCTCTATGGATAGATGTCTATAGTTTTATTCAGTATTGTCTACAGTTTTAAACTTACGGACATAACACTTTTCACGATGTTTTAAAATTAAAACAAAGTTTATTTTAAAATCTATTTGTTTTAGCCCATTTGAGAAGCTTCAAAACTCCGGAAGTCTGAAAAAATCTAGGTATTAAAGTTTGATTAAGATATAAAGGTCACCACAGAATTTAGTTCATGCGTATTGTGATACGAATTTTTACCCACAATTAAATGAAACTACGTGATGTAGTATTATTTCTACTTTCTTTAAGTTCTTTACCACGACCTAGGTTTCGTTGCATTACAACATCTTCAGGTGGGCTATTAGCAAAGAATGGAATTCTTGAATAATGACTTTCTACAAAATTAATGCTAAATATATTCAATACACGAATTTTTATATTTAATTGGCATGATATTGTATATATATATATATATATATATATATATATATATATATATATATATATATATATATATATACATATATATATATATGTGTATATATATATATTTATATATATATATAAATCATTTGATTATGAGACTGATACCAAAAAATTAGCGATAGATGGCGAAAACATACAGTTTTATGAACGTTTTAATTTTTTTTCATAAAATCAAGCGTAGAAATTAATAAGTGTAAACTTAGCACAGAAAGGAAATAATGAGAAATAATTTAACTCAGAGAGAATGGTAAATCTGTTACATACACTTGTGTTATATATGAATGAAGAAAATTTATTTTTGGTTTAAATTTCATATTATGTTAAGTTATTCGAAAGATATGAGATGGTGATAGGTACACTGGATAACATCACTATGAAGGCAAATATCTTTTATTACGTCCGAAAACGAAAAAACCCAGAAATGGGAAAATTAATAACAACTTCCGTAATGGTTAACGATGTTTAATTTATACTCAATTAGCTGCGCCCTGTAGTTAAACCCGTATACAATCTTAATTATACTGTTCTCGTTCCGTCACTTAGCGCTTCCACTCCGTTCGCAAAACAACAACGGCGGGAATACTCGGGATATTCAGTCAATAAATAAGCCGTACCGCCTCTGTACTTTGCACCATTGAAGCAATGTTCCCTAACATCAGTTATATTTTTTATCACCTCTATGAATCATAGCGTGATGATATGCAATCTTCTACAGAATAGAATATTTCTTTAAGTGCCGATTTTTTTATTCATAGGTAAACAACCAGATAGGAGATATTCGACGGATAGCATAATTTTGCATTTTTCAATGATCAGATAAAAGTTAATTGTCTAATAATGACTAAACGGTAATAAATAAGTGTTTATTGGCCAGTTAAAATGATGAAGACGATACGTTACCAAACATAACCTAAAAAGGTTATGTTTGGCAACTTATCGTGGGGTATTTTCTCTAGTAGTAATTTACCCCATTATCTACATTAACCACGAATCAATATTATTCCATATTCCTTATTATAGTTTTTTTTCAGCCATGAATTTTCAGCCCTCCTGAATTTGGCATTTGCATCTAATCGATTTAGAATATGGCGAATACGATTTAAGTTTTGGATTGTCCATGGTCTATTAGCGATATGCTTAAAATTTATTAATTTTTATGTTTGATTTATGATGAACTTATTTACAATATTGCTCTGTTTTGGAGGGTGGAACACCTGAAATCATTTTCGATAAAATTAATAAATTCAAATAAAAAGGGAACTTAAAAGGAAAATATCCACTTTTCATAACGGTACGCATATAGTTTTTAGTTTTCTGTCAGAAATGATCTTAATTACCAGAACTGTGGAAGTCGATAAGAGAAGTCAGGTTTATTTTATTTTTGTCATACTAGGGAAAAAGACAGAAAAAATATCTGTCTATTTTGGTAAAATATCAGTTTTATATTTTAGTCGATTAGTCCGGAATTTAACTGTTTGCATATAATTTTTTTACAGTTGTTTTAGACTTTTTTTATAGATAAATATGGGTTTTAGTTTTATATGATATTTACAATTAAAATGTACATAATTTTACCTAGCAAATATTGATTTTGACCAGAGGTTCCCAAATTGTTTTTTCTCATAGACCACTTTCCAAATTTTACTGGTTTCGGTGGACCCTCTGCTGCTACATTTCTACCATATTCCCAAACCCAAACTTTCATCACACCAACGTAACCCCGTCGAGCCCCACGTGGACACCTGGGGTTTCACCTGGACCACTTTGGGAATCACTGGTCTAGACTAACAAATTTTAACAACACACGTATCTAAAAGAAAATATATTTTTCATACTAATTTTTCATATAAACATTAAAAGATTACACAAATTTAATTACGAAAAGCATCTTAAAACCTAAGCATTAACCATTTCAGTTAAGACTTTTGCACAATCTAACCTTTTTATTTATAATTTCTGTAAATGTTCGAGGAATTTTACTCTCAAATTTTTGGCAGCAGCTACTTACTTGATTGCGTATCTTTCCACATACAGTTTCTTTTACGCGCATTTGTCTACATTGTCACGGTATCTTAAACCAAAACTAGATAAGCAGCGATAACGGTACGCCAAATGTTTTAATTCTGGCATTATGTGCTCAATGTTTTCTTTTATGCAGACTGTCTCTTATTCATATATTTTATAAGACCGCAATATTTGAAACTTTACGCATGGGAACGTTATTTGTTTTCGGACTAGAATTATTGTTTGTCTAGGTTTAATTGATAACAATTTGGTCGCAACTGATTTCAGTAAATAGCTAACGACTAAAGTTATTATAACCACTATTTATTTATATATAATATGAAACACTAACAAGTTCGTTTAGATACTCTTTATTTATATCATTTTATTTACGCATTACAAACAGTTCAGAGCTAAACATTGGACAAATATTTCAAATTTTTTCCATGGATTCACAATTTCAATGATAGTAAAAATAAGTTTCTTGATGTGAAATATATAATGACGCATTTGGACGGGTGTGAAAACGTTCCGATGGCAAGACACGTCTTACCATTCGGCCAGCTTTCTGACTTAATTCGACTAGCTTCGCATCTTCTCTGCTTTTCGGCGAGCTTCGCGTCTTATCCGCTTTTTCTGGCTTAATTCGGCTCAGCACTTACAGCAACTTTACTCATTTATATCGGTGTATTGCATCAAACTGTCTTAAAACGTTAAAAGCGTTTATTTATAATAGATTGTTAAGAAATATTTCTGTGATAAATTATTTCATAAAAATAAAATAATAAAGTTAAATTAATATTTTGTCTTTAACAACTATATGAATATTTGTTTTTTTTTCGTCTTAATATCGTCCAAATAAAACTATTTTAATATTTCAATATAGAAAAATTAAGATGTTTCTCATCTGTCATGTGACCCGTGAGGGCTCACAAGTTTTTTTAATTTTCTGAAATAAATTCATATTAAGCACGCTTAATACAAATTTATACGAGCATACGAGTTTTTTGAATTATGTCTATCGGTTATGCTGGAAAGGAGGAATGCATGAAATCAGTTTTCCAACTTTTTTGTGGATATGTGAGTCAAAAAATTGATTTAAAAATTCATTTTCCCATATATTTTGTATTGAACTGCTTTCTTGATTATATATCGAGAACGGATTGACTGATTTCGATGAATATTTTTTTTTCATCTCGGTTTCGAGAAGTTTCTTCACTTATTGGAAAAGTAAGAAAGCCATAAATAATTTAATTGGGTATAAAACGTAATATGTGATAAAAAAGAAAAAGTATGTCATCAATGACAGACCCGGACAAAAATTATAATTTTCAACAATTTTTATTCAGTTTTCGACCGTTGTGGTTTGAATTCGATTAAACTAATACTCTTTAAACGATTTTTTTCTAAAATTCATCAGCGAAAAGTGACTTCAAATAGTCGAGTTAAGTTTGACGAACATTATGAAAGGTTGTGACTTCGAAGATGTTCACTTTGTAAACTTATGACATTTGTGATTGTGCGCGCATCGATAATTTCTTCATTATATACAAATCAATAGGCCAATCATTCATTGTTTGTGGCCTGAATCTAGAAAATGAATGTTTCTTTCATTGTATGAAGCATGTTCACATGTCGCCAAACCATCCGCTTTGTTCTTTCTCGCACCTGATACCAAAACGCAAAATATCGTATGTCACAAGAGGTTTCAATGAATCCTGAGTGCAACCCATCCAGAAAATAGTTTAACAGAAAGTAGTGCATCAATACTACGCGAATCATTTTGATTCGCTTCAATAAAGCAAATGCCTTGCTGCCACGTGAATTACATATATTTCAATGTAATTAAAATATTTTTCATTGTATTTTTGTACGTTTATTGAATTTAATTAATTTTGAATATTCATTTTATTTTAATAAAAAACTGAATTTAATTTAACTAATAAGTTAACACAACATTTATTAATTCTGAGGCGGTACGAAGTTCGCCGAGGCAGCTAGTTATCAATATATAAGTAAGTTCTATAACTATGTGATCTTTTTAATCTAACAATGTTATTTCATGTACTTAAAAATTAATTTTATTGAATAGTGTTTGCGTATAGTTCAATGTAATCGTTACAGACTTGTTGTTTAAAGACAAGAACATCTTCTGTTTATTAATGGTAGACAAAAACTGATATGATACTAAAAAAAATTGAAAAAAAGTTTTTAAGTGCTTTCTAAAAACGGTCTTCATAATTTGAAATTAGTATTTAAAATTTTTTCCCATTTTTAAGAAAGTTAACAAAATGTTAATTTTAATTTAAATTCGTTATTAATGATTTGTGTTTGTATCATAATGGTTTGTTAAATGTAGTCTATTGTTTCTTATAGAATTTGTTATTAATTCAATACACTGAAAATATATACTTTTCTAAATATTGTAAAACCAGTATTAAGTCTTTTCTTCAGCAACTCGAAACAGATTATTTTAATTTTTTCTGTTCAAAGTCGTTAAAAAAGCAGTATTAATCCCGTATAATATTACTATTTGTCAACATTAACATAGGTAGAGTTTTGGCGCATATGTAAGTAAATTTAATTTTTCTTTGTGGAAAATATCTAAGGGCACATTTGACGATTTGATCTTTTGGCAAGTCGCGACGTGCCATTCGGCCAGCTTCCTGTTTTGTCGGCTCTTTCCGACTAAACGCTTCACTTTCTACTAAATTACACACACTACTTTACGTGTGAGTTCGTGTATCTCCATTATTTCTTATTTATAAACGCTTACAACTTTACTTGTTTCTATCGACGTACTGATGAAATACGCTGTAAAGAAATAACGTAAAATGTTGAAATATGCAATGAAAAATGACTAAACTAGCGTTGATAACGATTTCCGCTCAAAGGCCTATAATATTTTAGGCGCGCTTTTGTTTATTTTATCTTTTTGTCATAAATAAGGTGGGGAAAATGTATTAGCGGAATAGAGAAAGAGGTATACAGATATCTTTGTATTGCTTCAAGAAAAAATCCAATTATGTTTGCAGAATTCACTTCGGATCGACTGACGCTGTAAAGGAAAATTCGTTTGCCAGACTGCAGAATTTACCGAAAGGAGATCCAGTAAGTTGGCAAGTCATTTAGTGAGCGGAACGAAGTAGTCTGGCATCGATGTAGCTTTTAAACTTATTTGTTTGAAAATACTTTATTTCAATCATGTATTACTACTACTTCTATGTTACTAAATCCTCAGGAGTGTTTCAAAATTTACATAAGGATATTTGAGTAATTATTATAACGAAACTAGGCGCATGATTTTGAAATTATTATGATATACTAGGAAATTAATATATAAATTTACGAAATTAGGGAAGTAATTCTAAACGACTGTCTCTTTCTGATCTCTTTCAACGCTCTCTGTCGGAATAGACAGAGCCATTGGCGTAGGCTCAGTAAGACGTGATGGCAATCGTTTATAGCTTTATCGGGTCATACGTTGGGTTAGGTTTAACAGTGTCCTTTCTTATGACTTACACTAATATACTAATGAATTATTGCTTATTTAGTTTGACAGTATGCAGGTTTGGTTTATAGCTTTTATGACCTTAGTGTAGCGATCCTAAATGAATGTCTCATTCGGATCACTTTCAACACTGTCCATCGGAACAGAGAGAGTAATCCACGTAGGCTCGGTAACGTCTGAAGATTCGTTTGTGGCTTGCCCGGGTCACACGTTAGGGTAGGTCTAGCAGTGTCTTCTCTTATAACGTACACCAATAAATTATTGAATTATTGTATATATAGCTTGTCAGTATGCCCGTTTGGTACATAGTTTTATGACAATAGAATAGCGATTTTAAACGAATATCTTATTCGGAACCCTTTAAACAATGGACAGTCCATTGGAACAGTCAGAGTCATTTACTTAGGCTCGGTAAATAATGATGCCAATCGTTTATGGCTTTTTCGGTTCACATGTTAGGATAGGTCTAGCTGTTTCCTTTCTTATGACCTACACCACTAAACTAATTGATTGCTGCAAATATAGCTTGTCGTCAGTATGCACATATTAGAGTAGCAATTCTAGACGAATGTCCTAATCGGATCTCTTTTAACAGATCCGATTAGGACATGACTCTGACTATTCCGATGGACAGCGGAATAGTCAGTCATTTATGTAGGCTCGGAAAAGCGTGATGAAATCGTTTACGGCTTTCTTAATATGCACGTTTGGTACACGGCTTCCAAAATTAGAGAAGCGACCCTAAACGAAAGTCTCGTTTGGGTTGCTTTCGATTCTGTCCGTTGAAATAGACAGAGACATTGGTAAAAGTTCAGTATGGCATAATGTCAATTTTCAATAGCTTTATTAGTCACATGTTAAGTTTTTTTTTGTTTATTTTTTAACTACATCAATGGAATAATAAAATTGTGGACTTGGAAATTTCCTCGTAACTCTTTTTATCCCTGGGTTTTTATTATCGCAAATACATTACATTTTATTATTTTAAAAAGAACTCGTCGATATACATTGCCCTATATACATTTTATTTCACGACAACCTCCATAAATTGCAAAAAATATTTTTTAACCCATCATACATAACAGATATTACATACATTTGTAATAACGTAGTCACAGAGTAGTGAAATGAACTAAAAAGTTATTCGGGAAACGGGGTCAGATGCAGAAGTTTGAGAGTTTTATGTCTGAGCAAAGCTAGACGCGCTGTCTCTGTCAAAATATAACTATTAAATAAAATGAAACACATATTATACGAACGTTTTAAGAAAACTTTTATAAAATAAAATCACATGTCTCCTTCTATTTCGAATGCCAATCACATTACTTTGACACTAATCCTTAAATTATACCAACTTTTTTTTAAGTTCAAAAAAATAAGTTGACAAATGTGCTTCTAATATTTATGGCGGTTCCGCTATGTAGATGCATAAACAGTTATTGAAATTCGGTTGCCCCAATGACTGTATCGTATTGCGTTATGATCGAGATCATAATTTACTGCAAGTGGCATGCGCTATCTGTCTAATAATAAATTGGTCGTTTGATATACGAGCATTTAAACGGCCAACTGAACGTATAATAGGAGCGATCGTTTCTGTCGGCGTAACGTTTGACTTACCGCCAGATGTATTTATGACGCTTAACTGAATGTAGCTTTTGGAAAAGCAACTATGTGGTTTGAGAGACACGCCACGTAATTAAATTAAAATTTTGTTATTTATGAAACTTGTAATTTAGAAAAATGACTCTTAAAGGATTAATGTTAATCCTATGGCGGCGGAAAAATATAATTCTTTGAATTCTGTCAAGCGAGTTACAGTAATTAATTAAACGTACGTAATGTTTTGTTGTTTTTTGAAATACGAAAAAGTAGCTTCTTCCAGTGGCTTATTGTTAACATTGTTCGTTTTTCGTCTTCTTAAACTCTTTTAGCTGTAACGTTGCGTTTTTTTGCATTGCGCTTTGTGAGATGAGTTAATATGGGCTAGGATATCGAAGATAAATATTTGTTTAAGTGTTTTTACGAATTAATAATATAAGTGCTTTTACGAATTAGTGATCACGAAATGATATAAGTGTTTTTTACGAATTAATATTGAAATCCGTTTAAAAAATATTATCTCTAATATAAAATAAAACGTATAAGTGAAATAATATAGTTTTTTTATTATTAAAAAATGCAATAATTATGCTCTTCGCAATCGAACAATTTTTTTTTGTTGTTATTTTATAAAATCTTGATTGTGTTGTTATTTTATAAAATCTTGTGAAATCATGTAGTTTAGTCGTTTAAAAAAAAACACAAAGAATATTTCAAGTTTTAGATAACGATTTTTTTAATGTGCAATTTGAATCTGTTCCATTGAAAGCTTACAAAATTTTTAGGAATCGTTTGGGAAAATCAACAAAATTTTAAACGTTTTAAAAAGAAGCAATCAAAGTATGTCAAAAAACTTTATCTACTAACTACCATGCAAATATTTTTTGCTTTATCTCAATTCAAAATCATTAATTATGTTTTTTCTTGTACGAATAAGGTTATAACAAGGTTGATAAAATATTTTGAATATATTTTGCGGATTACGTAAATCTAACTCTAAGTAACTAATATATATTTTATAATTGATTGTATATTTTTTATATAATAGAAACCAGAAACAAAAAAAAACAAATTATGATTTATAAAAATAAATATAGAACCATATCAACGATGCAAGACTCTAATCGATTGGAATCGATTGTAAAATCATACTCTTAATAAAATAATACGTGACGCAATCATAATAAAATAAGTAGTGTAAGAAAAACCTACTGTAACATCGCAATAGTAACAAAATAAGTAACGCAATTCGTGACGCAATCATAGTAAGATAAGTAGCGTAAGAAAAACGTACTGTAACATCGCAATAGTAACAAAACAAGTACTCTAATTCGTGACGCAATCGTAATAAAATAAATAGAGTAAGAACTGATAAGAACAGCATGTTAAAATCCAAAGTAATAACGAGCACCGCAGATTATTAAATTCTACTTGCAGCGCATAGAACAGAAAATCGTTGGTAAAACCAAAAGTGTACACGCCGCATATAAACTTTGTAAGAAAAAGTTAACAATAAAAACAAAAAATTAAAGCAAAAAATTAAACAGCGGGGAGTAGAGACGAGGGACCATAAGATTCGAATAAAACGGAGGCCGAAAAGAGTCGAGGTCCACAAAAACTATTGTTTATAAAAAAATGTTTATAAAAATTAAACTATTTCACAAATCATTGTGACATGATGATAGGCTTATATTATGAAAGTTAACAAATCGACAAAAAGAAATCGACAAAAATAACTAAATTCTGTCAGGAATTGGGCTTGTACTTCTCATACGAACATACGTACAGAACAACGGATGGACACGCATGATATTTTTCGAATGCAATTTTAGATCATAATAAATATTTGAAAAAACATTAGAAACTTATATCATTTTTTTAGAGGAAGATCTCGTTAAAAGCTATATTTAATGTTGATTATTTGTAATACTATTCGGAAAAGCTCCCCAAAAAGCTGTATTGAAAATTGATTACTTGTAATACTGCCCGAGTTGTACTCGCTTCTATCTTAAAAACACGAGATTGGTACACTGTTTTATAATAATATACATACCCGTGGGGTGTGCAAATGAAAATGGCTAATCAATTAATTAAACAGTTTTGTACTGTCGTAAACTGATGTTACATTAATAAATAGCTTACGTCATTTCAGAATCAGGGTTGTTATTTGAAGAAAAAGTGAATTTAAATGAAGTTATTGCTGTTAATAAAATTGTAATTAATCAAACAACATTTATTTGAACAACCAGTATTTTAAGCAATAATGCAATGTTTTTCTTACTCGCTAAAATAATGTAAGACAAATGTCAAATTGAATTTGGCTGAATTATGGTTGGCTGTAAGATATTGCTTGCTGATATAGCAACAAGTCTGCCATATGTATAAAATTTAAATTCCAAATCCCAGAGTTCAAACTCGACGACTTTACTGTACCCATAGGGGAGCTCCTATAACCTTTAATCATTAGATTTTCCTTCTTATAATACGAAACCAAAAGACTTATTGAGACAAGTTAAAAAAGCGTAAAGTCGCTGGGTATACTGTTAGGCATTGGCCACCCTCTCTTTTAACATTAGAACTTTCTGGTTAAAATAAAAAAAAACCAATGGATTCATCAACACTTTTAAATGACCACAATTTTGATGACTTTACTGCTAGCCATTGAGAAGTTCCCATGATCACCTCCCTCCTCATTCATCAGATCCTCCCGATAATATGTAACCAAACTCACTGGGTTTACTGTTAGCCATTGACAAGTTGTTATGGCCACCTCCATCTTTTATGATCATATTAGAAAATTTGCCAACTTCAAAATGATACAACGGCTAGAAGATGAAAATGTATTTCTTTATATGTTTTATATGCATACATATTAAAAATACGATAGGAATGAGCCTTATAGCATACCGCATTTCTTCATTATATTTTGAGTCTAGGTGCTCACACATCTTTACATAATTAACAGTAAACAGAAAAAAAATAATGGGACTTGAAATATTTAATAATGAAATTTACAACATGAAATTTAACATGAACATGAAATTTAATAATCTTGATAATACCCGGAAACTTTAATGGGAACGTAAATTATTTAATATAGATAAATATGCAATAATTTGTCGTGAGATTTAATTATTTTGATTATACGAGAAAACTTAACTAAAAGCATAAAGTATTTAATATAGTTTAATTCTGTTTAATCATTTGTCATGAAATTTAATAATCTTGATACTACGAGACAACTTTAATGGGAACGTAAATTATTTAATATAGATAAATATGCAATAATTTGTCGTGAGATTTAATTATCTTGATTATACGAGAAAACTTAACTAAAAGCATAAAGTATTTAATATAGTTTAATTCTGTTTAATCATTTGTCATGAAATTTAATAATCTTGATACTGCGAGACAACTTTAATGGGAATGTAAATTATTTAATATAGATAAATATGTTTAATCATTTGTCATGAAATTTAATAATCTTGATACTACGAGAAAATTTTAATGGAAACCTAAATTATTTAATATATATATATATATATATATATATATATATATATATATATATATGTTCAATAATGTTCAATCATTTGTCATAAAACTTAATTAACTTGACGATTCTTTATTGATAATGGTGTTGGGAAAACCTCACGTAATTAGGCGAGAGTTCTTTAAGGAAGCTTTGAAATATTAAATGTTATTGAAATCCTAACTTTATATTATATTTTCAATTGTAAGACAGAGTGAGTTTAGACAAGGTCACTATATGGACAGATAGAAAATGCCTTAATACATCTATTTAAGAGGCGAGTTTTATATTTTTTGTTCTATATATATATATATATTCATACAATTTCCTGGTTAATCGTTTACGATTTTAAAAGAATATTAGAGTCCACAAGATAAACATCGTGGATTTCCGGTTTTACCTACTTTAGCATGATATACCAAAAAATATTAGTAATATACAGATCGGTAAAGGCAGTGAAACTTGATTTCTTTATTTAAAGATACCTAAACCTCTATATATTCATAGCGAAGCTTTTAACCGCTTAAAAAGGCTTGCCTACCCCAACAAGGTCAAAGCTGAGTGTTTTTCCCGCGTCACAATAAAGCTTTCCAAGGGAAGGTATTTATCTTCATCGCTACGCAAAAGCCTTTCCTTAATTGCTCAATATTTTACGAGAAACGATTCGTGGACAAATAAGCAAATATGTCGATGGTCCCACAATTACTTACGAACATAGTAATCGTTTTATTTGTCACCGGTGCCGAGTTTATGTTGTAGAAAGTATCCGGCATCGGGCGGGTAAAAGGTCCGGTGGGTATTTGTTGTAAATGCTTTTATTTATGTGCTACCCTTTATCGGTCCTACCCAGTGACTTTAACGTAAACAATTTGGCTATTTTACGGTTCACGATACTGGAATCATTTATCTTGTTTTTTTGCAAAGCACAATTTTACGAAGCCAGTTATGGGAGGCGAGTTTAACCAGAGCTCGATTTTTATTTTTGAATGGTGCCTAACTTAACAAATAGTGAATATAATAGAATTATCATGGCATTTAAATTGAAAATGTTTATTTGCGATAACAATTTAGAGATTTTTTTGGGTTCCGTACCTCGAAAGGAAAAACGGAACCTTTATAAGATCACTCGCACCTCAGTAACCCTTTGATGTATAACTTTAAAATTTGGCATAGTAATAAAACATATTAACTCGAACATATTTCAATATGGGAATGAATATTATATAATTTCATTTAAATATTTTAAAATCCTAAATTAATATTTTAGAATCCAAAATGAATATTTTAGAATAAAATGTAAAAATATTCATTTGGAAATTTTAGGATAGGGCATATAAAGTAACGAATAATTTTTTTTTTGGAGTTTTCTCCTTAAGAACCGATTTTCATATATAGCTCCCGGTTTGAAGTTTTATGAGGAGTAAAATCAGAAGTATTCTATCTATCCTACAAAATTAAAAAGTCTCTTATAATTTTAACTTCCCAGTTTGATGTTAATATAAGAATTAAAGAGCGAACAAATAAACATTTCAAAAAAATCTTTAAAAATTTTATTCTTTATGTGGTGTATATTTGAAAGGGTTATGATGAGGAATATAAATATGTTGTTTTTCATAAATTTAAATTGCATATTTAAAAAGATTTCCCAAAAAATAAGCAAAAACAGAAAAATCCCTCTCTTATTTCCGGAACTAAATATTTTAAAAGCTAAAATTCATAGAAAAAAAAGTATTGGTAAAACTTGACCAGAAAATTATATGAAAATTATAGCGATCATCGTAGATCTTATAATTATCAAATATGCACCAGGTTTTTATGTCTGTGAAAGATATGATAGGCAATATACTTGTTATGTGAAAAATGAATATTTGTAAATAGTTTGATAGAAATATTACGTAGCCTTAAATGTTTATAAGTCAATACTATATAAATTTTTATTGTTTATAAGTGACTATACTATATAGGATTAACAAGGAACGGATAAGTTCATTCAAGATTTCTTGAAGACATAGGTTACTTCCGGAAATCGGAAACTTAGAACAATAATGTAGCAGATAAAGTGTGATCGCGACATTGCTTTATCATATTGCATAGAATTTCAATCGCAATATTTGTTAAACGGAATAATAAATATGATCACAAAACTCAACAATGCTCATATAAGTAAATTTCTAAATACTTATATTGTTACGAAAAGATCCAATTTTGTGACACAGTGGTATCCATTTCCTAACTGCTTAGTTCAATATCGATATGCCCAGAATGAGAATTTGTTAGAATTTTATTTGGTATGAATTCGTGTAAAATTTCAGCACGATTTATCAACAACCCGTCTGTGCCTTCAGCGTTTAACAGAACACGTCACTACCAACGTCTTCCCAAATGCGGGGCGGATAAAAATGTAATATATTCAAGTTGTTCGTCTCGCAACTATAAATGACAAGACATGAAAAAATATGTTCTCAGAATTGCGTTGATGTTATGATTTTGCACGTTATATGAAAGATATGTCAAACAAAGTTTTTCTGCACAGAAAAACTTTTAGCATTTTCGCTTTGCGTTAGAAAGTTCTTTTGCATGTTTTATAACTGGTTGTGCCCGCGGTTTCACCCGTGTAGAATTATGTTGCTGCCTTTCCTTGCGGTCATGACATGACTCCGTTCTGTTAGCCAAATCATATCGGGCTGGAGGTACATCGGCGGGAATAATCAAGATAATTAGTGAATAAATAACGCTCTATTTTGTAACGTTTAAGTAGCTTTCCCCGATTTCTGTCACATTTGTTATCACTATTATATCCCAATGAAGCGTAGCGTAATGATATGTGGCCTATAATATTCTTCAAAGTATGGGCTTTTTAACTTAAATATCTTTAAAATCGGACGTCCAGTTCCAGATGATAACGTGCATCAAAGGAAAAACAACTAAAACCTTTTCCTTTTTGTATAGGTTTCAGGTTCACGCTGTCAAAATGATTTATTTAGAGATATAAAAATAATTGAAGAAATTCGTAAACTTGTTGATTTAGTCGACGAATGTTTGATAAGGAACTTCAGTAATGTTTAAGTTTGTTTTGATTTTGAAATGTAGGAATATTTATGGATGTAGTATCATTGGCTTTAAACTGGTAGACGTTTCATATCCATTTCAAATTTTATGTTTGCGAACAATATACTTAATATAACAAAGAATACTGTTTTGTGTGTTCTTTTGTCTAAACTTCGATAAACCTGATCAACAATATATTGTCTCCTGGATAAGGTTGCAATCTGTCTTTTTTTCCTCTGATACCGCACTCTTTTTATAAGCGCCTACGAAATTCAAGAGAGATTTTGTTAAATATCTCTGGGGTCTTAAAGAAAAACGATTACCTTTTATTGACCATTCATTTAATCCACATACTAACGAAACAAATAAACAAAAATCAGAAACTGTATTTTAAATTGAATATATTTAACGTTAATTTTGTAGAAATTCATTATTCATAATTAAATGAAACGTTATGTAGTATTATATTTATTTTATTTCAATTTTTAACCACAATCTAGGTTTTGTTGTATGACAACAATTTCAAATTGCCCACTTGAAGATGTTGTCATACAACGAAACCTAGGTCGTGGTAAAGAACTTAAATAAAGTAGAAATAATACTACATCACGTAGTTCAATTTAATTGTTAATAAGACTAAATAAATATTTATGACTCACTGGAATTTTAAAACTAAGAATTTTAAAACGTTATCTAGTCAACGATATGATAATATAAGTGTGCAATCAAAATTTATTTTTACCGTTGATTTCATTTTTAAGTCGGTTGTGCTTTATTCTACGTGTGATGTAAGTAACGGAGTTGAAATTGTGGCTATTGTTAGGAGTGAATTTTTGATCGTGTATGCAGTTGATGAAACTTAATAATTGTTTTATACATAATATATGTACTAATTTTTGTTTGTGATCAGTAAGTTAAATGAGATTTGATAAAGATATAATTTTAGATTTGATAAGAAATAATTTTCATTAATTTAAAGTAATATCTACTGTCTTATTTTAATTAATATGAGTTTTATTTTAATAATTGAAGTGTCCATGGTTACAAACGAAGTTCGAAATTTTTAGTTCACCTTTTCTAGTTTTCTAAAAGTTAGTATAGTTACCCTATTATTGGATGAAAGTAGCTAAAAATTATGAATTAGTAAGCCATTATAAAGAATGTGACCGTGAAAACTGGCTGTTAGCTCGTATTCAGAATATTCAGCATCGGTTTATTTCGCGCAAAAATTCACTCCTTTTAGTGAATCGACGCGTAGTTGCGATAACATGTCATGACAAAACTACCGATTTTTAGGGTTTTGCATCTCAAAAGGATAAATGAAACTATTATCAGATCATCCACGTGTCTGTCTGTTACAGGCGTTTTTCTTAGAAACCGGTTGCCGTAGAAATTTGAAATTTGGCAAAGAAATTCAAAATCTAGTCAGCTGTATCGCATCGCGCTCCGGGCAAGTATTGGGTTTGTCAAAAAGAGCCTTGTGTAATAATTTTTTTTCACCTAATTAGAAAAATGGCGTATATTTTATTTGAACATCAATTTATTCCTTTATAGCCAACGAATTGCGTTTTTCTTTATCCGACATTTATTTCCGGACACCGTGTATATATATATATATATATATATATATATATATATATATATATATATACATACACATCGATAGTTTCTGTCGATTACATAACCCGTTTTTTTATTTAAATTAAAAATTAATGTTGTAAAGAGACGGAAACAGAAATGAGTGGGACTATAAACAAATAGAAAAATATTATTGTGACATCTAATCCTTTTAGGGAAACTTCAAAAACTAATTTTTCCTTAATATACAATTTAATACAATACGTAATTTATCATTTTGAGCGAGTGAAATATTGATTTTTATTAGTTTTTTTCCTCAATTTTATTTACTTTTTTAGTTTAAGTTGATAATTTGCAGATGTTAAATTAATGTATAGATGTGCTTCCTTAAAGAAGTATGATGAGATAATCAAACTATATCCAGATGGGGTTCTTTAACAATATATAGTGTGACAATATGATTACCATCGAATGAGGTCGGCTAGACTCGAATTTGCAAAGAGATGCATCGAACCTAGCTGGCGCTTTGAATATTGACAGGTAAGCTGAAACTATTTTACATATTCATAGAAGTGAAACGGTCGCCGTGGCGCTTACGTGCGACGTTTTGCAGAAGGGACGTGTATATTGACGTCAGTTGGCTGACAATTGTCGGTCTGATTTCGTTACGTATGAACAGCTCGGTCTGGTGGTTTCATTTAAAATAGTGAAGTAGACGAGGCTAGATAGGAATTGGTTCACTTTTGTGGACGAAATTGAAAAGGGCGGTGGAAGGTTGATAATATCAAATAAGTCCGCGCAAAATCTCGTTTTGTTTTCGAAAGACTAAAGTGCAGAAAGTTAATGAGAAAATCTGATGAACTGATTAAAAAAAAATTATCAAGTTTCCAAAGTGAAAGGGATAATTAGATAAATCTGAAAAAATAACTGGATATGTAAAATAACTCCACGATGAAAGAGTTTTTGGCAGTCCTCTAAATATTATCAGTTTGTTTGTGATTAAAAATTCTATTCAAATAAATAGATAATTAAAACTATAGTATGGTTAGTGCGTTGAATTTTAATTAAATTTTTTGATGCAGTATTAAAATAAAATAAAAAAACGTTTTTATATTTGGAATATGTAAAAAGAGAAAGAAAAAAACGGAAACCTTATAAGATCACTCATGTGTCCGTTCGCCAGTTCGTATGTCAAAGCCGTTTTTCTCAGAAATCGTATAACGTAGAGTCTGAAATTCAGCGTAACGTAGATTCTGAAATACTTATAAAGCATATTAACCTGAATGTTAATCTCAATATATTCAAAAATGTATGGAAACTTTTGAGGGGAAAAATTAAGTAGTCGAAAAGTTTCGTGTGGTATATCAATTAAAAGACTAGTTAATTAATAAAGCTCTGGAGGTACTTCAATAGTTAACGTTAAAAAATATTTATAGGGAAATTTTTGAAGTGGAAAATTAAGTAGTCGAAAAGTTTCGTGTGGTATATCAGTTAAAAGACTAGTTAATTAATAAAGCTCTAGAGGTATTTCAATAGTAACATTCAAAAATATTTATATGGACATTTTTGAGGTGAAAAATTAAGTAGTCGAAAAGTTTCATGTGGGATATCAATTAAAAGACTAGTTAATTAATATAGCTCTGGAGGTACTTCAATAGTTAACATTAAAAAATATTTATAGGGAAATTTTTGAGGTGGAAAATTAAGTAGTCGAAAAGTTTCGTGTGGGATATCAATTGAAATACTAGTTAATTAACAAAGCTCTAGAGATAAAACAATAGTTAACATTCAAAAATATTTATATGGAAATTTTTGAAGTGGAAAATTAAGTAGTCGAAAAGTTCCGCGTGGGATATCAATTAAAAGACTAGTTAATTAAAATAGCTCCAGAGGTATTGCTGAAAATGTGAACAATAAATATTTCCAACTCTCCTTTTCCTCAAACTGCTAAAGTCAAAAATGTAAAAGAGGTACTGTATCCACACGATGAAAACTAATATTAATATTATAATTTGTGAATCGTTTAAAAGGAGTATTTAAATGTTTATATAAGGCTAAATACGTAACTGTGAGGCAATCTCATTGTGAGATTTCTACTTGTATTTGACAGGTTTATATTTTACCATAATTTAAGTAATAGTACTATAAAAATTAAATTCCATTTGATATAGCAGTTTTCATGCCATATGGACACAGATAAACATACATCATTTCTCAATAGTCTTGGACGGTTTAATACTCTGGCAAGTTTGTCGCTCTTTGACGTACTAGATCGCTCTTCTAGTTCATTAAAGTGTTAACGCATAACCTTGCTTGCACGACCAGCATAATTGAACACTTTTTTATAAAATTTTAATATTCCAAAAATACTTCTGGACCATTATGCTCGTCGACGAACGAACGACTCGATTGTTATAATATATGTTGAATTAAAAGCTGTAAAACTTTACTGCAATACCAACAATAACAGCATTTTCTTAAAATATTTTCCAATACAATTTTCTTGGTATTTTATGAATTTTCTTTTTTTCATAAATTGTAATTTTAAGATATAATCTGACGAGGAGTGGAAACATTTTTACAAATCTTAAAAATTCACCGAAATATAAAAACGTTACGGTTTAAACTTGACGTGTAGACAAAGACGGTTGTATT
The DNA here is from genome assembly GCA_039881145.1 of Druceiella hillmani. Taxonomy (NCBI): domain Eukaryota; kingdom Metazoa; phylum Arthropoda; class Insecta; order Lepidoptera; family Hepialidae; genus Druceiella; species Druceiella hillmani. Next base: position 6,849,159 of record JAYKKI010000045.1, on the reverse strand, counting down.
GAACTGTGATATAATTTTTTTTAAATTGTTCACTGTATTCTATGCGCATGAATGAGACAGAGAGAAATCTCCACTCTATTAAATTTAGACGCTCATAACTCTCTTATTTTTTAATAGATTATTATTATTTTTTAAGTAACTCTAAGCAACAAAACGATTAGTATATACTAAGCGGTATTTCACCGAAATATAAAAACGTTACGGTTTAAACTTGACGTGTAGACAAAGACGGTTATATTGAACTGTGATATAAAATTTTGTATTGTTCACTGTACTCTATGCGCACGAATGAGACAGAGAGAAATCTCCAGTCTATTAAATTAAGACGCTCATAACTCTCTTATTTTTTAATAGATTATTATTATTTTTTAAGTAACTCTAAGTAACAAAACGATTAGTATATACTAAGCGGTATTTCTGTTTTGCTTTTTCATATGGGGTCGTCTCTCTCTGTTCGTCATGCAAGATATAATGGTGCGTCAAGCGTTATAGTTCACCTGCTGTGCTTAAGATTCGATGGTTAAAAGAATTAATGCATGTTTCAATACAAACATATAGAATTTTTAAAAATCTCCAAGCGAATAACTTCGAAATAATTATGGAGTCGTTCAGACTTACAAATGCATAGATAAGGAGTGAAGAAAAAGTAAGAAAAATCATATTTTTCTTATCAATATTCAAAAACAAAAATATTTCTGAATCATTCACTTTTGTATGCCTAAGTTTTTGTTTCGATTTTTCATGAAATTAGATAAAAAGTGTTACTAGGCAGTAGATATTAAATTCATCAATGGACTAATCGAACGAATCACGGAGCGAGCGACGCAGCGTTAGGCGGGTAACGGCTAGGGAATACGCAGTGAACTAAGAATTAAGTCGCTATCGGGGACGAAATAAATCTCGTTCATTTAGGAGAGGACTTTTTTGAGCTAGTTCGCGAACTACACGAGCGGGTTAGTAAAAATTCTGCCAAAGAAATTTTCATCAAAACGGGGCAATGTGAGAATCAGACTAATAAAAATGTGACACGGTCACCAGTTATTACTAAATCAACAGTCTAACCTCTCATTATATCACAAATATGGTTCTACGATTTCGTATTAAGAACAGCAGACTTCCCGAGTTATAACAGAAAATAATAACCTCTTGAATTCGAGATGTCAAGCAACATAACCATAGCAATGGCGTCAAGGTGGTAGTCATCTTTATTTACTTCTAATAACTTTTTAGCGTACGGAAATTAAATTAAAAAATAGTTTTCTGAAAAATACGTGAAAAACCTATTAAGGACAAGTTGGACTAGCAGCGTCAAGTACGAGTAGACCCGTACTCCTTTAAGCAGTTATAAACATTTAAAGGTATTTAGTATTTCTATTGACCTATTTACAAATATTAATTTTTCACAAAGTAAATATATTGCCTATTTTATCTTTTACAGGCGTAAAAACATGGTGTATATTTCAAAAACTATAAAATCTAGGACAATTGCTATAGCTTTTTTGTAATATTTTAGTCAGATTTTACCAACACTATTTTTCATGATTTCTGGCTCCAGAAGTTTTGGAATAATCCATTTTCGCATATTTTTTTGAATATTTTTAAAATATGCCATTTAAATTTGTGAAATTTTATTTTTACATTTAAATTTGTGAAAACAAATATTTTTGTGTTCCTCATAATAAACCTTTTAAATAATATCACACGTAAAACATAAAATTAAATTCTTTTTGCGTATTTTATTTAACCCCGCCTTAAGTATTACATGAATATTTAAAAAAAAATTCGCTGGGGAAAACTAAATTGATTATAAAGATATATTTTAAACCAAATTTCATGTTTCTATATCACGTAGTTTCTGAGAAAATCGGCTATAATGGACTAAGAAACAGACACGCGAGTGATTTTGTAAGGGTTCCGTTTTTCCTTTTGAGGCATGGAAAAAATATTCAGAAAAATTTTTCCGATTTTAACAAATACGAATAGTTTGCAAGTGATCTGGTTACAATTACATTGGTTTTTCTTTAGTTTTTCTAGACCATAGGTTTAAATTTTTCAGTGAAATAACTCAAAAATGAAACACATTACGGAGCTCGAAAGTTTATAGTTTGGTTCGTTCTGCTGACCATTATCAAATAAAATAAGTTCGTAGACAACCGAATGCGCCTTTCAGTTTTTACAAACCTTTAAAAGTGTATACAAACCTTTAAACGTACAAATACATAGACTCTAATGTAATTGGTGCTTATCCACAAATATTTCCTTTGAAAACATCCTTTTTCCCTTACTTTCACTGACACTCTCCTGTTTTTAATCCAACACTACTCAATTAAATTTCGTCAAGCATTTTTACGCGGTACGTACACGAACAAATACAGGGAGAGATAAACCAAAATTCCTCGAACTTATTTTTAGGAAAACACCTTTCATTTGTACAATTTTTGTTACATATACAGATTATGTCGGGTATTTTGTATTAATAGGTTACTAGTGTGACCCGTGCGAAGTCTTCGCATTATAAATTATTCAACTCAATTTAATAAATCAAAACTGATTGCAGGTATTCAATTCATTTCTAATTTTGCACACTGCTTATTACGTTTTTATTCCATTATGAAGCTCAGATGACAGATCAAACAAATATTTTACTAAAATTGACATATAGAGGCGCAAGTATCAAAAGCATTGAGCTAAAGCGCCACTTTATTTATACGTGAGTGGATTTGAAATTAAAAAAAAAATTTACCGACCGTCAATCATATTGACGTTGAGCCGTTAAATGGCAGCATTGCTGTTTTGTGTATATAATTTTAATAATTAATTAATTTGCAAAAACAATAGCAATAATAAATTTTTTAATTGTGGATGCCGGTAGAGCAAGCAATTATCTATAAAATGATATATAATTTATGTGGATTAGTTGTGAGGTTTTTTCTAAAAAGGGAGTGTAACATCTTAACCTTAGCGTATTAATATATATGATGATGATGATGATGATGATGATATTTTATAGAATTACTACAGAAGCGAGCTTATGCGATTTGGAATTTTTTAATGTCCCGTATGGATAGAACAAAATTTTAATGTTGCCCTAAGATCGTCTATACTTCGTAAGATCGTTTACCGTTCGTATGTATTTCTATCTCCAAAAGGCCTCTAATAAAAACTTCATCTTCTATTATATACAGTTTCAAAGTTGATTTAAAATAATATTTACTGTAACTAATTAATGTTCAGAGGAGACTTCCATACACGTAAAGGAAGGCTTAAGAAATTTTCTTCTGCATAGGTATATAGAAGACCATTTGTATGTATAGAATATTGTTAAAAAGAACTGTTTGAGAAGAGTTTAAATTTGATTTTAATTCTTTTTTCATTGAAAAACAAAGATTTGGTGCACCAACAAAATGTTGATATTTTTATATCCATATTGTTACCAGGCTCATCTCAAAGACTTCTTTACATATTAGGCTATAATTCGACTCAATAGGACTAAATTTGAGATATTGAGAAAGTTATTAGTAACAAAACCAAGGTACTCTTGAGAATTTTTCACGAAAAGACATGTTAAGAAACATATTTTTATAGCAAAAATAACTTCAGTGTTATTTTGTTACCAGGCTCATCTCAAAGACTTCATTACATAGGAGGCTATAAGTCGACTCCAATTTTTATTATATCCTCTATTTATACCATAAATACTAAATAAGTCTAAATTATACATATTACGAAAGTTATTAGTAACAAAACCAAAGTACTTTGGAGAAATTTTAGATATTTCTACTTTTGTGAAATACTTGTTAAGAAACTTATTTTCATAGTAAAAACAACATCAGTATTGGCAAATACTGTATAAGCTGTACGGAACGAGTGTGAGTTTTACTCAAGTTTTTTTCAACTCTTAATACTATTCAAAAATTCTAGTATATGATCGGGACAGCCTCCCATCGTAGCGTAATATCGATGGAAGGCTGTCAATGGGAATGGACATATATAATCGATCGGCATTTTTTCAATAACAATGGCACATATCTATCTCACAAAAATAATGACGTAACATTTGACACATGTTAGCCGCTACAAATACGACAATGCGAATTGGTACAATTCATCAGTGTCGGTTGTTGGTAGCAACGTATCGGCAACGTTCGCCCAGGTGTGACTTGTTACTCATTCAACCGCAAAAGGTCATTTAGTTCGTTTGTTACTTTGAATGCGAATAAATTCAATACACATCTACATATGTATTTATATCTCTAAGCAATTAATTGGACTTTTTATATTGTACCAGTATATGCTACTTTGGTGATTCACGTATGGTGGCAATAGATTGAAAAGGTGTCTCGCTTGAATCCAACTGAAAAAAGTAGTATTTTTAATAGTGCCTTACTGTCAATGAATAAGAAATTTAACAAGGTAAAGTTTTCTGGATTGCGCTAATTATCGTAACCATTAAGAGATATTTATAGCGTAAGTTTTGGGAACTTTCCATCAAAGGTTATAAAACGTTTAAAAAATTTGTTTTTTCCTTATTAAAGGATAAAGTTCGTTTCGAAACTAGCCAGAATTATTCGCGAATTTTTTCAACAAATATTATGATCTTTTAAACTTGGATATGAATTTAGCTTAATAACTCATTGCGTTATTGGCGTTATAGCCTACCTTAATAGTTGGGATTTTAAATAAAATATTATTTTAAAGAAACTAAGAATACATTTCAATAAGAATTAAAAAAAATATAAAAATAATAAAAGATTTTGGCCAAGAGCGGAAGGATGTCTCACAGCTCTGTATAACTTAGTTTTTTGAACAAGTTTAAATTAAGAATAAAGTGATTGATGAAATAATTAATTTTAATGTAAAAAAAAGCGTGGGGTTCTTGATTGGGTCTCGATATCACTTGTCATAAATTGCATCCCACACTATCTTAACAAAAAAAGTAGTTTAAAGCGGTCTTAAAATGATATGAAATTATTGTTTTGTCATAGATTCTTAATACGTGTCCAAAATTTTAAATAATTCGTACGTCTGGAAGTGGGTGAAAATTTAATTGAAAGATTCCGTTACATACTTTACATTCAAATGAAGGCAATATAAGTGTGTTAAAATATCGACCAAGTTTAACATATGTACGCCATAAATTCTGTAGTCCTAACCTTTATCACGTTTATTTATTTGGTTTCATTTGGAAATTTTTGCAAAAAAGGTTACTTACCCTAAAATATGAATTCTAGGTTCTACCCTAAAATGTGAATCTTAGGTAATTTTCTTCTAATATTAGGTGTTTTAAGCGAAAATTACTTCTTGGTAACTGATATTCAATTAACAAATGTTGATATATCTACTTGATAAAGAAATGTGCTAATGACGGGTTCAGCGCCAATAGGCTATATAACCCGAGGGCATCGAGTAGTTGAATAAGTTCAACCTCTGATCCTTATGTAATATTTGATGGTTGATTCTTGAAACATTGTTTCTGTGAATCGTTATTCTCGTATTATTTAATGTCTTGTTCTTTTTGTTTTAGTTGATGTTTTTATTAAGGTTCTTCTTGTATTAGCTAATGTGTTTGTTAAAGTTCTTTTTGCATTGGTTAATGTTTTTGTTAAGGTCCTTCTTGCATTATTTAATGTTTTAGTTAAATCTCTTCTTGGATTAGTAAATGTTTTTGTCAAAGTTCTTCATGTATTAGTTAATGTTTTTGTTAAGATTATTCTTGTATTATTTAATGTTTTTGTTAAGGTTCTTTTGACCAGATATTTTATAAATAAATTTTGGTTTATTTGGATTGTTTAAAATGGCAGTAGTTATTCAAAGGATTACATAAAGCAACTTTTGAAGAGGCAGGACAAGCAAAAATATATTTCTCCGATTTTACATACTTCCTTCTTTCACTTATTCCCATTCATGTTTTTATATACTCTGCCATGTCTACAGTTCTTATAGTACAATCTTTCAGACATTCTTAATTTGATTCACTCAAGTTTGCCTGAATTCTCGTATTCCATATAGGGGAGAGTCCTGCAGTGTTGGTCTGCTGGCAGTATTGGCCACTTGCTATTAGGTAATTACATCAATAATTATACGCTCTTAGGTGGAAAACAATGTTAAGGTATTGGCAGGTGAAGAAAAACTATTAAAATTGTTTTCAATTTCATTAAGTACTCCCATTACATAAATAATACACAGTCAGATAAGACATTTCTCTGACAGGGTTTAAGTAATTACTGAAGTTTTTTTTTGTTATTTATGATTTTGTTATTTATGATTTTGTTATTTATGATTTAATACTACAACTTAGAAAACGAAGTGCACAGGTTACGCGAACTTTTGAACGGACATTTAATTACATAAATTACAATATTTAAGGATCTGCCTTTTAAATAATAATTCGTAAGATTAAAAGCCTTCTTTTTACTGTTACGCGAGAGTAGTTAAATAAAAAAAAAGTTACATGTAAAGGTCAATGAGATAACAATAGAACACGTGAAAAAGGAATTACGACTTGTAGATTATGTTAAGAAATATGAATTTTTAATAGATATTTAATAATGTAAATGTTATTTAAGAATCTGCCTTTTAAATAATAATTCGTAAGATTAAAAGCCTTCTTTTTACTGTTACGCGAGAGTACTTAAATAAAAAAGTTTACATGTAAAGGTCAATGAGATAACAATAGAACACGTGAAAAAGGAATTACGACTCGTAGATTATGTTAAGAATTATGATTTTTTAATAGATATTTAATAATGTAAATGTTATTTAAGAATCTGCCTTTTAAATAATAATTCGTAAGATTAAAAGCCTTCTTTTTACTGTTACGCGAGAGTAGTTAAATAAAAAAAAGTTGCACGTAAAGGTCAATGAGATAACAATAGAACACGTGAAAAAGAAATTACGACACGTAGATTATGTTGAGTAATATGAATTTTTAATAGCTATTTAATAATGTAAATGTTATTTAAGAATCTGCCTTTTAAATACAATAGGTTAGATTAAAAATCACATCAAAACCGGTGTATTTTTTTTTATGATACACGACATTGACATAAATAAATAAAAAGACACACAAAAAATAAAACTAAACCTTAATCTCACTTCATTTTCTGACAACAGGATTATGCAAACAATGAGCAATAAGACAAGAAATTATTTTTTTTAAGAATTAGACGAAATAAAAGGTAGACTAAATAAATATAATTGTAGAACACAACAGTTAAATAATTAGGAAAAGTACTCTAATTGATATAATTTATATAAAAGTAATTGTATAAATGGAGGGAACGTGAGTAAAACATGTTGAGATAGAACCGAGGAACCATTAGCTTGGCTTGATCGATGCAATAGTAGGAATTACGGACCGAGAAAATTGGAGCTACATCGTTCAAAAAGAGTGAGGTCCAATAGCACTCACAGCAGCATGCTGGCTTTGGGTCTGGTCTCAATCGGATATTAGCTAGGGATTAAAGAAGATAACTAACAGAGCAAGCGATAAAGATTTTGGTTAAATCATGTCTTCTTTGGTACTAGACGTCAATCGGTTCAAAAAGAAAAAGATATCAAGGAGTTAGGGAGAGAAATATAAATTTCTCCAATGCTGTTTATCTTATCATAGAAATATGATAATCACCCTCCCCAATGGCAACATGTGCAATTGGAAATACCTTAGTGACAGCCTCAACCTATTTCCAATTTATCCTCAAGATTTTTGATCTTTTTCATCTAGGTTTGATGTCATCAGCCTAAAGAGGTCAAGCTTCGAATCCATACAAACGAATGACGTCGTGTGCGTTTCTTGAACCGTATTTATAATGTTAGAAGATCCTCTCCTCGGCTTCATTTGCATGAGTGTATGCGCGAAGCCTATATAAATATGTAAATTTTAGGGAAAGCAATAAAAGTTACTGCCCTATGTGGTCCGTCGATACAGAAAACGTCTTTAATATTATTTACTGCGAAACTTACTTCGGTTCAACTCACACACGTGTAAAGAATATATATGTAAGTAAAGTATATGGTTTGAATATATATTAAAGTTATGCTTAAACGTATATAACGTTTATAAGTTACGCGCAACCCATACGAACAACTTTTGTAGGTGGTCGACAATTGCCAACTTCTGTCGGGTCGACTTTTCATCAAGCATACGTCAAGAGACATGCATATGTCGAGAGGTGCGGTTCGTCTAATATGTCTTTCGTCTCCGTCAGCATGTATTTAATCCTAAGTTCTATTCTTTTCTTCGTTGTCGCGTTTTAACTCATAACGTGCGGATCGGTGAAAATCGGTCAGAGTCATTGTATGATAGTATATATACTCCGATTATCGTAAAGATGATTATTGATCGTCTGTAGGAAACTAAAATAATTTTTAATTTAGCTCGCTAAAAATGATTTTATTTTTATTAATTTTACATTAAAGTTAATGATTACTTGCGTGTAATTCATAGTGAGTGTATTTAAGTGATACAAGTGATATTAAGTGATACAACAACACGTTTAGATCTTTCATCTCAATGAAGGCGATAGCCAACAAGATGTTTGCACATGTGTAAATATGGTTTTCTTAAACACGTAAAATGTAACAAGAATCATAAATACACTCGTACTTAGAATAATTAAGTTATTAATCGTAACTAATATTATAAATGCGGAAATATGGAAGTATATGGGTTTATTACTCCATCACTCTGTAATTTATGAATGGATCTATACGAAATTTGGCATACCAAAATAAATATATTGGCTACTTTTTACCTTGATGGCATCCGTATTTTATGATGTTCATTAGGTTATTACTTGATCACGTAGAAACGTAGATCACGTTATTACTTGACCGTGTAGAACGTAAAGGAATATTCTGAAGATCTTCACCGATGTATTCTGAATTCCTAAAATCAGTTTTAGTATGGTCTATGTGGAATAGCATGACATTTTTTATCTTTTGTAAACGCACATTACATCACGTGAAGGGATTTTTAAAAAATTGCACTAGAAATAAATAATAGCCTGGATTGAAGTCATGTCTTTAAAGTTGGCTTTTTGTTTTAAAATTGATCCAAGAATGGAAAACAATATATAGAAATTATGACTATGCTAAATGAAATCTACGTAAACAATTACAAATAATGAAGAAATTTGTACTTAGAATAGGCAAGTTGCTAAGTTACGTTTCATAACTATATTTCTATGAAATTTAAAAAAAACATACAAATTAAAAGAAATTGTCTTACATTTATTTTTCCTTTTTTAAAATACAATTTAATATTTTTCAATCTTATGCATTATAGCAACAAAATAACACTATTACAAGTTTGAATTTTGAATATGGAACTGTGATAAAACGACAGTGTTGCAATACAAAATCGAACTGAAAATGAAGAAAAATGGTGCCATAGTGATTGAAGTCTAATAGGCAAAAGCGAAACATATTGAAAGTAAGTTTTCATATATAAATAACAAAATTAACCTTCCGTACATAACTATACACTGATAGACGTAGGGAACAAAAAAATTACCCCGCCCGAATCGAAATATCAGACCATTTCATCAATCGTTTCCAAACATTAATAGTTGGTTTTTCTTCATTCAACTCATAACTTGAACAGTTTTCTCTCGCTTTATCGGCGCAACTCCTATTTTCGAACAAAGAAAAGTCATTAACGTAGTTAAATAAAAATTTATCGACGTCAAATTGCCTATTAGTTCTTTATCTACGTTTGTACAGGTAAAAGAAAATATTATTTCCTTTTGTAGCTGCGTTGCTTCTAACTATTGTGTATATGAAGTATGTTGATTTACAGATAACCACATATTCTCATACTTTTACAGTAGATTTGTTTTTATGTCTTATTATTCAAAGAGCTCGATATTAAAAAAGATCTTTTGTCTTCAAGTTATTGAGCTGTAAGTACAGTACTTATATCAGTTCAAGTAAGTATGGATATACCATTAAACCATAGTTGTCACAGCTATGTTGGAATTAAGTTTCATTTAACTTCTCACGTCTTTTACACTTGTAACTTTCACACCATGACTCGAAAACGGAAAAACAATTTTCCGGGAAATCCACGAGCTGTACTATTAAATAGACGAGACGCATTTTTTAACCTTGTTCTATATATAATGATTAAAATGTTGTTAAAAATTTAGACTCCTGTATTACAAAAAGGATAAGTCTATTAGTTGATCTTTATGACTAGTTTTTTAAAACAAATTTATATTATCAGATTGTGAATCCCATTTTTTTTATTCAGGCCGACCATAATTTTAAATATTTTTGAGATTCTGGCCATTTTCCGTCCGTATGTCGCAGCGTCATAACTCTTTCAGTTTAATTTAAATTCAATATTACCAAAGCATATTTGACGTCGATTTTTGTGATATTCTTAATATTTATACTTATATTTCTCTTTCTTGTTAGGTTTCCTTACCAGGAGGGCCCAAAAGTAACCTAATTGTTGAGCCAACCTCTCGTCTGTGCGTTTAGCTGTCAGATGCTTCTAACTTCTAAACTGAATAAGATATGTATTGGAAGTTATATAATGCGTAGTAGGGATCTCCCCATGTTTCCAATCCTCTTTTACATATTTGGGAAACCCTCTAATACATAAAATATGTAGTGGGAGTCTCCCTAATATGTAAGAGGATTGGAAACATGTTTTATTTTTTGTGTATCGGGTGGCGTTGAAAAGAACTTTTTATTTTTTTTTATTGGGAAATTTTTTATTTGCAATGAAAAATATCGATTTGTTTAACATTTAAAATTATACTTTTACTCTAGTCTATCTCAAAAATATCATAACTTAGGAAATTGTAATTCAACGCTAATATTTCTCATATACTGTGTTCGTGTGAAGACAGTTAAATACAAAGTATTAAAAAAGTTACGTGCAATAAAACGAAACAATTTTCGAGATATTTATCTTAGTCGTACGTGTAAAATATGCCAGACAATATATTCTCATAATAAAAATATACCCTTAAATGTTTAATTTTTTACACGTTTTGCACCGAACTCTCGTAGTGCGAGATCCCACATTGTACGAGCAGATTTCGGACTACGAGGATTCTATACATTTATTTTCGTTTTTGTGTATTCAATTAAGTGTTCCTTAACATAGCTTTTAATATTAAATATAATAAACACTACAATTAATTACTGATTAATAGATGTAGAATAATTTATTATTTTTATATGCGAGGTTATAAAAAAGTATATTTCAGTAGGTACAATAAATTTATATCAAATAACGTAGTCGTTGCTTCGAGTTGATAATTATCCTGAAATCGTTAAGACCTATGCATGAATAAATATCGTTACTTAATAAAATACTCGTTAAATATCGTTACATAACAAATAATAGTTAAGACGAATACGTATGCATAAATAAATACCTATGCATATTGTTAATTAATAATCGTTAAGATTATTTAAAAACCTTTAAGGATTTATTATGAAGAATTAATTTGTGTTTGAAGATGTTAATTTCGTATATAGAAGATGTTAATTTCGCATATAGAAGATGTTAATTTCGTATATCGTTCTTTTATCGTCAAGTAATTGAGTAATATTAGGGTTTTTTGATTGTATCATTTAGCTCTTCTATAAATACTATAACATTTCTAAGTATATTTTTAGAGTAATTAGTCTTCATACGCTCTTTATATAGGTACTCTCATATTCTTGTATGAGCACGATTCGTATTACAAACAGCCAAATTTCGGGTGCCCAATTATATAATTACACATCGACTATGTATGCTAATGGCTAAGGCGTGCATAATATTTGTGAAAGCGGTTTACGGTGTAGGAGTCAATCGAGGTAAAAAAAGTTGTTTGGTGTACTTTGGAGTCAAATTAAATATTATTATAACATAAATTTATTTATTTTGATTTAATGTTAACGATAAATAAAATATTTTGTAATAAATGTATAATCAAATGTAAACAAGAAAACCGATTTAACTCGTAAAGTTTATGTCATTTTAAAAAGAGCTGGTAGCATAGTTTCTTATATATATATATATATATATATATATATATATATATATGTATATATATATATATATGTATATATCTGTGTTTATGTGCATGTGATTATGTATACATATGCAAGTACTTTGAACTACACAAGTTATAACTCGTGATACAGAGTTATCACATTTGAAGTCACAGTGCGAAATATTTAAATATATAATTGACATATATATAATTAATTTGATATGATCCCAATGAAAATATGAACTACAAATAAGTGATGAATGTGCACATATAAATAAGATATTTTTAGTATATTCTGTAATGCAAAATGTGAAAAAATGAAATTTAATAAAACCCCTTGTATATCCATCTGTCTCTCACTGGTTCGCAGTTTTTAATAATTAATTTTAAGTTTATGAAATTTTATAATAAGATGGATATTTTTTACATAAGGTAAGAAATAATAAAAATAGAAATAAAAGTGATAACTCAGAATTTTTTTTAATGCAAAATGAAAGTGGAATTTTTGGGGTTTCAAATGGTAAAATGGGAGCATATTGTTTCGTTGCGAGATGTGAGAAGAAAACTTGAATTTTTCGAAATTATTGACGCTGTGTAGACGAAAGTTAAAAAACTATGTTAAAATGTTTCCAAAATTGTATCTAGTTGATTCTGTAATTATAGAAATAAATTTTTTAGATTTTCCAGGTAGCACGATGATAGGGTTAAACCCTACTATTAAATAAAATTATTCTGAAAGGGTAGGTGATGAGGCAAAATATTCACGATTTTTCTTACGGGCCTATATAGTTTAAGCGGAAGCCTGTTTTCAAATTTTCGTCTGTCTTTTCGTCAATTTGCTGGCGTATAAATTACCTGCTTAGTATATTTGAATGAGACTTTTGGCATATATTCATATTTAGGGAGCTTTTGATTTTATCGAATATCCCATGAGGGATTTGAAATTCGATTATAATTAGGGCTCATGCTGTAAGAACTGAGAGCACGGACTTAAGAAGTAATGACTAAAAATTGTTGAAAATGTCACAACGTTTCAGTTTTAAGCTGATGTATATGTTACTTTTAATGAGATCAAGGATATTGTAGATGCGAGCTTTATTACTGAAGAAAAACTCTGAATCATTAGAAAAAATTAAATTTAGCAAATGAAACCACGGACAAAAATTTGTTTATATGCTAGTTGTAGAATCTACAGAAAATTGCAGAGAATTTACAGAAAATTGCATATAAATGTATGTCTTTTTTATATATTTTATTGTTTTATTGTACTTTATTTGCCCCCTGTTTAATTTTTATATGAATATTTTTAAAATATTTAGCAAAATAAGTGGGTTAATAAGATGTATTGACACGTCAAATTTCAAGTTGCTAAGTCGCATGGTTTCTGAGAAAATCGGCTGAGAGAGACGAACTGACAGACAGACACGTGAATAATCTTATGAGAGTCTCGTTTTCCTCTTGAGGTTTTTAATGGACTAATATTGAATTTGAAAATTGGGAACCCTAATAATTTGGTTGATTCAATACTTTTTTATTGAATTGAAATTTTCTTTCGATTGCGAAGGGTAGATTTAGAATTCATGACGCGCTTATCTAGCATACAAGTAATCTATTTTTATAATCCAAACTGCCATTAAAGATATTTTATTAATTTATTTTTATAGAAGACTTCAAATAATTTACAACTATAAGTATATCTTCCCCCTAAATCTGGTTACTGCACTCACATAAACCTTGCACCGCTCCGTTGTCTCTCGATATGTTTATGAGATGCGCGGGTCAGCGTCTCGAAGTCCGTCTTTACGCAGCATCCATAGAGCTGACTTGCAAACCGATCTCTTGAAATATACTTAGCATTCGTTAGTCCGTGGAGTCTATGCCTAACTTTGTACAATGTTACGAACAGACGGGTCAATTTAGTGCCGTTTCGATTTATAAGAGCAAGCTTTGAACCCGTCGTCGCTATACGTCTTTAAAATAAACTTTTCTTCTCATATTTCTCCTTATCTAAACATTAGAACATTAGTCAATATTAGATTACTTCTCGTTAGCCAAACATTACTTAAATTAGAAATTATTCTAAAATTGAGTAATGTTTGGCTAAATTAAAATTAGTTTTAAGTATAAGAATCAAGTCTGTATTTCGTAACGGGCTGTTAGTATATTTACGAATATTCTAATAATAAATATAACGGAAATAAATCTTATAAATCCCAGTCGATGATCGTAAAATTTTTTTCAGTTTCGAAACTTAATTACACGTAAAATGAAAGGAAAAAACCGTTCAGATAACCGGAAGCAGTTTTTCTATTTTTTTTATTGTACGTGTTTACTTTCCTCGCATGAAAAATATTGCCTTCAAGTATTTTCTTAATCTATCCTTAAATTCTGTCACGAACTTGTTACAGGAAAAGGTAAGAACAATGTAAATTTAAATATATTAAAAATTACTATATGCATTAATTTTAAAAATTATTTTGTATTCGAAGTTATATAATTATAATCTTTGTCATATATTTAAATTTATAATTTTTTCCTTCTTCCGAAAACTTAGCAAGTACTTTTCAAGTATACGGTGTTATTCCACGTACGACTGTTTTCCATTCTTTTAATTTATTTTGGTTCGTTATGTTATTCTTCAAAATAATTAAATTAAACCCAAAATTTACTCATAATCATAGAATTATAGTTTAATAATAGCAATTCATAGAAATTTGGGATCATTGTTAACCGTTAATGTGTGTCCTCGTTAATGCGTGATCTTTTTCCCATATCGCACATTAATGTTATTTTAGTCCGTTTGTTTACAGCTGATTTTTTTAAATAGAAATATCTATAAAAATAGTTATATGTATTTAGCGCAAGAGAATAATCAATTTAAAGAGTTTAATAATTAAAAAATCATACATCGAGCTTAATAAATTTAACTTATAGTATCGAAAAAATAATTACCCAGTAATTTTTAAAAATCTATACAATATTCAGATTAATGAAACTATATTCGGATTTTGAAAATGGAAAATTTTTATTTTAAATTATTCGCATGAAGACTTTATGAAAAAGATATATATATATGTATGGAAATATATATATATATATATATATATATATATATATATATATATATATATATATATATCCAATACGACATTTCTCTGGTAAACCCAAATCATGTTACAAAAACGGTGTGACGGAGAAAATGGTATTAAAACCTTTTTATTTACATAAGGTTTAAATCAGTGACGGATTTAGGCATAAGCCCGTGAGATTTGGGCCTAGGGCGGAAATATTTGGGGATGGTAAAATGATTAATATGTATAATTAGACGTTATAAGGCGGCATATCAGCACGGGCTTAGGGCGTCATCGCTATGAAATCCGCTACT
Source organism: Druceiella hillmani (assembly GCA_039881145.1). Lineage (NCBI taxonomy): Eukaryota > Metazoa > Arthropoda > Insecta > Lepidoptera > Hepialidae > Druceiella > Druceiella hillmani. The sequence continues at coordinate 6,833,775 of JAYKKI010000045.1, read as the reverse complement.
GGTTTAAATGCATGATTTTACCTCTTTTTATTGGTCAAAAACGAGTCCTTGGTGAGGATTAGAAACAATACAAAATTTAAACGCATTTTTCATAAATAAAGAAAAAATTATTAGATTGGACTTGTTCAGTTAGTGTTTATTTTTGGGTATTCATTTTCGAAAATAAGGAAAAAAAACGTGAGACGAACATGTTTTATAAAGGACACAAAAAAGTTTTTAAATAATATTCTATAAAAATATTTTCAAAGCTTTGAAGTAACATTTAAAAAATAAGGTTAAAATGTTCTTTCAAGTTTGGTCTCCCCACATATCATTAAATTCTAACGATACACGAAGTTCCTAGGTGTTTAGAGCCCGTCAAGTTTAACTATTTTAAATTTTTGGTCATTGCTTTAAGACACGGAGATTTGCCACAATCGCGTTTAATGTTTTTCTGAAAATTTCTTTCTGGAAAGTTTGATATTTAAATATTTTTAAATTTCCCATTTTACAAGCAAAAAACTTATTTATCATTTGTCCCCAAAAATAAACCTGTGAAATGGGAGCATTCTTCGTCTACATTTGAATTATTATTAAGTATAACTATATTAAAACTTATCTATCTATGCTGAATGCTCTCTGAGTCAATAAACTGTGACAGACATATATACAAACAACTGATTCTATAAGCGATCCATTTTTTCAGTTTTGCTATCGGAGTATTATTAGGTTAATGTCTTTGTTTTTGAATATTAATTTAAATGATTAATAAAAAAAATTATTAATAGCTTCATACTATCTTAATCATGCGATTTCGTATATCGACACTTTGAGAGATGTGTCAATATATTTGGTAAATTGTGGTCGAATTTCGGAGTAGGTGATAATAAATTTGATAAATCGCTGTCGATAATCGTAAAAATTATTTTAGTTTTGAAACTTGATTGCACATGAAATGCTAAAAAACCTGTTCTCACGACAGGAAGTAGTTTCAAAAGTTAATAAATATCGTAAAATCATAAATATATCCATTTATTCAAACTTTATTGAATTTAAACAGCGAAATAGTGATAGATTAAATTTACAGTTGTAACACCGGGTTTTGCTAAGGTAAACTGTTGGCAAACACTTGTGCTCTGTTTGTAAGAACATCGATAAATGAATTTTTGACATATCTAAAATCGATAATAACGCGCTGCACTAATTTCTACCGTAAATGTAGGCTACATATGTTTTTTTTATATGACAATAAAAGGCAGATTCTAGGTCCTAAAAGGGTTTTCATATTTTAGATCTAGATTTGAAAATAGGTTTGGCGACGAAACAAGTAGTATTTTAAGTATTTTTTAATATATACTTACTATTGTCGACAACAAACAAAAAACCTAAAATTATTTTCGAATTTTTTGATCTAAGGATACATTTTTATTTAAAGTTTTTATGGAAATTTTAGATGGGGTATCAATTTTAATATTTTTTTAAATTTTCCTTATGTGTTGTGGGTGATTATTTGAAGGGGCGAGTTATAACGGTCTCTAAAATGTTTTTTTCATAATTTTAGATAGTGTCTAGGATATACAAAAGAGATATGTCACATCCCCCCCATTTATTTCCTAAACTTCCGAAACTGGGTTAAAAGGAAGGTTTTTAGAAGCCTACGTATCGATTATAGGATAATTATAACGATGATTCGATATATGATATTTTCTGAGATATGTATAACAATATATATATATAATATATATATATATATATATATATATATATATATATATATATATATATCTGCTTACTTAATTATATTAAGTACTATTAAATATTTATTGCCCTAGGATGATTTATGTAAATAAAGTGATGGTACAGAACTCTCAATGTGCCAGCCAGATTCGCACTTGGCCTGTTTTAAACTATTGAGAAATGAAACTCCAAAAACCAATCATATTAGATTGTGTCCATTTACACATATTCCTAATTGGCAACTGTTATTTAATTCCTGAATATGTAATTTTAAGGTACATGTTGACGAGGAGTGAATATTTTTTTTTAAAAATGTGTTTTAGATTTTAGAAAAGTATGGCGATACTGAATGTAATGTAATTTTCAAGGTTCCATACCTCAAAACTTTTGTACTAGTTAACTTTTTTTAAATATTCAGATAAACATTAAAGAAAGTACTACTATGATTAGTATTTATAGTACTATTATTATTATTTAATATAAAGAACTTAATTTTTTTCAATTTTATATACCATATAGTACCATTTAAAAAGGCTTATTATGAAGAATACGAAAATATTTTTCATAATTTTAAATTGCATATTTAAAAACATATTCTGAAATATGCAAACTATATTATAAAATATGCAATAGAGCATCAGTCCTCTTACTTCCGAAAACAACTGAACTTAAAATCATGAAAAAATACAGAATAGCTGAAATATGACTAGTAGATTACAGAACAACTATAGCAATTATGTTATAGTGTTGAATATGCATATTCATTATATTTTAACGCCTCTGAAAGATATAGTAGGCTATATACTTATGTTGTGAGAAATTAATATTTCTAAATAGCTTAATAGAAATACTATGTACCGCTAAATGTTTTAAGTGACTAAATGGGTATAAAACCCTTGTAGTTCGAGTTCCACTCAGATTTGACAGTTTTTTTTATTAATACTCATTGTAGTTTATGAGAGCAAATGAGCCAGGGTAAATCTCATCTCCAATCCACACCTTCTTTTAAATTTAGAAGCTCCACTTATTATTTAATGAAGTTTTTTTCTGCTGATTTATAATTAACTTATGTTTTTATAACATTTTACTTAAACAACAAATTTAGGAGTAGTCGCAGTCTAGATGAGGGGGTCTTATTTAATACAAGACATTGGTGAATTTGCGATAGATTTGGCAATAAAATTTAATTATCTTAATCTTGGAAATATAATTAAATTATTATATTTCACTTGACCATCGGTTGCATTACAATACCTTAACGATAATAGTTTATAAAACCTCGTACAATCGAGATCTTCAACAAAATTGACAAAATTTTAACGAAATAGGTTTTTAACTTGTAATCGTAAAATATATATAGGTAAAGTGGTTTCTGTGTTTAATAATCCTTAAACAAAATGAAATCTAATATTTTCTATTTGGTTTTTTTATTTGTAACTTGTACGAACTTCATAAAGTATAAGTGCAAAAACAGCATTAAAAATTTAAATTGAATTATACAACGTTCTTTAATTTTGGAATAGACAGTTTAGATTTTAGATATTTACAACAGAATTTGACAGTTTTTTTTATTTCTGAATATTGAATTAAAACAGAATGTTAGCAAGAATGGGTAAAAATTGGAAAAAAAATAACAATCAAATTGTGAACCAGAGAGAAAATTAAATAAGTAAACATTTCTCAAGACTTGTCTTACATTTGTTGAAGATGTCAGTTACGTGCCAGTTTTAAATTAATTTTCCAGATAAGCTCCGTGTAGTTTTGACGAAGAGCGTGCTCGGAAAGAAAAAAAACAAGCTTTCACGTTGTAATCCCAAATGAGATAAAGACGTGAACCTCTCTGTAGCGCAGATATGATAAAATGAATGGTTTTGAGAATATTACATAAAATAAAAAAAAATAAGTTACCTTCTTTAATTTTAAATAAACCTTGACCAGTTAAAATTTACGTCTGTGTTCATGAATTAAGCGGTAAACCCTGTTTGATCGTTTTTTTTGTTCGCGCTAATCTCTAGAACCATAGGTCTGATTTAAAAAATTATTTGTTTTAGAATGCCCATACTTCAAAAAATATTATAGGTTATTTATTATCAGGTTGGAATTCATAAAGGCAAAACAGTGGTAAAATATGTAACAGAGGTCGGGGATTCTGCTTAAACGGTGTAAGTAGAAAGCGACCAGCTTATTTATTGACTGATCATACTGGCGATATACCACCGCGCCCGACAATCATACGATCGATGTCATTTGCCAAACGGAGCGAAGGCGTTTAGTGACCGCGACGGGGTGAGGAGGAAGGAAGGGGTTGGGGTGCGGATGTGCAACTTAATTAAGATAAGGGGAAAAGTATTTAGATTAAGTATTTTTTCAGAAAAATATTATAGAAAAGTTACGAAATACATTTTGATAAAATTTTGTATTTATTATACTGGCTATAAAGTAAACTGAATACCATATTAAAAAGCAAGGTAATAATTTAAAAAGGGATCGGTCTACTATTAATGATGACATAATTAGCCATTATCTAAATATCTGACTTAAATATGGTTAAATAAGTAACTGACGTAAACCAAAAGCTATTTTGCTACCACCGACTTTGAATAATAAAAAACATTACTTTTCAGACGGTCGTATGTTTGCGTCTATTCTAAAGAAACAATAAACCAATTTACACTCAACCTACATTTGTTTGACTTTTTCCTATATGAAGCAGACAAGTTTTATTTTCTTTAATTACAGCAAAAATTATTGCATTGAAATATTGAAGTATTGCTTAAATATTATGATACTTCTTTCTTTCAAGCTTAAACCGTCAAAACGATTTCAATGAAAATTTGTAGATAAACAATATACAATCTAAATTAAAAGATAGGCTTTATTAAGCCTATATTTTAATTAGGAACAGAGCAATGAACAACCGAATACGTTAATTTTTATTTAATGTTTATTAATTTAATGTTCATAACTTCTAACATACTAAACACACAGGTTAATTATTGCAAGGTTACTTATTAACATACCACATGGGCTAATTATTAACATGGTCAATCTAACAAACTAAATACACATATTAATTATTGCACGATTACTTATTAACATAATATGAGAGTTAATTATTACCATGTTCAATCTAATATACTAAATAGATAGGTTAATTATTGCACGGTTACTTATTAACAGAATTTACGGGTTAATTATTACCATGTTCAATCTAACATACTAAATACACGGCTTAATTATTGCACCGTTACTTATTAACATAATATACGGGTTAAGTATTACCACGTTCGATCTAAAATACTAAATAGATAGGTTAATTATTGCATGGCTACTTATTGACATAATACAAGGGTTAATTATTACCATGTTCAATCTAACATACTAAATACACGGGTTAATCATTGCATGGTTACTCATTAACATAATACACGGGTTAATTATTACCATGTTCAATCTAACATACTAAATACACGGGTTAATTATTGCACGGTTACTTATTAACATAATATACGGGTTAAGTATTACCATGTTCGATCTAAAATACTAAATAGATAGGTTAATTATTGCACGGTTACTTATTAACAGAATTTACGGGTTAATTATTACCATGTTCAATCTAACATACTAAATACACGGCTTAATTATTGCACGGTTACTTATAAACATAATACACGGGTTAATTATTACCATGTTCAATCTAACACACTAAATACATGAGTTAATTATTGCTCGGGTACTTATATTAACATAATACACGGCTTAAGTATTTTACAGCAGACCAACTATTGCATAAATCGCGCGGCACACCACACTGCACCACAGTAAACATTAAGAGTCAGGTCTGGCATATTATGTTAAAAAAAATACTTACCTTGTAACGCAGGAGAAAAAGAGAGGTGCAGTTATGTACTGTACCTAACTTTTTCTCCTGCACATAATTTCCTTACATTTTTCTAAAACCACGCGAATGAAATCTAGTCTGAAATACTAGATTTTAAGCCCGACAATAAAACAAAACTTTAGAATATTGCTGCAATATAACAGAGGAACAAAACACACACACACGTATATATATATATATATATATATATATATATGTACCTATATATATATATATTACAGCGACTGAATTTCGCGAGAAAGTAAGTGTAGCGTGGGTGTACTATTTATTTTACGAACGAGCAGATTATGTTCGCAATATTTGGTGATTCGACATAATTGTTTCGTTATAACTTAGTGGCAGACTTCATAAAATTTTATAGATGTCAGAATTAGCGCTCCTAACAAGTGGACGTAGGTTTCAAAAGTATTTTATGGATCCTTTTATTTTTGTATGTTTTATTTTGAATATAATGATACAACCTAAAGTTTAATTAAAAAAAACTGTCGAGCACCAGTGGAACTGCCACTACGAGGGTTCCGTGCAAATTTAGGCATTCATAAACATATGATGGTACATAATATTCCTATTAAACTATTTACAAAATTTCAATTTTTTTGCAACGAAAATATATTGCCTACTATATCTTTCACAGGCGCTTATTTAAACAAAATATTTTTTTATGTGATATAACTACAAATTAATGATTTTTTTCCTTTACTTGTACTATGAGACCTTGTTTCTTGCCAAATTTCATGGCTCTATGTCAACGGAAAGTACCCTATAGGTTTTTGATTTATTTGCGAGTGTTAAAATATGCAGCATACATAAATGGTCGTATTTTTTTATTGTATTACTTTATATGCTTAATTTTTTGAAGCTCTAAGGGAATATATTCTTAAGTAATTGATATTAATTTGAGCTTGGTACCTTCACGCATTTCTGAGAAAAAGGGTCTTGAGAGACAGATAGACGGACAAGGAAGTAATTCTATATAGTTTCCTTTTTTCTTTTGGAAGTGCGGAACACTAAAAATTACTTTTTTAAGTGGAAAAGTTGATTACGTCTAATGATATGTTTCATATTATTAAAATCATAAATGATGTGGCATTATATTCTAGAAATTTAATTTCAGAGTGATTTATGTTATTTAATTTTAATTTGTCTATACAACGTATTCTATCTACCGTTTTTACTTTGAAGACATTTCAAGAATAAACGTAATTTTGCACTAAAGATTCTATTGCTACGAAAATCGAGCCATTAATTATATTTATTATTATTGTTATAAACTTACACTAACCTAACTTTATTAATATATATATATATATATATAATTTTTTCCTTTTCATAAATGGAAAAAATAATATATGTACCTATAAGCAGAAAAATCAGTCGGTAGAAGATCATACTTCATTTGTGATTGTCATATTGTGTTTTGAGGATATGTGTTAATATTTAATTGAGTCATTGTTATATGTAATTGTTTGTAGCTCGGTAATTGATTTTCTTGAATAAATTCTTTAGAAATTTAATAATTATAAAGCTTAGCCATTATTTGTGGAAAATTCAATACAGCCAAGAAAATGAAACCCTACAGGGGTACCCTCTTTTAAGGTTAAAAAAATAAAACATCGAAAATGGGTCCCATCTCGCAGTCCCGTCCGCTATTAATTTAACCTTATAAAATTCACTAATCAAAGTCTCCTATAGTTTGAGTTCAAAGCTTTTGAGTACTCTATAAACTATACAATACACATATTCGAGAACGTAAACTTCTTTTTTCTTAACACCGTATCAAAATTTTAGTAATCATGATCCGAAATAAAATACAATATTTATCAATTTTGCAAACAATGGAAAGTACAAATGTCCAACAAAGTACAAAAGTACAATGATCCAACAAAACAGAGAAAATAGTCCTAATCGCAACCACAATAAATAAAGTAATCGAATAAACTCTCAATCGCAACCGTTAAATTAAGTAAAAATAAAATTAATCGACGCCGCTTTCATCCGATCGCAATTTATGAGGCGGTCGTAAAGTCCGAACGCCGCGCCGAGTCCATTGCAACTAAGGCATTGTATTATTATACTTGTTCAGGCAAGTCGTGATAATGCTTATTGAGTTTACTCGCTTTGTAAGCTGTTGATATATTTTTTATAGATTGTAGAATCTGTTGAAAAGAGTTTGTCTTAAGTTTAGAAATAACCGTCCATTTAACCTAAACTAACAAAGCGAAATTAAAGACAAGCGTATAAGTCCACACATCATGATTTCTTTATCGTGTCTATTCAGCAGTTTGACAGAAATATTTTTATCTTGGCTGAAATGTAAAAAGCCTTTGAAAAAGTTGGGGAAAGGGAAGAAAAGTTTGGAAACTTTTCACTTCTCCTTCAATGAGTTTAGCGATGTATTTTACCGCTTTTCAGATGCAAGTGGAATAGACTTGTTCGGAATGTAAATGAGAGCCAGTAAAGTTTTTGTCAGAAAAACACAGAAAATTAAATATGGTGAAAAATTATAGTTTTTGCTGTTTCGGATAGACTCTTCGCAATACAGATAATGCTCTTCACAAGAGTGTGCATTTGATGTAGGTTGTAAGTTAAGGCATTATATGAAAAACCGTCTTAACCGTTTTTTTTTAAATCGCAGGCAAAGTTATAAATGTATTTAGTTTGATACTCAGAATTACCTGTACGCATAATAGACATTTTCTTTGTTACACTTGTATATAACTATTTATGTTATTTTATTTATTTTTTTTATTTACCCACACTTACGGAAACAACTGTTTTTAAACCTGTACGTTTCAATAACAATTACAGGACAATTAATTAAATTCTGTAACATTACAATATATAATGGTGATATACTTCAACAAGTTTCTCACTTATCACAAACATGTCAGGTGCAGAGGCGATGAGGAGGTTGAACAATTGCATATCGTGGGAAAGTGGAAAATAAATGATGATGATGACGCGAACGCAGGTAATTATCAGGTACGAAGGGCAAGAGTTTTTTTTTTCAATAAATTAGGGCATAATATTTTTCTATTTGAAAATTGGAAAATAAATTTCATCGAAGAAGTTTCTCTTCTGCAACTAATGGTAACCCAATATGTGAAAATCGATAGAAAATATATAGGTTGTAACAAAAGAGCGTATATTGATACATGTGGTTATCTTCTATAACTATACATTTAAAATAAAAAAAACTGAGTTTGTACATTGAATATTTTAAAGTAAAACTAACTGCTACCTACTAAAGACAAGCCACTAAGCCTTAAACAACAGTTTATATAATATTTGTCTGTTTATCGGTTTGTATGTTTTTTTGTTTGTCTGTTTATTTATGTACACCTTGATTTGTGAAAGCTAATCTCAGCAACGGCAAAACCGGTTTTTAGATAAGCTTGGGCTAACATTTTGGGCATTACATTAGTTTCATTTCAATCGGTTTACAAATAAAAAAGATACGTCCGTCTTTAATTTACGTTTGTTGTTATGTGAACGCTAATATCAGAATCGATGGAACCAATTTGACTGCCAACGCCATCTATTAGCTTTTTTAGTTAACTTTATAGTCATAGAGTTCTGAGAGAAAAAAACAAAAAAACACAAAAAACCTTAATAACTTTTCGAACACTGAATTCCACCCGAACGAAGCCCAAGCACAAGCTTGAAGCACAGCTTAAATAAACCTTTAAATGGAAACAATTTAAAAGCGTTTACTTTTGTTAAATTTCTCGTAATGAAAAAGGATGTTAGGTGAAATCGGTATTGTATATTAGTTTTTTAGTATATTATTGAAATGCATTAGATTGATATTCTTAATAAGAACGATTGATATTACAGTAGTAAATTACCTAAATATTAATGAAATAAATATTTTAAAAAAAAACCTCTTTTTTTCGTCAAATTCATTAAACGTTTAAATTATTTAGTTCCTTATAATATTGTAGATTAATATTTTGCGATCGATTTTTCAGCTACTTCTGCTTAACTGATTGTTATGAAACTTTGCATACGTATTCCGTCCCCAGGATAATTTAGCGTTATGATAACTTCAACCTTTGATATTCTTATCCTGATGCTGTAGGGGGATACTGCCTACCTAAACGGTGAAACTTGAGAATCTACTGGTTTTAAAGGTCTCAAGTAGAGACTTTGTCTTTGAACTTAGAGCTTCAACTAGTCAGCCCTATACTGGGAAGATACTGCTGGTTAAACTGTAAGACATGAGGATATGCTGGCTTTAAATTAATATTGTGGGTCACAAGCAGATACTACAGATGTATACCATTAGGTACTAAGGAGCTGTACTGTGGTAAAATGAAAAATAGGCAACCCTGCCATAATGAGGCATTGATAGAATTAAACGGTTTAACTGTTTGTGCTCATACATAGTTCGCAAAGACAACGTTTATCTCTTGAGATTTTTTTTAGCCGACCTTAAAAATAGGGTCAAATTCGGATCATCTGATGATCTGAAAGATTTGAGCCAATTTGGGTTTTTCACAATTGAACCCTAGAAACACTGCTCATGGCTTTGGGAACCTTTTAAATTGTTCATAATAGACATAAACGATCTGCTAATTGATTGTTAAAAATATTTGCTATGTTGTACTATTTTACTTATATTTTAAATAAACAAAATATAACTATGACTATGTCACGCTGGGATATATTATAATAAACCGTGCATAAGTAGATATTGTTGGCTATATTCTATTTTTAGTATAATGCTAGATTCAAAATTCGTTCATGCGACACGCATATACGGAAAACCTCTCTCGGTGAATTCATGTGATTTGAAAGTATAGTTTTATATTATTATTATATTAGGCATATTATTCCGTAAATTGTCATATATGAAATAAACATTTCTTCACGAACCCCGTGAAGATAAATACAAAAAAATTGTGGTGACAATTTTTCAAAAATTATCTATGGAATTTGTAGGTATTTGGTTTATTCCGATGTGTATGAAAAATCAAGAATAAAAATATCATTATAAAGAATATAAAAAGTAACCATGTGTTTAACCACAAAGATCCAAATAGCCATAAGATAGCAAACACAATTTAGTGTGTGTAATAAGTGCCGATTGTTTTGCAAGAAAGGCTTCAAACGGTTTTTATTGTGCTATCTCTTTTTAATATATTACATCGTTATTATGTATCATCGCGCTCGCTCTTATTCTTGTTGCTCTAGCTAGTATAACGAGTCTATGCCTTTACAGACGGATGGACGTACGCCGAGAATGATTCCACAAGTGATCCATTTAGGCAATTTTGCCACGGACCACTAAAAAGTCTTAAAACATAAATCCAGTTATTGTATTCTACCAATATTGATAATTAAATGAAACTTCGTGATGCAGTATTATTTCTACTTTCTTTAAGTTCTTTACCACGACCTGTTGTATTACAACATCTTCAGGTGAGCTATTAGCAAAGATACAACAAAACCCAGGTCGTGGTAAAGAACTAATACAACGAAACCTATGTCGTGGCAAAGAACTTAAAGAAAGTCGAAATAATACTACATCACGTAGTGTCATTTAATTATCAATAATGAATTTCTACAAAATTAACGCTAAATATATTCAGTATTCTACCAAAATTATTTTTTTTAATATTTACTCTTTAAATTGGTAAATCCAGATATTGCATTCTTTCAAAATTTATTCCGTTTAATTTTTTTAATGTTTTCTCTTTACTTTTTAATGTTTCTTCTTTTTTTATTTCTTTACTTTTACACAAAAATAGTGGTCAAAATTATCATAGCATTACTTGTTTATTCAGTTTGACGTTTTGACAGGATGTTGTTATCATTACATGTTAGCTAACAGATTTTTATTTGTTTTTTGTTTCAAGTGAGAATTTTTTGTATAATGATAAAGTATATAAATTATTTAGTATAATGGTGAGGTTTTAAGTTGTAGTCAAGGAATGCGGGAATGAGAAATATTTAACTCTTTAAAATTGTTCAAAATTATTGTTTTAACTTAACGTATGCTTACCGTATTACTTACTGTCTTTCAACTTATCAAATTCCATTGACCTCCGTCGAATTTCTCCGCGGAATTCCATAACGGTCACGGTTCGCTTGTCCAGTTAAGTGGATTTACGAGCGGTACAATTATACGTTATCACAGACGGAAATGTTTATTGGATATTTTAATGTCATTTCAAGATTTTGCTCGCGTTATTATTAATGTATCCTTATTATTTACTTACATTGCTTCTTATGCCTGGTTATATTATATCGGATAAGCAGATGTGATAAACTTGTATACGGTTTGGAGCGAAATTACTTGTTTACTCCGCCACGGGACATAAACAATACGAGCTAGTTCATATCTACTCGTAGTACATACCCGGCCTGTCTTGGGAGAAAATTAAATATTATACTTTCGGGGAGTAAATATTTTTCATTTAAAATAATATTAAGCTTAATAACGCACTTTAACAAAGCATAAAATAAAGTAAAAGATATCGTTCTTTTCGAAAATATACTTGATAAGTATTTACATCGAATTGGTTTGGCGTGTTCGTTTTCATTTTAAACTATGGAGATGCGTCTAAACATTATCTTTAAAATTTCAAGTATGTAAAATTTTAGTTATAAATTGGAAGTTGCAAAATTAAAATGAAAAACTGTTGGGTATTTAATTAAATATTAAAAATTGTTTCTTTCAATCGATGAAATATTACATTTTACGTAATATTTGTGTTATCTGTTAATTGCATCTTTAATATAATATAAATGTCATATGAAAAATTTATTACCGTAAGAAAAATCTCCTCCAATTGACCACAGAATTAATTCAATAAGTTCCGAAGTCGACTAATTGGTTAAACTCTGTAGTCCACACAATTGACAAACAGTACTTTAATAATTAACCGGTGGATATTTATATATTACTGTTTATTTAGTTTCTTCTTATTTTTTGTTATTTCACAAACTGCTATAAATTATTGTTGCAATTTAAGGTATTTAAAGCATGAAACAATAGCGTCTAAAAGAGATCGACAAAATTTGATATAGTATTGGATTTAGGTGTCACTGGAATAAAAATGAAAATTTTATTTAAATTATAGATCAGACCAATGAGAAATCTTGTGTTGTTTTAAAAAATCAGGTTTTTTTCATAATTGTTTGTGAATGATATTTCTAAGGAACTCTTTGAACCAGCAATATGTAACAATGTACAGATTATGTCTCATTGTATCCTCTATACACAGATGTAACGCATTAATCTATGAAATTAAAAGCCCGACGGAAAAAATCACTTAACACTCGATAAGAGCCAAAAAGACATTAATTTTGACAACACGAAACGAATGTCTGTCGGAAGCCGGAGTTTACAGTTTATCTTTATTTTAGAGTCATCCCATATGAAATCGACTAAAAAAATTTCGTTGCTGCTTCTTTTTTGATTTTGGTCAAACTTTATAAGAATTTTCCTTAGGGTCACAAAGAAGAAAACCCATCGTCATTTAATATTCGCATGCGCCAGTATTTCTTCTAAAATAAAAATATAAAAACAAGCGTTTTTTTTTCAAGTTCAAGGTAAGAAGTAAATATAATGTGAGTTTCTCGTATATTAATATTATAGCCTAAACAATGCAATTTTTCAAAATTTCAAAATTTTAAACACAGATTTTTTTAAAAAGTAATGTATCCAACGAATCCGTTGTAGTTTTATTTCTTCTACGGTATGTGCATTTAATCTCTGAGAAATGTTAGCTGTTTACATTGAACGATAGCGAGACTGTAGCTAGTTAAAATAACGGAAAACGATTGAATTATACGTATTTTCAATAAAGTGCTATTTTTTAGGAGTATTAATTGTGTGAATTTAAATTTTATATACAAAAATTAATATTTTTAAACTATAAAATGTCATACCGAACGTGCAGAATACTAGCTGTTTGCATTGAACAGTCGAGGCTGTAGCAAGTTAAAAATAATGAAAAGCGAGTGAATTATACGTATTTTCAGTCACGTTTTATTTTTTAGGGATATTAATTGTGTGAATTAAAATTTTATACACAAAAATTCATATATTTCAGCTATAAAATGTCATCCCGAACGTGTATATGTCTTTATCAAAAGAAATTTAAAACATAAAAATATTAAAATAAAAACGACTTTTTTAAACGTTTTAATTCGGTTAAGCCAGGACTGGCGTATGCGAAAATTAATTGATGCTGGATTTCCTTCTTTGGGATCCTAAAGAAGATTCTAAGTTTGAGCAAAACCTAAAATGAGCCGGCTTTATCGATTAGATGATTTCGTATTAGATTGATTCTTTAGGTAAAAGATACATACACATTAAAAGAAATCAATCTATATTGATTATTTTTTGTGATTCCATCACTTTTAAAATAGATATTATGTATTTCGTTACATTTTTATTGTCTTTTTTATCTCTTATTAAAAATCTTGACATATTAAGAACATAATATATTTATGTTTAAGAGGATAGATTTTTTCTTTTGTATAATTGTTAGAAGATTTTTTGTTTTGGTTTTTGATTGCCGATCGCTGAATTGTTTGATTTTTTATTATATATTTTAAAAAAGTTTCATCATAAACGATAACATTCGTTCTGTGATAATATTGTTGTTAAAGCTTGCATAAATTGATTTATATATGATGTCAGTATAGCTTTATGTTCTGGTGAAACGCTATTATATTAACAGAAAAGAAGTTTCACTTCAAAATGGCTGCAATTGCATATCGGGAAAAAAGTATAAGGACGAAGTATAAAGAAGATATGAGTTACGAAGGACGAGATACACAAAATACGAAGTTAGAAGGCATTTTTGAGACTTATATTGAAAACTACATTGACGCATAATGTACCAATTATTCTATAACTTGGAAGCGTTAACTGAGAAGGAATATTTATAAAAGGACGAACGACGTGTAGGAATGCGGAGAGTGTGTAGGTTTTCTGCACGTAAAATCAATGTAGTAGAAAAATAATCCTGCGAATGTGGTGCGAGATAAAGTTTACGTGGATAACTTAGTATTTTGTATATTTTTTTACGTTAACATAAAAACGGGGTTAAAAATGATCGTTAAAAGAATATAGTAAAGAAATATTAAGTAATTATTTTACCATACTTTTTATGTCACGTTTTGAACATATTACAATATGGCCACAAAATATGCTGTTAGCGATAATTTAATGATCAGGATGATATTTTGTAGCTGTAAGTTCGAAAATTAGCATTCGAACGACTTTAAAATTAGTATTACTTGGGAATTTAGAATGTCTGTCTGAATTCGAAATAAATATTAGTATCTAAATTATTATCTGAAAAGTGGAATAAGTAACCGAATTGGAATTAGTTTCATAATTGAATACGTATGGGTGCGATATGTCAATAACTAGGGATGTGATAGCCAGGATTTAAACATCAATATATAGTCGGTATTTGACAGGCGGAAAATTTTAAATATGTTTGAAATTATTATTAGAAATTTGGATATAATACAACCATAAAGACATAAGTGGAGTGCAAGCTTCGGTGCGTCAAATATTGAATACATTATTCAAATTCATATAAACTATATCAGTGCACATGGGAATAAAAACAGTCGTTAACATATTAAGACCATACATTATTAATAAATAACATTCGTAATATTGTTTCTTAGGTTCAACTTATACAATGGATGTAACCTGTTATCCGGGTTAATAACACGTTATCAAATAAGTCGATTTCGTAGTTACAGTTGAATTGGATTGTCGTTATCCGATCGATACAAGGTAATATTTATTCCAGCGGTTCTTTTTTCTTTAAGATAATTTTCAATGTAAATTGCCTTTGGATTTATTATAATTACATTAATTCTTTTATAGGTTCTTTTTATACCACATAATTGGACGAAAGATTCCACAAATATTATTAGTAATTTTAACAAAATTATGATAAGTTTTTCGTGCAAATGCGAGTTATACATATATACATACATACATATATACATATATACATAAAACTTATCTTCGGGGCCAGTGGGACAATTTTATGAAGAACTTAACTTATATTCATTGAGAGGGTCATTTATAAACTTATATAGATATTATTGATACAATCCCGAGCATGTGGCGTGATAAATGAAAAAGGAGAATCTTAAGAAGTTTTTCTAAATATTTATAACGTAATAATGAAATGTGAGGCTGGCGTCTAGAATCGCACCAAAATGTATCATCTGCACTACAATGTGTCCCGGCAGGGCAACGCAAGACATTTTACAAAATTTCTCAATGCTGACGTTAAATTTAGTTTATCATTTAAGCTCTTATTCAGTTCTAGATATCCCTTCGACTTGGTTCACGTGAAATTTGCTCATGATTATTGTTTATAATAACCGTCATACGTAAACATATTGACAATGGATGAAAAAATTGGCATTAGCAGTACCATATCACAATTTATCTTTGAGCATAAAGTTTATTAAAAACGCTGATAGATGGCGTTGGCTGTACCATTATAATATTAACCGTCAGGTTTTCTTTTCAACTGTATAATCTAAATAAAAATCCTATATGTTGCATGAGGGTATAAACTACTATCATACCAAATTTTATCACGATCCGTCAAGTAGATTTTGTATGATTGAAGAACAAATTATCTGATAGATAGACAAAAATTTCAAAAAGAGGTTTTTTGGCTTCTATTATAATTCCCTAAGCTAAATAAATTATTCTTTTAAAAATATCTCCATGTACATAACTTACTCTGTTATAGTTTATATATATATATATATATATATATATATATATATATATGTATATATATATATATATATACATATATACACATACATTGGTGCAACTCGTAATTTGAGTAATCGGTTGTCCACAAGAACAGTTTCGGAGAATCATAACTAACTAAATTATGTCTTTTTGACAATATCTTAATTATATTGAAATATTTGTATTTAAACGAATTGAAAAGGTGAAAACAAATACTTAGATAGTTGTTAATAATAAAATATTAATTCAATTATATTATCTTATTTTTATGAAATATTTCTTAACAATCTATTGAAAATATATTTTTAATTTCTTTAATAGTGTTAGCCGACAAGTTGCGAAGCTGGCCGAATTAAGTCGAAAAGAGCTGACAAAACGCGAAGTTGGCCGAACCGACAAGACGCGAAGCTGGCATCAGAACATTTTAGCTAAAAGTATGGAAGTTAATTTATAACTAACTGTTTGTTACCTGTAACTGAGTCATATTTATGGTATACTTTTAGGTAAGAACTGTTTTTTTTAATTTAGCGCTTTTTACAACATGAAAGTATATGCCATTTTCCATTTAAATTTTGTTACTTTTGTGTTTGAAATAAAAATGAATGATATGTCTATTGTTATAATTTGGATATCGTTTCTTAATTTACAATTGTGAAATGGCTCCTATCAGAATGCAAAAGATGTGAAATTTATATTGCAATCAATTATTCCATTTGAAAATTATGCTTAATTTAAAAATTATTTCAAAAAAATACATGTCGAAATAAACATATTAAATTTTTAGGTCATCTAAAATATATTACTTTTTCCACCCAGAATAAACTCCATATTAAAACATATTTAAATCAGAATTTGGTAATATCGACCGCGTCAGCTGACTCCTGTTAAATATTTGTTTAAAACAGTGTTGAACCTCAATCTTTATAAACACTTACTTCCCCCGCTAAAGGACATAATATTGTATGTCAGTTCTTTATTATACGCCTAATATGTAAAAATGCAGAATACAATGAAACTGGTTTCATTCGTGATCTGAATAAGCCATTTATGTTAATGTCAACATTCTCCTTTTGATTTTTCCCGCAGTACATCAGACACAAAATACACTGAATTCATAAACTCTATAAACGTCTTCAGTATCTCCCAGGAAGTCGGTACAACATCATTTAAAATAAGTAGTCCAGTTGTAAACCATCACGATTATTATCTCTATTACATGACAAATAACGGCGAACTGTAGGAGTTTATTAATATTCATAAACGGGCGAAATACGTAACCATATGCGGCTTGCTAAGGAACTGGGCTTAAAAATAAACTTGTTTTTTGTCAAATTGGTAGAAGTCTTTGTCGTTCAGGCGGCAATAAATAAAGGAATCTTATAAGCGGGAGAATAAAATAAAAGGAAAAAAAACTTTGATTAACGTCTTCCGAAACATGTAAATAAGTATTCGAAGTGGGAGTTCACTTCCGAGTCGCCATTAGGCCTACAGTCAGCCGCTATCAAAAGTCAGTAATTTCAAAAAGAAATCTTAATTTATGACTCGGAGTACGGTTGGGGCAATGCTCGCAGCGTCGGGACCCTAGTATAAATCAGTTATGCTTTCGGCGAGACTCGTGACCGCGGGTGACTTTTGGCATCAACTTGCGGTGGAAATTAATTAGAGCAACCAGAACAAGTGACACAAGAGACAAGATACGCCTCTCCGTAATCAATCATCGTAATCACCCGACCCGTGATGGAAGTTCTCATTTGTGAGCTTTTTCTGGGGATGCTAGATAAGCAAAACGCAATTTGGGTTGATAATCGTGTAAGTATTTTGCTGATTAATATTTAAAGAAGCGAGGATCCGCAGAAGATTATTCGTTTGAATCATCTCCGTTATTAGTACTTGTGGCAATTTTACTTCATACCTATGTTCTCCTGTAATACAAATATGAAACAAAATTATTGAATTGACAATACTGTGGTCAAATATGGTGGTTGTGGTTGTGATGGTTGTGACAATGTGGTGGTTCTTCTATTGGGGCATACGTCCTAAATAAAAAAATATATATTCATTTGTTTAGTAATTTATTTAAAAAAGATTCATTTGAAACTTAGAACACGAAGTATACACATACAGGACTACAGGATAGTCACATAACGAGTAACAATTTAACAAATCATGCAGTTTACACATAGTTATGTAAATATAAGTAATATGATATTATGTAAAACAACAGAAGCGGAGAGGGAATGGAGATAGTAAGGAATGATGAGATTTAAGAATGAGATTTAAAAAAAAATTCGACTAACAGTTCGTTACAAGAAGCGGTTTCACGTGTATTTGAAACTAATATACTGGAAGTCTACAGTGATTCTGTGGCATAAATAGTAAACTATTCTCCATAGAATACAGTTGTGTGTTGTGAAGTTGAAAATATATTTTTAACTTTATAGCGCAGAGCAAGGTTATCAGCTGAAAGTTGTTTAAATTTTAATAAGATTTATGAAGGCCTGAGAGAAATATTAAGTCCAGGATATATGGAAAAATGATAAATGGTGTAGACTTCGCCGGTAGTACTTCTTCAATAATTTTGTTGTGGCCTATGATTTGATGCAGATTAATATAATTTTTTAGGCTACAGAGAAAGCGAATATACAGGTTTCGATGTTGTTCTATTTTATTGACATTTGTTCGCTTAAGTACATATAATACATATCTCTGTAACCCAGGATAGACAGAAGTAGAGTATGATGAAGATATAAAGTACCTAAGTTGAAGTAGGCTGAATTTAATAGTCAAGCCATATTTACCTGCCTGTAGAACAATGTGGATTGTAATTTTGTTCCATCTATTATGATCTCGATGTGATGGAAGAAAATTGGTGTTTACTTAAGTACGAGCACTCTAAGAACGATCTCTTATAGCCGATCACAATGAATCAAATGAGAAAAACGAATTTTCCGGTAGATTGTAAAAGATTGGAAAATGTTAATTAATGACACTGACAAAGCAATGCATGGATATTTACATAGGTATACAGATGAAAAAATACAGTATTGATAAAACATTTAATAAAATAAAAGCAAAAAGACTACACATTACGGATAGACTTATTATACTTAAACTTCATAAAATTAGTAAGGATGGAGATACCAATTTAGACAGTTGTTTCATTTTCTACTATAATCTCTGCCTTAATTTCCAATTTATGTTTTGTCTACGCAAGGTAACCTGACAATGAAATAACTCTACTAGTTTCACGGTTTCTTACAATACCATCTTTCCGGTATTCATAAATATAATTCAGTCTTTTTGGGTCGATTCAATCTTACTACGTTTTTAGTGTCCTCTAACTCTAAAGGGAAAATGGAACCCTTAAAGTTACTTACGTTGCTGTATCTGTTTGTCATAGTCGTTTTTATTGGAAACTGCTTGACGTAGGAACTTGAAGTTTGACATATAATGAAACATATTAACTCGCTAATATTCAAAGATATTTATACGAAAATTTTAGGCAGGGTAAATTAAGTACTCGAAAATTATGTTAAATTCCAAATATAGTGTGGGGTATATTTAAAAAAAAGCTAATCATAGGGTTTTCTTTTCTCTATATAATTTCTCTCCCGGGTTTTCTTTTCCCTAATATGATTTCTCCCTTTATTTCCGAAACTACTCTACACAAAATTATGTGAAAATAGAGATTTCAGAAACTTGCACAAAGTATGTAGGAAAAGAAAAGCAATTATTCTAGATATAATAACTTTGGAAATATGCGCCATGTTCACAGGTGTTAAAATTGTGATAGATGTTGTAGTTAATTAATATATTTATGTTATGAAAAATCTATATTTGTAAATAGTTTGATAGAAATACTATGTAGGGTACATAGATAAATATTTATAAATATGTTTAAATGTTAACAAGTGCCTAAAAGTCTACGGAACCCTCGTAGTGTGAATTCTCCTCGTGCTTGACTATATTTTTCCAACGTGCTTCTTTCATAAATATATTTCGTGTCGACCTTTCTTTGACTATACGTTTGAGATACGCAATTGACCCAATATTTCTTTCTTTATCTTCATAGTTACATATTTCAAATGCCAGAAACTTCCTTATACCGCAGGTTTTAAAATACATAAAAAGACAATAACGGTCAAATCGGTGCTTATGTTTGTGTTTCTCATTTCTTTGATTTACTTGCAAAATACATAAAAATACAAGATAAGGCAAACCGTTAACAGATAAAATTTAGAAACATAGTGTTGTTAAATATTAGTGTACAAGTTGCCAATTTAACGTCTTGATTTATGGACTCGGAGCGAGCGAAGTGAGTTGAGCTCTTTATTCTTTAGAATGACTCAATTGCTGTCTTTTTATTCGCCAGAAACTATTCATCACATTGTGTCGAAATTTTATGGACGTATTACGGATACAATAAAATATCCATTGTTTAAACAGACTTGATTTAGAAAATTTACTTAAATATCCTAGATTTATTTATCTTATAAATATTTTTATACCATTTTCCTTTTTCTGTATATTTTTCATTTTTGATGTGTGCTGCTTTCCTTTCATGTACATTATTTAACTTTTAAAAATATTGGTGGAAGTAATCAATATTGGAGCTATCAAAAAAATGTGACTTTAATCCAATTTCTACTGTGTTAAAAATGATGGAAAACCGTAGAACGAAGAAAATTTTATTCCGTGATTAAAATTAATGTTATTTTTCATATTAAACGCACATTTGAACTTTCATTGAGTATTTATTTAAAAACGTTTAAAGCTTTTCTTACCTCATTTTCATCCACCTATGGATATATATGTATCAAATATAGATAATCGTTAATTTTTGTTTATCTGTATTTGTGTTTTGTTGAGTTCTGGCAATAATGCTAGAACTCAAAAATACCTCAAACAGGAATTTCTAGCTCTAGAAAGCGAGGTTAAAAATATACCTCTCAACAAACCAGATCAAAACCAAATACATGCAATTTATGACCAACTCTGACTCCTCGACGCATTTTAAAATTGGTTATTACAAATTTGAAAGGGTGAATTCCTTCATCTACCTTGGATTTGAAATCAATACTGACAACGATTTGGCTCCAGAACTGAAGAGACGAACATCTGCAGCGAACAGATACTCTCATGGACTAAGAAGATTTCTGAAACCCAATAATATCAGAAGAAACACTAAACTTCTATTATATAAAAGCTTAATCAGATCAGTGCTTACATATGCATCTAAAACGTGGACATTGTCCCAAATTGGTGAAAAAATCCTAGCAATTTTCGAACGATAAAACCTCAGATCCATCTTTGGTGGGTTCTTTGGCAATAGCTTTTGGAGAAAGAGAACTAATCCCGAACTTTATCGGTTATTAAATGAACCAGATATAATAAAATTTGTAAAAATTCAACGCATGAAATGGGCCGCCCATATAATTAGAATGAAGGAAGATAGAAAGACAAAACAATTTTTTCTGGCCAAACCAACTGGCTCAAGAGGAAGAGGAAGACCCAAATTAAAATGCACGGACTGCTTACAAAGTGTTTTGGACGCTATCAACATAACAAATTGGAAAACTATGGCGCCCAGAAGGAGGGATTGGAATAGTCTGCTTGAGAAGGCCAGGGTCCACCGAGGACTGTCGATTTACTGAATAATGAATGAACGATGAAGTGTTTTTTAATAAAATGTCGATTATATAATTCTTAATATTTCCTGGTTCAAATTTCTTCAGAATGACAAAATATTTCGTTTCTTGTATGTTACAACACATATAAGAAACGAAATATTTTGTCATTCTGCAAAAATTTGAACCATAAAATATAAGTAAATAAAAATATAATGAATATGATGATAAGCAAAAGCGCGCAGTTATTCTAATTGTTTCAGTGTATGAAAACCGGATTCACGTAACTCAGCCAGATACGTAACTTACTGTTTCATGAAATTACACATTATGTTTGATAAGAATTATATTCATTTGGATAGTAGTGGAAAGGCTATCTTTCTTATCCACGTATTAGTGACCTTTGTGAGGTAAGTGTTTTGCTAGTAAAATGTTGACACATACGATATGGCGCTGCATATTTAATCGTTTGTGGGAAATAGCGGGGCGATATTTATTTAATTCCTCTTAATTTAATAGTTTTTTTTTTCAAGGTGTACCCCATAGGTAGTTTATGTAGTCTCCATAGTGTCTCCATAATGCTTCGAGAAAATAGTATAATACAAGTCGTTGCCCACCTTCCAGAAATATTGAAAACATAATTTTGAAATATTCGCTGCTCATTCTGTCCATATAATAGTTTTATACTGTTTTTCATTTTTTTTTCTATTCATCATTTTGCTTCATTATTTTTAGTCATAAGTCTCAAACGATTTCAAAGTCTTAGCACATGAACTGTAAATTAGGCAAGAAATCTATAGGTGCAATTTCTCTGAAGCTGAAAATAATAAAATTATGTTGCCGAGTATAAACTTTTGGATGATTCGTCAATTATTGTATATTTCCTTTTGACGTGTAAAAGTTTGCCGGTGTGGGGAGAAAATCGCGCACAAATGAGCGATACTCATATTCGCTTAACGTTACGAATGGCTTACGCTATAAATGAAGCCACAATTTTTGACCGATATGTTTGAGATTTGCAAATAATTTCAAAGCAACTAAATAAAAATACTCATGTATTTTAAAATTAATTTATTACTATTGTATTACAATTAGAATAAGATTTTAATATCACAATTCATGAAGGTGATTTGAGTTTGATTAAGATGATTGCTTCAAAGTATTATGATAATACGCAACGGCCAAGTGGCAGCTACTTGACAGAATTTAGCGGACGGTGATTTATCTCTTTTTAATGAAGGTGATTATTATGAGAACCGGGGCTTGCTCTAGAACGCCCACCAAGTACAATATTTGCCACTAGTTCAATATCAATCTGGCTAAGCTGCGATTGTAATTATGCCTGACGTGGAATGATAAACGCTCGGTAAAACGATGGCAAGCGAATTGGTGGTCCACTTTGCTTAGACCGATTTCATAATATCGAATCTATCAATTCCGTTAGCGCGATATATTCAGTTGGTGTCACCGTTGCGACTCCAGTCGGATATTTACTACCGGAGACTGAGTCTATTAAGTAATGGACTGTTGGCACCCGGTTTGTTTACTATAACTAAATATTGCGGTAACATGCGCCGAGTTATCGGAATAGGTTTAATAGAAATCTTCTAATTTGGGGCAGTACGAATTTAATTCAAAAAACTCCAGCAAGATTTTATTGCTTCTCGAATTTATGTTAAACATAAATATTTTTGCACAATTTTTCTCCAAAATTCGCTAAAGATGAAGTAAGGATAAATAAGTCGAATCGAATTAAAAAATCTTTTAAGTATAGTATATTTAAGTATAGTATATTTAAGTATAGTATAAGTATACTTTGCATACAATTTTGTCTTCATGCTGTAACCAAATCGATGAGCTTTTTTACACTTTTGTTGTTAATACACCTTCGACGGTTCGAATTCAATCATACAAAGACAAAGTCATACATACGTACTGGATATCTGGTTTTAGGGTTCTAATAATGTATAGTCTGTTGTTTCAGGAAAATGACTTTTTGTTTTTTATTTTTTTGTTATTATTATCATCATATATATTAATACGCTAAGGTTAAGATGTTACACTCCCTTTTTAGAAAAAACTTCACAACTAATCCACATAAATTATATATCATTTTATAGATAATTGCTTGCTCTACCGGCATCCACAACTAAAAAATTTATTATTGCTATTGTTTTTGCAAATTAATTAATTATTAAAATTATATACACAAAACAGCAATGCTGCCATCTAACGGCTCAACGTCAATATGATTGACGGTCGGTAAAATTTTTGTTTAATTTCAAATCCACTCACGTATAAATAAAGTGGCGTTTTAGCTCAATGCTTTTGATACTTGCGCCTCTATATGTCAATTTTATTAAAATAGAATAAATAATGCGAAGACTTCGCACGGGTCACGCTAGTTTTTATTAATAACATATATTTCTTCGATAAATGTCTTTCTTCCGCTGTGTGACGATCAGTTGGTTATAAAATATTTTAATTTCAAAGTTTACCAAGTTTTTAAGAACTTAAATATTTCCGGATTCTCATCTTAAAAAAATGTGGCTGAAAAATATATGTTGGACTACAATGACAAAATTCTGATATCTTACGATTTAATTCGTAATGATAGATTCTAAAAATATTTTTTCAGTAACTCCGTAATTTTAGAACTTACAATTTTTGTATTTGAACAATTTAAATATGTGAAAAATTATGTAAGTCGCTACCAAAATTTCAAGTTTCCTATTTTGACGCAATCACTAAGGAAGACACGGTAACGTCAGTAGTACGGCTCTATAATCCTACAATGAACATTAATGACTAAATCATTTTTATAAACAAATATTGTATTACAATTTATTTATAAAAAAAGAACAAAATATTTGTGAAAACTTTACAGAAACATCCAAAAGGTTTAACAAAAGTCAATGAATAATTAAATAATATTAGCTTATTTATAAAATTAAAACATCAATTAATAAACAAATTAAAATTATAATTACTTGTTTACGACGTCAATATTTTGATTTAATCCCTCGTGAACAGCAAAATAAACATGTCTCGTTTTAAATACAAATTGCGATTTGCAGTTCAAAGAGTTACCTTTAAATTATAATTTAGCTCTTAGATAAAGTCCCATTTTCAAGTAGCTATAAATCTTCGTAAAACTTAAGCAAAACTTAAGTAGATAAGGATTATCTGACAAAACAGACACAGCGCTGAATCAAACGTTTGTGCCCAAACGATTTTGCAGTCACGAGCAAGCTAAGTGTAGTCTACAATTTTCTTTATATGTTCTTCAATATAGTCACAAGATTTTAGTATGGGACGCAACCAGCTACTACTATATATATGGTATAGCTTTTTCAAAAGATCAAAACTTCGCAAGGACTTCGTACATACCGTATGTGCTCCAAATTAGAGTTGCTTCTTTTATTCGATATTTCTTAAAGAGCATAAGAAGTTGCACTTAAGTTATTGGGTCCAAACCAACAATCGGTCGAATGCGCTTTTGCTGCAACAATATCTTTTGTTGCAGCAAAAGCGCCCAATATCTTTTGTTGCAGCAAAAGTTGCCCAGTTGCATCGACATATACATAGGGATGGTTATTATTATTATAAAAGTCGAAAATGTTTCATAGTCGAAATATGTATTTTATACTTAACATAACGACGAGTCGGGCTCCAGTAAACTTAATATTGCCATTAAGAAGTTTGGTAACGATCCTTGTTTGAAACGGCCGTTCAGAAAGTATACAAAGTCACTTTGTTTCTGGTTTTATATATTTATACAGTTTTATATTTGCGCAGATTTGATTTAGAAAAATAAGATTAAAGGAGCAGCGAAGCGAATTCACGGTAATGAAGGCATCAGCTTGAAATTTGAAAGCTTCTGGTCTATTAAATAAAGTTTTTGATATTTGAAAGCTTCTGGTCTATTAAATAAAGTATATTTTCGCAGCCGTAGTATTTTTTTACTGGCTAGAAAATATTCATTTACATAATACTCGAAGAAAATATGTAAGAAAATTAGTGTATAATTTACGATAATAAGTTTTCAGTTGCTGATCCCAATTTTATGCAACTCAAGAAAGAATTTTGATTAAAAAATAAATCTTGTTCTCACTTTACTCGCGAATTAGTTGAGCAAAACGTTGTTTGTATGAAAAAAACAAGTAATTAATATTTTTCAACGTTTTTTTTATTTATTTACTGTTTTTTTAAACGATACCTAAACCGCACTTGAAAGTTTTCTGTTTAAAATACATTTCACGCAATCATTAAAACTAAAACTACAACTATATTATAGTCAAAAAAGTAATTATTTTGGTGGCAATAATTATTATCAAAAAAGTGTTACAGAAAATAATTGGTTTCGTAAAGTTGTATTTTATTGATCTGTTGGGCTTATGAGATATTTAAAGTGTCGGGCTTATTAAGAGATAATCATTGTGGTCCTATACAAGAGCTTGTACACCCTTTGTGGGTGTACTTACATGAAAATACCATGTTTCGATTCTATTTTGAGAAATCATGTTTTTCGAAAAAGGTATAATTATAATCGTTTTATAAATCACGTTTGGTTTTATTAGATTGAGTGATATACTTCAAATCTTTATGTATTTACTACTAGTCATTTTATTAAAAGCGGTAGCGATCAAAACTTCCATTTTGATCGAGTAAATCCTTGGAAGTTGATAAGAAAGTCATGTTAAAAAAAGTCTACGTTATTGCATCCGGAGTTCATCTTGACGAGAAAAATGTACAAGCAGTAAATTTACCAGACGGGATAAACTAGTTTCTGAAACGATTACTATTTTAAACGAAAGTTAGTGTGGTTTTTTAGGACGGATTCTGTCAAGCTGCAGAAAAACGCATTATACATCATGTTTGGCCTATATATTAGATTGGATGATATACTTCAAATCTTCTTGTATCTAGGACTCCTCTTTTTGTTGAGAGAGGTAGCGATCAAAACTCCCGTTTTGATCGACAAAATCCTTGTAAGTTTATTACCCAGTCATGGCAAAGAAATAATTTACATTGTTATATCCGGAGTTCATCTTGGCGAGAAAGATATACGAGCAGTAAATTTACCGGACGGGATAGATCAGTTTCTGAAACGATTACTAGTTTAAAATAAAGTTATTGTGGCTTACATAGGAGATTAGACAGAAAAAGGCCCATACATTAGATTGAGTGACTTACTTCAAATCTTCTTGTATCTAGGACTCCTCTTTTTGTTGAGAGTGGTAACGGTCAAAACTCCCGTTTTGATCGACTAAATCTTTAGAAGTTTATTATCCAGTTATGGTACTAGTTTAAACGAATGTTACTGTGGTTTCTGTGAACCGTTTCCGGCAAATTGCAGAAAACTCTGCCATTCACTCACCGATAGTTTTCAAAATAAGACAGCTTTTTTATTTGTTTGGAATAAAGAAGATAAAGTGACTTTGTATCATATACATTATTGAACCATTTCTAGCACATCTGCAGCAAGATATGTGATATCTCTAATACAAATTACTGCCCTAATACAAATTACATTCTATGCTAACATTAATTCCCAAATTCTAAATATTCAATAAATATGATGAGCTATGATTTCCAAGGTAACTAAAAAAAAACTCTTGGGGGAAATAGTAAAAGAGATCAGTACAAGTCTGAGTTTGAGAGATTTTCTCTTCATTATCCGATTCTGATAGAAGAAGGTTTATACCTAATAGATTTTAAATATACATTCAAGGAGACAAAGTAAGTCTTATTGCGGGGACACAGCACAACAGATAGAAGATTCCGGAGAGAAGCATGTCCGAAGACCATTCCTATAGAATATGCTTTTCATAAGATAGCAGTAATTGATGCATTGTTTATTGAAGCTGTAAGAAAATCTATACGTAATAACAAATGTAAACGTTTTTTTATATATTTTAATTGTACGGAATATTGAAGGGAAATTCTCAGTACAGCCATATCATTTCACTTGTAAAGATGGAAGTCGGACTGTTGGAATTTGCATCCACATAACAACTATAATACGATATTTGGGATACGCAATATGTCTTAACAAGTTTACTAAGATGCTATCTTAACGTAAATATATTTGTAACATTTAACTAAGGCTGCAGTGACATGTGAATTCAATATTTTAACACCTGGTTATTACAGTACAAACAGCAAACACATACAGTTTTTATCTTTTACTAGTTTACTTGAGCAGTCCTATCTACTGACATACAGATGATTGACCATTACCATATAGCCCAGATCGAGAAACGGTTCCTTTACCCAAATTGATCTAATGGTCTAGGCGTCAGACTGTATGGTGAATATGTATACACGCATGTACGCATTCAGGCAGACAAGCATGCATGCACGTACACGTAAGTCAGCAAATTCGCACGAACGCATGATTTCACCCGTGTACGCGTACACACTTATATATAAGAGATGTACGTGTAGCTTGTAGGAAAAAGGAAATACGGCATCTCATCATCGCCTTATCAAAGTCATTCACATTACGATTAAGTGACTGATATTAAATTAATTATAGAAACCGTACAATTTTACGCGACTTTAATTTTTCTCGTAATTATCTTAAAGAGAGGATATCAAATATTTAAAATTGATAAATGAAACATTATCTAGTTTAATTTTCCTGATATCCTTTTGGCTATAAACCAAAGTATTCCTTGTAAGATAATACATAAAAAGTATATTGAATAAAGCTGAGGTAAGGTATTTAAGGGCGGCTATAAAAACAAGCCGATATTCAATCTAGGTTGGTATTTTCGTTGCCTTAATAGCAATGATTACGACGCGACAGTCGGTTGAGCAATTTGGGCACGCGCTAAATCCGAACAGACGATGCGTCGCTACAGGTATTAAGAGCTTTGATAGGCTCTGATGAGTGGTACTTTAAAATGTTATCAAATATTTTTGGCGTAAAAGAAGCTTTTACTTGTTACTAGTATTATAAGCTAAATTTATATCGATAGCCACCGATAGTGGTAACAAATAATAAAAATATTTGTAGAATATAAAGTAAGTAATTCTATGAAATTATAATAAAAACATAATTCAGAAGATCCAGAAACGAGACACTAAAGTCTGAGTTTTCGCTAACAACATTACGCAGTAGCATATTTAATGATGGTGTTATTTATATAATAGTGTGTTTTCCGTAACGACATATTTTAACAGGGCTGAATCCTCTCTTTATTCTGAACGCAATTTTTTTTTTGTTAAATGTGAAAAGAACTCAAATATTTCCGAGATAATCCACTTCAAAGATTGAAATTTAAAAAAAATAACTATTTCTTACAATAAAACCTCATTAACATATTTATTAGATCCAAACTTAAACTACTAGCAAAAAAATTAAAGTTTCAAAATGGATCCTTTTTCAAATTAACTATTTCTAATAAGATCCGCTGACAAAGTGTTGATATGATTTTTTTTATAATTTTTTTTATACGTGTGATTCGTCATATTATTCTGAATAGGAAAAAGTAAAAAAGAAATAGTTTATTAAAATTCGTAATATTTAATTTCGAAATATTTTCTTTTTTTATTCGGAAAGCCAGGCCGAATCACCCTTGTGAAAATGTTATGTAAGGAATAATATGGCCTATATGTTATCTCATGTAATACAATCTCAGATATTATCCTTTGTCTCAGGTAAATATCATTTTATGTCCCGAAAAAAGAACTCGCAAACACAAAGTGTTTGATCTACTTCCATTCTGATCCAATTTATATTGCAATATATGTCTTGGCTGTGCCGTGTTATGAGTTTTATAAAGTCTTTACGAAAATTCTTGTATGTGACATACATATCTGTTGTGAATAAGAATGTTTTGTGTGTTTTTTTTTAATCATTACAGGTATACTTATAGTTTATTTCTACTAATTACCCTCGACAGTGGAGAGGTAGATGATCGTATAAAGTTCTCTTTTTTCTTTAAAGTTACGGAAATTTAAAAAGCTCTGAAAACACTAATATTACATTTATCCGTAATCAAAACTGTACTATGCAGCAAAAGATCAATAACCATTAATATAGCAAACTTTATATCAAATTATTTCCAGTAAGCACTTTTAAGAAATAATGAATGAATTAATTCATTCACGTCCATATGCACGACATACGGTCAGGACTCTCAGTCAGACTTATTGATAGTTAAAAATGTATTTCTGTTTCTTATTAACTTTCAGTCGAGTCGGAACAAGAGTCTACTTTACAGAAAGTGCCTTATTGCACGGCCCAATCGCTAAGGTATCCATATCAAATAGGTTTTAACTGTCAGTAAATCCGACTGAGAGTTCTGACCGTGTGTGTTGAATACGGGCGTCAGTCACTTTAATATAGTGCAATTTGATTCATTAATTTACTGATGTGATACTTGAAGTAGCACGGCTGAAAGTACGAAACTGTAAATCGCTCGTTATCGATCGCGAATACCCATTCAAATACAAACACTTGACAGCTTCTGTCGGCAGCAAATGGTCGGCATTACTTTACGTTTAAGAGCAAGTGGCTATTAAATTGATAAAGTTTACGACCATTCGAAATAATGGTGGTGTTAAAACGTTTGCATGGAGGCAAAAAAACGCAGTAAGGAATTACGCTTGCGTAAATGAACCAATTGTGTCAACCGGCTTCGCTGGGATACAATGCAAATTGTATGTAGGTGACACGACAATCGGTTCGGAACCTCATTAGTTTGCTGTAATAATATTTTACCCATATTACATTTGCAGGATAAAAATAAGTCAATTATTATTACGATGGGATAAAATTTACAATTACCTTACTAATATGGCTGTTACAGTTACTTTTATTGAAGGGCCAACTTTGGCTGTTACACTCTATTTTGTGAAAGGGACTTACCACTCTTGGATTAATGTACATATTTACTTATAAAAATATTTGTCAAGCAAGAGTATAATTCGCAGTACGAGGTTTCCGTAAACATTTCGGCGCTCATAAACATTTAAGGGTACGTAGTATTTTTGATTAAACTATATGTAAACATACTTATATATTGCCTAAACTGATTACACTCCTATTTTTACATGTGTAAATATATCTTATTTTTTATTTTTTATAAGTGTAATCATATGTTTTACAGACATAAAAACAAAGTAATAATAAATGTGCGTCAAAGCAAACTAATTATAATTGCATTACTTGTGTTTTAAGACCTCCAATTCCCACTTAAAAGATGTCGATCGGAAAAGGCAAGTACCTTTTAGTCGATCGGAAAGTAAAAGTAACTTATAAGTTTTAATTATTACTAAGACTATTGGATGAATAAAAAAATACGCTCTAAAGGGACGTAACTTTTTGATAAGTTAACCAAAAAGCTTTAAAATTTTACAGCAGACTATATGTCTAAATATACAAATTTTAACTTCATATCTCAAGCCTTTTCTGCGAAAAAGAGCTTTGACAGACAGGCGGGCGGATAACCAAGTGATTCTGTAACGGTTTCTTTGTATACTAGACAGGATTCGATATTTTTATTAAAAAAAAATATATTTTTGTATTTTTGAGAACTAAAATCTATTTTTAAGGATTCAGTAGCATCAAAATCGGTTTAGTAGTTTCTGACTCCATTGTATTTAAACAGACAAACAAGTGGACGAAAAAACAGGTATTTCGTTTTACATATCTACAAAAGTTATAATTTTGTTTCTTTATATATCCAAATAAGCAAGAGAATGATATGTAGTTACTACTAAGAGCAGAAAAAATGCTGATTCTCAATATTAAAAAATAATCATTCTGTTATAAATTAAATGAAATATTTATGTCTATGACTTCGCACAGTGCGAAATGTAAAATGTACTGATATACATAATTTAATACGGAATTAATATTAAAGAGAAGTGTTTGTAAATATTTTGCGAATTTAGCGAATTTTATTACTGTCTTTAGTCAAGTATTTCAAAAGTGCTCGTATAATTTTCAGAAGTTTCCAACCTTTAGACTAGGAATTTTAGAATTGTTTCTTTTGCATTTGAGTATTTCGTACTGCTTTCATTTTATTTACAATCAAAAGATGCATGCGAGTGTCATTTGGATTATTGAGTTAGCCCTTAAAAATCCAGTATTTTGTATTTTTTTTGTTATAATTGTGTAAATTTGATTTTTTAGTGGTACAAAAATAAATTCCATTTTTGTGATTGCGTAAAAATAAATTCAATTTTTATATTTATTATATTTGGCGTCAATTTTGTAGAAATTCATTATTCACAATTAAATGAAACTACGTGATGTAGTATTATTTCTACTATCTTTAATTTCTTTACCACGACCTAGGTTTCGTTGTATTACAACATCTTCAGGTGGGATATAAGCAAAGATCTTTGCTTATATCTATCTTTGCTAATATATCCCACCTGAAGATGTTGTAATACAACGAAACCTAGGTCGTGGTAAAGAAATTAAAGATAGTAGAAATAATACTACATCACGTAGTTTCATTTAATTGCCAATTTTTATAATCGTATAAAATTAATGGAATGATTCGAAGTGATCAGAGTTTTATTACTATTTTATAAGTTGTCGTACGTCGAAAGAAAATAAACCGAAACTCGTGTAAGATTATTCAGGCGTCTGTTTGTCTGTCGGTCGGACGCAATTGGTTTCTCAGAAACTCTCTTTTGAGGAAGAACCTTGAAATTTAGCATAGTGATAAAGTATATAACCTGGATATATTTCAAAGATTAACATTCAAAAATATTTATAATAGAAATTGAAAGGGGGCGAATGATGTAATCATCTTTATTTTAAATTTAACAATTCGCATAGGATATCAATTGAAAGTGCTATATATAAGGATCCCAAAAGTATTTTTTCAGCATTTTTTCTAAGACGGTTCTTGAGATATTTATGAAATATATATTCGCTCTTCCCACTCCTATCTCTAAACTGCTAAACTCGAAATTATTACTAAAACTTTATCTTAAGTGTTTTTGGAATATTTACGTGTAAGGCGTGTAGCATTTTAAAAGAGGTAATAAATTCAAATGGCGAAAAATAATATTAATAAGTATTTGTAGACAGTTTAATATAAATACTGTGTATTCTAAAATGTTTATATGGGCTTAAGTATATTCAGAACCTTAAGCCTATAGAAACATTTAAGGATGCATAGCTTAACGAGTTCTATTTATACGTAATAAGTATTCCGTAACAACTCTTAACGTGATATCGAAGATTTATAATACTTTTAAATGAAATTTTATATAAAAGTAATAGAGAAATGAATTAAACAACACTTTTAACCGTTTCTCTTTAAATACACTTTTATTTTTGCTAACGAATCCTCTTTCACCGATTTTAAAACACGTCATCGCAAACAAATTACGTGGGTATTGAACTACATTTAAGAACTAACGGATTTATTTAATGACTTAGATTTTAACACATGCTTTATGTCTACACCATCTGATCGATGACCGCCAGAAGCTACGAGAGAAATAATATTTCAAAGTTATAAACGTCGAGATGTTAACTCCGTTTTGGATCATTAACGGGTGAAGAAAATGAAACTATTTAAATGCATTTAATTGAAATACATCGACATTAAATGTTCGGCATACTTCATAATGATTAATGATGATACAGTCAACGTGCATCAATATATGCTCTACATGTGCAAGTTGAAACTGAACTATTATTCGCGTCAAAGTTTTAAATAGTATTATTGCAGTTTATCTTACTGTAGTCGAGCATATTTCTATCTTGTCTGAATGCACAGTTAAATGGTCTGACTACCAAGGTACTGACTATTTCATTCCAACAGTTGTAGCGTTTTTATTGTATAATTACTTGTTATTAGGTTTTTATTTGTTTTAACACTTCAGAAAGCACAATAACATTTATTAATTGGTTATTGATACATTCTGTTTAATAACGTAATAACTTCTTACAATACCATTATTAGTTTTATATCTATGTTTTTTAAAGTTTAGTTGAAATAAAGCCAAGTCTTGAAAATGTTTTCCAAAATTAATAGGTTAACAGAGCCAAAAGTTTTCAGAAATAAGTATATGCAGCCGAAAATTTAAGTTGCCTAAATTAAAAAAAATAAGATGAAATATGGTCTAAAAAATGAGTCGATAAAAAATATGTTTGATTTAAAACTAAATTTTGGGAAACAATTCGTAAGCGATGTTATTCAATGGAATCCAAAACAACATAAAAATGAAGAGTATTAAAATTAAAAACCTATCGAGCACGAGTCGAATTCTCGCTATGAGAGTTTCGTCCACATATAGGTTTTTAAGTGTACATAGTATTCCTATTAGACTATTTACCTTAGACCTGTAAGGGTACGTAATATTCCTATTAAACTATTTACCCTAGACCTTTGAAGGTACATAGTATTCCTATTAAGCTATTTACCTTAGACCTGTAAGGGTACACAGTATTTCTATTAAACTATTGAAATAAAATCTGTAGACCTATAAGGGTACATAGTACTCTTATTAAACTATTTATCTCAGACCTGTAAGAGTACATAGAATTCCTATTAAACTATTTACCTTAGATTCCTCGTAATTAGCCCTTTCAAACGATACTCCAAAATATACATGGAATTAAACAAAAATTCTAGTACTTAATTCGCTCCTCCTTAAAATTTCTACATGAATACTTTTGAGTGTTAGCTATTGGGATATGTGTAAGATAATATGTCGTATTGTTATGCCTAAAGATGTTGGAAGACGCACGCGGCCCGCTCTCTACTAGATATGTCATGTTTGTTCAAACATCGTGTCACGGAACTGTGCAAATGCACACTTCAAGCGAGAAAGTGTGTTTTGATATGACATGCGTTGGATTTTTACGCACACGACTAGGTGTCAGGCCTTTGTGTGAATAGGTTAAAAGTGGGTGGATTGTTTATACTACTTAGTGTGCGTGCATCCAAATGACATGCAGGGTTTCGTACATATACCATATTTAGTGAGAGCGGGCCATTTGTGTCTTCCAATATAGTTATGCCAAATTTCAAGTTTCCGCTTCTGAGAAAAACGGCTGTGACAGACAAGCTGACAGATAAATGAGTGATCTTAAAATTGTTCCATTTTTCCTTTTGAAGTACGGAACCCTAAAAATGAAAAAAAAACTAAACTGGTAGCAGATTAAAATCAAATTTAAACAAATATCATAAAAAACAAAAATTAAGTTTGTAATTAAGTTTATTTTATTATTTTCACACGTTTTTACATTGTTATTTTTTTATTGGAAAACAGTATATTTCGTTTGCTTATTTTTAAAATGTTTAATGTGTCCTAATATTTACTTATAATGTAATTAGAATTATAGTTAATTTTAAAAACAGTAAGTTTCAATCTATAACTATGTAGCTATTTACTTTGAATGTTTCGATAGAGTATAATAAATATAATCAGGTCCACAATGGTTTTCCCCCTTCAGATTTGATTTTGATAGATTTTGGAGTAATGATTGGGAAAAAAATTCCATCACGTCCAGATTTTTAGTTATTTAGCATATTTTTTTTGCCCAAAGTATCTAGGCCTACCTAGTCATTAACTGATATTTTATTTTAATCGTTTCTTATTGAACAAAAAAAAACTCATAAATAGTTATTTAAATATGATGTAATTAACTAAGTGACATATCCTTATTAAAATCGTTAGAAGAGGGTTAATGAGGGTAGATTAGTAAATTTTTGTTTAAATAGCAATATCATGTTTTTACAAAATTAGCACTTCCATGCAATTCGTAACGCTCACTTAAAAGATATCGCGAAAGCGTTTAAACTCACCGGACAATTTTTGTTATTTTTGTGGGTAGTTTATGCTGATAAAAGAGTAGCATAACATTACCGAATTCATAAGTAACGTTTATAACATGTATTCTGGCCTAGCAATCGCTAACCAAGACAAAGCGTGGGTCCCATATAAATTTTGTGCGACATGCGTTTGTGAACTTTCGAAAGTGTACAAAAAAGGACTTGGCATATCCAACCGTGCAATCGGTAACGCACGCGGTGCATGACAATCCGAACACCGCCCGTTGCACCGCCATCACCTCCATATTTGGGATCAGTGTAAGCTAAAGACATGAGCAGCGATGTCGAAGAGGTATCTCAACCTGAAGCTCAATTTGAGCCAAGTGCAAATAGAACACAGTTATTATCACAGTCAGAACTGAACGACTTAAGGAGAGATCTAATGTCAAAAGATGCAGCTGCACTCCTCGGATCAAGACTATCGGAAATGAATATGGTTGCTTCTGGCACCTCATTTTCTTGGAATCTCAACAGAGAAAAAGACTTTGCTCAAGACCACATTTTGCTGAAGATCGTGATCTAGTGTATTGAAAAGATATTCTTGGCTTAGTGAAAATGTTTAACATCGAATATATGTAACATCGAATTGAACGAATGGAGATTGTTCATAGACTCATCAAAGCAAAATTTGAAAGCAGTCCTTTTGCATAATGGCAATAAGTACGTTTCACTGCCAGTCGTCCATTGTGCATATTTAAAAGATTGCTACGATATTTTGAAAAATGTGTTGGATAAAATAAAGTACGTACAAGACGGTTGAATGGTCTGTGGAGTTCCGAAAGTTATAAGTATGCTGCTCAGTCAACAAGCTGGCTACACATAATACCCTTGCTTTCTCTACGAGTGAGATAGTCGAGATAGAGGACAACATTGGACAAATAAAGAGTGGCCACCGAGAACTGAACTAGTTCCTGGAACCAAAAATGTTGTCAGAGAAAATTTAGCCATCAGGAAAAAGTTTTGGTACCCCCTTTACACATAAAACTGGGAATAATGAAACAATTTTGCGAAGACGCTGAATAAAGAAGAAGGTTTTAAATATCTACAACAAATTTTTCCATCTCTATCTGAAGCTAATTTATTTTAGTTGGCCAGGACAGAAAATTGATGAAAGTAAAATTGAATTAGAAGCTTGGAAATCTTTTAAAGAAGCAGTTAACAATTTCCTAGGAACCACAAAAGTCCAAAATATGAGGAAAGTATGAAGAAAATGATTGGAAATTTTGGAAAAACGAGATGTTCGATGAGCATTAAATTTTACTTCCTTAATTCCCACTTGGACTATTTTCTGACAATTTGGGAGCTGTAAGTGAAGAGCAAGGCGAAAGATTTCACCAGGATTTGAAAGAGATAGAACGTCGTTATCAGGAAAGGTGGAATAAAAGCATGATAGTAGACTATTGTTGGTTGCTAAAGCGAGATGATCCAAGTCGGACTTTTAAGCGAAAGTCTCAAAATCGGAGCTTCGGTGGAAAAAACAAGATACCACAAAATTATTTAATATTTATAATTTATCTATTAACGTCATTTAAATGTATTTATAATATTTTAAAGTCATATAATGGTTTTTTTATTGTAATATAATTTTTTTACTTAGTAAAGTATGCATAGGGCTTTTCCAAAAAACTAAATGTGATGAGGAAAATCTAAGTATATATTCGTAACCAAATACCCTAACATCAGCTATCAAATCCAAAAAAGGAAAATAAAAGTTAAAATTAACAGACCTGTGAATTATTTAAACAACGAATTAAGCTTCGTTTTTTTACCATATTCAAAATAATATATTTTTATTTTGAATGTATAATTTTGTAACGTAACACTTTACAGCTATTATATTTAAAGTTTTCATCTAAGAAATTAAATGTTTATTTAATTAATCCTTATCTTAATGCAATATACATTTATAAACACAATGGACATATTTTGTATCGATATATCTTAACCTCAAATGAACTTTTCACATGTCTTAGCACGGCCTCGCCTGAAGTAGCGTTAACCTTTCTGCAATAAATCTTACAGCTATCTAAACAGCCAATTAATTTAACTTGTCTCGATAGTATGCAACCACTCATGCACTATCTTTTTATATGTAAGCCAAAAACAATCGCGAACAAAAGAATATATTTTTCTGAGACCAGAAACAGCCCGTCGACAAGAAACTCGTTAATAAAAAGTTAGCCAGCTGGTAACCTGATAGGATAGTTAGAAGTTTTCCACTGCGGGCCACTGTCGGCCCTGTTCAGAATGAATGCTAATCGAATAACTTTTCACGGTTAACTCCGGCGTATATTAAAATGAAGTCGCGATTTCAAGCGGCTGACGTTAATAGGAGGGAATAAAACCACTTAACGGCATTTTAAATGGTTTAGGGATTCAGGATCTGCCTACCCGTTCGTTTTGAATTAAGTTGTTCGCACTAATTTGGCCGGAAACTGAACAGTGGTTAACTGTTTAAATGATTTATTTGAATATAAATAGAAT
This sequence comes from Druceiella hillmani, assembly GCA_039881145.1. Taxonomy (NCBI): domain Eukaryota; kingdom Metazoa; phylum Arthropoda; class Insecta; order Lepidoptera; family Hepialidae; genus Druceiella; species Druceiella hillmani. The sequence continues at coordinate 6,795,465 of JAYKKI010000045.1, read as the reverse complement.
GTCGGTTAAACTTTAGCTTAGGTACATAGTGTAGACAAGGGTATAGATATGATTACAGAGAAGTAAGATTTTAATAATCGGTTTTATTTTTATAAAGTAGTATTTTTTTATTTATATTCTTTGAAAAAGGAGATTTCTTGTAAGTTAACGTATATCTCTATCTTCTATGAACCGATTTAAATGATTATTCTTACCATTTTGTCCAAATTTCAATAACTTTTTTGGACTAAAAAGAAACTGTAAAAACGAATAATTATTACTACGTTCTTAAAATACTGTTAAGTTTTGTTATTGTACGTAATTAAGCTAAATAATTGTTATTTTTGACTTTTTTTTTAGTTTAATTTAGCACGGAAAATCATTTAATGTGAACGCGTTTGGCTTAAAAAGAAGGCAACTTGTAGTGAAATTTCAATCAATTAACATTCCGGATTACATCGTAGTATTTTGTTACTACAGATAAATTTTAAATATTAATTATTTAAATTATTGGGTTATTAGTAAATTCATAGAATTTGGAAACTTCTCCAATGGAATAAATACATTTTAATTTAGAGAAGCAAATCTAAAATATAAGAGTAACTTACATTTTTCTGCGAACAAATGAAGAATAACTAAAAATGCTGTAAATTTTTAAATACTGCATATTTTTACAGTTCACCAACTAGAATATAATACGGTTTTAAAAATTTTATTATATTCCTAGAGCTGTTATCTGAATACAACTGTGATATGATAACATCAAAAAGAATTATAATTAATGAATGCAATAACACACTCTTATTTACTTCGAGTTAGAGATTATTGTAGGCAGATGTTTATACCATGGATATCAGGACATGATCGGGTCACCATATACAGACAAAACTACGATGGTGGTACGACAATCATTGGGTGTTAATATTTATTCTTTCTATAAAAAGTATAATAATGTGAAGACAACAGCGAGTTTAAATAAGGGCGAGCTTATTTAATGGAATTAATGTAGTTTTATAAATTCATATAATTCAATAAATAATTGTATGTTTGTACACATAATTGTATCTTTCCAGCATTTTTTGTTTAAATACGGGATATAAAATATATTAGAAGTGAATTACACCTTTCGCGTAATGGCGTTTTCGAGATAAATCGGGTGACAAAATGGTCTCAAAAATGGTAACTGTGATGCGCCTTGATTTTCAGTAAAAAAAGTTAACAGAGTTGCCCTTACTCAAAGAGTTCTTTTTAAAGATCATAGAGTATGGAAACCCCCTACAGTACGGAAGTTTCCCCGAAAAATATTATAATTTTTAATGATTTTTAGTTTTGAATTAAGGGATTATATATTATGTGTGAATTTCCATTCTCTATCGTATTTCGTTTAGAAATAAAAGCTCTTGACAGTCAGAACTGTGAGCGGAAGAACGGATGAAATGGTAATACAAAATGGCAATGGTAACGCAGACTTTCATTATTTAATTTTTGTCATTATTTTATAAGATTTACATTCTCTATTGCATTTCGATTAGAAATAAGAAGCTGTTGACATTTAGAACTGTGGGTGGAAGATCGGATGAAATGGTAATGGGAAATGGCAATGGTAACGCAGGCTTTCATTATTTAATTTTTGTCATTATTTTATAAGATTTACATTCTCTATCGTATTTCGTTTAGAAATAAGAAGCTGTTTACCAGTCAGAACGGTGGGCGGAAGAACGTATGAAATGGTAATGCAATATCGTAATGGTAACGCAGACTTTCATTATTTAATTTTTGTCATTACTTTATAAGAGTTAGATAACGATAACAATTATTATGGTTCACATAATAATATTTTTCTCTCTACCAGAAAATCATCTCCTAGATATTATGTATTCTATTGGCAAATTTATGCGACGAAAATTGGAAACATTCCAAATGACAAGAAAACTTCGTTATACGAGTATATTTTAAAATTTACATATGAAATTTTCTAGTATTTCTTTTATACCACTTCTATTAATTTGTTATTGATTTATATAACTATAAAGAGGAAATCTTTGATATATTCCTCGTATGTTCAGTACTTGTTACCGACTTTGACCTATCTAAAACTGTTATATGAACATTTTTGAATAATGCTTATTGAGATATTTGCAGGTTAATATTCCATGTTACTGCTAAATTTTGTGTTTTTCCGTTAATGGATTTTCTTTGACATTTTCAGCAAAATTTCTAGAAATGTATTATATAATATTCTAAAATAATTGTTTTAGAATTCTCGTAAGTTTCTCTTTTGATTGGAAGCCCACATTTTAAATTTAAATTAAAACATTTTTTAGAAATATATTAAATAATATTCTTAAATAATTGTTTTAGAATTCTTGTAAGTTTCTCTTTTGATTAAAGCATATAGGCTTAATTTTGAACTTAATTAAGCCAATATGTTTAGTTTAATTTGAAATTTAATTAACAAAAAATGTTTTAGATTATTTTATTAAAAAATGTTTTAGATTATTTTATATATTAAAAATTTTCGAAGAAAAACCGTTGTGCCAGATGGATAGACAGTTTTTTTTAAAGTTTGGTTTTATTCCTTTCTGGATACAGAATCCTAAAAATGATAAACTAACGCCCCTTGCATTAGTTTATTAAAGTAAATTTGTTTACAAAATAATATAGTTGGCGATGTCGTTTATCCTTCAAACAATTTCACATTTTTTATAAAAATAATTTCCTGATCATTGGATATTCTTTTTGAAATAAAATATATTTTCTTTGTAACAAAAATAATAATCCATTCTTTTTGTGTCTATAAAAGCAATATTTTTTACGTAAATTCTTTAATCAGAAAACAATATCGCAAGTTAGATTTATTACAAAACGTAAGTTAGATCAAACATTAAGTCAAATATTATACATTGCAATGAATTAGCTGTAAAAAATGTAAATCTATGATTTAAATTAACCTTCGAACTTAAAAATTTTCATTTCGCTACTTATTACTTATGCAAATATTTGTGCTATAAAATTTCCTCGGAACAAACTTTATGAAAGGAACTTTTTAGCATACATATAAACTATAATTCTGGTTGGCAAATGATATAGTAAAATACGATTGTGTAGTATTACAAAGAGGATTAAAAGTAACTAAAAACGGAAATAAACAAGGAAAATTGGAGCACTGCAACGTCACGAAGGGAAATTTGATTCATCTCGAGCCCTGCAATTAAGTTGCTTCTTTTGTATAAATGGAAATAGCGAATTCTGAGTAAATTCAATGGGCTTAATGGAGTTTGGGCGGCTGGTTCCCAGTGTTAACTTGTTCTAGGGTTTTCCTAACCTAGGCAACAGCAGAAATGAAATTTTACTGGAATTTATGTTTTCCCGCAATTGTAGGGCTTACATACGCCATGTTAAGTAATAAAGTATTGTATCACTGGTCATAATGACCAGGGACACAATACTTTATTTGATTACGTATAGCAATTCTAGATAGTGTCTATGGTAATTCTGGTAGTAATGGTAATTCTGGATAGTTCTACCATTATCGCTCAGAGAGTTTTGAATGTGAAATATGAAGTACTGATTAGTAAGAGGTTTTACTGTAATTAGTTTAAACTTTTTTAATTTGGGTTGAAATTGGAAAGGGAAAGAGGTTTTAAACATATTACTTTTAAATAATAACTGAAATATATATTTTGCTTAAAGAATTGTTGATGTAATTATTATTTGTGTAACATTTATCCACAATTAAATGAAACTACGTGATGTAGTATTGTTTCTACTCTCTAAGTTCTTTACCACGACATAGGTTTCGTTGTATTACAACATCTTTCATCATCATTCTGGGCTATTAGCAAAGATCTTTTGCTAATAGCCCACCTGAAGATGTTGTAATACAACGAAACCCAGGTTGTAGTAAAGAACTTAAAGAAAGTAGAAATGATACTACATCACGTAGTTTAATTTAATTGTGAATAATAAATTTCTACAAAATTAACGCCACATATATTCAGTATTATTTATCATAAATCTCGTTTAATATAATTACAGACCTGATTAAAACATATTTTATTTGGTTTGTATACTTTGTTTTTATTTGTTTACTGTACATTTATCGATTTATTACAATTCCCAAATTTAGAAGAACAAGGAAAAAATAACAACAATGAAATATAAAAAAACCTCTAATAAACTTGAATAGATTCTTATTCACTATAAATATATCCATATATATTATATGAGATCCAGGCCACAGCAATGTACCCCACATTGCTGTGGCATGGATCATGGTTTAGATTGGTTCGGAAGGGAGGTACGGCGAACAAATTGTACCTGCGAGTTCTCATATATTTATTTGGGATAAAAAATGGTATCTGACGTAATAATATGAGAAACAAGATTTTTCCACACAACATGAATTATGTTATCTCCTTAATTCTAATTCGAGAGAATGGGAATTTCTAATACCAAAGATAAAAGAATAGGATAGACAAAAAGGAAGTAACCAAATGTCTTCTATATAATATATGTAAGTAACCAAATGTCTTCTATATAATATAGTAACCAAATGTCTTCTATATAATATATGTAAGTAACCAAATGTCTTCTATATAATATATGTAAGTAACCAAATGTCTTCTATATAATATAGTAACCAAATGTCTTCTATATAATATAGTAACCAAATGTCTTCTATATAATATATGTAAGTAACCAAATGTCTTCTATATAATATAGTAACCAAATGTCTTCTATATAATATAGTAACCAAATGTCTTCTATATAATATATGTATCTTTTGTTAGTAGGTAAGATTCGTTTCGCGTCGCTTTCAACAAATATATCTTGAAACATCTGTCTCTATATAGAGCTAGTAATTTAAAGTAGATACTCGATGTATCCAATAACTCCAGTTCTTTAGATTCAGTCACTACTTTTCTAGCCATCATTAGCTTCTCCATAATTAACTTTTTATGGATCTACCTTTTTATCAGTAAAATATATTTTTTTACTTTATTTTGGTTTATTTAGTCAGATAGATTACGACCACAATTTACGATGTGGTCAGCGGAAGAAAGAAAAAAGTACTTTTGTCCACAGTCTTACATTTACCACGGGTGCTCAGGTAACTTGAGATATAGCATAATGTTATGTTAATCGTTCATATTCACCCTGATCACAGTATGCACGAATAATTGTAATTAAAACTGAATATATTCTTCTAGATATTAGTCTAGATACGCAGTGGAGCAAATTTTTCACTATCCGCGAGCGCGCCATTTCAACGACTTGTGCTATTAATTATATGCAACCCAGCAGTATCTTTTTTATATAAATCGTTTCATTTATAGAATGATTAAAGTTTAAATTTTGTATGAAATCATATTTATATACTCTTTGTAAATAGCGCCAATTATCAGTTTGGCAACGTGTAACGTTTTTTCAAACGTCACGATGACAGATGAAATGTCATTTAACTGTTGTGAAAAACTTAAAATAAAAAGTAGCGTTCGTTCTTAGGTCCGTAATATTAATCACAGTCTAAACCACCGACGGTGTTTAAATGGCGGTTAATTATAATTTCGTATGATCGATGACGATTTGATTTCGATAGTTTAAAATCTAGATTATTTTTAGTGGAGTGGACTGAGTGTTTTAAACTTTTCTTCGAGGTTAACCGTGGCAATATGGCTGCCCAACTAACAGCTGTATAAGTTTAGGTGTCTTAGTTACCATATTATTTCAGTCGTGGTTTAGAAATTTCTTTACAATATAGTCAAGTGTAATAAGTTATCTCGTTCCCATGTAAAGAAACTTATGTGTATTTATTACTAAGAATATGTTTTATTCGCTATGTACAACATTATGTAGTTAATATTCTATACTTCACAAATAACCGCAAAATTGTCAAGTTTTTGCGTGACCTTTATTACAATATTATCTTTACAGCCATACCGTCGAGTTTATGGACCTAAATAATTACACTGTAATACTAATGAATTGTAATATTGGGAATGGTTGCTTGGACGTATGTATTATAGTTCATATTTTATTTTATTACAATGAATTGCATATTTTCCATACTTTATTGACCATTATTAATTGTACATATATTCATTTATGCACGATAATTCAAAGAATGTTACGTATTATCGTTAAGATTTAATATATTCAATTATTATATAGACCACTTGAGTTTAAAATTTCGCGTAAACTAAATTAAATTTTTTGTGTGTGTAAATTTATGATGGTGTAAATTTAGTGGTGTTCATAAGGATGTCGATAACCTTTTTTTCGTTATAATGGGACCAAAACAATTTTCAAGGGAAATAACACATATTTAAAAATTTAAATCCGCTCGTCCGCTCAAAGACAAATTAGAGCTTTTTTTAAGTATTTCATTTAAGTTAAGAAAAGTTTGTTAAATTAAATAATTTAAAGAAAAAATAATTTAAAGAAAAAATAATTTATTTTATTATAATCAGAATAGTTTTAAAATAAAAGATAAAATATTTTACCAAAAAAATTATACAGTTGAAGTAATCATTATTATGTAAGAAATTTTTAATCAAATAAAATGTTTTTTTAATTTAAAGCAAATTTAATTTATTCTCTCTCGTGTACTAGAGTTTAATAAATAAATATTTGAAATATAAATATTCTCAAATTTAAGACACTTAATTGATTATCTTACGTTTTGTAGCATAATTATTAAAAAACAATTAACAGAATTACATTTTAATCACCTTTCAAAGAAATTATATTTAGAAAGAATTATAGGAGGATAGATTTGAGAAATTAGATTTCAATCGCCTTCCAAAATATTTAATTTTTTAAGAAGTAAAAAATTATTAACTTGAAATTTTAATAATTATTTATTATCTTCAAAATTTTGAAATAATCTTAAATATTCTATAGGAAAACCTTTAAAAAATTGTAAATAAATAATTTAAATTAAGTTATTTATTTTATATAATATTCTAAAAGTTATCTCATAAAATATTTGGAATAATGATTAAGGTACATTATTATTTTATTCAAGTTTTTAAAATTTACATTTGAAAACAAAGAGAACAAAAAATCTAAATAAAAATATTACGTGACAAATTGAATTGCATTTTGAAAAAGAATTAAAAATATTCGCTTATACTCCACAGTTGTGTAGGTGAAAAAATCAATAATCGATGTACCATGAATTGACTAAACGCATAAACTTGCAAAATATGCATAATCGCAAAATATTAAAAACGACATAGTTACTGCGCTCTGATATATTTATAGAAGACGTACGGATAGACGTGATGAAATTATAAGCTTCCTAGTTTGCTATGAAATTCTAAAAAGAGCAGATCTGATTGAATGCAATTTTATAGCAATGACTAAATTTCTATCGATATAAAACTGCATTCAACAATACTAAGCCCAATTAATTTCATCGACAAAATTATCGATAGGAGGATGTAATACTAGCGCAAACGACAAATAATGTTTTCGACAAATAGTCTTAAAACGACAAATATCTTTATAAAAAACTCCTCAAGTGACGATATTTTAATGTGTGCCTTTATTTTATGTGTAATGAGGAATATTACTCTGTAAATTGTCATATACGAAATAGTCGTTTTTATGCGGATTTTTAAAATGAAGTACGGTATCAATTCTTAACAAGTTATCTGTGAAATGTGCATTTATTTGGATTATTTCGATATGTAGTGCTATAATCAAGAATATAATATAATAATCTACTAATATATAATCTACTAATATATTGTCCCGAGGAAATATATAACAAAAACTCGTTAGAACGATACAAGGAAATTCCCATAGAGATTCAAATACAGCGCTGTAAATGGAACAGGATTGGCAGTATACTTACATTAGAACATGTCTTTATCCCTAAAACTAGGTTTAGATCGGACCCTCGAGGGAAGAGGAAACGTGGCCATTCGAAGGAGACCTGGTGGCGGAATGTCCAGGGAAATAGAAGAGTATCATCAGAACCAGGAGTGAAGCAATTCGTGATGCGCAGCATCGATCAGCGAAGGGTAGTGACGTTGATGCCCATTGTCCCATCGAAGGGACATAGGATATGATGAGAAAGACTTTGAAAATATTGATTCCACAAAGAAAAATGTTTTAAATGAAAATGACTATAAAATGACTAGACCATTTTTTTTAATAAAAAATATCACTTGTACTTTTCCCTAAGAAGTAGATTGCAATGCGAGAGTAGGAATGTTTTGAGAAATGCTGGTTTATAATAACACAGTTGAATATACTCGGGTACCTTTTTTGTAGTATTTTTAAAAATTATAATTAAACTTTGGTATGATATTTGTAGAACTTTTGACTTCTTAAAATTTTTTTAGTAGAAGATGAGATTTTATTCCTTCAAGTTGAAAAAGAGGAGAAGCATTTTTGTTATTTGTTTCATTATATCTGGCGCTTTTTTCGGATCGTTTGTTTACTAAATTGTCTCACGGTTTTTGAGACAATTTAGTAAACAAACGATCCGAAAAAAGCCACCACAAGATACGCCACCTGCATCTCGACGTTCCTTGGTAACTGACGTAATGAGTCTTGTACTTAAACGTTCCAGAAAATCATTTTATACATTGTATGGAGCAGAGTGTAACTGGCTGCATTGACTTTTATAAATGACGTGTTGATAATTCGTCTCTGTCACGCGAGTAATACTGAATACATCAATATTTGTAAAATTAAAATGGCAAATGTAAATTTAAGTTTGGAATTGTTTACTTAAACCTTTTTTTCCTTTTATTACGTAATGCGAATGACTTTATTATAATTATTGAATTAATGTACACGGTGTCCAGGAATAAGTGTCGGAAAAAGAAAGACACTATTAGTTGGCTATAAAATAATATATTGACGTTGAAATAAAACGTAAAACACGCCCTTTTTCTAATTGAGTACAAAAAATTTAGACATAACTTTTAACACACCCAATACTTGCCTGGAGCGCGGTGCTTACCCGGGCAGCTAGATATTTTGGCAGCTGTTTGCGGGTTATTCCTCCGAGCGGCTCTGAATAATGTACGCAAGTATCGTGTGTACGAAAAAGATAAAAAAGCCATTTTTAAATTTTGAAAAAAAACCATCTTTTAAATTCTATTTTAACGATAATTAACTATTTTTCAGTTATCGAATAATATCTTTCTTTGACCGACACTTATTCCTGGACATCCCGCATATTTATAAATATATATATATATATATATATATATATATATATACATATATATGTGTGTGTGATAGGAACGGTGGAGGAGGTGTGAGATTTTTTCTGGGCATTTCCAACTATATTTTCAGAAGTGGTTAACGCAAAATTCACAAAAATATTTTTTGAAATCGTTATAACTTACTCTTTTACCTGATATTTCAAACCACGATGCCAAATTCACACTTATATGTTAAATATTTTCTGAGAAAAATGGTCGGGACAGACAGACTGCTAGAGGAACATTTGAGTGACCTCATTAGGCTTTTGTATTTTTTATTTCGAGTTTTGGAACCTTTAAAAAAGCTTAGGTCCATCTCTTATATAACATACAATAAAACGAATAGGTTTTAAAATCTTATATAATACCGCAAACAAATGAAACGAATAGATTTTTGGTATGTCTACCAAACACGAGTAGGCAGAGGCAGATATCGATAAACGAACTTTTTAATCACAAATGTTTTCTTTTTTGTTCGCATCGTAAATACAAATTTGTCGCATATTCGATAAAACGAAATCAGAATAAGAAAAGAACATTGTTTCTGCGATTTATGTAATAAAGAAAGAGATAACTCCAGAATAAGGATAAAGAAGGCATATTTAACTACTCGACTGAACGAAAGTGGAAAAAATCTACCGATATATGCAGATAGTCTCGAAGATTTCGCAAGAAACGTGCTGGATTTTAAATATTCCACGTTTCGGTCATATCGATTCTCTGTGCATGACTTGTTTGTTAAGCAGCAATCGTATTGTTTTTGTGAGTTTAGTTCAGTAGTACGAGCTTTCGGTCAATGATTTAAGATGCCGTTGATCTAAAGGCGAATAGACAAACTTAATTTATGATTAGATCTCAAATGTTCAAAGTTACTATAAATTGACAAATTGAACTTAGAAATATGTGAGAAAACTTTAATGTAACAAATGTTATATAGATTTTATTGAATTATAAGGACGATATATATATATATATATATATATATATATATATATAATATATACATATAAATGTATATATATATATATATATATATATATATATATATATATATATGTATCTATGTACATATAGGCCTAATAAATTTAGAAGTTTTTGACAAATAGGTATCCTATTTGTTAAAAAAAATGGAAAATATGTTTTAAAGGAATTTAACGTTTTTAGTTTGACTTAAAAGTAGAAATAAAAAGTAAAGATAATTTTTGTAATAATGTCATTATTTCGAAATTGACGCAAGTAGTAATGTACCGGCGCAGCACACAGTGGGTTAAATTCTGGCCGCTCGTCGAGCGGGGTTGGAATAGTGTTTATAATCGCGTAGTTAAAATGCCATAGACCAGTGACTGTAGCAGCGCCACTGCAGCACTGGAATGAGAAGAAATGCATGCGAACGCCATCTCGAAGGTTCAACGTGGAGATTATGAACAATATCTAGGCGTATTGGAATGGCCTATGTCCATTGCAGGCAGTGGATTGAGATAGGCAGTTGATGATGTAAGTTAGTAACCTAACCTAGCTGTACGTCATGAATATAATAAACTAGCTGCTTGTTATATATAAAGTAAACTAGCTGCCCGTCATCAATATAGCGAACTAGCTACCAATCATAAATATAATAAACTAGCTGCCCGTTATAAATATAGTAATCTAGCTGCACATCATGCATATAACTAGCCAGCTGCCCGTTATAAACATAGTAAACTGGCTGTCCATCATAAATACAATAAACTAGCTGCCCGTTATAAATATAGTAATCTAGCTGCACATCATGCATATAACTAGCCAGCTGCCCGTTATAAACATAGTAAACTGGCTGTCCATCATAAATACAATAAACTAGCTGCCCGTTATAAATATAGTAATCTAGCTGCACATCATGCATATAACTAGCTAGCTGCCCCTTATAAACATAGTAAACTGGTTGTCCATCATAAATATAATAAACTAGCTGCCCGTTATAAATATAGTAATCTAGCTGCACATCATGCATATAACTAGCTAGCTGCCCCTTATAAACATAGTAAACTGGTTGTCCATCATAAATATAATAAACTAGCTGCCCGTTATAAATATAGTAATCTAGCTGCACATCATGCATATAACTAGCTAGCTGCCCGTTATAAACATAGTAAACTGGCTGTCCATCATAAATACAATAAACTAGCTGCCCGTTATAAATATGGCAAACAAGCTGCATGTCATAAGTATTCTAAACAAGCTGTTCACCGTAAATATAATAAACTAGCTGCCCTTCATAAATTTAATAACCAAGCCTGCTCGTCATAAATACCGTAAACCAAATGCTCCTCATGTATATAATAAACTAGCTACTCTCCTAAATATAATAAACTAGTTTCCATCATAAACATAATAACCTAGCTGTACGTCATAAATATAATAGCATAGCACCTTTTTACATAAAATTTTAATCGCTTATTTTGCAATAATTATTTATGGTTAATTTATAAACGGTATTCTCAACCATGTAGTTACTTATTTTGGGCTTTAGTCTATTATAGAATTGTAAGTACTCTAATCTTATATTATAAAAATGTTAGTAACAAATAATCTTAAATAATTAAACCGATAAGTGTCGAAAATTTTTCGACATTCAATTGTCACGTAAAATTCTTTGAAACATTATTTTGATGCAGCCATAACGGTTTAGTTTAACTCAATAATAATTTTACGGCCCGATTTTGCGAGAGTCGGGGCCAAGTCAGATGATCTGTCATAATTAGCAATATCCATCGTAAACATTTTTATATATTTTCATACTGCTTGCGAAAACTTTGAATATTATTTTAATGAAATTTTGATGATTTAAAAGTTTAACTCAAAAAATGATCCCGCCTCACCTCAATCAATGTTCTTTATTATTCATTGTTTGTTATTAGAGACATTCCGAGTACAATTTATACCGAAGAAATGAGTATTACTTAGTTTTTGTTTGCCGAACGGAGTAATTGGTCGAATTATTCGATTCAGCTCATGGATGTTTTAGGGGAAAAGACGTTTAGATTATTTCGACGTGTGACTTCAGAGGTAACGATGCTTCCGGAGGAGACTCAGTTACTTTTTTCATTTGTCATTTGGCTACAACGTAAGCACAGAATGTGTTAAATTGTTAAAATATTTTTTTAGTGTAAAATCTACAATTTACTGGTTAGGCTGAGTTTAGTTATGATTAATACCAGACAAATGTGTATTAATATGGAAGATACTCTTTTTAAAGGCCATTTCGAAAAGTGACGCTATAGAGAGTGCAAGCAGCAATGAAAATTAATCGGATTCCCACAAATGAAGAGTTTTACAAAGTCCCACTAATGTTTTAAAAGAAAGCTAGGCAGCTCTTTGGCGTAGTGACGAGGAACTACTATGTTTAATGTCACAAGAAAGCGAAGGTCCTAAAAGTGCCATCACCCTAGAATTAAAATAGACCGAAATGTAAATAAAAACTTGTTACTTCGGGACCAGAGGTTCTGTAGAATTAGTACGAATTTAGCACAGATGAATTTAGCAACGATTTGTTGTTGAGTTGGTAAATGACATAATGATTCTTAGACTTAAATCTTCTAGAAAATTGAACTTTTTATTTTTCATAGAGTAGAGTGTAACTGGCTGCACTGACTCCTAAATGATATGTTGATAATTCTCTCATACGCGAGTAGCATTGAATATATCAACATTTGTGAAAATTTATTGTCGGATGTAAACATAAATTTAGAAATGTTAAGAAAACTTTTTTTTCATTTTTATTAAGTATTGCGTTTGACTTCAAAGCTATATTTCAAATATAGCTTTTGGTGAATTTAGCAACGTAACCTGTCATTAATTCTACATACTGAAAGTCTTTTCTACTCTAATAAAATTCAATAATATCTAAAATAAAAATTATACCATAAACCAGAGATATTAATCATATCCCAAATAATATAATAAAAGTTAAACATTGTCTATTTGTTTGTGTCACGTTTAAACGAAATAATGTTAACTTGAAAGTTTGTTGGAAAAGGTTAATAAAATTATGCCGGCGTGCAAATAATGAATGAGCTGTTATTAATTTAATTTTTATAATTAGCGGAACGTGTGTCATTTAACATGCCAAACTCATGGGTTAATTATTGCATGGCATTTTAATCCAGACTACTATCGCGTAGCACGCGCAGCGCGCCGCACTGAACCAAAATAAATGTTAAGTCAGGTCTGACAAATTATATTTAAAATAATACTTAACCCGTAACTGCACAAAGGGTCTGGTTAAAATCTATATCTATTTCATTGAAAAACAAAGTTTTTTCATATTTTCTAAATTAAAAAGTAATAATTGTACAAAGTTAAGAAGAAGTTAGAGCTAAAAAGTTAAGAGCCACACTCATTTTTCCATACAATACAAACATACCTCATACAAGGCGCTTTGAAGTAAAATTCAACAACGAGAATTATAAATTTATATGAAATTACGTCAGGTATATCACAGGGAAGTATATTAGGGCCGATACTATACCGCAGACCTACCAGTAATGAAAAGACACCAGTTGTGAACCAGATTAAAAGCTTATTGTGCAATAAACAGATCGCTATGGCGCAGTAAAAATAATAAAAAAAATTCCATGAGGGCGAAGCAGGGGGCAATGCTAGTGCCTAATAAACGACTATGTAAAATAAAACTTCTTTCACCAAAATAAAACTAAATAACAAAAATTCTCAGCTTATCTGTAGAAGGTTAATTTAAATTTACTGTTAATAATATTATAAATACGTTTGGGGGAAGTTATTACCAGTCCTTTAAATTACGAAATTTTCAGTAAAGTAAGAAGAATATAAATTATACCCAATATATATATATATATATATATATATATATATATATATATATATATAAATATATATAACATAATTTTTTTAATTTGTAAGATATATTTAAAAAAAAACGACGAAATAAAAACTAATTATTTATTGCGAAATTGTCTCATCGTAATATTATAATTTGTAGGATAAAATCGGCCGAAGCTTCAAATAATGACCGATTGTGTCTTAACCGTTTTTTAAATGTTATTTCTTTTTTTTATAATGTGAGGATAAATGATAAGTAAATAAATAAATATGTTTATTTCGAATTTATTATCTATATATAGTTACGGGCTATTCGCTTGACAGATCCCGCAATTATAGTTGCTTTGTAAGAACGCGTGTTCCCACGCGACGACGATACTCGCGGATAAGACACTTGCTGTCTTGCGCACCTTAACAATGAACCAATATTTTAGGGCATTCTGTAGTCGCACACATCCAGTTTTTTCTTTTTTCTTCTGCTCGTTTGATAATAGGAATACTTTACGGAGTTTTTGACGGTTTATTGCTATATTACTACATTTTTTGACGGTTCATTGCTATATTACTATATTTTTTGACGGTTCATTGCTATGGTTAACGATTCATTGCTATATTTCTATTCTTTATTAGTATTATATCTTCGTTCTGCGTTTGACTACTCTGTCATATTTCTTCATATTCGAAAGGTGTAAATGACTCGTCTAACGTTTTGGACTCAACTGATAGATGATACAAGTTTACGATTATTTATATTTATGATTATTTAATACGAAGATTTATGGTTATTTTCAAAGTGTGTACAAAAAATATTATTACCAAATTATATTCAATCATGGAAGCCTTTCCTTAATACAATAATTTTTTGAACAGCATATATATATATATATATATATATATATATATATATATATATATATATATACAGAGTGTTTGTAATTTATAGTCTCACCAAGCAATATTAAAGAGTATATCTTTAATATTTTCTATTTGGTTGTTCCTATAATTACCTGTAACTATACTGATTATGATTATTTTAATACTTCCACTATCTCTGAAATTGGTACATTCATAAGTTTGAAATTTTAAATGTAAAAAATATTGCCTACTATACAACTGACAGTGTTGGTGAAAATTTTATAAATATCTCCTACTATACAACTGACAGTGTTGGTAAAAATTTTATAAATATTTCCTACTATACAACTGACAGTGCTGGTAAAAATTTTATAAATATTTCCTACTATACAACTGACAGTGTTGGTAAACAAAAGTCCAAAATTTAAGAAAAATTAATACTTTTATCTAGTATACTCTTCGATTGAGTGAGAGACACGTCTCTCTTATTTAAATACTAAAGCATTTTTACAATTACATATAAAATTAAATTAGGTTAATGATCACATTAATCATATTATCGCAAGGTAGTGGTTTTTTCGTATTGATAAATAAGAAAAAAATAATTTTGAAAGATGTAAATCACTCTTGTATTCTTTTTAGAGTCTACGTAAGGATATAAGGTGTTGAGACATTTTTAAACTTTTTTGTTATCTGTTTCCCTACGTATAACTTAATATAAAAAAATCATGGCTTTTTTTATTAAAATTAAGAAAAAGTTGAGTATGTTGCTATAATGTCTAAATATTTAAATAAAAAGAAAAAAAAATCGAACGGGGTCAAACAATAATTGTACTGCAATTTTCAAAGTACATGTTCGCTGGTGCTGCGTTCCTTTCGACAAAGTATACCAAATCGGTAATAGATGGCGTTAATTTCGAATCTTTTTAATTTTTCACATGTAACATAATTGAAACTATATCAACTAGATGGCTTTAGTTTCTTATGATCCAGTTTTTCTATATTTAATAATATAGCATACTAAATCGTATGAAATTTTATTATTTTTTTTAATATGACGTGTATTCAAGATTTAGAAAGTAGAGAGTTGAAACTTGTTTCTTTTTTTTAATTTTAAGCTTTACAATTATTATGTTCAAAGATATAGGCGCTCAAATTGAAATGTTTTTCGGTTTAATTATGATCACAATTTGATTATATTGACCAATCAGGTTAGATCTAAATTTAAGGAATTAATTGTAGTATCAATATTAGTAAATTCAGTATATATATAATTTGGTAAACCATCTGCATAGATCTCACTCTGGCTTGGTAAACCATAGCTTAAGTATACGTCTAAAAACATTTACAGAGTAATTGTTCCTTGCAACATATCTTGCCAGGTCTGATTCTTCTCATGATCATGAATGTAAAATATTTTTGGTGAAAACCAAAAAAACAACATTTCCGGGATAATAGTCTTCAAAGTCCAAAATTTAAGAAAAAATTAATACTTTTATCACAAAATCTCTTCAATACATTTACTATATGAAACTCTACTTACTATTCCCAAGAAAATTCCCAAAAAAAACATTTTTAACATGAACCGTTTTCACAAAATTTAGAAAACCTTTTTTCCTCATTTTCTTTATTGGTGCCACTCGTTGCCTTATTCTATAATAGGAAAAATAAAAAAAAAAAGCAAGTTTATTAAAAAAAATTAAAATATTTAACTTTTTTTCTTTTAAATATTTGGACTTAACACCCGAATCACCCTGTGAAAATACGCCGTAAGAAATAATACGCCGGTGTTCTGCCGGACCTGAGTTGAATATTCGCGAACGAAATTGAGCTGAGCTATTTATGTTCTCGCTCTGTTAAGACGATTAGCATTCCATGCATTCACCCTTCTGCGCTTGCGCGAATAATATTTATTTAATTCGATCTCAATCTGCGAACCGGACAAATTGTCGACGTTTAAGAACATACGCGTAACGATATATTTAACGATTCGGTAAATTCCCAAAAACGTCTGCCCCGATGAGGCATTGATCGCTCGATTCTCTTTGCGCTGGAGATTTAATATTTTAAATTGCCATTCAGTGGTTTACGTTACGCGAGAACATCCGGTAACTGCGATTAAGGTAGTGTCGTGTAAAACGCGTTTTCGATGAAATTCGCTGATTTTTTTTATATATTATTCAAACTATAAATATCCAACTTATTTAAAAATTATTTTATTTAAAAAATGCTGTCTAAAAAACTAAATTAATGTAAAACGATGTTATATTAAAATATTGAAAACAAAAATTATTTACCGTTTCGTTTTGGGAAAAATTGCTCTCAAAAATTGTATAATTATCCTTACAAGAAAAGCAGTAATTTCACAATGCACAATGCTTAATGATTTGTCTACAAAAACTTCGTTAATATAAAATTATATTATATTAACATTCTGAAAAACAAATTTATTTTCCGTAAAATATTTTATAATAACTTTTGGATCTTTACTGTTATGTGACAACTACCTTAAAATCAATTGGTTAAGTATAAATTACTCCCGTAAATAGGAAGCTGTAAATGAGTATCAATAATATATATATATATATATATATATATATATATATATATATATATATATATATATATATATATATATAATACAATAAAGTGACTGATCAACACAGGTTAAATTACTTCTATGAGGTTGTTTATAAAAAAATAAACATCTTTGCACATAAATCGTGAAACGAAAGCTTATATATACGTTTTATTTATAAAGTCATAATAACATTTTAATATATTTTATGATTGCGTTTATAAATAATTTATTAATATTGTTGGGCTCATAAAGCCCGATCATGGCAGCGTCGAGTATTTTGCGCCACGCCCCGCCTCCTTTGTAACAACGCGTTCATTTTATTTACCTTTGTATACCCTTATATGAATTTTAATGGGAAAACTAGTTTTTACTGGACTCATAAAATACTATTAGCTTGGAAAGTTTGAAGGATATGTTTTATGAAACAGTTGAATTATCTGATTAGTGCTCTGTACCTTAAAACGAAAGATAGAATCCTTAGAAGCTCATTCACGTGTCTTTTTGTTTGTCTTTCATAGCTGTTATTCTGAGAAACAGCTTGATATATAAACTTGATATTTAGCAAGCATAAGGGAAGTATAATAATAACGCATATTAATCCGCATATATGTCTATAGCCAACTCTTAAAAATGTTTAAAGTTTTAGGCTAGGCGAATTAAGAGGTCGACAAAAAAATTATCTGATTTCATAAATAGTGAGGTGTATCTCCGAAAGAGTTTTAAAAGGTTCTCAAAAAATATTTTTTCGTAATTTTAGGTAGTCTATTTTCAGATATATATTAAAAAATATACAAAAAATATGTGTCATCTCTTATTTCTGAAACTACGAAATCTAGATTTTTAAAAGCCTACGTAAAGGCTGCAGGAAAGTTATGAGGGTGATTTTAGATGTCTAGTTTTTGAGATATTCATGACAATATATATATCCTCCTATTTAATTATATTAGATATTACTAGATATTTACTGCGGTTATGCATTTTTACCTTAGGTGTTATGGCGTTAGGAATACCGTATTAGTAATGTCTTATAAATACGTAAAGCAATTTCACTTCAAACGAGATACGGGACCTTCGATGCGAGAGCCGATTTGTCTTATGATAAGTCTCATAAATTTTGAAATCAGTAAGCAATAAAAATGCCTGGAAATTAAAAATATTTTATTCAAATATAAAATTTAAGGGTGCGTCTCTTTTAATATTTTCTTGTTTTTTTATTATCTTTTTGAAAATTACACTTTTGTGATTATTGTCGCTCAAATGTAAAGAGATGCGTAAAACGCCAGATCGACTGTATAAAGTTCAAGTATAGGTTCGTTTCTCGGGATGTTTTTTTTTGAAGAACATACTGATTGAGGTAAAATATGACAAGTCTAAATAAAGTATCAAATTTCCTAAAAAAAATATCTTTAAGTTATTCACAACATTCGCGTTTTCCACTATAAAAATGCTATAAGCTGAAAAATAGTTACCAAAAAATTGTTTTTGTCTTTTTATAAAAATGTAGAGATTTTTCACATTTTTTTCTCATTCTATCTTTTAAAAGTCATAGATTTATATACACATAGAATTTATATATTGACATAGAATTTATATACACCCTACTGGCACGAAATAGAACACGCAAATAAACACATTAATGATATCCATGAATCACGTTTCATATATAATTGTCATCAACTTGTCTCTGGAAAAACCAGATCGTACTTAACGAAATACTTTTTTCGTATTAGATTTCAATGACCGAAATCTTCATAAAAATAAGTAAGTCAAACGAAAAAACTTTTCTGGATATGGAGCTTCAAATTGCATAATTTACATAAATTTTACAAAAGCACACAAACATGCATAAAAACAGTGGAACAAAATAGGATTCCGGATACAGACGCAAGTATTTCCCGCAGTATGAAAACTTTATAAAACTCCATATATAAAGAAAATATTTTCGTGGTTTTTTGGCATTAAAAAAAGGAAATTTCTCTGTAATTACGCGCTACAATGACGTTTACACAGAATGTTAGGAATCTTCTTAAGCTAACCATATGGGCTAGTTTAATTAATTAAACGGTTAAATTGTCATTAAACTTTTGCTCGTCACGGCATATTAGGGTCGGGTCTGGTTAGACCCTAATGGATCATGTCACAATTAATAAGTACGTCCTTATATTTGGATGGGTAAAAAGTGTATTGGTGTAAAGTTTAAATGGATATTCTAACACGATTTTAGTTTAAGGAATAAATGAGACTTATATTTTTTATTATGATTTAATCTTTTTTTCTAAATTTTGAGTAATTTTAATTATGTTTAGATAACTTCACAAAAATATATGACAGGGTAAGACGGCGGAAGTAAGGTACTACAATCCGATATTAGTACGTATCCAGTAATATCTTTATTCGTTTAAAAGAGTTACAGTGTTCGTGTTTTAAATCGATATTCGCATAGTAGCGCTTTACGCGGTAGTGTTAGAAGCTACTCTCGATTTTCAGATGAAAGTTGTGATGAAATATTTTTAAGGAGATGTACAGTAACGACTTTAGTTAAAAGCTAAGGGATATAGAAAAAGTTTCATACAATATAAAGTTTTTAACTTTTGGCTATATATTTATTAGTCTTTGCTGTACCTAAGTTGTTTTTAGCTATACATTTGGACTTTGGAAGACCTTCATAATTTGTGTTAGAACATTTTAGTCACAACATAGGTGTTCTAAATGGGTCTTTTCACTTATACATTGAAATCAATAATAACCTCATATCTATATTTGGCAGAAATTATTATGGCAGCATTGATTCATGCATTCAGGATGAAATTTTAAATTTACACTTACTTTGATTATTTTATTAATTAATAATTAACGGTCATCAGGTATTTGTTAACGGTCATCTCGTATTTGTATTTATAATTGATATGACTAAGCTTAATAAACATCACGCCACGGAGTTTCGTAATTTTAATTTTCATCAAATAAATGCGCTTTACATAAGAATTTTAATATGAGTTTTTGTTAATATTTTATGTAGGCATATAATTTGTTATACATACAGAATTTTACAAGAATAAAGAGTAATTTTCGAGAAGTGGAACAATAAAAAAATATTTTGATTGTTTTATTATGTTATAATTAACGATCATCTTGTATTTGCATTTTGAAATGATATGGCTAAACTTAATAAACATAACACCATGGAGTTTCGTAATTTTAATTTTTATCAAATAAATGCGCTTTACATAAGAATTTTAATATGAGTTTTTGTTAATACTTTATGTAGGCACATGATTTGTTATACATACAGAATTTTACAAGAAAAAAGAGTAATTTTTGAGAAGTGGAACAACAAAAAAATCTTTGATTTTTTTATTAAGTAATAATTAACCATCATCTGTATTTTTAAATGATATGGCTAAACCTAACAAACATAACGCTATGGAGTTTCGTAATTTTAATTTTCATCAAATAAATGCGCTTTATATAAGAATTTTAATATAGGTTTTTGTCAATAATTATTAGGCATATAATTTGTTATACATACAGAATTTTACAAGAATAAAGAGTAATTTTCGAGAAGTGGAACATTAAAAAAATATTTTGATTGTTTTATTAAGTAATAATTAACGATCATCTTGTATTTGTATTTTTAAATGATATGGCTAAAATTAATAAATATAACGCCATGGAGTTTCGTTAATCATATACCAGTTTAGCTTATTTAGGTATTATTAGGTAGTCATAATTTTATTATGTCGTAATCGTAGTTTAAGTATTTTTTTTACAAATTAATTTGATACTAAGTTCGGGAGGGTCGCTGTCGTATTTCGCATGGTTATAACTTTTATAGTATTAGAGCAAAGTAAATGTAAATACTCATAGTGAGTAAATTATTTATTTTCTGAAGGATTAATTCATTATTATTAAATTTGTTTGCATTTAACTAATTAAGGTTTATTCTTTAGTAGAATCGATAATACATACACATATTAGTATATACTTTTTTAGGGTTCTGGGGCAATCATGCACACTTCTAATTTAATTATGTATATCTCTTTGTCTAGATGTTGTGAGCTTATATAATGGCCATTTCAATCTGTTACGACGACATTCTTACACCTGCTTTTATTAACCCATAAATGGAGGTCTCCATCGTCTGTATGTTACAGCCGTATTACTCGCAGACTAATAATGCTATAAAGATGATATTTAGTATCGTTATACATATTTATATCGACTACAAAGTTATGAAATATAAAATTTAAAAAATGTTTATAGGGTCTCCCCTACATGTACTTAAATACGGGGTGATATTTTTCGTATGGGGTATCATCAAGATTTAACCAATATTTCGGGTAATGTCATGAACGCTTTTTCAATACAGTGATACGTTTACGACATGCTTTAAAGCGGTCATTTTTGTTAGACTTGTTTTACTGTCCCATCGTCTGTATGGCACAATCATAGCTCGCAGACTATTAATGCTATAAAGACGATATTTAACATGGTTATTCATATTTATATCGCCTATGAAGTTACGAAATATAAAATTTAAAAAAAAGTTTTTATTATGATTCCCCTACGTGAAATACGGGTGATGTTTTTTTCGTATATGCCACTGTATAGTGTATCGTTGCATAAGATTTCACCAATATTTCGGGTAATGTCCTGAACACTTTCGATACGGGGATACGTTTAGGACCCATTAAGTTTTAAAGAGGTTATTTTTGTTAAGAGTTACGTGTTCCCATCCCTACCGACTAAATCGTTATTTTTTAATACCCGAATCTATGAATATATTCACATTAGTAGTACATGTAAAGAAATTAAAAGGAAAATTTTCACCGCTACGTGAGCTTTATTTCTACGAGTAATAGTCGACCAACTTATGTTGGGTTTGTAAAAGATTCATAGAAACTCCATAAAAGTGACTTAAATCAACTATAAAAATAACTATGTATTTTAATATGTATGTATATATATATATATATATATATATATATATATATATATATATATACTTACATGGCGAAAAATTATGTTATTTAAATATGCACCATATTTTTATGCTTGTGAAGGATACATAAGACAAATATTTATGTTCGTGCACATTCCGACATGCGCTTGGCTGATATTTTTAAGGTTCTGTACTCAAAGGGTACCAACGGGACCCTTTGAGTACAGAACCAACAGACTATAGTACATTATAGCCTATGTTATGAAAATACAAAAGTTAATAAGTCAGATCCCAAAGGGGGTCCCCGTACAATAAATCTTAAATAAATGCATTCTTTTCGACATGTTTCTGCGCCAAACACAGGCATCAAACTTGGTGGGATTCTAGACCATACTCTACAGTAAAACAACAAATATTAAAATATAGGCAACTAAGCTTATAACTCAAAACATTAGCGGTCGGCACGCCATGCGGCGCGGCGGTTGCTAAGCGGCGCTCGCCGCCCTGTGCGCGGCCTGTGTCGGCGCGGAGGGCGGCCGCATAGTCGGGCGAAGCATAGTATTATTAGCGGAAAAACTAGTTAGTTCTAAATTCTAAATTAATAGATAAGAAGAAATAATAGATTTTTACATTTGCTGTGAAATAACTTACAATATTTTACCAGTATCTTGCCACAAAAGTGTGTTGTAGCAGAAGTAATTAATTGCATATATAGTTAGCCAGTAGTGGTACAGATTTTTAGGAATCACATGTTGTTATGATATTTATCTTGTTATTTACGAAATAATTAGTATGATGTGGTGGTAAGGAACCGGAAGTAATAAAAACAAATTTTTTTGGAGTTTACTCTCTAAGAATCGACTTTCAAATATAGCGTTCGGTATGAAGTTTTATGAGGAGTAAAATCAGAATTTCAAAGGATATGAAATTCAGAGCGTTAAAAAAGTGTAACCGTTAGGTGGCCTCCCCGCGCAACATTTCTGTGCATCGTTAGAGTAAAATGTCAATATGTTTATTTAGCATTTTCTTATGGCGTAATCGCAATGACGGAGTGTAACACACATAGTTTACTATCGATCGCTTATATCAATATGTAATCATTAAATGTCATTATGTATGAATGATTGATATGTTCTATCCTACAAAATTAAAAAGACCCTTTTAATTTTAACTTCTTACTCTGACGTTACTGAATGTTTTTAATTGTTTTTGTATAAATTTGATCTTGTTAATTTGTGTTTTACTTGAAAATAATTATATTGTGAGCATTTTTTTATTAAATAATTTTCCATTTGTATTTAATGATATTGATATTTATATACAGTGTTACCTATTTTATATATTCTGAGACAATTGTAATTAAGGGGTAAATTTCAGTCGCGCTTCGGCGCTTACACGCGCAATTTTTTTTTTCTTAATTACGCACAAACGAAATCGTAGCCACAGCTAGTATATTCCTCGCTATAAAGACAAACTTAGCGCTATTTGAAAGTGTAAATTTCCCGAATAAATTTTTATATAGTTATTAGCGACTCGACCCTGCTTCGCACGGGTAGGCGACGAAGAGAAAAATTCTCAGATGTATGAATTGTTTACGATTTAATCCGTGTTTATCGCCACAGATTGGCTAATTTACACAAAACCTATAGCAATTATATACCCTTGGGGTAACATTAAGTATCTATGGGCGGTTCATTTTTTGGCGTAATAAAGTAACAAGTTCTATGCAACGGACTGTTGCATAGACCTTGTGGGTTAGATCAAAGCACAAGTGATTTGGAGTTTTTTCCTGATTCTTTAATTAAAAATCAAGAGATGTATTTTTACAGACAAACCTAAAATATTTCTATATATGCAACAATATTTATTATTTCCGCTGGATTAGGTCCAATAGCAAACATATTATGGTTTGATGTTACACGGGACTGGGCAACATACAATTTTTGTGATATATGAAACCATTGACCGCAGAGATCAGTTCCGGCAATGTTTAAGATCTGGCCCTGTGCTTTATTTATTGTCATTCTAAATACTAACCATTAAAAAAACTGACAGCACTGTCATACAAAACAAATATGTGACCTCCGATATTCTAACAATTCACGCAGCCCATGCTGGTCTTTTATTCATTGTCATTCCAAATTATAGCTGTTTACAAAAAAAAATGACAGACAACATTGTCATACAAAACACATATGTAACCTCCGATATTATATCAATTCACGCATCCCATACTGGTCCTTTATTTATTGTCATTCCAAATTATAGCCGTTTACAAAAAAAATGACGAACAACACTGTCATACAAAACAAATATGTGACCTCCGATACTCGAACGATTTTTGATGCTCATACCGTGTCTTATTTTTTCCGACTTACTCGACAATTTTCATCACAGTACCCTAAACCTTTCTCGTGAATCATTCTAAATATTGCTGAAAACTGCATGAATACCGGCGCAGTAGTTTTTGAGATTATTGCGTTCAGACAGACAGACAGAGACTTTATTTTATACTATATAATGTTAGGCAATCAGTAGCTGGATATATATTATATTGGAACTATCAATAGCAATGATATAATGCTACCTACGTTGCTGACAGAATATTTCTAGTCAGTAAATGAGCTCTTTAACCCCGATCAGAAATAGCAGTTATGTGTTTGACCTATTCACTTCTTTGTATGTTTTTATGCTTTCCATATAACTCTTATACATACTGATATAAATTATACAACTTGTATAAATCAATAGAATATATTATTGTTCAATTTATATAAGAACTAGTTTTTACTGGTGGCTTGGCTCGGGTAGAAAAATAGAAAATTTTTTGGTGTAATTTAAAAAAAAATATTGGGTCTGAAGATGACCAGTATTACACATTTACTATGTAAATATAAACATACATTAATAGTCATGTTTTTATCCCTAATGAGATGATATTTTAACTGCAAAACAAATTAATTTTTTCCCAGATATTAAGTATTCTACGCTCACTTCCACAACTCAGGCTAAATGTGAGCAAAGGAGCCCTGCAAAAACAGTCCTGGCGTTACAGAAATAGACTATATTTTTTTTAATCCTGATATTTCTTAGAATTTAAAAAGAACAAATAATTCTGCGATTGGTAATCAGGAAAGAATAAAAACAATTTTTACCATAATATAAAACAAAAAAAACTGTTTTCATAAACGTACATAAATTGTATTCTTGATTTATCGAGAATCGTTTATAAGAAATAAAAATAACAATAAATATGAGAATTTTTAGAAATAATTACAAAAAATAATCAATATAAATGACTTTTTCCAATACGTTGTTATTGCCTAAATTAATTAAAAATAATATGTTAATTCATATTAACATTCGCCCTATGTGTTCATAATTATTTTTCGTTCCTTTCGTGTTTTACGTGCCTTTTTTAACGACTCTTTAGGATTTGCAAGTTTTATTGATTCCTGCATTACATCTGCATATGCAGTCTACAAAGGAACAACTGCATATAGAGGCTACATCTGCACTTTGTTTCACGCTGCTCGGTTAAAGAGTTCCTTAGAAATAAGAAACTTTTATGAATAATAACCTAAATTTTCATGCACAGTTACAAGATTTCTCATTTGTTTTTATATGTTTAAATAAATTTTAAAATGTTTTTTTTATTTATTCTATATAAGAACCATTTTTAATTTTCTTTGTCTTTACAAGCCAAGCTCAAGATTGGATAAAAGAAGTATGAAAGTGAGACAAAAACTAAATAAACAAACTCGATTTAGCATGTGTTATACTAGTCAGGGCATGTCAAGATTGACAATAATATTTTCAAAAAATTAATATTATCGAACCTAAGAAAATTGGAACTTATTGTTTCGCTAGTGAGTTAAATATCAATGATGGTATCTGGAACGTTTTGAAATATTATGCAATACAATAAAA
Organism: Druceiella hillmani; assembly: GCA_039881145.1. NCBI lineage: Eukaryota > Metazoa > Arthropoda > Insecta > Lepidoptera > Hepialidae > Druceiella > Druceiella hillmani. The sequence continues at coordinate 6,769,112 of JAYKKI010000045.1, read as the reverse complement.
TATGTACAATAAACAAACAGGAATATTTACATAACTAATCGTTATTAATACAGTTACAGTTTGTTTTTGGTGTACATAAAAAATACTGGTACATTTATATAAAAATTATATATCTTTATAATATTTGGAATAATCCAAATTATCCAACCTGACTTAGGAGTGCTCACCCTTTATTCTAAAATCTGGTCACTCTCATTTTTTCCAAACATACAACAATTTTCAATGAAAAGTTTTCGTCTCTCCAAGTTGGATAACTTTGGGATCAACTTTGTTCTGATACCAGGAACACATCCTTTATAAATATTTTCTTATGTCTATTCCATCCAAAGATATCTTTGCTAATAGCCCACCTGAAGATGTTGTAATACAACGAAACCTAGGTCGTGGTAAAGAACTTGAAGAAAGTAGAAATAATACTACATCACGTAGTTTCATTTAATTGTGAATAATGAATTTCTACAAAATTAACGCCAAATATATTCAATATTTGCTATATTTAATAATAGTTTAGTGAAATAGTATAATGGAAAAATAATAGACGTTAAACTTTGAAGTAAAATTTAATGGGTATGAATCTTTTTTAAGGGTAAAAACGAATTTGGTCTTACTTTCTTTAAAGATCACAGGATCATTGAACATATCGTACATGAAGTAACCAATTGATACGTTATCAGTGTAGATAGGGAACGTGGGAGGCGGTTAGTACTTGGATAGGTGAACGCATAGAAATACCGCTTGGCGGTGAATTTTTTTAAAGAAGTTTCATATCCAGTGAACTTATGAACCACATGCTTTTTTAAAGATCTGTATCCCACGTATCTGAACAGAACCCTTTTTTGTGGCAACCTCATTTGTCTGTCCGTCTATTTGTCCGTTAGATACTTTTAACTTCTAAAGGAAATAAAAATTCTCAATCTTAATTTGTTGTCTTGAAATTTAAATATAATATGTTGTTTCTCGGTCCAAAACTGAAAAAGATTTTCAAAATGATTGAAAATTATATTTTGAAGGCTTCTCGTGTCTGTGGGACGAGAGGAGGTGGAGGTTGACATACCCCTCCCCATGTAATTTTTTTTGTGTATGCCTGTGGAGTACTGTGAAAAAGAGTTGTTAGACTATAAAACAAATTTCCCTTTAAAAAATTTTTTTATTGAAAATCACGATTGATGTCTATCAAATTTGTCATATTTACACCCACTTTTTACCAGATCTATTTAAAAAAAAACATTATTTAGGAAGTTGTAATATGACTATAATATTTCTTAAATCTTGTGCAATAAATACTAATAAAAAAGTTATAAATATAAAATAATGATAAAGTTTTTTAGAAATCTGTGCCCCACGGTTTCACTCGCGTGAAATTCCAAAAAATAAATTTTTTCTCTCTCATATGTTGAACTTAGTTATAAACTATTACCATACTAAATTCCATAAAAATCCGTTCAGTAGATTTTGCGTGATTGACGCACAAAACAATATACTGACAGACAGACAAAAATCCTAAAAAAACGGTTTTCCGGCTTCTATTATCATTCTATACGCTAAATCAATTACTCTCTTTGAAATATTGTCTTACTCTGTTAAAATTATATTGTATGTACAGATTAATATGTTTTTTATAATTACGAAACTCTAACCATTATTTCCTAGTAACCAATAATTTGCTATTAAATTAATCTACGTGATGCAGTATTATTTCAACTTTCTTTAAATTCTGTACCACGACCTAGATTTCGTTGTATTACAACATGTTCAGGTGGGCTATTAGCAAAGATGTTATAATACAGCGAAACCTAGGTAAAGAACTTAAAGAAAGTAGAAATAATACTACATCACGTAGTTTCATTTAATTGGGAATAATTAATTCCTACAAAATTAACGTTGAATATATTGAACAAATAATTTATATACAAAGTTGCGAACGTTCTGATTCGCACGACACAGAACAAACGGTTGTAAAGTTGATGTGTCATTTATGTCCTGCAATTAATAATACAGTAACGTTTTTTAACCAACACTCCCACTCATAATAATGAGTCGCATTTATTGTAACTTAGTTTAACGATCGATAAGTATGCATTGAGTGTACTAAGCAAAAGTTTACCACTTGAATTTTTGGCGTTTGGCAGAGTGTGACATGCATCCACGATATTAGAAGGAAAATTTTCTCAATACGGTTTCGGTTAAAATGTTAAATGGATTATTCACATTAATGTAATACTCAAGTTCTCTTTTGCGATAAAGGGAAACCTTTTTAAGAATGAATTGTATTTCTATATATTATATTTCTCCATTTCTGTTTACATAATCATAGAGTTACATAAATAATAACTTATATAAAGGTATACATGATCATGTAAAATATAATCAGTGAATATTTGATTCAATATTAAATTGTTCTTATATTAAGGGAGTCGTAGTCCAAATATAGGCACTTATTATTTCATTATATCTCTTCGTATGCCCTTGCATCTGTAATAGACTAATAATTTTTATAATTTTAGATCTATTTTGTGTGGGCCTTCTAGGTTATATATTTTTTTTTAAACTTTGCAAAATATCAATTTGAAAGTGGTTTGTAATATGTTCTCTATGTCATTTTTGACCGGATACAAAAAGAATTTAAAAAATATTTAAAACTAGTGCATACTTAAAACTAATGCATATAAGCACTAGTTTTAGCGCATATATATTGTGGGGCATATATATTTTGGGCATTTTGTGCTTGTGGAATGACTACGATCCTACTCTCAAGTATTCTGACACGCATTTGATACTCGTAAATATATTTTGTATTTTTATTTTGATCTGTTTTTTATTTTATGTTTTCTTGAGGAATAACTATGAAACTTTTGCATATTCGGACACGCGTGATCGGATAAATTACGAGAAGACTGTGAAACCATACTTTGCTCCAATAGGCATTTGGTCGGTTTTGTTTTATTTTTCTTTTGTGAATTTCTACCTTTACGTATTCTAATGTGCGTTTGACCTGTTTTATTTTATGTTTTCTTGAGGAATAACTATGAGACTTTTGCATATTCTGACGACCACTTGATTGGATAAATTATGAAATGACTGTGAAACCATACTTTGCTTATTCCAATATGTAATTGGTCGGTTTTGTTTTATTTTTCTTTTGTGGCGTAACTATGAAATTCTACCTTTACGTATTCAAATGTACGCTTGATCTGTTTTTTTACGTTTTCTTGTAGAATAACTATGAAACTGTTGCATATTCTGATGAGAACTTGATCGGATGAACTATGAAATGACTGTGAAACCATACTTTCCATATTCCAACACGCATTTGGTCGGTTTTTTTTGCGGAATGGCTATGAAACTCTATCTTTACGAATCCCAATGTGTGAATGACTATGAAATCCTGGTTTTGCTGATGATGCAGGCTAGTTCATGATATAAATAAACAATGACAATTACTACACTCATATCATAAGTTGCCGTTTATGCTATGAATGTCGTATCTTTACCTTTTGTTAGTAATGCATATGATCTGAATGCCGTATATTTACCCTTACTAGTGCAAGGCGTGAATTAAATTTTTATGTTAGGTTTTTTTGTGGAAGTACTTCAAAATATAATAAACAATTAAAAAAAGATCTAATTAAGTTAATTTTCGAAGGGGTAAATATGCATTACTAGTAAGAGTAAAGATACGACATTCATATCATAAACAGCAGCTTATGATATATATGTAGTAATAGTCATCGTTTATTTATAACACAAATAAAGCTAGAGGGACGTAAAATTAGGACATGCATGTTACAGAGACAAATTAGTCCAATTTTCCCAGCATAAGCATCTACATAATACCAACTTATAAGCAAATATCAATCCAATATCGCCAAATGAAGTATAGAAAAATCATACCAGGAGAGTACACAGGACAATGGTCTCGTTTACTTTATGACAGTTTTCAAATTTATGTACTTGCGAGAGTCGGAAATCTTCGTTAAAATCATTTTAACCACAGGAGCACGCATACCTGAACAGCGTTCTCGATTGTAGAGTACAAAGAAAAAAAAAAGATGAATATTCCGTTTAAAGCTGTAGGTGAGAAGCGTGCTTTTGACAGTCGTCATATTTATAACTTAATCGAGGCAGGCTACTAGTTTTGTTCGTAGTATTTCGTACATTTCTGAGATATATATATATATATATATATATATATATATACATAATATATATACACACATATGTATACTTATATGAATATATATATAACTATATGATTCCACCTTATCGATGACCTAATTGACTCTCATCAGGAATATGCAAACTTTACCAGTATATCATCAGGTATATTAAATTTTTTGAAACGGCGTTGTGACAAGAAAATAAGAAAGGTGAAGCTGTTATTGCATTCATAGTATATTGGTTCGTCTAACTTTTTGTCTGTATTTATAATACGGGTGTATGTTTATAGTTGGTTGCTTGTTAATTAGGGATGTTATCGTACGTAAATTTTTTAATTTTGTAAACATTTCTTAAAAATGCCGCGATGTTTATTGTCAAAATCACGCGATAAATAATTTCGAAAACGTTCTGGAATATTATAAGATAATTTTAAGATAATTATAAGATAATTTTAAGATACTTTTAAGATAATTTTAGCAAATTATTTATTAATTTTACTATATAGTTTTAAACTATGTATTGTTGCGTAAGAAACTTATTTTTCATTTTGAAAAAAAAAACGTGATATAGCGACAAATTTTATTTGAATCAAATGTTGTTAAAATATAAACTGAACATTTTTAATGATTGTAATGAACGCCAACATTTATATATTAAGAATTAATGAAAATAGATCGAAATGCGGGGACCTTTCAATACGTGAATGAAATTTTACATTTTCATTAATTTTTTACTATTACAACCAGATTTGCCTGAATTGTTGAAGTCCGTAGGGGACAGGTGTTCAAAAAACGCAATAAATAAAGGATTTTATTATTTAATACAAGACAAAAATAAATAAAGTGAAAGTCGTGTATTGTCTCTTAATTAAAAAAATATTACGTTTATTTATTTATAACTTCGATGAACAATCATCTAGCGAACTTATCTTACATAGTTAACCAGAGTTACAGTGCGTTAATAAACAAATAGGATATGCAGATAGACATACGTGATAACGATATGTAAAAGGTAATGTATTGGAAAACAACAAGAGACCAAAGAAAACCAAAAGTAATCTAATTTCATACGTCGGGTCGAGGGGTGGGATCAGTAAGGAAAAGTAAGTGGGATATGAAAGGAAATGGAATGTTTAAAATAAAATTAAGAGAGTTGCGATTTTTTCAGACGGTTTTTAAATGCTAGAAGGGATGGTGTCCAAGTAAAGTCTGATGTCGGAATTGAGATTCTTCCGTAACTTGGCAGCATGAACAGTGAACGAATGCTCATAGAAAGAAATAGAATGTTTGAGGATAAGGAGCTTGAGAAGTTTGCTAGAATGTAAACCCAGGTAATGATCTAGTCGTTACCTGGAATATTTGGGGCTGTGAAATTGGAATTAAGGACTGTGAATTTTGCAACAAGATAAGAGGTACTGTGAGGGTTATTTAAAATAGTATAAAACGGTAGTTTAGTGGAAAGTTTAGTGCTATAAAAAGTTTAGTTTAGCTCTTGACAAGTTTTTTGGTAACAAGTTGTGATCTGATGATGAAACCGCGAGATAGCGACTGCATCTCATCAATGATTCCTCCCCATTGATGAGATCCAATCGCCACCTCACGGTTTTCGTTATTTAGAGTTGAGGTTCATTTGACTTGTCTTGATGGATCTTTTAGTAACACGTATTAAGGTATAGAATACCAAGGCATAAAGCAACATACAAAGGCATAAAGCAATTAGGATATTTGTAGGCAGGTAAGAAGTATAATATGCAAAGATAAATATAAAGTCACATAAGGTATTGTTACTATTAGTTTCGAATAAAAAAAATTATTTTGAGTAGTATACAAAATCCATTTCGTGTTTAACCTTAATATATGATGTATTATTTCTTACGACATATCATTTTATTACGACTATTTTATATAGATATTTGTAGGTAGGTAAGAAGTATATGTACAGATAAATATAAAGTCACATAAGTAATTGTTACTATTAGTTTCGAATAAAAAAAAATTATTTTGAGTAGTATACAAAACCCATTCCATGTTTAACCTTAATATATGATGTACTATTTCTTACCACATATTTTCGCAGAAGTAATTTAACCCATAGCGCTCTTTTTTATTATCCTGAGAGTAGTTTGATTTTCTATAATAAATATAAAGAAGAGATTTTGTGATAAAAACAACTTAGAATTTTTTTTTTAATTTAAAATTTTGAAGGCGATTATCTCGTAAATGTTTTGGTTTTTCCACATTCCTTAGAAACATTTTACGTTCAGCGTAACGAGGTTTATCAACCCTGTGAAAAGATGTCGAAAGGGAAATTATAGTCTTTATAATTGTATATGTGGAGTTAAAAACTATAAATTTATTTTATTATAAGGCTTTTGGTAATGCCTGTATTTTTTCATAATTACGAAACAATTTTATATTTATTCATGACTGTGAGTAATATGAGATACGCATTTTTTATTTTGAATTGTAAATTGTCGTCGCCGTGGTGTGTTGGGTTGATCACAAGGCACACGACCTGTGACGCGGCGCATCGCGAAGACCTGGGTTCGATTCCCGGCTATTCGTCGAGCGGGGCTAGACGGGTGTTATGGTTGGTTGTAAGAGATTGCTCTCGTAGCGATATATCTCCATATATATATATCAATTAGATATGTTGAAGTATATAAATAAATAAATAAAAATTGAAATTTTAAAGTGAAATCCGTCGCTAATTTAAAAAAAATTATTTGAATATTAAGCATGATTTCCTCGACAGATATTAAAAATTTTGCAAATTAAATTTATTTAAATGGTAGAGTCTAATGAGAAATACGTTTTATACGTTTTTATTACCTACGTATAAGGTAGAAGGTGCATGATTATATAATATAATGTGCCTACTTTTGTCTACTTATACTTATAATGTCTACTTTTTTGTTATCACTGGTATCGGGAGAAAACGGTGATATGTGATTTTTATATTTTTTCTGTCTCAACCCAATTGGCTGTTCAAGTTGCTATTTTAATAATGCCTATTGCCATGCCATATATTTTAAGTATTTTTTTCTGTATTTCTGAATTTCGTGCAAAGTTTACAAAGCAAGACTATTTACCTACCTACCTACTTACTAATGTCTTAGTTGCTTCATATCTTTGTATATATCTGTACCGATCTACCTGTCTACTAATTTTCTAGTTGCTTTATGTTTTTGGTTATACCTGCGAACATTTACCTAACTACCTATTAATACGTTCATGGTTTTACCTTGGCAAGAATATCTTCCATGACAAAATAACTTACTGACTTAAATGTTTTAGTGCTGATAATGGTTTAATTAATAAATATATTATCCCCACATTACCTCCGGTCTCAGGAGAAAACAGTGATAGAGGGTACGGAAATTTAATTAGGTACTCTGTATTTTAGTTGAGTTTAGAACTGTATGGTCCAGTTCTGTAACACAAAAATGCTTTTAACATATGATCTATAATAATTATTTTTAAACGTTCTGAATTTTTTGGCAAATTTTTTTTAATCTGCATTTTTTTCAATATTTGGTTTAATGTCGCTGTAATGGTGTAAATATTATAACTCAATAATTCATTTAGAATCACAGAAATTATCACTTCACCTAAGCTAAAATTTAAATAAAGGGATAATAATTAAATATTAATCATTAACGTTCTGAGTTTTTGGGAAATTTTTGTTTAATCTGCATTTTTTTCAATATTTGGTTTAAAGTTACTGTAATGGTGTAAATATTATAACTCAATAATTCATTTAGAACCACAGAAATTATCACTTCATCTAAACTATAATTGAAATAAAGGGATAATAATTAAATATTAATCATTATAGCCAGTTACCCACACAACCTAATATAGTCCGGATATAAAACCTCCATAGTACAAAGCTTCCATAGTTCGGATGGATTCGAAACCAGTGTCTGAATGATTAGCTGTGAAAATATTTCTATTTGAAATATATAGAATTAAACAAAAACGTTAAATTAAACCAACAAAATGTATTTTTAATTTCCGATAATTATAAAATAGAATAATAAGCAAGTGTACAATAAGTTTAATCAATTTGACATTTGATAGGATTTCGCCGGTAATTTTACGGTTTTTTTTAATTTACGCCGGTAATTTTACGGTTTTTTTAATTTGCGCCGGAAATTTTTTGGTTTTTTTAGGCTAATTGAAAAATCGTAAGCGCCCTTGCACTAGACAGTAGTAAGAAAAATATAACTTTAAAGTTTAGAATATTTCCTATTACAGAAGTTACGAATGTCACTTTTTTAGCCGTTGGAGGTATAATATTACTGTTTGTCAGGGCATAAATAAAATTAAACATCCTACACATCACGAAATTAAAGGTGAATCATGTTTGAAGATAATATTTCGGTCAACGATGCACGTTTATTTAACATATTCAGAGATGTATGCAATTTAATTAGTGTAAATGCGTATGTTAGTATTATTAGGAAATAATCGCTGCTTTCGACGCCGATACTCGTTTCGCGTGCTCCTGATAATTGCCTAAAAGTATTATTTAATTTAAACAGTAGTAAAACAGGCCCTTTAATAGTATCATGTATTAAAGTTATTTTTGTTTTTGTACGTAATACTCAAGAGACTGTGTGTTTGAATAGTACATTTAAATAATCAAATCTGCATTTCCAGGCGTAACAGGAGGCGGACAGAATTGAAAATTTCATTTGCTCTGTCATATTTTGGAAGTGAAAACTGAGCCGTCACGTTCGAGTAGGTGACGCTCAATCTGGTAAAATCGGTTCCCTTCGGTATTGGCCAAGTGCACTACTTTTTTAGGAGCACCAGGCGCACTTTATTAGATAAATATTACATTAAACTTGAATCTAAAGTATTTAGAACATAATTCAGTCTCAATAAACCTATGTTTCATTCTTACCGATAAATTCGGCTCCCCTTAGCATTGGCCAAACGAATTCACTATCTAACATGGAGTGCATCGTTCCAAGAATTACGTTCCATTTTTTAATAATATATTTTTTTTAGTATAATTTATTATAATACGCGTATGTTATTGCATTTTAAAATAATAATCTCGCATTGTTTCTCATTCGCTGAACTAATATCCATCCATCATATAACATCATTGTATTTACATATATATATAATTATATATACACACACACACATATATATATACATATATATATATATATATAAAATTAGAAATTTTCACTTCTATCGTGTGGTCACAAGCACACACTAGATATTTTTTATTTATTACATAGGTTATTATAGGTCAGACTTTTTTTGGGTAACAACTGAGAAATATTTATTTTTCAATAATTAATTTTTCAATAAAATATTAGAAACTCCCCGAAAAAAAAACTTAAGAAAAATATCGAATAACCAAAACAATCGATTTTTCTTTTCGCGAAACAACACTCGTACCGTTTCATTATTCATAACCGAATAAGTTCACTTTGATGATGTTGCGTAACGCTCGGTGTTTGCTCACTGCGGGGCGCTTAACCCTTACGTTAACAATGATAGTTTATCTTCATAACGAAATAAAATATTAAAAAATATTTTGATGGTAATAATTTTGTACTCAGGAAGCCATAGAAAGCAGCTTGCTATACCGACTTAACAATATATGTTTAAATATTGATACATTATATGTTACAAGGCAAAAATACTCGAATAAAGGAACGCATAACAAAAGAAACCTACGAAATGGGTAGATCTTCACATATTTTTGCTCGTAATAAATAAGTGGTGGGGTCACCGACGTAGATTAGTTCCGGATAGAGGCATGGCAACTAAATTTTGTTCGTATATTGGACTTAGACACATAATATTTCTCCATTCAACAATCAAAAAATTAAATTTCAAAATATTCATATTATATCCGAATGGAATTTGAGAGATGGAATGTCACCATGTTAACGATGAAATAAAATCTGCCGTCCAGGAAAATGGCACAGTGAAAAATTTTATTGCTGAAAAAAGTTATTAATTTTTTTGTTAGGTTTAGGATCATGTAACGGGTTTGGTTCAGTAAATGAGGTTATATATTAATATACCTTTCTGTATTTGTTCAATTTCAACTAAATACTGCAGACTTTATTTCGTTTATTCATTCGTTATTAACTAAGGGCTTAATTTATTTAAATAAATTTCTTCATTTTTACGGTCCGGTATTATAAATGGAAGAAAAATACTTATGGTATTTTTTCCGCAACATAGACTCCTAAATTTTGATTTCTTCAAAGAAACTTAGAATTTACCATAGTTATGGGCTATTAGTCTTTTTAAATTCAAGTATAAGTAGTAATATTTGGGGATTAGTTTATTTACAAATAATTTTTAATAAAAACTATTGGGGGACGCGAAGGATAGATGAAAAGTATTGATATAATTTAATATTTATACTTTAAGAATTGTTTTGGTGTTTTCGATATTTTTCGACAAAAAAAATTAGACATAAAATATGGTGCAACTATTGCAGTTTAATTTCATACAAATAAAAGGGCCCATATTTGTTGGTGTTTTTTTAACGCTTAGTATCCATTTTATTCACAATTAAATGAAACTACGTGATGTAGTATTATTTCTACTTTCTTTAAGTTCTTTACCACGACCTAGGTTTCGTTGTATTACAACATATTAGCAAAGAATCTTTCATTTAATTGTGAATAATGAATTTCAACAAAATTAACGCCAAATATATTCAATATCCATTTTATCGATAATACTACCAAAATGTTGTACGGATATGCGTCACGAAATTCAAGTTTTGTTATTATTGTAGATAAAGCTAGAAATGTCTGATGATTCATATTTTATTCTTGTTACAACATGGGATTTATTTACTCTATTTAAAAAAAATATAAGCTCACGGAGGAAGCGAAATTTCTTCAACGACTCATGTTAGTAAACGATATATGATCAACTTTTAGACTCAACCACCATGTTGTTAGCGTTCGGCCGTTTCCGGCGCCGTTCGGGTACGTTCGGCATTAGTTTTTTCAAACGTTACACAATTTTAATGTGACAGAATAATTCAGATGTTGTTAAAGAAATTTCACTTTAAAAATGTTATTACGAAATATCTGGCAACCGTGTATGTAGATACAAAAATGTAGAAATTCGATGCACTTTTTATACTAAAGGAAATAACATTGTAGAAATAATAAAATATAAGAGTAGCATAGTAGATATTAAAATTTTACTATAAATATTAAAATAGGGAAAGTTGGGCAGAAAAAAACAGAACGTGGGAAATTGAAAGCATGGAACGAGATTATTTTTGGAACAAAGTGTAGAGTTTCAGAAAAATACGCTATACGATGAAACAGAAGATAATATTTCATGACATAAGTGCGTAGTTAATGGATATTTAATGGATATTCTGGAATAATGGGTTTGCTATTTGACCTTCCTAGGTAGAGTATGATTTGAAGTATAGTGTAGAAGGAGATGACACGATGTGAAGAAGAGTATTATTTTTTTTATGTACATTTACTTAATGTCTTAACTGCCAAGTTTCTAGGGAATCCTATGATTTGATTCTACCGATAGGTAGAAATTATTATTCAAAGTATTTAAAATAGCGAGACAAACATGATTTTAGAACTTTATAACTGTGACCAGTTAGAGTAATACTTATGGATATATAGAATTTATTTAACCAATGAACTGTTAGAACGCTTAAAAATGTTTACTAGATGAAAACTAAATTTTAAGACACGTAAATATGTATTGATTGGATATTGGACACTGGAAATATTGGATTGGACAAAAACGAATCGAGAAACTTTTACTTTTTCTAAAGTAAATTTAAAACGTATTTTTTAAATGTACTTATTACATTTCTTAGTACTAATAAAATATTGAAAATATTTAGTTTTGACGTGTAATTTTTAATAATTTTTTAACACATATTTTGATTATTTCTGAAGTGTTGTACATTTTTAAGGTTCGGCACTAAAATGGAAAAAGAAAACACTTATGGGGAATTTAAGAATTTTACCTTTGTATCATAAAGGCCTCTAATATTGATATAATAAATTTGGAAATCTTTACATTAGTGACGGTTTCCTAATGACATAAGTATTTATTATAGTGAAAATAGCGTTTTTAAATCTGAGTATTAAATTGTAATAAATATACTTTTTTAATAAAAAGTACTTAAACGGCGTACCTTAAAAATATTAAAATAAATATATTTTTTTTATTTTCCTTTTTCCCAAATTTCAATGAATAGATTTCATTGAAATAGGTATTTATGCATGTTTATCATTATTTCTTCAAAACCACAACTTGTTTTGCACCAAAAATTGTTTTGTTATTTTCTATATGAACAGTTTTTGAGAAAAAAATTGAATTGAAAACTAATTGTAAGTACTTTAATTTATTTTTTTAGTATTTTGGAGAAAATCTTGGAGAAAATCTTGGTCCGCTTATTTATTGAAATAAAAAGAAACTATATGAAAATAGTGTTCTTATTTTTTTTTGCAACTTATTTTGAAATAGTTTAAAACTAAACCAAACCAAAGCAGCAATCGGTTTTTTAGTGTAATTTTAAGGCGAAAGTTTAATAAAGTGCCATTTCGCATATGAAAATCATAGTATTTTTCAAATTTTTATTTTTTTGTGTTTTGTAATGCTTAATTTTTCTAATGTACTTAAGTGATATTATTTGCCAGTCTTTTTCAGAATTTTTTATCATTTTGTTAGTAAATTTGTTTAAACTTACATTACCATATTTTAATATGATATTTTCCATTGTGAAATTTTATTGTGACGAGAGAAAATTGTGCATAAAGAAAATAGTTTATTACAGTTGGATATATTAGATACTGAGTATTTGTGGTACGGAGTTAAGTACTTCGTTTTCAGATTTTTCTAGAATTTTTTTTAATCAATCTCTCAGTACGTTTGTTTGTACTTACATCTTCTAAAATAGTATCAGTTTACTAACCATCAGGATATGATTAACTATTGATAACTATTTTATTGGCACTAAAATTTGAATAAATCAAGAATGTGTAAAGCTAATCAGAAGGTTGGAAAATTAAAACAAAACTAATATTTAATTCAATCCATTGGAAAAGAAAATTTAATTTATATTTTCGAATACAAGATAAATATGTGAATCAATCAATTTAATATTGTGCCGTTTCGCTGCCTTATTCAATTGAGTTTAGTTACTTTATTGACCGATAATAAAGTATCGATAAGACAGAGACAAGTTACTTAAAATAAAAATGAACTTATCATTTAAGTCTTCGATAACTCTTGCAATAAATCGCTTCACTACGCAGGCCATGTTAATCAATTGTCAATTAAACACTCTCCAAAGAACGTTTTAGAAATCTAAAGTAACCCGATTGTATAATATTATTGCCGGCAATTGGCATAAATGAAAAATAACCCGGCACAACCATATAGAACGGACCCCCGTACCATATAAAGTAACATTGATAAACCGCATCGGGTAGCTAAAACTTTATTAGTGATTAAAAGTAACTAAAAAGGCTATGGCACAATGTTACACAATGGATACGTAATTTATAAAATCACCACCGACATAAGGTCGAACGTATTCCATGAGTTGGATAGCTAAAAGACACCACATGTATGTTAAGCTGAATTGTACCGACGTACTTGGATACAACTCAGTTACACAGCTAACAGACTAGTATTCGAACCGCCCGTCACGTGATTGTGCTAAACTAAACCGTGCATGTGTGTTTAATGAAGCATTATAACCTCAAACTATAATACTTCTTTCTATCGACGTTAGACGATTGATCTGGTATGGTATTGAGAGCACGTAACAAAAGCTTACGCGTCGATAATACCAATTCAACAGCTAAACTGGATATCGATACAAATGTAAAACTTTAAAATAAACTCGAATCTATTATCGAGGTTGCGTTAATTAACGATTACACGTAACAACAAAGTTTAATCGTCAACCGTTTGACAGGACCAAATGTTTAAGTGATTATAAACTATTGCGGCTATATTTATTTCAAAATCGTTGAATAAAATTTAAAATTGTATTAAAATTAATTCATAAATATAAGTTTAATAATAACTTTGTCTAACGATTTTAATATAAAAGTAGCCATGAAATATTTTCTAGAAAACTTTCTGATTTACTTTACCGGTTACATATCGCAGTTCGAAACGAAACTATGTTTCTTAAGCAATCCATTCCGCATCGCATCGATAAAATCTGGATCAATTAAGATGTAAGCCATACCAAGGCGAGATTAAAAAGATATAGGCGTCAAGATTATCAGATAACATTAAACAAATATATAACCATTCGGTAATAACAAATTAATAAGTACATACACCGATAAAATTCACTCACAAAACTATAATTGGGACATGCCAAATCGAAAGGGCAATCCGTTTAAATCACTCCGATATTAATTCAAAATTACAAAGCGCAATCAATCTATAAATATGTAATTATTATAAGTGCCGTATTTTAAATCGTATCGAGTGTATCGTGTTATTTAGACCGTGGGAAGTTAGCGGAGCGATCGGACGCGAGTCCTCCGGACGCGACCGCAACGCTCGAGCGCCGTGATCATACTGCCTCTCGCGCGGACACTCGGCAAAGCCTCACTTTAGGTACTCGGTGATACATATCGTGCATTATCTAGGTACTGACATATGTATTGTGTGTTACATACAAGTTCTTTAAAAAATTATTAACCTTCGTTCCTACGTAGAGCGTGCGGGCGGTCGCTCCAAACTTCTGCCGTTGAATAGACGTTGAGCGCGTGAAAAAGTTTTCTATGGAATATCGTTGTGCGGTTGTGTTTGTCCCTTCACGTTGCATTGTGGTTGGATATGTTTAAATGGATCACTTCTGCCCATACAACGATTTAAACCAAATGGGTTTTACAAATCTTGGACGTTTTATGTTTAGTTTAGCACGAAAATTTAACTTACTGGCGAATCGAAGAACTAGTAATTTTCTGGCATTTAATTTAACCTTTCATTAATGGAATGTTTATTTATTAATTATCCATTAGTTTGGCATGCGAGATTTGAGATAGAGAGTATTCAGATGATAATTGCGGAAAATTTCCGAGATTGATATAATGCTCTACGATAAGAATCTCTTTGGTGCACAACACGATCAAAGATAACTTTGGTAACGGCTTTAGGACATAAGTAAGTAATGCCAAATAAGTCTCAAATTTCACTGCAGAACTAATTTTAGTCTATTAGTGGGTGTATGTATAACTTAAACACGATAAATAAGTGAGATCATTAAAAAACAACGTAACATTCGTCATTAAAAAATTGGAAAGTCGATTCTGTAATAATGTTGATTGAACGTTTATTTAATGCAATATAATAACGCTTGTGGAATATAGCAATTATATTTTGAGAGTTTTTATGCTCTAATATATTCCAAGATCATTGATAGATATATAATAATATGTAGAGACAGACAAATAAATGTATGCAGTCAGACTGTAGGTATTTTATTTGTAAATAATTGTTGTTAAATATTGAATATATTTGGCGTTAATTTTGTAGAAATTCATTATTCACAATTAAATGAGACTACGTGATGTAGTATTATTTCTACTTTCTTTAATTTCTTTAACCACGACCTAGGTTTCGTTGTATTACAACATCTTTGCCAATATCCCACCTGAAGATGTTGTAATACAACGAAACCTAGGTCGTGGTTAAAGAAATTAAAGAAAGTAGAAATAATACTACATCACGTAGTCTCATTTAATTGTGAATTGTTGTTAACTTAATACTGAATAGTAACAAGAGATATAAAAGATCATTTTTAGTCTTTCCTTTCACCAAGATCATTATATATATTTGTATGTAGAGACAGATGTAGAGACTACGTATATAGTCAGACTATAAACATTTCGTTGTCAAATTTGTTGTTAAGTTGATATTGAAAAGTTACAAGAGGTACAAAAGATAATTTTTTCTCTACATTCTCCAAGATCATTGATATATAATAATATGTAGAGACAGATTGTGAACCAAATATAGTCAGACTGCAGAAATTTTATTTGTAAATAATTGTTGTTAACTTAATACTGAATAGTAACAAGAGATATAAAAGATAATTTTTAGTCTTTCCTTTCACCAAGATCATTATATATATTTGTATATAGAGACAGACGTAGAGACTACGTATATAGTCAGACTATAAAAATTTCGTTGTCAAATTAGTTGTTAAATTGATATTCAAAAGTTACAAGAGATACAAAAGATAATTTGTTCTCTACATTTTCCAAGATCATTGATATATAATAATATATAGAGACAGATTGTGAACCAAATATAGTCAGACCGCAGAAATTTTATTTGTAAATAATTGTTTTTAACTTGGTATTGACAAGAGATGTAAAATATAATTTTTAGTCTTTTCGTTCTTTAAGTTTATTGTTTTATATATTTTTACATTTGTGTTTATATTATTTGTATATTATTTATTATATGTAAAAACATATCAAGCAAAGTATTTAGTGAGACTTGTATTTGTAAATAATTTTTGTGAATTTGATATTGAAAGTTACAAGAGATACAAAAGATAATTTTTTCTCTACATTCTCCAAGATCATTGATATATAATAATATATAGAGACAGATTGTGAACCAAATATAGTCAGACCGCAGAAATTTTATTTGTAAATAATTGTTTTTAACTTGGTATTGAAAAGTTACAAGCGATATAAAATATAATTTTTAGTCTTTTCGTTCTTTAAGTTTATTGATTTATATGTTTTTACGTTTGTATTTAAATTATTTGTATATTATTGATTATATATAGAAACATATCCAGTAAAGTATTTAGTGAGACTTGTATTTGTAAATATTTTTTGTGAATTTGATATTGGAAAGTTACAAGAGATATACAAGATTGTATTTAATCTTTACGTTCTTCAAAATCTGTGATATGTAATTAAATATAGAGTTAGTCAGTTTAAGCACTGAACGTAGTCTGATTGCGGAAATTTTATTTGTGGATAATTGTTGTTAACTTAATGCTGAAATTTTACAAGAGACATATAAAAAAATATTAATTCTCATATTTTAGATCAGTGATATATAATGACACGTATAAACAGATTAAGTAAAATGCCTATGTAGTTAAACTGCACAAATTTTACGTTTAAATATTGTTCCTAACTTGACGTTGAAATGTTACTAGAAATATAAAAGATTTTGTTTTGTTTTTAATACGTTGTCGACTCAATATTAATAAGTTACAAGTGATATAAAAGATAATTATCTCTTATTTCATTAACAATTATAATTGTTGTATTACAATATCTGAAGATGTTGTAATACAACGAAACCTAGGTCGTGGTAAAGAAATTAAAGAAAGTAGAAATAATACTACATCACGTAGTTTCATTTAATTGTGAATTATAATTGTATTTTCGTTACTATATATCTTACGTACTATGAGTTACATTTTTTATTCACTATTCTATAATACATGAATTTTACATCTATATTTTCTGTAACTGCGAAGTGACGATAAGTCATGAATGAATATAATATTTATATATATATATATATATATATATATATATATATATATATATATCGTTACTGTTATATATGTTCATTACAATTGAATCGTATTTATTGATCTTAACTTCGTATGAGCATTGAAATGATCGAGACGTTTTAAATTTAGGCCTAAAAACTACTTAGGTAAAAAGTACAACTTTACAAGTAAATCAATATTTTATCAACTATTCTAGTACTAATAATAGTAAGGAAAACCTGTGATACATGACCAATTAATTTTCATTTGAAGTGCGTCGTAAAAGGGGAGAATGTAATGGAAAAAATATAGTGATAAATATGTATATGTACGGTTTCATATAATAACCGTACACATATATTGTTACGATGTCATCCGCAAACTTATATATGGTTATTAGATACGAAAAGAATTCGGAACAGGGGAAAAAGCTGATCTCTACGAAAGAAGCGGACTTATTTGGGTGAGAAAAAAAAGTGTCTATCAATTTAAGAAAAAAAAATGGTTTTTAATATTTGTACGCATTTAACGATTGAAATTAAAAAATGGCTGTTAAGTCATTTTATACTCAATGCATATGACAACTTCGTCTGCGCCCTTTTTAGTTTAACTTAAATTATGATAAATGCCACAATTTTTAAGTAGAGCTCTAAACATTTAAATAGTCAACATTTTTCCAAAATCGATCGAATCATTTTTACTTTATATTAAATAAAACATATTTTTAACGTTTTAAACTGGTTCTAATCTCTACGCTCGTATTTATTATAGCGTAATAAAATATATTTAAATATATTTAAAAAAAACTTTCAAAATATCTTATATAGTTATGGAGTGGTTCTGGAACTCAGATAACCAAATAAACACATAAAAAATCTAAAAAATATTAAACAGATACCTTGTGCGGTGTCTGGAATCGAACAAATTGAATTTAGTAAAAGTGGACGTGGTAAAAGTAGATTATAATTCTATATCTGTGAATTTTTTTTTTCATTGAAGGTTTGATCAGTATAATCGCCAGCATTATACACCAGGTTATTTTGTATCTCAAGAAAAATGTAAATTTTGATTTAAGTATTTTCCGCGATGTTAAGAATATATATACATGCATAGGTAAAGTAAACAAGTAAGCTTTAATCACAAAATAAAAACATAACTAGGAAAATTTTTACTGGAAAATCTATTGTTGTTTTTTTCAAACAAGTTATAGTTTCTTTGGACAGATAGAGCTTTTTTTCTTCCTATAATACTCCTTCACAATAATTTTTAAACTTTAACTAATAGTTTTGTTTGTCAAATGTCAAATATTCCAAATGTTAAAACTTCTATTAAATCTGTATCTAAAATTTACTTGTTAAACAAACACGCGGTGAGTAGTTATTACATTATACTACGCTCTTCTAAAGTAATCTTATATTATTCTGTAATTCAGAGAACCAAGAAAAATGTGAATAAAATAATCTTTGCGGCCCGTTTAAATTTTCCCCAGATATTATCTATTAATATTGACGGAAAAAGATATAACGAAAACTCCCTTCTTTCTCTACTTCCCTATGTTTTCTTGCATTCATCTGTTTGTACTGTTTGAGTCTCTATTACAATTCTAAACATTGTGGATTGCATTATATTCTGAGGGATTATCATCAAAAGCCATATTATAATGAAAATGAATTTAAATTTTGAAATGATGATTTTCAAATGAATTTCAATTTCTGTTGTTCTTTTAATTTGTCTACCTAGTATTTATATTAAATGTCAGTTATAAATGTACGCTTATACGTATGTTTCTTTTTTGACGCTCACTAGGTGGCAGCACTATGACGTAACGCCTGTCACAGTCTGTGTTACGTCTCATTTAGTCAAAAATGCGATGTTTTTGTTTTTTATTTTAATAAAATAATATGACCTAGGGATGTGAGTGACAGTATTAATGCCTCAAATTTTTCCATTATACTCTATTATACGAATTTCCTTTAGAACTTTCTCCTAAATATCTTAAATCAACTTATAAAATATCCGATAGGTGGGTTTTAAAATTATTGTTTCTATCATAGTCTTTTAGACTAAATTAGTACTAAATAAAAGCTGGTGAATTCAATTTTAGTTGACCTTTCGAACAGTTTCTTCTTCGTGACAAGTGTAGCTCTTTTGTGTTTAGCTCACGATCTGAGGCGTTTTCTTTATTCGCTTTATATATTAAAACGATTATTACGCTCAGCTTGAAATATTTTTTGTGATTAATGTCTCATCATAAGGCAATATTTAAACTACAATTTAATTAATAATTTAATAATAATTTTGGTTCCTAAAACAGGCGAAAAGCCACTATTTTCAACTTCATTTTTCACGAAAACTCTCATTAACCCTAACACTTATCTAAAACAGAAAAATTGACTTGTAAGTCATAAACAAGGTATCTGCAACTTTTATTCCGCAAGGTTGAATGGTCAGGTTGTTCAAGTTTGGAATTTTAAATTTCAATTTAGTTCTTATTTTACTGTTTATTGAGTGATAGTGCAGACATCTAGACAGTTATATTAAACTTCACTACAGAAAAGATAGGTCAAGCTGTAGTAGCGTATTTCACGAATCTTTTGTCTTAAGGGCTGAGGATTGGAGATATCAATATAAAAGTGCTGATCATGGAAATTCAGCGGACAGTAATACAGTTTAAGATACGACGTCGTCAATCCGGTGAGGTTTAAGGAAACTACTAACTTCACGGTGTAACCTAGATTTCATAATATTATAATTAACAAGTATTTCACGAAACTATTCGGCGCAGTTTTGATTTTGTCTTAACTACTCCTCTAACATCGTTTCTGTTTACCTTTACCCTTTGTTATATCGTAATTGCCTATAAAACTGTATTGCGATATGTGTTATTTTGACGTCACGAAAGTATATTTCTTATGGTTTTATTATCGATATCTTTGTTGTCGTTGTTATCGCTATATTACGTTTTTATACATATATTTTACGCATACCGAACTTAATAAAAATAAATAGGTATTCGATGTAATAGAACGTATTGTTTAATACGTGTTTTATGATATAGTGCCATGAAATGATACGTATATATATATATATATATATATATATATATATATATATATATATATATATATACTTTGTATGTATAGTATGTAAAATACTGAGTAAGATGTGGAGTATCAATGCGAATCGTTGTTGTTGTTGGTGTTCGTTATAAAAATTCTAACTACTCAGCGGTTTCTCGTCTGCGTAAATGATTTTGCAATATCCTATCTAGTTTGAAAACAATACTACTGTTCTACGATTGTAAGACATGGAAGTTAATGGACGTACGCAGTGACTCCATATCTTTATCAATGGCTGCTTATTGCGTATTTTCGAAATATTCTGTTACAAGAGGCGGTTTAAAAAGACTTGTCAGAATTTTGCAGGAAATTTTCCATTGATATATAAGTGGAAATAAATTGTCTATGGTTTGAAAGGAATCTCGTTCATCGTCATTCACAGATTGGAATACTACAAACGAAGAGAAAGTGTGACGTCAGACCCGGCGGTTGAATTATAGAGGACTATGAGACTTGAATCAAAGGAGATGTCCAGTATCAATTGGAATGGAGAAACACCATGAATGACCTTTGTCCTATAGAGGAGACATAAGAATTGCAGAATAGAGATTCGAGTTATATTCAGATACCAACGTTGCTGAGCTGCTTATCACCTAATCGCAAGTGCATAAAATTTTGATTTCTTTACTTTGAATGAAAATAAGTTTATTGAATCATATAAGCTTTCATTGTAGAATTTCGTAGTATTCATAAAAATAGATAAATTAAAGCACTGATTAAAAAAAATTTCGAAAATGCCAGGAGATTGGTTGATTTGGAGATTGGCTAAAATTATATCATTTGGCGTAATCTCATCATCGCAAACGATATAACGAAGTAAAGCGAAGCCGACTGTGTGCCACATCTCTGATTAAAATTCTTATTAAATTTTTTAAAAAATCTTAAAAGCTCGCTTTCAAAATATTCAATTCGATTAATTAAAATTTTATTTCATTCCGTTAGGGTTTTATTTAATTCAGGTTAATTGCAGTGGGTACGTTTCAAAATTAATTTAAGGCGTTTTTTAATAGCTTAAGTAAATTTATATAATTACCATATTTTGATACAGGTTTCGCTTCGACTTTCAACCAACCAATGTAATCAAATATAAGTATTATCATACTAATTAAATTATCATACTTTATGAAGAGGAAAGTTTTGTTCGTAAATTTGTATTTTCGGGTTTGGAACAAAACCCCTGATAAGTGGATTTCGTTTCAAACCCCACTGAAATAAAACTTTCATCTCTATTGACATAAAAATTTTACCATTATATAGTTTATGGAGTTCAAATGGACAAAATCCCAAAACGTAAACAAAAGTTTCCTGTTTATAAAATTAGTTTGATCTTATCACCTTGCATGACACCACTAAAAATTAGTGTTATATTATCACCTTGCACGACACTATTAAAAATAGCACAATATTATTACATTTCTTAATACTACTAAACATAATATGGTGTTGTCACCTATAATGACGACACTAAAAATGAGTGTTACTCGTATATTATCACCTTGCCGAACACTATTAAAAATAGCACAATATTATTACATTTCTTAATACTACTAAACATAATATGGTGTTGTCACCTATAATGACGACACTAAAAATGAGTGTTACTCGTATATTATCACCTTGCCGAACACTATTAAAAATAGCACAATATTATTACATTTCTTAATACTACTAAACATAATATGGTGTTGTCACCTTGCATAACGACACTAAAAATTAGTGTTATACCTGCACCTTACATGACATTATTAAAAATAGTATTATATTATCACCTTGCATGATGCTGCTAAAAATTTAAAAAAAATTGTCAGCGTGCACGTTTAATGATTTTTTATAAAATCTTAATATAATTATTGTTACTAAAGCGCTAAATATAGACTTAAAAAATCGACATTTACTAAAATACCAATTTCTTCGTAATTTCGGCGGTTTCCAATTCATTTTTGTATGACATCTCATTATCTCGCAGCTTCTATCTCACAAAATAGAAAAAAATCTGAAACGTATATAATAAAACCCAAAGTCCACATTAGAAAAAATTCGATTATGAATATATAAGTATAATACAATCATGCAATAAATTTATTGTTTCATATGTTGTGGAGTATAACAAATTTCTACTTCGTTTTTTACTTTATTATTTGAATGCATCTAATTAATTGCGGGCGACATAAAGTGTTGTACTAAAGACGGGTAATTTATCGTCGGAATTAATCACACGAACGTCTGATTACCGAATGTTCAATTGGCCAGTTGATCTTTTATCCCCTTTAATACACGAAACCTCGACCTACAATAAGCAAGTTGTATTCCATGAGTTTAAACTGTTCCAATTTCCGCCATCAAGCCGGAGCGCTTCACCCACATTCTATTCACGCACAATAGTCGCCGAGTATTGCGAAGCGAAACCTCCTTCAAACCAGTTTCGTTCGGCGCTTGTTTTCGTTTAGTTTCGTTACAGATTTGCTTTTTGCTCTTTGGCGCAATTAATCAACGCATTAATTGGATTCTTAGTCGTGTTTTATTATTTGATGGCGTTACCAGCGCGCGGGTTAATGATTTCGAGACGGGCACCGTGTGATGAGAGGTTATTAATTTGCCGTTATGCTGTTTCCTTGACTACGTACAGATTTTGGCGATGACGTAGTTTAAAGATTTAATGGTAAGGTGAGACAAGGGAATGCTAAATCGTTTAGTTAGACGTTTTAAGATGAAACTGCAAATAAAATAGTTTTCAATAAGTCTGTGCCTGCGACTCCGTATACGCATATCATTTTTTAAGTATACTTTAACACTTCACCTTTAGCCACGCCCATTTAGCCAATGTATATCCAGGTGGACAACTTCATTGTGCGATTTAAAATAGACGTAGCGACATCTATTGATATAGTACATTATACATTTGTGTAATTTCTACGCCTCATGCAGCTAGTCACTTCTTTGTTGTTGTACTAATGTACGTAAACAAATTTTTGGAAAATATAAATTCGCATACTTTCTGATTGAGTAAATTGATAGATATTAAGCAGACACCAATTTTCAAAGTAATTTTGTTGCATTCTGTCGCCTATTCTTCATTCAATTTCTTCGCGAATACGTTTAGTAAACAAATAGACAAAGTTTACAGCATTATTATTTCTACAAATTGAAAAGAATAGTTAATGTTAATAAACGGTAAGTTTTTTTTATAAAACTTTACTTATAAATTATTTCAAATTTTCCGAAACTAATGTAACCATCCTTCTTGCCGAAGTTGGAGACTGGAAGTAGAAAGAAAAGTAAAATCGGGCGAGCACCTATCGAAATACATGCAAAAGTTTTTACCTATATTTGTTTGAATTTTGAAATTCAAGTTAACTAAAATAATGTTAATTAATAAGACTTTTAATCGTGTGGTAGTAATTCGAATTTTTTCAGATGGGAATTTTTCAACCACTTCCTAGCAAACCACTTCCTATTTGATGGGGTTTACGAAATTACTATATAATATACAGCCCCAATATACCGTACACCCCCAATTTATATAGATTTTTTAAACAGTTTTCATATTAATTGATATTCCATTTGAAGTACAAAATTTCATGTACATAGGTCTAAATCTGTAGAAACTGTGATAGGCGGAAGGACGGACAGTCGTCATTATATATATATATATATATATATATGTACATATATATATATATATATATATATATATATATATATATATATATATACATATATACATATATACAAGAATTGCTCGTTTAATAGTATAAGATATATAAAGAACTGTATAATTGTTAGATTTACGTATTTATTGGTAATTGATTACCCCATAATGTTAATTGGCATATTACATACGTCCTAATTTTTTTATATTTTCTTGTCATTTATTTTATGAGAAGTAGGGGTAACATGAGAAAACTAATGGTGTTTCAGGGCTTTTCAAACATTTGAATCTGCCATAATTTTATTATAAAAATAATTGGATTATCTTTTGATTTCTTCTTTCATTAACTTCTCTTTAATACCGCAAAGGATTTGGAATAGAATATAAATAAATGCAAAGGATTTGGAAACTCTCAAAATTATTTCTGAAACAAGGAAAAAATTTGTCTGTTCAGATTATTACCTATAACCATATAGTTAATTGCAACTTTTACTCTTTTATTGAACGAAATTAGAAAAAAAAGGTTAGGGTCGACAGATGGAGAGACTATATGTTTCAATTTAAATACAGCACATGTCAGAAATGAACTAATACTGAAATACTTAGTTCAGTAGTATAAGTTAGTATGAGATACAATTCTATTAAATTTTAACCATAAATTACTTCAATTTATGGTTTGTACGCTATTTGAAAGATATATTTGGTAATTTGATTTTATGTGTATAATATGTTTTCATGATTCCCAGTAAGCTTGAAGAGAAAATGAAATACCCGCCATTGGTATTGGTCTATAATAAAAGTCAAAAAGTTATTTATTATACTTGATCCATATTATGCAGATTAAGTTTCATGGGCGTCTTTAATAATAGAAACAAATCTTCAAATGCACAAACGAAGTAACGCAGCACAAAACGGAATAGAATTGTGTTTTAATTTGGTACAATAAATTAATTTAATATTAATATTAAAAGTTTAATCATTACTCTATGATCCTAGTACGACGTACTTAGCATTAAATCTAAAAAGTATTTAGAATGAAGAAGTTAATCGAAAATAAACCCGCCAAAATATAATGTTAGTGTTGAATATAGTGTCTAATAACACATAGTACTTATGATATTAGTTTATGGCGATTATTCTAGATTTTATAATTTTTGAAATCGGCACCATGTTTTTACGTCTGTGAAAGATATAGTAGGCAATATATTAATATTGTGAAAAATTAATATGTATAAATCGTTTAATAGAAATACTATGATAAATGTTTATGAGTGCCTAAACGTGTACGGAAGTGCAAGTCTACTTGATTTCTACTTGTGCATGACAGTTTTTTTATCGTTTGCCTAATTTCTCTGTATGACTTAATAAAGTAACAAACATTTTAAATGCATAGCGCCAAAACGTTTTCGAAAGAGCAAGTCCGAGTTCTACTTGTGCATGAAAGTTTTTTATTTATCGTTTACGTAACTTCTCTGTATGACTTATTAAAGTAACCAAAATCTTAAATGCATAGTGCCTAAATGTTTACGGAATCCTCGTAGTGTGAGTTATGTTCTTGGCAGAGTTTTTCTTGACTTGACGGACTTTTTTGCTGACTAAGATCACAGTAAGATATAAATAATTATTGCATAATCGTATATCTAGTTTTGTCATAATCGTATAATAATAAAATTGCCATTAAATCACGAGATAAATGATAACTTCCAATTTAAAAAATATATTATAATCAAAGAGTTCCACTTTCTCACTTTACAGTTTTTAATGTCTTGAGGTCTCAAAAATTATAACGTCCAACAGGCTAGTTGTAAATACTTTCTGTGTAGGTTGGTAGTGGTAATTGAGTATATTATAATATACGTATTAGTAAAGTTGTAAAGATATAAGCAATGTTTAGTCTGGTAAATTGTATGACGAAGATTTCATTTTTAGACCAAATATACTTATAGTAATTTCATGCTGCTTACTTATACTGGGAATGTTTTTTTACTCATATATATATATATATATATATATATATATATATATATATATATATATATACGTGATGTAGTATTATTTCAACTTTCTTTAATTTCTTTACCACGACCTAGGTTTCGTTGTATTACAACATCTTCAGGTGGGATATTAGCAAAGAATCAAAGATTTCATCTCTTCTAATCTTTGCTAATATCCCACCTGAAGATGTTGTAATACAGCGAAACCTAGGTCGTGGTAACGAAATTAAAGAAAGTAGAAATAATACTACATCACGTAGTTTCATTTAATTGTGAATAATGAATTTCTACAAAATTAACGCCAAATATATTCAATATTTTATAATTTTATTGGCTTTATTTCTGCAATAATTATTTTCTTATTACAAACTAATAAAAAAATATAATGTTTAAAGTTTTTTAATTATGAAATTTATTTCTCTTATCTTTTTTACATTAAAGTTATTAATAAATAAATGTATACAAATATCAATATTATTCAATAGTATTTGAGTCCTGAAGACAGGCTTGTTTTTGTTTGCATTAGGTCATTTTGGTCAAGTTTTACTTTATTTTGGTTATGATTATTTTCATGTTTGTCTTTTTACTTATTTTAGTAATTCAATTTTTTTTGTGTTGTGTATTTGTAATTCAATTTTTTCAACTTTATGAAAATATGGTCACCATAATCTTAGCTGTGAGCAGTGAAAGATGCACACCGTCGAAATACTTCATTTTGCTGACATCTCTAGTCTCATGGTGTAAATCCGTTGCCTGCGCTACATTCTAATTATTCTCTTTATATCCATTTAGATATACAGCTTAAAATTTTATTTAGCTCTATCCAAACACGGCGTACTGCGGTTTCCAGCAGATTGTCTCGTTTTCAGGGAATATTAAAAACCTTAAGGAACGTAGTCTTTCAATTTACCTAAACGTTTATTACACCACGATATAATATTGTAAGTTATTGGAAACATTTAAATGCTTAAATTATAGAATATAATAATACTATGTTCTTCTGTAAATTTTCTACTAAACTTAGTTACTATTAAGCAATTATAATTTAATGTATACGACATATCGTAACGTCCTTTAAATATGTGAGTACTTACTCACAATCACATTAAGTACAATATAATATCAAATAAATATACGTTTAACGTATCAAATCAGGTGCCAGAAATATAATAAATAGAGTAATAACGAAAGTGATATGGAACATTTTTGTTTTTTTAAAAAAAAAACAATTGTTATTTTTATTTTGTTTTAAGAGTACAACAAATACACTTTTGGATCTGTTCATCGAGTTAAGCAATAGTTTCACTTTCTTTAGAATATCTACCATTGCTGAAATTAGGAAAGCAGCCTTATTTGCTTTTATGAAATGAATTTCTCGAAGTTTTTTGAGTCCATTTTAACTTAGTCTATATTAGTTAGTAGTTAATGTTGATTCAACAGAAAAAACGGAACTATTGTAAGAACACACGTGTTTGTCATAGTCGTTTTTCTCAGAAACCGCTTTGTGCAGAAACTTGAAAGTTGGCGTAATAATAAAATATATTAACCAGCACAAACTGAATAGCTAACACTCAAAATATTTATATGGAAATTTTAGGGGAGGCAAATTAAGTTTTCGACAATTTTTGTTAATTCTATGTGTAGTGTGCGGGACCGTTTGAAAGGGAAAAAGGAACTAAAAATATTTTTTTCATAATTTTAGGTATTGTATCTTCAAAAATATATTAAAAAAATATGCAAAAAATATATTATACTCTTATTTCCGAAACTACTTATATCTAAATATATGAAACATTTTTTTAGAAGCCGACGCGAAGGTTGTGGTAAAATTGTTATGTATTATTATTAGACTAAATTTAAAGTTTATGGTGATTATTTTAGATTTTATCATTTTTGAAATGTGCACCGTATTTTTACGTCTGTGAAAGATATAGTAGGCAATATATTAATATTGATATCGTTTAATAGAAATACTATGTTAAATGTTTATAAGTGCCTAAACGTGTACGGTAGTGCAGAAGCGAGTTCTACTTGTGCATCACAGTTTTTATTTATTTATTAATTTTTATTAATTTCTCTGTATGACTAATTAAAATAACCAAAATCTTAAATGCATAGCACCTAAATGTTTACGGAATCCTCGTAGTGTGAGCTATGTTCTTGGCAGGGTTTTTCTTGTCTTGATAGATTTTTTTGCTGACTAAGATCACAGTAAGTTATAAAAGAATTATTGCAGCAAAATTACAGATCTTTATATCTCGTTTTATCATAAGCGTATAATAATAAAATTGCCATTAAATCACATATACATACATATAGATAATTTCCAAGTTTAAAAAATATATCATAATCAAAGTTCCATTTTCTCACTTTACAGTTTTTAATGTCTTGAGGTCACAAGAATTATAACGCCCAACGGGCTAGTTTTAAATACTTTATGTGTAGTGGTAATTGAGTATATTGTATTGAGTAGTTAATTGAGTATATAGTATATTGTAATATACGTATTAGTAAAATTTTTAAAGATATAATCAATGTTTAGTCTGGTAAACTGTATGACGAAGATTTCATTCCGTTGCATGATCATTGCTTTTATACAAATTGTCTCCAATCGAAGTCAATACAGCGGCAGTTAATTATACTGAAAATCATTTATGATAAATTTGAATTCGTCATTTGTATTTAAATTGTCACCGTCATCTGTTATGCATTTATGTAATTATGTTTCCCGATTTTATATTATGGTTAGTTGAAATTTAAGCCCAAGAGGCTAATTTTAAATACTTTTTGTATCGCTTGGTAGTAGTAATTGAGTATATTATAATATAATTATAAGTATATTTGTGAAGATATAAGCAATGTTTAGTCTGGTAAATTGTATGAAGAAGAATTCATTGTACTGTATAATCATTGCTTTATACAAACGGTCTCTTCCCACGTAAATTATACTAAAAATGATTTATATTAAATTTGGATTGATCAATTTTATTTAAATTGTCACCGTCATCTGTTATGCATTTATGTAATTGTATTTTATATTATTACCGATTTTATATTATGGTTAGTTGGGAGTTTCTTTTGTTTTGCCATTATTAAGGCATTTGAGTTTTTATGTGCGATAGGTTAAAGGAAATGTTCTATGGATTATTTTCCATCACCGTTTACGTTTTATCTGAAAAAAAAATAATAAATTTTACATTTGAGAAATTTATTTTTCGTCAAAATACTCCAATGTACAATACGTTGAAACCTATTTTTGATGTGTAGCAATATCTTAGCAAGGATAGTATTATATTTTTCTGTACAAGCAACATCTTTTGTGAAAATTTATTTTTAGATTCTGACTATATAAACAGCTAAATGTATATACCAAAACTATAGTTTTCAGAATTGGTATTTGTTATTCGTTTCACTTAGTAATAAAATCCCTTTGATAAGATTTTCAATAGTTTGAATCACTTGTCTAAAATATGTAGCAAAAATTATAATAAGGTAGTGTCAATCAATTGTATTGTACAATAAAACTGTTGGATATCAACAAGCTTTTGAGTGAATTGTATTATCAAGGTAATCCTTTCAAGATAATAAACAATAAAGTTATGTTTGATTTTTAGGGGTTCACGAAAAACTACAAATCATATTGACATTCAGCTCTCACAATATGATAGCTTATAGCGTGTAGTATATTTTACGTGATATACTACATTTTATATCATGCTTCATGCATGAATCATGCTTTCAAAAAGGTCTAAAGAAAAGTCCCGTACAGTATTTATCCAGTTTTTATAGATATATTTGTTAAATGATAAAAATGTGTGGGGCAAAAAATTAAGTAAATTTTTCAATCCTCATAAAAAAATTTCAAAGCCATTTTAACCATTTTCGATAGATTAATATCGTAACATTTTAACCGTTTTCAACAAGTAAAAATTGACCCACCACTCGTTACAATTAAGAATAGTAGGATAAGAGAAGTAAAAAGGTTTTTGAAAGTAATTAAAGCTAAAAATACGCATTTTGATGATGTTCGGTGTCCTGTTTATGTGCTCGGCTGGGAGAAACGTTCCCCGCCACGTTTCTGGTAGATCACAATGACATTATTTCGTGGTATATTACTGTATTCTTGTTAATTAAAATAAAACACGGGACTTTTTTCATTTTTCACATAATTATCTTTCATGAAAGGCATGTATCAGAAAATTCTTCAACTTAATTGTATAAATATACGAAGTCTTCTTACAGGTCGTCTTGGCGTCTAGAGGAAAACTTACATAATGTGTAAAAGATACATTATAGATACTAGCTTTGTCTACCCCTAAAATGAACCAGTGTGAAGACAGGGTGGCTTACTAGACTCTTCATAAAAGTCAATTATGAGAACATTTTTAAAATTACTTTAATTAATTTCAAGTTAATAAATAACGTTTTCCTTTAATAATAAAGATATTTATTTTAATATTTACCTCTTTTTATTTGAATGGTGTGAATACCCCATGGAATATCTGTCGGTACCTGATCACATAACATTTTGGGCAGTAAAAACAACTTTTTGAGAAATTATAATTAAAAGAATTAAATAATTTGAACAAAAATGACGACAAAAGCTGTTTTAATACAACTATTTCTACAGACATTATTGGAATTGTTTGTAGGAATAAAATGGACTCAATGTAATGGCTATCTAAAATAATATTAGATCAATTTCTTTCATTGATAAACCATATTATTATGTTTGGTAATTGACTTACTAAATTGTACGCCAATTTAGAAAAATATTGTTAATTTTTCGTAATCTCCATTTAGTTAACTTCTATATTAACTAAGGATAGGATTAATGAAAGTTTTAATTCAAGCATATTCTACTGAAGAGTAATCCTCACATTATCAGCGTCTCCCAAACACGCTAACACACGTATAAGTAATTTTACAAACACTGTTCTATTAAACCAAAGCACAGTATACCTCCGATGCTGAAACACAAAAGGATAAGGAAAAAGATATTGGCAAAGTGTATGTTTGCAGAGAAATTCGATGCTTCGTGTTATAAAACTCGGTCGCACTTTCCTCCGTTAAATTAAATTCTGCCGGAACGCTCTGGCTTCGTTTGTGGGTACTTGCGTTTCCGTCTCGTATAATTTGAAATCTTTCAAGAAGTTTGTTAGTCGACTGCATGGTTATTTGTTTATCTTAGGTGCCACGTTGACTGCTGAGGTAAAAGTTGACTATAAGTTCGATACTTGGTATAATTAAAGTTTCTTTTTGATATAATTCGTTTAACTGGTCATCCTGAGATTGCAAAACGTATAAATAAGTGAAAGAAACTTATATGCGAGATGAAGGAATTTATATGTTAGCTTATTAGATATAATAGTGGCTTATAGTTTACTATTTCTAATATTAAGACCTTTTCTTATTAAAGTGAAATCTCTTTTTACGAAAGACTAAACCGTAGCGCATCTAAGAATTTTTTTTGTTAATTTTCATTTCCAATAATACGATTTTCGCTTTTTTAAAGTGAAATATCTTTTTACGAAAGACTAAACCGTAGCGCGTATAAGAATTTTTTTTGTTAATTTTCATTTCCAATAATACGATTTTCGCTTTTTTAAAGTGAAATATCTTTTTACGAAAGACTAAACCGTAGCGCGTATAAGAATTTTTTTTGTTAGTTTTCATTTCCAATAATACGATTTTCGCTTTTTTAAAGTGAAATATCTTTTTACGAAAGACTAAACCGCAGCCCATGTAAGAATTTTTTTTTGTTAGGTTTCATATCTAATATTAAGATTTTTGCTTTTGTAAAGTGAAATAAACGTCTTTTGACGAAAACCTGTATCGTAGAGTAACTAATTTATTTTTTGTTAGTTCATCATGTTATTCCATATTGTTTTAAATGTTTTTTTTGTGGACGAGAATTGATTGAGAATCTTTTGCAGTTTTCCACCACATATAATATGTTTTTATTTGGTGTTTAGATTGATTGGAAGAGATTGCTCCTGATTGGAATAGAGTAACGAAAAATTAAACATGTATCGCAGATCGCTACCAAAGTAAGTCTCGTTTGTTCAAATTTTGTCCCTTTTTTAACATACAAAATTCATTGCTGTGACAGAAGGTATTTCTAAAGGAGAGCGAGTGGGAGGCAGATAGGCAAAATATATAATATAAGTCCTTCTACTGAAAAATGAGACTGTAATGAAAAATGGAAATATATACAGCAGGCTGCCATCAAAGTAAGTCTACTTTGTTCTATTTTCCGTTAAGGTCTCATTTTTCAGCGTAAAAAATACATTGCCGTGACAGAAGGTAGGTAGGTATTTATAAAGGAGAGAGGGTGGGAACCAGATAGGCAAAATATGTAATGTAAGTTCTTTTATTGATAAATGATACTGTAACGAAAAATTAAATAGATACAGCAGACCGCTATCAAAGTAAGTCTCTTTTGTTCTAGTTTCCGTTACGGTCTCATTTTTCAGCATACAAAATACATTGCCGTGATAGAAGGTAAGTAGGTATTAAAAAGGAGAGAGTATGGAAGGCAGGTATGCAAAGTATGTAGTGTAAGTTCTCAGCTTCAGGAATATATTAATCTAAACTATGACAAGCATTTAACGTATATAAAAATGTCTTACATTATTGAGCTTTCTTATGCAATTAAAGAGACGTTACGATAACATTAACCTTTAATAAATGTGTTAGTCCTTAACTTAAATGTTTATCAGTGTGGAATATAATCTTAAGTTTAACACTGAAAAACAAGTGTTTGTATAGATAAGGAAATAGAGCAAATTTTGGGAAATAATAGAGGGTACGCCTTTTGTTCTGAATGGTTTGGAAAACTTTTATATACATAGAGATATATTCTAATAATATGTACTTGCATCTGCAACAACGGGCAAGTACAAAATTGATTCGATATTTTAATGAACTAAAACATTAAACGATTTTTTAAAAAATTCATTATCCATGTACAAAAGGTAAACGTAAGGAGATAATAATAAGACTCGGTAACAAGTATTACTTCGTTATCGTAACCGAAATCAAAATGAATTCGTTACTTCATAATTACTATTTGAATTAACAATTTTTGTCTGAATAAAATAAGTTGATTACTTTCGTACTCAATTCGGCTTCAATAGGACCATATATAAGCCATGCGGTATTCAGTACAATGGACACACGACGCAGTGAGCACGCCCACGAACGAATTCGACGTCCGAGACTCTTGTAGTTGATATTTTAATAACGGATCAGAGGTAACGCCCACATCGTTTTAAAATATACTTAGCGAGACTTGCAACGCAGCAGGTTTGGGATTATCCAATATGAAAGTTAGCTCCTGTGTCGGTGGTTCTTAGAAACGGATGAAAATTTCTTATTCAAGCAAAAATTTCAAATTATTAAAATGAATCATGGAGATATGGCAGTAAATACAAAAATCGACAAAGTGCAATGACCTTTAGTTTGTTTTGAAAGTTGATCACATCAAAAATATTAATGAGAAAGTGTATCCTCTTCTAAAACTTGGCTACAAAATATTTCACAATATTGAATTTTTAATACCGCAGATTTCTGGCTTCTTTCTTCGTTGGTACTTTAAACTCTAGATATGTATTAGATTTCAAGATTCTAGCTCTTATAGAAATGATCTACAGTTTTTGACGATCTGGAAGTTAGTGAGTATACTAGAACCACAATTTACGATTTTTGATATTAAACATCACGGAAACTACTAAAGACACAATTAAAGACACAAAGGTGTAATCATCTCTACACATGTTAAAAATCGGACTTCAATGTTTCGCTGGAGCTAAATAATGGTGGTGTCAAAATAGCAGCGAAGTGTTTCTGGTAAAAAGTGCAGTGTCAGTTAGTACAGTTACGAACTTGGTGGTACACTACCGTGCAGAAAGGTTAAGCGCAAGACTAAATATTTAGCAGAGATCTATTTAGAAGTATTTTCCAAAGTAAATCGAACGTTTTGTAATTATCCTCGATAATAGATATCACTTGTTAGAATAATCCAGTGTATTACAAGATTTTTGAAATATTATTTGTTGAATTTACTTTGACTTTTCTTAAATTCCATATGGGTACAGTCCATGGAGAAGTGTTTAGCCAGAAAACGAGAAATCTAATGTAAAATAACAGGTAAAGACCATGAACTGCATTAGGTTTAGTTTTTTAAAGAAATTCATTTATCAAACTTTTATATACCAAAATTTTAAAATTAATGTTTTATTTGTAGATTTTTATGTAGCTATGGTTTTATGAATAACATGATGTTGTGTATTCGTATATGGGTGCTATAGTATCTTGTTTTTTTCCTGATCACAGGAGTAAATGGAAATTGATAGAAACTATTTTCATTACTTCCCTGATGTAGTGAGTCCACCATTTTCTTGCACGATATTCTGTTTGTTTGGAGGGCCATTATTGCTTTTCAATTCTCGTTGCTTGTTTTCATATAATTGTACTCACAAGAAATAAGAGTATTGTATTTTTTCTGTAAGCCATGGCTCTTAATAAACTTGTGATATTTATATCCATGACGAGATGTATCTCAGGAATTCCTAACAAACGTAAAGTTTACTATTTATTTCCAAAAAAATAGTTTATTTTCTAAAGCTTTGGCTGAGGCAGACTAATGTTCTGAGATCGTTTATTTGGTTTTTAGTAGTTTTATAAATTTCTACATATAGGTTTTTTTAATATTTTGACTAATATATACTATTAACTAGAATGATATTATGATTGCGATGAAATACAGAGACACAACTGCGGTTATGAATTCAATAACATAATTTTTTCATTATTAACTTGTGCATCCCATTTATAAATTTCTGTTTTTTGGTTCTATGATAGATTTGTATGTTTTCTGGCATTCGTATAAGCTTTTGATTTATGTAAATGTATGAAACAGAAATAATTTTGATACTGTAAATATTAATTTAAAAACAACTCTTAAATTTGGAAATTAGCCTCACTAGATGGAAATTAGCGACATATTTCAGCACTATTAATTTTTATTATTTGTTCATAACTAGGTTAAAAGTTTCACATTGCACTTTGAAATGGGGTGTACTTTTCATTACTGAGAATTAAAGAAACTCGTATATATCTATAATATAATTATTTTTTCAATATTTTAATG
Organism: Druceiella hillmani; assembly: GCA_039881145.1. Lineage (NCBI taxonomy): Eukaryota > Metazoa > Arthropoda > Insecta > Lepidoptera > Hepialidae > Druceiella > Druceiella hillmani. The sequence continues at coordinate 6,733,496 of JAYKKI010000045.1, read as the reverse complement.
TATTTTCAACATTACAATCTATTATGTAAGATCAATCTAGTATGAAGTATGTAAGTGCCCAGAACATATGGTATTTGTGCCCAGTGTATAAGAGGATGAGTCCGTTGATTTGACGTATTAAAATTTCATGTAAAATGATTGAATAATAAATAAAGACAATATAATTTCGTCTCTAACTCATATGCAATATAAATTTAAAGTCAACGACACCATTCAAAAATAGAAGGTTAATTTCATACTAGTATGTTCCATAAGTGGATTGTTTTCAGTGGACTAAGTACTACTTCGAATGATATCGTATGACTGATTGCATTTGTAATGGACCTATTATCTGGCTGTCAATTACGATGTATATCTTAATATATAAATTATTTAATGCAATTTTTCAGTGCGTTCGCTTTCATCGTTCGATTAGGTAATTTTCTTAAATTGGCTGATAAAATATGAAATTATGAAATGGCGAAAAGTCTACGGAAGGTATATATGGCGTTTGTATTGCTATTGTAAGGCGTTTTTGAAGTAGAATTTCTTAGACTGCGGCAAGACACCATTTGTAGCAAATTTCATATCAGACCTGACGATTCAGACTTGAGGAATTAGATAAAATGGCATTCTTTTTACACGACTTTTGTTTGTCGAACTAATATCTTTTGTCTCTCGTTTAGAAGAATTTCTTCTGACGTGTGTAAAAACATTTAATAAAGATTTTATGTTTTTTAACTATAACTTTTAAGGGTGCGATGTGAAATTGTTTGTAGCAAATTCTATGCCATACTTGAGAATTCAAAATTGAGGATTCATACACGGATTACATTTGTTCTGCCTAGCTTTCGTTATTTTAAAACCTTATATGGCGCGGTGTGAAATTATTTATTTAGCAAATATAGTTTTTTTTTATTGAATTTGAAAATGTAAACAATCAACTTAATGATGAAGTAAAAATGCAAATACATTAATAAATTAGCTACTTTTTTACAATTTTATATTTTGATTGGCTCTTATTTATCATTTTCTTTAGATTTTTTGGTGGTTCGAAGTTTCGTTTTAGTAGGATAGAGGTGAAATACAATTTCTATTGTAGTGGATCACGCTACAATCTGTGCGATTACATCGTAGAATGTAGTCAATCAAACACTACTACCCTACTATTTCTTACTCTACATAGTATAGTATATTTTATGGTCCTACAAGTTTTGTGTTCTCTAATCTCTTTGTATTTTTTTAATCAACTTTATATACCTTACTTCGATATAGCTGTTTACGTTTTGAAATGGAAGCTATGATATTGAAAAAGTGCGGTAAAAAAAGAAAGGAGAAAATGGAATTAATTGTTTCCGGTCATATTTAAATAACTAAGTGTTTATAAAGAAACCAATTTTTTTTACCCCTATGAAGATATTTATTTATAAATATATCAGTCAGTTTATTTCAGTTGATTTTTTTCAAGAAGATTTTGTATAAAAATGTATCGATTAGAATTTATCAACCGCCTATATTACACAATACGTATATATTCCAAAAAGGTTTTGGTATTAGAATGTTTAATATACCAAATATTTTTATTTTTGTTGGTATTTTAAATGTCATTGGAAAGAGTTTAAATATGAAGATAGTATAAAAATATAATAATTAACTTCATGAATAATTTTTTAGATTTATTTTGAAGAATGCCCATTCTAAAAATAAAATCGTTAAAATCGCAAAAAAACTATGGCATGGGGCAGATTTTTATAATTATGTAATTAAGTTTAATGGAACCTTATGTATTATTAAATATTTATTGTAGTTTTAACTAAGTAATAATGTCGCTGCTTTGATGTAGATACACACGGAACGCGATGTTCTTATTCAGTATCAGATTTACTTTCACTTGATTGGCTTTTATTTTTTAATTTACACTTCACTTGCTATACAGAAACACAAATATACCTGTCACATCAACGGATTTTATCGTCTTTTCTAATTCACGTGTCATTTTATCGTCTTTTTTTATTCAGTGTCAGATTTACTTTCACTTGATTGGCTTTTATTTTTTAATTTACACTTCACTTGCTATACAGAAACACAAATATACCTGTCACATCAACGGATTTTATCGTCTTTTCTAATTCTCTTGTCATTTTATCGTCTTTTCTTATTCAGTGTCAGATTTACTTTCACTTGATTGGCTTTTATTTTTTAATTTACACTTCACTTGGTATACAGAAACACAAATATACCTGTCACTTCAATAGATTTTATCGTCTTTTCTAATTCACGTGTCATTTTATCGTCTTTTCTTATTCAGTGTCAGATTTACTTTCACTTGATTGGCTATTATTTTTTAATTTACACTTCACTTGCTATACAGAAACACAAATATACCTGTCACATCAACAGATTTTATCGTCTTTTCTAATTCTCTTGTCATTTTATCGTCTTTTCTTATTCAGTGTCAGATTTACTTTCACTTGATTGGCTTTTATTTTTTAATTTACACTTCACTTGGTATACAGAAACACAAATATACCTGTCACTTCAATAGATTTTATCGTCTTTTCTAATTCACGTGTCATTTTATCGTCTTTTCTTATTCAGTGTCAGATTTACTTTCACTTGATTGGCTTTTATTTTTTAATTTACACTTCACTTGGTATACAGAAACACAAATATACCTGTCACTTCAATAGATTTTATCGTCTTTTCTAATTCACGTGTCATTTTATCGTCTTTTCTTATTCAGTGTCAGATTTACTTTCACTTGATTGGCTATTATTTTTTAATTTACACTTCACTTGCTATACAGAAACACAAATATACCTGTCACATCAACAGATTTTATCGTCTTTTCTAATTCTCTTGTCATTTTATCGTCTTTTCTTATTCAGTGTCAGATTTACTTTCACTTGATTGGCTTTTATTTTTTAATTTACACTTCACTTGGTATACAGAAACACAAATATACCTGTCACATCAACAGATTTTATCGTCTTTTCTAATTCTCTTGTCATTTTATCGTCTTTTCTTATTCAGTGTCAGATTTACTTTCACTTGATTGGCTTTTATTTTTTAATTTACACTTCACTTGGTATACAGAAACACAAATATACCTGTCACTTCAATAGATTTTATCGTCTTTTCTAATTCACGTGTCATTTTATCGTCTTTTCTTATTCAGTGTCAGATTTACTTTCACTTGATTGGCTATTATTTTTTAATTTACACTTCACTTGCTATACAGAAACACAAATATACCTGTCACATCAACAGATTTTATCGTCTTTTCTAATTCTCTTGTCATTTTATCGTCTTTTCTTATTCAGTGTCAGATTTACTTTCACTTGATTGGCTTTTATTTTTTAATTTACACTTCACTTGGTATACAGAAACACAAATATACCTGTCACTTCAATAGATTTTATCGTCTTTTCTAATTCACGTGTCATTTTATCGTCTTTTCTTATTCAGTGTCAGATTTACTTTCACTTGATTGGCTATTATTTTTTAATTTACACTTCACTTGCTATACAGAAACACAAATATACCTGTCACATCAACAGATTTTATCGTCTTTTCTAATTCTCTTGTCATTTTATCGTCTTTTCTTATTCAGTGTCAGATTTACTTTCACTTGATTGGCTTTTATTTTTTAATTTACACTTCACTTGGTATACAGAAACACAAATATACCTGTCACTTCAATAGATTTTATCGTCTTTTCTAATTCACGTGTCATTTTATCGTCTTTTCTTATTCAGTGTCAGATTTACTTTCACTTGATTGGCTATTATTTTTTAATTTACACTTCACTTGCTATACAGAAACACAAATATACCTGTCACATCAACGGATTTTATCGTCTTTTCTAATTCACGTGTCATTTTATCGTCTTTTCTTATTCAGTGTCAGATTTACTTTCACTTGATTGGCTTTTATTTTTTAATTTACACTTCACTTGGTATACAGAAACACAAATATACCTGTCACATCAACGGATTTTATCGTCTTTTCTAAATCACATAACAATGTTTGCTCGTACAATTATGCTTTAAGAAGTGACAGGTGTTTTTAACCAGTAAGAAGCTACGATCGATAGTAATTTATGTTGAATTAAATGTCTGGCGTTTGTTGTGTTGTTCCTACAGTAAATGGCGTACCAGGGTTGGATATTTCTGATTCTGAACTCATCGGCGATCCATATATGAGTTACCATATCCATCTAATAAAATATACATGACAGAATTTCTTATTAAGTTTTTTCAACTGGGGTTTTTTCCATAAGTTCCAAAGTATAATCAGTTATCTCAAAATGTCATTTAGTAGTAGCTGTGATCGCGTTTTCGTTCGCGTGAAATTCGGAAAATAACTGTTTTATTTTTTTGTCTTTTTTTTCTGCTTATTACTCTTTGGGTATAAAGTTTACTAAAAACGATCATAAATGGCGTTTGCAGTACCCGTATTATAATATTCACCAAGTCAGGGATTTTTTTATAAAATCTACAATATCCTGACAAAAAGCTATCCTATATATTGCTCGAGGGTATAAACTATCACCATACCAAATTTCATCAAAATTCATGTAATAGATATCGCCTAATTGAAGAACGAATTAACAGACACACAGACATAAATTTTAAAAACAGGTTTTATCATTGTATACTCTAAATCAATCACCCTTTCTAAAATATTTTCCATATACGAGTTCACTCTACAGTTTTATTATATAGATTAACTGACTGCAAAATTCAACAAATGTACATCGAAACACACTTGAGAAATATTTAAATGTGACGGAGTAATTAGACAGAAATATAAATGACGTGATGCGCATAAATATAATTACTGTAAAGACCACTAGAATTTTTAGACTAACACAATGCAAAACACCGTCATGATAACACCTCTAAACCGATCATAAAAGGTGCTACAAATGTTATGTGGTTTATTTATTGCGTATTGGAGCAGCTAACTGTCATGAATCATTTGAGGAATACTCACTATTTCGCTCATAATATTTATTGGCCTTTAATACCAAGAATTTCGAAAGAACGTAGCTATTCCTAATAATTTAGACTAGAGTAGATGGGTCTTAAAAAGCCTATAAAACACTAGTCGGTGTAGTAAGCTTACTTTTGGTACCAAAAATATTAAAATTGAAATTTAAGAAAGACTCTATAAATATTTTATTAGATTTACGTGGAAGTTTAATTCGCATGAGTACTTCTAAGTTCTCTAAATCTGGGGTTTATCATTCATATTTCATATCGGATGACTTCCGAGTTTTTTTTAACAAGAATAGGACTAATGTTCTTTATAATAATGAAATACTGTGTTGTAAATTCTATTCATTTATTAATACAACATATTTCATATCGGATGTATTCCGAGTTTTTTTAACAAGAATCGGACTAATGTTCTTTATAATAATGAAATACTGTGTTGTAAATTCTATGCATTTATTAATACAACATATTTCATATCGCATGAATTCCGAGTTTTTTTTAACAAGAATCGGACTAATGTTCTTTATAATAATGAAATACTGTGTTGTAAATTCTATTCATTTATTAATACAACATATTTCATATCGGATGAATTCCGAGTTTTTTTTAACAAGAATCTGACCAATGTTCTTTATAATAATGAAATACTGTGTTGTAAATTCTATTCATTTATTACTGAAAATTTACTGCAAGCTTAAAAAAACTAAGTGCATAATTGCGGACTTATTGCTATGTGAGTAATTTTTTACAGGCAAACACAATGAATCCAGTGAGACAAATAAGTACTGCAGTAGACTGTACATTATAAGAAAACATTAATTACGATATATATACAGAAATAGAAATGCAGAAATAATATAAAATATAAACAAAACAGCAACACGTCTGGGATAGGGAAGTGATAAGGAATGTAATTTCAGACGGGTTTTAAACACAGACAATGAGAGTACACTTTGTGTATTGGTATTCATTTGATTCCAAAATATTGTTGCATATACGATAAAATATTCTCCGTAGAATATTCTCCATTTCTATGCTGAGGAGTTAGGAGGCTGTTTTTTTAGAACATAATTCAAGGTCGTGGGCTAACAGGTATTCAAGTCTATATTGGAATTATAAATTTGTAACGGAATCATTAAGGCTATTGTATATAAAACATAGAACATGGAGGTTGCATTGGTCTTCAACTATTTAAGTCGTGACAGTCCCTCAAATATGTGGTCATATTTTTCAAGGGTCGAAAATAATTCTACATTTTTAAAACTTGTATAAATAGCAGTCGAGAGTTCTTTATTGTTTCAGACTTTTTGTTTAATTCATTAAATTTATTTTACGAACTCCTTATTCTAGATTCCTCTTTAAAATATAAAAAAAGTAAGACAAACGAAAATTTAGAAGCAAATTTTTTAAATTTCCTTTTTATTTTCAGTAAAATTCAAATCAATTTTAAAGGCCTATTGACTGCATATCCAGAATTTTCTAGTTAACATTTTTTACTTCATTCTGGACGTCATAGAATTTTACTAATCTTAATAACATAATGCAACACATGACGCATAAAACTGAACTATAAAGGTAATAAACTCACTAAAACTGTTACGGAAACTGTAGGTTACAAAAAAAGTTTTGTTTCCATGGTCTATAAGTGGCGCCTGAATATTACCAATTGAACTTAGTAAATTTTGTATAACATTATTGAAAAACATTTTTATAACGCATAAAATTGAACTATAAAGGTAATAAACTTACTAAAACTGTTACGGAAACTGGAGGTTACAAAAAACGTTTTGTTTCCATGGTCTATAAGTGGCGCCTGAATATTACCAATTGAACTTAGTACATTTTGTATAACATTATTGAAAAACATTTTTATAACGCATAAAATTGAACTATAAAGGTAATAAACTTACTAAAACTGTTACGGAAACTGGAGGTTACAAAAAAAGTTTTGTTACCATGGTCTATAAGTGGCGCCTGAATATTACCAATTGAACTTAGTAAATTTTGTATAACATTATTGAAAAACATTTTTATAACGCATAAAATTGAACTATAAAGGTAATAAACTTACTAAAACTGTTACGGAAACTGGAGGTTACAAAAAACGTTTTGTTTCCATGGTCTATAAGTGGCGCCTGAATATTACCAATTGAACTTAGTAAATTTTGTATAACATTATTGAAAAACATTTTTATAACGCATAAAATTGAACTATAAAGGTAATAAACTTACTAAAACTGTTACGGAAACTGGAGGTTACAAAAAAAGTTTTGTTTCCATGGTCTATAAGTGGCGCCTGAATATTACCAATTGAACTTAGTACATTTTGTATAACATTATTGAAAAACATTTTTATAACGCATAAAATTGAACTATAAAGGTAATAAACTTACTAAAACTGTTACGGAAACTGGAAGTTAAAAAAAAAGTTTTGTTTCCATGTTCTATAAGTGGCGCCTGGATATTAACAATTGAATTTATTAAATTTTTTATAACATTATTGAAGAATAATTCAAAATCAATACTGGTAAACATTAAATCTATGCTTTTCTAAACAAGACAGTAAGATAGATATTTAGATATACAATTGTGAAGTTAATAAAAGTATTTATAAGTGGATTGTATAAAAGTATCAGTTAGATTAATATAAAAAAGAGAAACAAACTGTAAAAACGCAAGGAATGAAATATTACAGTCTATAATTAAAAAATTATATGTAGAGAGAAAAGTATAATATAGCAGCAGAGAAATATAAGTAACTAACCTGTTTGAGTAAAATACTCCAAAATCAACGCCATTAAGATGTTTCTGATAAATAAGAAAATTTCTAATGAAGGTAAAAGAAGCAAGAAGCTGAACTAAATTGTATCCAAAGCTTTTTTAGCTCGTCCATCAGCATAAAACTAATAAACGTAGTATTTAAAGTAATGAATCGTTTAAATATAGTGTTATGATTTTTAGAGCTTTTTATATTTTTAGCGTTTTAAGAAAATATTTGCCAGTAACAATATGCTAATAATTTAGTTACTATTTTGATTCAAGGTGGTGGAATAGTTAAATAAATAAAGTCATAAAGACTAGCTCATGTCTGTAGCATACTTATCGGTATAATTGTTACTAATTTACTAGTTTAAATTTTGTATTAACGTAACCAGATCACGTCAAGTCGCTAATGGGTTTAAAGATTCGATACTGTATGAAAGGTTATCATCACCAATCTTAAATGAGTTAATGGAATCTTGATGGCGATAGTGTAAAGTTACACGAGTTGAAGATGGCTTTGTCATGTATCTATAGGTACAGTAAATATGTGAATAGTAAATGGCTATACTTGATATTTTACATAGTAGTCAAGTCATACTACTTTGCTGCTTTTCTCCTCTGACATGATTTTTTGACTGTTATTCTGGCCAGTATTATTAAACCATAATCGCTGTAAATTTAGTCTTTTTAATTTAGGCTTTCTTATATTGTTCTATTATTTCCCACTTTATTACAATGAAGTACCGTTTGAAACTCGCTCAAACAAAGTTCTTTACTTGTCAAAGTTCTTTATCTGTCAAAATTGTTGAAGAAAGTTAATTGAAATAGTTTTATCTGAAAGTTCTAATTAAGTATTTCGGTTTTTTCAGATTTCTCAAATCTTAGATAAAAAATGGGGGGGGCCGAATATATTGCAGATCATTTTGGAGCTTCATATTTCGAAAAGCTTAAAAACAAAAAGTAGTAACAAGAAGATGAACTTTATTTTAAACACCCTTCTAACGATGCCACACAATGGGATACGTTAATAAGTTGAGTTACTTTTAAAACAGGAAAATAATTTTTTTTCTCCATTTATTTGGGATATTTAACTGAACTGTATAATTGAAAATTTTCAGATACCTAGATCTAAAACTATAGAAATTACGAAGATGACAGACGGAACAACACACATACGGACGTGACAAAATAATAAGGGCTCCCTATTTGACTACAGAACTTGAAAAGCGTTATAATTATATTTCCTCTATATTTTTTAAATAATTTTTTAAGTTAAATTGAATTTCTCTTAATAGTGTTTTCACTTTTTCAGAAGGCCTTATTTAATTTGCCTTTAATCTAAATTATGTTAACATTTTGTATTTGTCAACCATTGTAGAATAGATAGAATAATGTTACGAAAGAAAATACTTAAGAAAAAATACAAAATAAAGATATAAATGAAAAATATGGTGTAAGTTTTACACTCTTTAAACTAAACCATCACTAATAGGTAACTTCGACCATTGTATAAATGAAAATTTTTGTAAAGAATTGTTAACTTCAAGTAGAACTTGCGTTACGAATGATCTTTACATATTAGGCAAATATAAATATTTAAGAACATGCAGAATTATTATTAAAGTAATTACAAATATTCGTATTATTTTCATTGCGCAAATATATTGCCTAATTACATTTAAAGTCATGGCTATACTTTTCCGGAAAATCTATACATATAATAAAATTGTAACAGAGCGAACTGTGTATATGGAAAATATTTTAAAAAGAGTTATTGATATAGCGTAAGGAATGATAATAGAAGCCAGAAAATCTGTTTTTAGGAATTTTTGTCTGTCTGTATGTTAATTTGTTCATCAATCAAGCGAATTTAATTTAATGTCACGTGAACGAAGTCTTAGGCACATCTAGTTTTATGTAATTTTCTATTAACGTTGTTTTTTCATTATTTCCACTTTAGAATTTTCTTTTGTATTGGAGAAGAGGGTGGGGCTATTTTTATGGATATTTTCCAATATTTCCGGAACTATCTCATATACAATTTAAAAAAAAGAATTTGTTCTTTCAATCGATATCCTTTACGACAGATGATATTAAAGAAATGTCTATTTACTTAATTTGTACCTTCTATAAAATTTTCATTCCTAATATGTGAATATTTTTGAGTATTATTTAATCGAATATATAGAAATTAATATACTTTCGAAATTAATACATTTTTTAATTTCAAGTTTCTGCTTTGGACTGCTCTGACAAAGGCAAGAGATGAAGGATCACTTGATTGTACTCACATTTGCTCCTTTATTTTTTTTCGAGTTACGGAATCCCATAAAATGTTTTTGTTTTAACGAAAAGGCAAATATTTCCACTATGCGAGATTTTTCTGAGATTAAAATTTTGGACTTAAATTAGATGTTATAAAACTAAAGTCACTTTATTTATCTCTTATTTCAGTTTTGTTAATTTAAACAAAGTGTTAACAGCAAATCTGAATCCATCATTTCCCATGTTTGCTTTCCGAAAGTATATCCTAGCTCTTTGAAAGTACACCCCAGATCCACAGCAATTTTGTCTAATGATCTTGATGAATTTTTAAAAATAAAAAATAACAATTCGAATCAGGATGCCGGTGACGCGTATGAATATCTGCGCAATTAATTATAAGTAATGCTTAGCATATAAACAGACCAGCCAATTTTACCGGCTGAGAATAATATTCCTCTCACGTGGTCATTGAACGCCTCACTCTCACGTGGTCATTGAACGCCTCTCCCGTTCGCTCAACAACATCAGTCGTTAGAGTTAGGGGTATATCGACGAGAATACTTGGGACGATCGGTTAATAAATAAGCCACTCTTTCTACTTTGCACCCTTTAAGAAGTATTCCGCGAATTCAGTTACATTTTTAGTGTTCCGTAGAGAGAAGATCATTCACGTGTCTGTTTTCCACCCGTCACATTCGTTTTCTTAGAAATCGCTTGAAGTTACTATAACTGGAAATTTAATACAGTGAATAAAAATTTAAAATGTCCCAATAGACAAAACTGAAAAAATATTTGGAAATTTAGTGGAGAAAACCTATGAACGATATAATAGGTAGCATACATAAGTTTTTTAGTATTTACAACCCATTCCCTTTGAAACAATGTGACGTAACACTTGAAATTTGGCGTAGTAATGAAACATATAGCAACATGCATAAATCTTAATAGGTAAAACAGAAAAATATTCATTTGGAAATTTTAGGACGAACGTCTATGAAAAATATGGTACACAATATATACAAGTTTTCCTGTAATTACAGCCGATTTTCTTAGAAATCATGCGACGTGGAAACTTTAAATTTGATATAGTGAAAAAAACATATATTTCAATAAAATCCCGCATATATTTCAATAAAAAAACTGAATTATACTCTAGTACGTAGTTTCATTTAATTGTGAATTATATTCATTTGGAAATTTTAGAGGAAAATGTCTATGAAAGATATTGTGGGCAACATATTTAGGTTTCTTTGTATTTATACCAGATTTTCTTAGAAACCATACGTCGTCGAAATTTTAAACGGGTACGGTAATACATCTTATTAACTCACACATTTAACACTAAGTAACTTCTTAAAAAAGGTTCTCATATGAATTAAACTGGAGGTGAAGAGTCTTTGTTATTTTCTTTTAATTTTTTCTATCATGTGGTTGGTATCATTTTAAAAGGCTTTTCATGAGGAATATAAAATTTCATAGTTTTAAACTGCATATATAAAAGATTAAAAATCATATTTGAAAATGGAGCTACGCTTTATTTCCGAAAATTCCAAGCCAAAAATCATGAAAAAACAGGGTAGATGATGATAAAATCTGACTAAAATGTTGCAGAGAAACTACAAAGATTATCCCAGATCATATAATTATAGAAATATTCACCATGTTCTTACGTCTGTAAAAGTTATGAAAAATTAATATTCGTAAATAGTTTAATAGAAATACTACTATAATAAATGTTTATAAGTGCGTAAATATGTACAGAACCTTCATAGTGTGAGTTCTACTCATCCTTGCAGGTTTTTTACTAATATTTTCGTTTTGAATAGTAATGTAAATGATAGATAGCCCATAATCTCTTTCAATGATTCGAAGTCTGCTGACATATAGTCTCTCAGTATTTCTCAAAGTACGGACTTTCTATCACAAAAACATTTTTGATATCGGACGTGTTATTCCAGAGATTAAAGTGGACAAACGAATAAACATACATACATACTTTTCCGCTTCAAATAGTGGAATAGGTTACGTGTGTCCGAAAACGTAGAATAAAAGTTTCAACAATGTTTGAGTCATTTAGAAACGAAACTTTTATATAATTGTAAAATATACAGTGAAAATGTAACAAAAATATAACAGACCCTACGTCACTAACCTATACGATGTGGATTTGATCGTCCGACATTAAATGAAAACCTTATTAGTACTACTTGTCATAAATAGTTTAGAATAGTGAAATAAACAATTGCACCAAGAAAAAAATATTTTCAAACAAATTAAATAGCATCTTAATATAAAAAAACGTAGACGCTATTTGCTGTGATGTTTATGTTCTTGTAATATTTATGTAACTGACCTTAGCAAAACGACAACGGCAGGCGGTTGTTGTTTGTACTGGTTCCTTTTATCGGCACCGCTAGTAAAGCAGCGCGGTGTGTTTGTAACTACAAATCACTTAAAATTATTTCTGTGGCTGAACTACTAAATTTTATTAATTGATATTTCGTATACGGTTGAGGAACACCATATGGTATATGAGGATTAATTTAATGTCAAACGGTCAAATCCATATTGTATGGGCTATTGTAAATATATTACATAATTCACTCGCTTTTGCTTGTTGCTTTATATTCGTAGTTTTTTTATTAAAATGGCTTGATTTAAATGCCCCCGGAATAAGTAAACAATAGTTTAATATACAAATCGGACCATTTATTACATGTCATAATACTAAATTTTTGTTATTGAATAATGCCACTGATTAAATTATTAAGTAATATATATATATATATATATATATATATATATATATATATATATATATATATATATATATTTAACATGGATTATAAATTATATTCATCCATATAAATTATATTCCATTATATGAACTAAAAAATTTGGACACTAAATTTAGTAATGATTTGATCAAATTCACTCCCTCTTTTTTAAAATTAATTTTGATTAATATGTCATGTTTCTTCCATACTTTTATGTGTATATTTCACGGTATCTAAGATATTAGTGACATTTATATCATCAAAATACATTAGCATTAAGGAGGAAAGTCAATGAATAAAAGGGAGAAGGGTGTTTTCAAAGGAAAAGTTAGTGGATAAGCAAGAATCACAACGGAGTCCGTGTGTCCGTATATTTGTACGTACGTACATACGTATGCGTGATTTGAAAGGTTTATAAAATTGGAGGGAGCATCCGATTGACCACGGACTTTTCTACTTGATAGTGATAAGAGAAAGTAATAAAACAATGGGTTTCCGAACTCGAAAAACAATACGCAATACTAATTTAAAAACGGATTTTAGTGAAATGTTATTGTTTTTTCTATTAGCATTTAAAGTTTGATTATTACGCGCAATACAGAAGATCTATTTTTGTAGATGGTGAGTCAGCGGCCAATCATTGCCGATTTTTGTCGGTGAAAATTATGCCACCGAAAATTTAAACCTGTATTCTATTATAACGTCACCGAAAATTAAAATTATGTTCTACAATAACTGATTGGTTTGAAACCAGATAAATCGCAGGCTATTAAAATCGATCCATAGATGATACTTATTTTTTTAGTTAAGAGTCGTAAAATGATTTCCGGAGGTAAATACATAAAACAGGTTTTTTCTCCGCACACTAGAAAGTTACCAGGCCGGGTGCCTGCAGTAGAATAAAAAGATGACTTCCGAGTTAATGTCGTTGCCATGGTCACGTTATTTCACAGCACAGATCCTAGAGTTTATTATTTCATGTTATAACTCGTACAAGTCTGCTATTTTTGATGCTACTCTTGTTTAACCATGTTTGTGACATAATGCGAGATTGTTTGATTTATTGGATTAAATTGAGACTGTGTCATATTTTTATTAGGGTGATTTATACAAAGTTTTGTTTGGTGGATTTTTCGCCAGATCCCTCGTTATGATGGTCTAAGTATCATTTAAATGATTTGTGCCCAGACAATCTTTCACCGAATTCATTGGCCCACTTTCGACGCAATATAATGATTTTATCCAAAGAGTATATTTCAAGAGAATGAGCGATGTAATAATGATGAATGAGCTTAATTTGAATTATATTAAGAGATTCTGAGACACCAACATCACAAACAAGCAATTATAAAACTTTTTTCTTTTTGGGTCAGTTCAAATTAAAAACTACAAATATGTAACCCATGGTTATTCGCCTATTAAGTCCAGTATATTTTTATTTTTTTATGGTAAAATTTAAAATTTGACTATTATGCATAATACAGAAGACCGATTTTTGTAGAGTTGGCGGACGATAACTTCCGATTTTTGTCGGTGAAATTCGGTGGATTTCTATGGATTCAATGCATGCGACGAGAAGCGCACGCCTTGAATCAATTGTGTTTTCTCTCCAGTTTAATCGTATGGTCTATCCTTTTCTCTGTTAGCGTTTTTTTACTCATAATGTTTGGATCGGCGAGATTCGGCCAGAGTCGATTTTTTTATAGGAGCTATTCTATAAATATACTTTCCTCTATTTTTGTTTCGTTTATTTATGGATGGATTATTGTTTATCGTTTTTTTTTATTTAACGCTCAACACCGCCTGTGTTTCGAAAAAGAGCGAATGATTTCTTTTTTCCATGAAACATTTTTTAATTTATGTATTTTTAGGACATAAACAATGTCAATTGTGTCAGATTTTTATTTATTGACAAATTTTAATGTACACAATTGATATGTACACCGGAATTATTGCTGTGAGGGCAATCTTCAGACACCCAGAACATCAGTCTAGCGCCCTTGGACGAACGGCTTTCAATCAAGCCAAGGATTCTATGGTGCGCCGCGCCATAAAAGACATGTATGAACATGATATAAGAATCTAAAATTAATATAAATAGTTTGACATTTTGTGAAATAATAACGGATCCTAATTTACACGTGTTCCGGTACGCTCTTCACCAGATATTTTAAGTAACCCCATATTATACACATTTGAAAATACAGCGCTAAACGATTTCATCATAAATAACAATAAATAGTGATGGGCGTCAGTTCTCTTGTATAAATAATCTATAAAACTAAACCAACAACTTGTTGAACTATCGACATTCATTTACTTTTTTTAACTCGCCCGCTACCGAAATCCATCACGCCACTGACAGTGTTGCCACCTAGCTCCGACAGACCATGTTCGTGTTGCGTAGGCGCCAAATTCCATCGAGAATGGCGTGATCGATTGATGAATGGACCGGTTCGTACATCAAACAAGACCTGCTGCAATTGACTAATTCATTTCTGTTACAGACACGAGAGCCTTCTGATATGAAAGTCGCAAAAAAGTATTCATACTCCATCATTCTGTTACCGTCCGTGCGGAATGGAGTCATTTGTACCGTTAATTAGGCCATTAACGAGAAATATAGCTCTGTAGGTGTGAGTGATGCATTAAAGTTGGTATTTTAAATGTTTCTCGACGATAATTGTGATATTTTCGTATTAAAAGGTCATTAAAGGTCATTTTTGAAGCATTAACGATAAACGTATGTACATGAAAGAAATCGGAAGCAGCTTGTTTACAGGGAAGGATTGGGTTTCTTCAGATATGTTATAGTGCATTAAAATAGGTCACACATCCTGCGTAGAATTTCGAGTGCTGAAATAAGATAATAAGAAATTTATAGGAAATTGTTTTACAGCTTTGCTGTAAAAAACTAATTTTTGAAGAGAAAAATAAACTTCAATACGAACTTTAGGAGAAAACTACTGAAAAGCTAGACAGTACAGTTGAATAGAATTAATGGAGATGATAGGAGAAAAGATTTCTGTTGCTGGTTTCTTGTACATTTATTTTTGTTTTGGGTTTCGATTTTCTCTTTTTATCGTTTTAGTGTTTCGAACCCAAATAGGGAAAATGAATTACTTATGAATATGTTGATGTCTTAGTGTCTCTAACAATAAATTTTTTTCGGAGACTATTTGAGTTGAAATTTGGTATAGTTATAGCAGGTGGTGCCCTAATTATCACTAGTGTATGCAGAAAATAGAATTTCCATTTTAGTGGAAGAAACGAAAATTCAATTATTCACTTTTGGCAACAAATTCATATTCATTTCACTTTAAAGAATAGCCTTTAAAGAGGAAGATTTAGAAGAGGCAGGGAGGAGAGAGGAGATCTTTTTCAAGATGGTCGTTTTGGGTATCAAATGAAAGCTTATTAAAAGGTGATTTGAAAAATATGTTATATTTCTCTTTTTAGTCTATTTTTCCTAATATTATTTATCCTATTCTCCTAACAAATTTCCCAAATATTTTCGAAAAATTACACCCTCCTCACGATTTTAGAATCTATTGCTGAAGAAAATTTGTGAAAACTTGAGAATATTGGTGACGTGGTTTATTTTAAATAAAAATTCTCAGAATCGAATTACGTGAGATAGTCTTTTTTTGTTATAAGCAAATTCATTTCTTTAGAGCTAAGTTACAGCCAAAGTAATAATGATAGTGAAAATATGATGATTGATGAAAATTCCTCTTATTAATGTTCTCCACATATTCTTTGATGCCTGTATGTGTCTATCCAATTGCTAAGAAACCTTAATCGAGAAAGTTGGTTTTACCAGAAAATATATATGAAATAATCGATGCTAGAAGTGAACATCATTACTCATCGAACCTTAGTAAATACATACATAATGTATTACAAGTGGTTTACTACGGAAGACACATACATATTGTATCACAAGTGGTTTACTACGGAAGTACAAACATAATGTATTACAAGTGGTTTACTACGGAAATACATACATAATGTATTACAAGTGGTTTACTACGGAAGATACATACATAATGTATTACAAGTGGTTTACTACGGAAGATACATACATAATGTATTACAAGTGGTTTACTACGGAATATGCATACATTATAATGTATTACAAGTGGTTTACTACGGAATATGCATACATTATAATGTATTACAAGTGGTTTACTACGGAAGATAACGAAAAGAAAGAGAAATTGTTGCATAAACTTTGTTGAATTTTACTTCAGCAATATTGGAATAATGATATTTTTACTTCGACCAATCAACACACGAATGTATCGTAATAGCACTTTGATGTGTTCATGTATTAAAGTAAGTGCGCGAGATTTTTTGTGTTCATGTATTTAAGTAAGTGCGCCAGATTTAAATATTTCAAAAGTTTGTGTGTTTATACTAGGTTAATGTCAGGCTAGTGGTAGGTTAGTGCGGTTTTGTTTATAAAATTTGAAGTAGATTTTTGTTTGGCTTCGGATTGATTTGTTTCATAATCCTTGGCAACAAATGCATAGTAATTTAAATTCAAATTCTAAAAATAACATCCTTTTCAAGATATGTTTCTTTAAAATTGAAACCTACGTCTTGCAAAAAATTGAGAATAACTATTGTTTATTGTTTTATTGTTTTTAATTTAAATATGTAAAACACTTTTTAAGACTTAGCTAAAAAAAGTATTTGTATCCGAATATTTGTACGTAATTAATAGACCGCGCGCGTATAACAGAAAAATATCTGTCGAATCATTTATAATATTATATTTAGAAATCTAAAATTAAATCCTGAGTAAAATCAAATGTGAAAAAAATTGTCTTTTTGACAATTTTTGAGTGAGTATTTTTAAAACTGTAATTTTTACTTTAGAACTTCAAACTGTGTAAAATTACGTAACAACATGAAGGACACATGATTTATGTGACCAATTTGTAACACTTGTATTTTTTCCATTTAGATATATATTTTAGGGTTTTTTAACTTGAAAGGAAAAAAAAGGAATACTCGGAAAATTATTCCGTCTGTCCATCTGTCATATATCACAATCGTTTGACGTAGAAACTTAAAATTATATCCCGACGTAGAAAGTTGAAATTTGTAAAATAATATTAACTTGTGTAAATAGTTTAATAGAAATTCAATACAGACATAAATGTTAATTTTTATCTAAGTTTACACGGAAGTCTGGTTGTACGAGTTCAACTCGTACTTAACAGGTTTTATTTCATATTAACCTTATGATATTTATTATGATCGTTAATACAACAAATGTTATATATTAACGAAACATATTTTTAGGTAATCTGTAACAATTATGGGATAGAATAGTCTTAGTGTCATTGTAGCAACATATAATCTATCCTTCATATTTTGCTATTAAATTATAACGTATTTGATATACATATTTAAAAGTTATAATTTTATATATATATATATATATATATATATATATATATATATATATATATATATATATATATATATATATATATATATATAAAGTTATTATGCAGCCATGGTTTGACAAATTGAAGTTTTAAATTTTTGATAAAATGCACTATCAAAAAAATAGAGGACGAGTCAGATGAAAATATTACAATATCCGTAAATTTGTCAGATATGT
Organism: Druceiella hillmani; assembly: GCA_039881145.1. Lineage (NCBI taxonomy): Eukaryota > Metazoa > Arthropoda > Insecta > Lepidoptera > Hepialidae > Druceiella > Druceiella hillmani. The sequence goes on along the minus strand of JAYKKI010000045.1, from coordinate 6,715,071 downwards.
CAAATGTAAATCGTCAGCGCTGAGGCGGAAACCGGAAAAATCGCGTTATGAGCCCAGCCGCCTAATACGAACATACGGTTGCCAGATGGAATTATTTTTTGAAATGAACATAATTTTAGCTTTAATCATATGTGTCATCGGTTGTCGTTATTTTGGTTGATAGAAAGAAATGTTAGAAGACAAATATTTTCCACTTCACTCACGATAATTACGAAATTAAGGAATTAAGCGGGGAAATTATAAAAATTTTAATAATTTCAAATTTTACTGAGTAATACACAGTATAAATATATTAAAAAAATACTAGTATCGTGCAGGAAACTTTGTACGCAGAATTTTATACAAAATATTACTTTTAATTATATAAGAGTATAAACTGAAAAGTTGCTTTGATTTGATAGAACGAGAAAGCATAAACGGAGTCTAGTCAGAAGTAAAATCAAACATGTAATTTCAAATAAAATGTTTCGAGAATAATTATAAAGGTACATACGAAATTAAGTAGTTAAGGCTTATCAAATTAATTTGGTAACTTTGCTCATATTTTCAATGTAATTGCCAATATTGTTGATCGTAAGACATTCTAGCACACTGAAAAGTTATTATGATTTGATAGAAAGAGAAAACGTAAACGGAATTTAGTCAGAAGTAAAATCAAACATGTAATTTAGAATAAATCGTTTCGAGAATAATTATAAAGGTACATACAAAATTAAATAGTTAAGGGTTATCAAATTAATTTGGCAACGTTGCTCATATATTCAATGTAATTGCCAATATTGTTGATCGTAAGACATTCTAGCACACTGAAAAGTTGTTATGATTTGATAGAAAGAGAAAACGTAAACAGAATCTAGTCAGAAGTAAAATCAAACATGTAATTTAAAATAAAATGTTTCGAGAATAATTAGAGAGGTACTCAAGGTAATGTTAGATACGAAATTAAGTAGTTAAGGGTTGTCAAATTAATTTGGCAACGTTGCTTATATTCTCAATGTAATTTCCAATATTGTTGATCGTAAGACATTTTAGCACTGATGTACCTATTTGAACAGTAATTTTATTCCCTCGGATCTTAAAATTACTGCTTTCAAAATAGGCAAAGAAACGTTACTATACCTTTCCCGTTTTTATATTTGAAGTTTAGAAAGATTTTATCGAGATGTAAAATTTACCAATCAGATTAGTTCCTATTTATAGAATTAAACGAGCAATGAATCTCGTAATCAATATAATTTTTCTGAAGAGATGTTATCTTGTTAATTCAAATAATTTTTCTTGGATTTTAGGAAAAATAATTATTCAATTTCATCACCCAGCATGAAACTGAATTATGAAAATTGTGTGAACAAAGTGAAATTGAGTTTTATCTACCATCAATGGTAGTCCGTTTCTAGAGAGACCTAAGTTCCAAAATCTGTAATTTTACAACTATTCTAATCTTTAGTTTATGTTTTGTGGTTCGTGCAATAACGCTCGGTGCAGACCACATTTAAACAATATTTTTATAAATATTTTTTGAAAGATTGGAGTATATAATTCATTTTATATTTATCATCGTCCTTTAAGAACATGATTCTAAGATGTGCAAACACTAATTTATCAAAACCTTAACCTATGAGGCTTGCAAAGGAAATATTGATAAACAGGAATCACTTCGGAGTTTGTGCGTATGTATATACGTACGTACATACATTTGTATGTATGTGCATTTAAACGGCAACAATCTGAAAAAGAAATATGATTAACGAGTCACCAAGGAAAATGACGACTTGGTTAGTAACAGAAAAAAGGATAACATTTTTCAGGTATATATTTAATATCATATTTTACAAAAATAGTTTACCTTGACTTTTCCTAATTCTATGCTTTTACTGAAATGTCATGAAAACATTGGTTAATTAAAAACTAGAGCTGAAAATATTATAAACATTGATGAAAAATTAAGTATGTTATCAGTTTCTAAAAATAATCGGAATCTCTCATAGAAAGCAATAAACATTGATGAAGATGACCTCAGTAACGTCGTTCACAATTCAGCATCGCTGTACTTGTGTAACCATTACGTTTATCTAAAGGTCCTTGTCTTAAAAAAATTACGTCACCTTATCTTGTATATTGAAATTATGATTTATGAATTAAAAAGAAAAAAATAATCAAATGACCAAGACCACAAATAAGTTTAACATTAACTAAACATTACAATAAACCAAAATTTATATTTTTACTATTCAAATAAAAACAAACATGTCGGTTATCATATGAGGTAGCCTGTGATGGCAATAAAAATTTAATAATCAAATTTTAAGTAGTTCAATACGAACGACCACAAATATTAACGACCAAAATTTACTAGACGAAGACTTCACACTTTGAATGATAAGACATAAATCATTCGAACAGACATTTTGACAGTTCTAACAATATTCGATGGACTCAGTTTGATTCCACTCAAACGGCACCTTAAAACCCCAATCCGTGTACAAAGCATCAACGGAAACTAATAATACACCTTCGATGTTTATTTTACAAATCTGACGTAATCCATTCAAATTGAGGCGCCGTAGCGTCATCGTCCGCGCACGTGGCGGCTGTAAGACGGGAGGACTCGAGGAATGTGGAATGGTCGGAGAAAATAAGAGAGGAGAGGCGACAAAACGAGAACGGGAGCGGATGCGCGCGACCGCGACACATATTTACAATTCCGATTTATCATGAATCGTCCGGATAGCTTGCGTTGGCGAGGACCACATCTATAGTCACATCCGTAGAGCAACACATTTTACATCTGATACCGTAGAATTAATCGATTATATTTATGCATAGACGTGTGAGTGTATTTTGACTATTAATGTATTTAATAAGTTGTTTAAGGTGGTTTTTACCAAAATAATACTTCTAAGATTAATTTCAATTATTTATAATTGTAATTTGTGAATATTCGAATAAAATAACGCAACGTTCTCACTGACAATAAAATGTGAATGAAATTAAATCAATGTTTAAGATAACGTTTCTTAACGAAGACGGAACCTTAAAAAGGAATTTAATTTCGTTCACATTTTATTATTATATAGTTTGCGATGCAAAATATCCATACAAATACGTCCTCACTGACAACGTCCTCACTGACAATAAAATGTGAATGAAATTAAATCAATGTTTAAGATACCGTTTCTTAACGAAGACGGAACCTTAAAAAGGAATTTAATTTCGTTCACATTTTATTATTATATAGTTTGCGATGCAAAATATCCATACAAATACGTCCTCACTGACAACGTCCTCACTGACAATAAAATGTGAATGAAATTAAATCAATGTTTAAGATACCGTTTCTTAACGAAGACGGAACCTTAAAAAGGAATTTAATTTCGTTCACATTTTATTATTATATAGTTTGCGATGCAATCCATACAAAAATTATGGAACGGAAAATGAAATAAGTAACCTTTTTAAATTTAATATAACGCGGGTTGTATCAAATGAAAGAATAATTTTATTGAGGAAGAGAAAGGATCCCAGAAATATAAATTTTTAATCATAATTTTTATATGATATGTTCTTGAGTTATTGTTCAAAATGTCCACAAAAAATATTTTACCCCCTTTATCTTAAAAACTGCTGAAGTCAAAATTATAGAAAGACTTCGTCACTGATAGTTCACCTATACTTTACCGGAAAACTATATCAATTCAATTTTATAACTTTTTTAGAAATTTTGACATTTTTTAATTTGGGAAAGCTACACTACAATAATTATATTTTTACATGGCGAAAAATAATATTAATATTTTGTAAATATTCAATTAAATGTTTACATGTACATAAGTATATACAAAGCCTATAAGGGTTTTGTAAACACATATTTCTCTTGACTTTTGGCTGTATAAAGGAATTGTCCTGGGGGAAAAATTCGCCAATTTACCCATAACAATTCGATTACTTTAATAAGTCGTATAGAGAAATTATGTAGGCTATAAATAAAAAATTGTCAAGCAGGAGTAAAATTCGCACTTGCACTTCGAACACTTAGGCAATTATAAACATTTAAAGGTACATGGTATTTCTATTAAACGATAATGCAAATATTAATTTTTAAGGCAATTATAAACATTTAAAGGTACATGGTATTTCTATTAAACGATAATGCAAATATTAATTTTTACTGTAAATTTCACAGGCATAATTTGCATATTAAAAAAAACCCTGTAAATTTCACAGGCATAATTTGCATATTAAAAAAAACCCTGTAAATTTCACAGATTTCTGACGATATACTACCTAAAATTACGAAGAAAATATTTATGAGACCCTATTAATTAGCCATTTCAAATGATATTCTAATTAAAAATAAAAGAAAAATTCGAGTAATTGATATGATCCTTCTAAAAATTTCAAAATAAATATTTTGAGTTTTAGCTATTGAGATATATGCGTGTTAATATATTTTATCACTACGCCAAATTAAAACTTTCTACTTTAAGCGGTTTCTGAGAAAAACGGTTGTGACGAACGGAGGGAAAGACACTTGAGTGATCTTAGAAGGGTTCCGTTTTTCCTTTTGAGGTACGGAACTCTAAAAAGAAAGAATAGTAAAATTTTGAAATTATTATTCCGAATTTTTAGTGCTTATATATTTAAAAAATATTTAATATAACTTATTATACCGTTGAATTTTTTTTCGTAAGACTTAGAACTGGTGTTTTCTTTATACAATTAGAGGTATAAAATAAAATTTGAGTAAAATTTAAAAGGAATGTGATTGAAATTTATAGGGGTGCCTAGAGTATTGAATTAACTGTATAAAAGTATCAATTTTGTATTTATTATTATGCTTTTCTATAACAATAATCTCCTACAGAACTTAATAAATCCTGACAATGTCAAAGAGATAAGAAACTGGACCAAATTTTAGTTTTTGTAACTAATATTATAAGTACATGCTTAAAGAGACATTACAAGTGTTCCTCGTAATGGCTCGATATGCATTTAATATAATTTCGAATATATTGCGAGGTACACTCGTAATGTCTCGAAATTTTAGAAAAATTAATATCTTGGATAGCTGGTGAGCTGGAATCACCAAGGTTTGGGAATTTTTTAAGGAATGTCGATGTATTTTTTATTAAATATTTAAGGTACTGTTATAAATTTAATATGGATAACATGCGAATATGAGAGGTTAAAAAGAAATATTTTTTTCTATAAGTGAAACAAAATTTTCACAATTTATATAAGAAAGAAACTTTGAGCAATAAAAGAAAATCTCTATCATTTCCGGCCGCGCACCGGCTAAGTTCACAATTAACGAGTGTTTTCTATGCTATCCAGCTCTACACAATGTCTTCCTGTAGATGCTGCGTAGACAAAATTTGTGCATTTGCACTGCTTTGTATATGAATTTAAATTACATATTGGAGTTTTGGCTAAGCCAAAAAGTTTTGGCAAGTTAACTTAAAATATCAGAAGGAACTAAAATCATTTTAAAGGATTTGAAAATAATTTTTTGGCAATAAAAATATAGAATTATTTGAATATGTTTCATTTGTTGGCTACACTAATTTGCTCAATTGGATATTTTTTTTTTATATTCGATAAAGTTAGCTTTATTGCACGCGTACTTGAAAAGTACTTGAAAATAGTAATTTGCAATTTCATTTTACAGTACAAAAATATGCGAGACCGAATTATATGGGACCACATGTGACCGATTTAGGCCATAGTTACCGTGTAGAAATTTAAATAAGTGTGGGCTAATTATCATGGAAGTGAAGAACAATCAATTAGAATTTAAATCCAGCTTACTTGTAATATAATAAGTCAACGTGTTATGACGTAGTAAGCTTGAAAAAGCCAGCTAGAACTCGGGCGTAGTATTTCCTTCCCTGTCCTGTCTCTGTTATTTGTGGATCGGTTTCCCAGCAAAGCAAGCGGCAACCGTAAGCTAATTGTGTGCGAGCGCCTAGATATTGAGAGTGTATTCAGAAAATTATGAATTTTTATATGTGATACGATTTTTTTGAAGAGATTTTACTTCCTAAATTTAATTACTTTTGTCTGTACTTTTTCACGAATAATTGTCCATTTTCACCTCTCAATACGAAATCGAATGAAGAAAATATTATGCTCAGGTGAACTGAGTTTTATCCACTATTAATATTTTCTAACTGGTTCAAATTCTAAAATCTATGCTTTTACAACTATTCACATTGAATCGGTTTATATTTTCTGGTTCGTACACTGAAGCACCATGTAGAAGTAATTTAGATAATATTTTTAGAAACTCTTGTTGCGACACTGGAGTGTATGATTCATAGTTTATTTACAGAATCATCATTTATATTTTCACATGTGGAAACTTTAACTGTTCTGAAATCTCGACGTAATGTTCTTTCGATCCGTACTTGGCTAGTATTTTTATTTCTTCATTCGCATTGTCACAACACCAAGGATTTAATTGCATGTGGCGGAAAACGCATCAATTTTTTTATTAAGGACTGTCTATCACGCGTAAATTCTTCTCAATTCTTCTTTTGCTATTTTCATCCAAAATTTCTCAAGTCGGCTTAAGTTGGTACTGCGATATGAAAATAATATTAGTGGATTAATATGAATCATATTGATACGTGTGTACATATATGCAACTTCGAAGCTTACAAAATCTGAAAGGAGTACCCGATTGACTACAGCCTTGTCTATTTGATAAAGCTTGGCGTAACGAACAAATCAATAAGTCTCTGAGCTCAGAAATTCATTCCGTTCTTGAGTTATGCCATCCAAAAATTTAAAGGCATAGTCTACAAAAACAATAGAAAGTCTTTATTGTTTTGCACGGGGCTATTTGTATTGATCTACAGATGGTACCCATCGTTTTCAGTTATGGTTTGAAACATATTTCCGGGGGTAAAACCAAAAAAATAAAATAAAATATTTTTGATCAAATATCGAATTTAATTTAAGTTTAGAGTTTAAAAAAATATTAAACGTCATTTTGATAAAAGTTATTCTTGGTTTTACTCCATAGTAATTCTCGGGAAAATTTGGAATAAATAAGTGAGAGAAAAAGAAACATAGTGAACGAATGTGTTACTACATGTGAGATGGACGTGCACTGATATAAGAACCCGACTACCGATTGGGTTGTTTTATTCCTAGATCGCGCATTAATTTGAAATGACAATGTCAGATTATTTATAATGTGTGTATTATTTATATTATATGGGTAACTTCTCGGTATTATATATATTTATGAGTTCCAAAGAAATCTTGCAATTTTCGATCTGAACGAGTAATAATTTGTATGAATTAGAACAGGATACATAAATAATTTAATAAATAATAAATATAATTTAGTTTCATCCACATTTCAGTAAATTATTGAAATATTCATAGAAATTGAAAACTGAAAATTAGGAAAATGTATATCTATTCTAATAAATGAGCTTTGGAAAAGTAGAGTAATTTATTAGAGATTAAATAACGTTAAGTGAAAATTGTATCGATTTCGAAACAATCATTCCATTTTGTAATTGCATCATTTCGTATTAGATGGTTCTATGAGATAATTATTTTATACATATCTTTTTATTTATAACCCACGGTGAATCATTAATATCTTTAATATTATCTTACATGAAATTGGGAAAAACAATTTTCAGAATCCTTACAATAAGATAAGAAGGCCTGCACAGATATTCTTTCCACTTATTTCTTCCTGGGGCCTGCTCAGGTATTCTTGTCGAAGACTGTCCTGTCATGAATAACAGAGGATGATGATGAGGTATCCACTGATGTAGATATATCTATAACAATTTGAAGCAGCTGTAGCTTCACATAACCTGAACACAGAAAACTTACGAAATTAGGTGAGAAAATGTGTGGTGAGTTTCACAAAGACAATCACAATTTGGTTAGTAACAGTTTAGAATACGAGAAATGTTTTCTAACCGAGCATTAGTTTATTACTTTTGCTTGTTAAGTTTGAATTTACTTCTTTGAATTTTTAACATTTTTTAATATTTTTTAATCAATTAAGCATTTTGAATTTACTCAATACGTAATACCTTTGCGAACAAACGAACAAAACATATTGACAGACATACAGACAAATATTCTGAATAACTCATATTTTTCATCAGGCTCCAAAGAATGTAATAGTATAAACAGTATAATACAGAGGCAGGTGGTGCTTTCTAAATCCGTCCAAAGATTTTTACGTGATGTAAGACAAAAAGAAAAAAAATAGCCTTTTGTTCTACTGTTTATTTATAGTATTTAAATACATTTTCTGAAAAAATAATTAATGTAAGGTGTATTTTTCTTGACAGAATTTATTTGGAGATATTATTCTCGTTATGATTCTGATGGCGAAGTATTTTTTGCCGAATATGAAAAAAACTTGAATGTTTATGAGATAATCGCCTATAAATTTTGAAATAAAAAAAAATTACAATTTTTTGTCATAAAATCATTTCATTTATTACAATTATTCAAATTTAACAACTCCCCAAATAATAAAACTTTGAAAACTATTACAAAATATTTTTTAAAAATGAAATATCCATAATAATTTCATTATAGGTTTGATTCATCACAATATTCTGAATAGAAACAATTGAAAAAAAATAGTTAATTAGGAAAGATTTGAAAAAATAAAATTTTTTTATTTCTGTTTATTATTCAAAATAGTGGACTAAATTACCCGTGAGGTGGGATTATGTGAGAAAAATATGTTTAGCTTTTGTATCACTTTTATTAGCAGAAACTAAAACTTCATTTCATTGAAGTTTTATATTATATATAAAACTTCACTTATTTGACATTCTTCATGTTCATATATTTTTTCCACATATCTCATCAAGTTCAATCGCCAAGCCTTCTAAATATTTCCCATTATCTAAATATAGTAATTTGAAATGTATGTTTTTTCGATGAATGGTTTTTCTTCACAAATGGTTGAGAATTTTCATATAGTTTCATAACATTTTCTACTAATTTTCATGCATAGAATAAGTAAGGTAAATTAATAACCAATGTGAATAATTTATTTTTAATCCAGCAACCGTTCATTGCCTTTAAACTCTACAAGTTCGGATGTCTTGGGTTATTATTCAGGACATTAAGATTCAAGTAACGCGATCAGGAATTTTTGATACCCCACTACTAGAATATTCCAATATTAATAGTTGTAATGCACAAAATATGCGCAATTACGATTTACAGCATTTGTTTTTCCCAAAATTAATATCTGCTTTATATGCATTAGTATATTGAATTTATTTGGCGTTAATTTTGTAGAAATTTATTATTCACAATTAAATATAACATAATGATTTTATCCATATCTTTTTATTCTATTAGCTAATTGCTAATTGCCCACCTGAAGATATTGTAATACAACGAAACCTAGGTAGTAGTAATGAATTTAAATAAAGTAGAAATAATACTACATCATGTAGTTTCATTTAATTGTGCATTAAATTGTTTTATGTTTGCCGTTGTAGTTCTGTTAGAAAGGAATTTGGCCGAGAATTTCAAACTTATTCCACGTTTTTACTAATTTCTTCAGTAATTATTCTACACGTCCATATCATTCTCTATTCAAAAAGTTATTAATGCTGAGAATTCACGAATATCTTAGACATAATAGCCCATCATTACGGGTATCGATAGTACCCTTCATAATTTTTTTTTCGAAGGTTAATTTATAAATAATATTATAAGTGACGTTGTTTAGCCACACTGTGTCTATAACTAAACAGCTGTGCCGAGTCAAGATTTAATACGGAAATAATCGGAAAGTCACGTCTCTTACAATGTTGCGCCTGGCATCAAATGAGCTCGTTACTTTATGTGGCGCCCTAATGGTCGCGCCATTGAGTGACGGCTCATGCGCCTCGCTCGCCTGTACTCATTAACAATGTTGGGCGGATTCACTTTTGAGTAATATGCCTGTTTCGTTGATGAATAATATTATTCCTAAAGTGTTGAATGTATTTATGGTTTATAGTTGGAGACCGCACACGAGACAATTTTTCAGGCGGACTTGGTTTTTTAGACTCAAAAAGAAATATAGCGGCTTGGATCAATTTTTATTATTTCAGACAAAATGATTTATATAAAGTATTTTTACTTTATCTTCGTGTAATATAGGCAGTATAATGTTTAGAATTTCCTAAAATTTCCACTCATTTAATAAGAAAATAAATTTTGTAAGCGGGCAATTTGTGAAAGTATTTTGGCTCATACAACAAGCGTTAAAGGTTAAGGTGGCACGAAATTATATAACAGTTTTTCATCGGTATTAATTTTCTTTATTTATTTTTTATTATTAATTATAAATATTTTTCATTTACTAACTTTATGGATATAATTAATTAAGTAAGTCTTATGTTTTTCCTCAGAGTGTCGAGTTCTTCAGCGCAAAGCGATGTCTATGAACCAATTTCTTGGAAATTATCTTGCACAATATAGGCATATTGTGTAAGATAATTTCCGGTTTTCGGCAGTCAGCATAACATAGTGCATGGAGACAACAAGTGTAGTGTTATTCTGAATTATGTCTGATCGAGTTTATTACTTGCAATTTCTCTATATTTATCTACCTGGCTATTTATCATCAGTTATTTTGAATTTTCGCTATACATTTCTGGTAACATATCTAAATTCTACTAATCATTGGTGTTTCATAGTGGACAGCTTGAAAAAATTGATAAGTCAGGTTCATTCTGGATAATATGTCTAGAGAAAAAACGTCCAGTATATTCGTAGTAGTTTTTCGTGTATCATTACTTGCAGAAGCGGATTAGGAATAGTCTGGAGATGTAGCTAGATGGAGAAGGTCAAAGATGATGGGATTAAGCAGGGTTGGACTGTAGTGAGGGAAGAATCTGACGCAAAATTGTGTGCGGTGGAGAGTTCCTATGCTTCAGAGGAGTGTTAGAGGACTTTTTATATATTTAATTTCACTTTTGCCATAATTCACTGTCGGTAATAGAATTAATGTAGAATAATTTTTTAATTTATTTAATTGAAATCGAATGACGTAATGGGCGTAAATATAAATACGAACAATGTTTAATTTGCAACGTAAACATACATAAGAGGGTGATTAGTAAAAGGATGTATGAAAAAATTTACAAAATATTTTTGCAACAAAACTTGGTTTTACTATATTTATTATTTCGTACTAACTAATCAAACCAGTATGTATAAAGATCTGTGTATATTTGAAGAAAGCAAAAAAAAGTAAAGGGGAAATTTTATGATAGCGAAGAAATAGACAAATCAAAATATTGAGTTCTTTATACTACTAAAATTTTACGTAAGTGTGCTCCGTTAGAGCCAAGCGCTCTTTAAATGAGACTCTGTACATCCATTTTTACATATTGTCAGTGAGAAATGAACATGAAACATATTATTAAAAAGCAAAAATTTTACTCTATAACGTTAAGTATATTTTGTGTTTAAAGAAATTCTTATGAAGTTTAAAAACTACTCGAATATAGTTACAAATTGTTGTTTTGCTAATCTATATAATACACACACGTAAAAATCTATCCGAAAACTGGCCGTAATTTTTTACCGCATATTTTTTACTTTGAAACATTTATGGAAGTGAAAAACACATCGTAAATTTGAAAAAATCGAAGTCAATGTTTTACCGATAATATATTCTTAAGCATTAATAGCTATCACAGTGTCTGTCTTAAAAGCTGAGCCGATTTGGATGAAATCTGGTATTCAAAAGAGTATTTCATAAATATTTTTGAAAGACGGCTTTACTTTTTAACCTTAACAATTTATTTGAACTCGTTTTTTAAAGATAAATTATGAATGTAGCTTTTCTAAATAACCTAAGCCAATTAGATGCTTGACACATCTAATAAAAATCATTGAGTATTGTCGAAAGTGGGCCATTCCTCTTCTCTCACTAAAAGAGAAGAACACCAATAATTAAAAAATAAAATAAGTTAGTTCATAGTTTAAAAACCTTTAATAAGAATTTATAACTGGAAGAAATGAAAGAAAAATGATTTAAATTAATAAATAACCTACTGTTATTTTCAGCAGTAGCCCATTTGATTGCAAACAGAAATACAAATTGAAGGATGTGACGTCACGATTTACTAAGCAAAGCTTGTACTTTGAGTGTCTGCGTCGATTTGAATATTGTCAATATTGATTGCGGAAAATTATTTTATAAATATTGATACTGCAAATTGCTGAAAGTGGATTCGTATATGTGAGTTCACTTTTTATTTCCAATTCGGATTTGATTTAGCAGATTCAAGACTGCCAGCCTGCCAGCGTATCACCAATGTATTTCGTAACGTAATTAATTTTGTTGAGGTAACTATTAATTTTCGTGTGATTAGATCAATTATCGTTGCTAAGTGTTGTTAATTGAAATGTGTATTCATTTTCGTTTTAATGATTGTAAAAGTATTCAAATATATTTTCACTAACTTAATAATGATCCTTATAAAAATAAATTTTTGATTTTTCTGACGAGCGACGTGGCTTTCATCGTGCTAACCGTAATCAGTTATTACAAATATCGGTACTTAGTGGCACCCGGAGAAATAATTTCCCAATATTTTGTATGGTACATTTTGTATAGTATATGGAATTTTCGCAAGATTAAGGCAAGGATTTTCTATAGTAAGGGCATTGCGCAAGATATATATGACGATGAATCTATTTTAGGAAAGTTATTAAAGCTTTTAGGGAGTTTATTTAGGAAAAAATAAGAGTTCTCAAACAAATATATATAGTGCTTATACAAGTAGTCTATTCAATTTGCATATTTTGACGTCATCGAGTTGGTATATTACACGACTGAATGTTTCTGTGTAAAATTTTGAACCGTTGTATAAAATATAATGTTTTAAATTAAACTCAACTTTTTTGAGAAAATCTCCTTATTTTGGTGTAATAAATAGATTTAGAATATATCAAACCTTTCTTGTAAAAATCGTCAAACAGCCAACTATGTGCGTTCGTACCGAAAAGGCCGGGCGTAGCACATGTTGCGTGGTGGTACAGGTGTTGCTCACAGTATAATTTTATATAAATTTTGAGACCGGTATACAAGTTTGGGTTTTGTTAGAAATTAGGAAAGGGAAAATAAACGGAATAGTCATGAGAGACTATACCATTTATTTTTTTCTTTTTTAACTACTATCGAAATATAATCGAATTCCAATCAGTTGTGGACTATCATATAGCTTAGTTGTGTTGTTATTATATAATATTAGGTGTACTCAACACGTTAATGACAGCCTCAACTCCTCAATTCAACCAATATTCAACACGTTAATGATCCTCTCAGCGTGAAACATGAAAAATTGACTTCTATGCTTTCTTTATTTTTTTAAATTGAGGAAAAAATGACGTGTTAACAATCCCATTTAGTAAAAGGAAAGTAATTTACAAAAGTGTTTTACTTGTGGCAAATCGGCTTTCTGAGACACAGTTTCAGTCTGTTCCTATAAAAAGTAAACCACGACGAGCCGTTTCAAAAGAAATCTAAAAACAAAATTTTGTATGAGTTTTCCTTTTTTTAAATAAACTAATAGATATTAAAACTAATTTATATTGCATGATTATTAAAAAAGAAATGGTAATGCCAGAGTCATTGTAGCATTATATTTCATCAATATTTTTACAAAAAATATAATGTATTTTTAAATATTTTCGTTCTTTACACAATTAGTTTTTGAAAAATACAACTTAAGAGTTACAACAAAATATTTTAAGTTCCGGCAGACCGGATCCGTCACAGAATTTCGCGCGTATGGCTAGTTATTGATAACTCCAGGGAAAGCAGAGTTTCAAATATATATTTTAAATTCCAAAAGACCAGATCCGTCACAAAATTTCTTGTATATGGCTAGTTATTGATAAAACCCAGGTAAAGCATAGTTAAAAAAATGTATTTTAAATTTCGGCAGACCAGATATGATCTCCGTCACAGAATTTCCCATGTATGGCTAGTTATTGATGAAACCTAGAGAAAACAGAGTTACAAATATACATTGTAAATTCCGGTAGACCAGATCCGTCACAGAATTTTTCGTGTGTGGCTGATTATTGATAATACCCAGGAAAAGCGTTTTTAAATAAGCACGCTTGTTCCGTTGACGGATAATATTGTTCTTAGTGTTGAATGCACCTTTCAAGCTTTAATAATGACGATTCCGGGAAGTGAGAAATGGAGAGTGACTTGAGGAAATATTCGGGTGTTTTCCTCGACCCGATTTATACGTTTCATTTATATATTGGATTACACTGTCTGTCTGTGGGTTTCAGCGCGTATTATGAAAAATCGTATTCCCTTTTATTTTCACGTATGCAGATATCTCCAGTTTAAAATTCACTCCTCCTTGGTAAGCTGATTCAAATAGATGTTTATGGAATATTCAGCAATATATTTTAATTTGATATTATTAGGCGGGAGAATTACTGTTATATTTATATCTATATCAATACCTATAATGAAGCTGTAGAATTGGTATATTAGCATATTGAAGATATTTAAGCGGATGTAATAAAAGTAATAAATCTCAAAATGATGTTTACTGATTTTTTATATGCATGTATTTAATTTGATATTATTAGGCGGGAGAATTACTATTATATTTATATCTATATCAATACCTATAATGAAGCTGTAGAATTGGTATATTAGCATATTGAAGATATTTAAGCGGATGTAATAAAAGTAATAAATCTCAAAATAATGTTTACTGATTTTTTATATGCATGTATTTAATTTGATATTATTAGGCGGGAGAATTACTATTATATTTATATCTATATCAATACCTATAATGAAGCTGTAGAATTGATATATTAGCATATTGAAGATATTTAAGCGGATGTAATAAAAGTAATAAATCACAAAATAATGTTTACTGATTTTTTATATGCATGTATTTAATTTGATATTATTAGGCGGGAGAATTACTATTATATTTATATCTATATCAATACCTATAATGAAGCTGTAGAATTGGTATATTAGCATATTGAAGATATTTAAGCAGTTGTAATAAAAGTAATAAATCACAAAATAATGTTTACTGATTTTTCATATGCATGTACGTCTGTTGACTCAATGCAGATGGAGATTTAGCATAGCTTCGGGGTTAACTTAAAGTTGAATTTAGTTCCTATTTTATTGCAATAAGTTCATTTCATCATTACATATGCAAATTAAATATTTAGGAGGAGTTCAGTTATATGCACACGCACAGAAGCAATATGTGTGTGTGTTATATATATATATATATATATATATATATATATATATATATATATATATATATATATATATATATATATATATATATATATATATATATATATATATATATATATATATATATATATATATATATATATATATATATATATATAGTCAACCCATAATAGATGGTACTACGTTACTTTAAATTGCGTAATGAAATGATTTTACCCCCGAATATACTTTAGGGAAGTGGGCGTAACCAGTGGTGAAGTGGGGAGCGGAACGGGGGTGGGGTGTAGGTGCTTGAATAAGTAACCCGAATGGGGGAGACTTGTGAGGACAGATCTCTTTGTTGGTCGTCTTTGGAACGTAAAATTGCTCAATGTTATGTATATTGTATATTGGATTAAAACATCTTGATTTCCTTAATTTGTTAAAAAATTTAATCCATTGACAATATTTGCAATTTAATTATTTTGGTAAGTTTTGTATTCGGTTATGTCAATTTGGTTGTTATGCATTTTATTGTCACATGTAATAAAATTGCGGAATTGGCCTGTCTGTACATTGAATTATTTAGGAAGAAATGATTTAAGAGAAACTAATGAAAGTAATGTAACGCAAAAATATTGTTACGGGAATTTTTGCCTATTTCCCTGTGAGTCCATGTAGATTTTCGTTTGTCTGTGATTATGTTTATTTGTTAGTATATCAGGCAAAAATTACTAAAGATTTTGAGGAAGTTTTCACTCACGCATACTTCTGGGTCCGGACTATATAGGATATAGGATATATTTCATCACGATTGATCAAGTAAAAAGAAGATATAATAATTTGATATTTAAATGCAAAATACACTTAGACAAAAAAGTTTACCTTTGTAATTTTTATAATACGTTACTGATATTAATCTTACAATCAACTGAATACTTCCTAAAGATTAACGAGAACGAAGTCATGGAAACAGCTAATTTTGTATTATTTTTA
Organism: Druceiella hillmani; assembly: GCA_039881145.1. NCBI lineage: Eukaryota > Metazoa > Arthropoda > Insecta > Lepidoptera > Hepialidae > Druceiella > Druceiella hillmani. The sequence goes on along the minus strand of JAYKKI010000045.1, from coordinate 6,698,828 downwards.
TTTTGTACTGGTGCCGTTCACCTTTATCTTCTGAAAATAAATTATCTTAACCAATTTATTTTTTTCAGGTGTCTTTCATGGTTATAATGAATCAAACCTTTGACATTGTTTTATAACAGACTCTACTTGTATTTTAAAATGTAAAATTAGAAATCTATCTACATTCAGATACAAAATGTCTAAGTTAATAATACTGAAACACGGAAATGGGGCAACTGTGGTATCTTGAATTGTTAACAGAAGTAAAGGTATGCGTATAATTCAGAATATAATTTTTTTTGCATATTTTTCAATATGCCTATAAGATATATCACCTAAAATTAAGGAAATATTTAAAAAAAAAAGGAAAAATTAGGGAATATCTCACACTATGTATGGAATTAAAAAAAAACTGAGAAACCTGAGAAATATGCTTCCCCCACAAATTAAGTAGATCCACATAATTTTTTTAAGTGTTAGCTATTATGACGTGCATGGGTTATTGGTTAAAGCTTATTGCTTTGTTATATATATATATATATATATATATATATATATATATATATATATATATATATATATATATATATATATACATATAAATTTAAAGATTCCACGTCAAGCAGTTTCCTAAAAAAAACGCCTATGATTGGAGGACTCACTTTCAGGCGGACATGTGAATGGTCTTATAAAGATTTCGTTTAACTAGGGTCGGCAGACCCAACCACATAGGTAAAAAAAATGCCAATATACTCTTATAACTTTAGTCACTGGTTTATACAAATCTACCACCGTGCTAAAGCACACCAGCAAACTGATGCGTAACTTGTTGTGTCAAATATCAGTTTATTAGACTTGTGTATTTTAGTCCAAGTGACTTAAGTTATAAAATAATATTAGTACTTTCTGACTTACTAGGGTTGGCAAACCTAAGGTTAGATCTAGATCGACCCATGTAATTTCTTTTACGAAACCCAAAAAAATATTATTTCTCGGGTTGCATATGTTGATGGCATACAAAGTATTAATGCATACATGTGTGTTTTAATATTTTTGTATTTCTATAAAATATTAATAATGATGAAAACATATTTTGGCACCGAATCAAAACATATTTTACCTCGTAAACTACTTATTTTTTATGCATTTTTTTAGTTTGGCTAGCAACTTACATTTCTGCGACGTGAATGATGCTTAGGTTTCACAAATCACAATAAATAAACATTTAAAATGCAGCATCGGGGTACAGCACAGCTGTCCAAATATTTTTTATAAAAACATTTATGCAGAACAGATATTTGACAGCTTAACTGCATTAAGTTCTCCATCAAAAAAGAACATGTAAATCCCGTATTAACACGCCTGTGTTTTTGAAATTGTGATGTGAAACAAAGAAGACATCGATATCCGGTGGGACCTCATTCAAAAATAGAGCCGCAAATTGTACAATTAGCACAACCTTTACAGATTTGGGATAATCATGAGGAATAATCGGGATAAAAAGAAATTCTGATCCTGATACAAGCGTGCGTGCGTACGTGTGTGTGTGTGTGTGTGTTTGTGTGTGTGTGTGTTTGTATGTGTGTGTGTGTAAATAATATTAAATCATTGATACATAAACATTGCACCGTCTATTGATATTATTAAGTACTAAAATTTTATTATCGTACAAAAACACCGAGTTTCATCCTACAATAATAATATTATTTCTCGGTGTTATGTTAGTTTGAATCATGTATAATGAGTAAGTTTGTACTGCTTAAATTCGTTGAAATTAATATATCCCACGCATGAAGCTACGGATGACATACAGCCTATAAGGTTACACGAGCGGCCAAACGTCAAAATTAATCTGTCGTTAATCTGTTACCAAAGGATTCTCAGTTGCTTTGGTCACATTGTCCGCCGGCAACTAGATAACCTAGACAAGTTGGTTGCGGTGGGCAAAGTTGAAGGAAAAGTACCCTGCGTTTGATCATCTAGCCGTTGGTGTGATCAAGTAATCACTATTACTGATCTTCCTGTAGCAACCGCCCTGAGGGAAGTTGAAAAATGGACAAAGTGGAAGCCACGAATGCCTTTCAAGGAAACGACCTTCAGAAATGAAGACGACCAAGAAGATTATTAGCGGTACGCCACATGAAGGTCACTACACATCAGGGCCACTACCAAATATAAAGTTAGTTTACTTTAAATACGAGAAGGTTTTTTTTACAAATATTACATCATGATGATCGAAAAAAATTCATTCGATCTTAATACATTAGTATTAATTACTTGTGCTGAGTTTATAATTGTTTGATTTACAACCTATTTGGATAAAGTAGGGAGATTAAGAATCGCAAGACATATTTTAACCTTACAGTTAAATAAACCTATTTGACTTATTTATCACAGTGCTCAGTATACTAATGAGACATTTTCAGCACCAACTAATTTCCAGGTTTAGACGGTTCACTTTCGACGTTATTTACCTAAGATCTGATCAAAGTAACTGTGTAAAAGGTAACTTAAACAAATTGATAATCCAAGATGATAGATGAAAAAGGTGATAGGATCCAAGATGATAGGTGATGATAGATGATAGGAAGATAGGTGATGATAGATGATAGGATCCAAGATAATACGTGAACAACCTGTTCAAGTTTCGTGCATTTTGATGATTCACTTTGATGATTCATCCAGAGTGATCAGAAAAGTATTATCGTTTAATTTTTTCCAGAACTTTCCCTATTTGTCACTCCTTTTCTTGTTGTGATTTCAAAAACAAAATTATAGAAATTGTTTTAGTTATACTGTTATTCAAAACGATTAATGAAACAATATTTTTCAATTGGAACGTAGTACTATAATTTTATTCCCAGTATTTGTGTAATCATAAATATGAAGAATAAAAATAAAAGGACATTACTTTGCAAAACATAGTCAAGGAATTAAATTTGCTAATCTTGATAGATGGTCCTGAAAGTTATCAAGGTCAAAATTAAAACTTTTTGAAACAATAGATCTAGTGAGCTTACTAAAATTATAAAAAAAGAAAGAAATAGTGTTGTTATCGAAAATATATATGTGTGTATCAAAGTATGGCGAAGTTTATTTGGAACCATCTTCATTATTAGGCAACTGATCGGTATTAACGTCAAGAGTGAATAATTCGGTATGATAGTTAAACCTAAATCGTTTAAACTGGGCTTTAAAGGCTTATCACGGATGATTTATCTAGAGTGACAGAATCCAGCACAAAAATAAATTAAATTTAATCATTATCAGTATTTGTTAAATTGTTCTCGCTATTGTTGTTTTGGTCTTACGTTTTTTTTTTATTCTTTCCGCAAATTTGTATTCATTCCAGTACGGCTATGTTCATTAGGGACTATTTTGAAAGGAAGTGATCAATTTATTTTGGATGATTCTTATAAACAAAAAGTGAATGTATTTTCTCCTTCACTTCGAATAAAATATCCGGTATGATAGTCAAGAGTGGACTGCCGAAACCCAGCACAAGTTAAGCTATCACCAATTAGCCGTTACCTTCGTTCTTTAAAATAAAATTAGTCACATTTATTGAGGCTATTCGAATTAGTGCGTGAAATTAGTTCTGATAATATGTGAGTAAATTGACACACCTGGCAACTTTTCAGATTTGACAGCACGTTACTTTTTGCCTTAGTTAAAAAAGATGAATTGTTAATATGGTATATACTATTGATATATTATATTGTATATGAAATATTATTAGCGGTAATATCACGTGTTCGTCAAATGGAAAAATGATTATTACAGTTGTTATTAATAAACCAAGTTTTTTCTTTAAAAAGATTTACGGCTTCCAATTTATTTATTATTGCGATATCCTTTCTTCACAGCCTTCACGGCAAGCCTCCTATTTTAATTTATATTTTTATCTGTATATGGCGAAGGCAAATGGAATGTAGTTTTGTGTACAACTATACATGGACCATAACTTCATAATTACTAATCCGATTTTTACAAATAAGGTGTTGTTTCAATTGTCTTAACAGCCCAAAATGGCCTTATGACGCTATATGTTAATGGTAGATTTTTTTGGTCTTTATAATCCGTATGATGGGTGTTGATGCTTTGGCTGATGACTTTGAACAAATATTAAAATGAATAATTTGAATAATGACATATGTAAGAGAAAATGATTGAATTATAATATACGGTAACAAAACTTGTTTCGAATTTGCATGCGAATCTGTTTTGCTAATATGGTCTGAGTTTTTCATTGTTTTTTTTCTTTTTTTATTTGGATAGATATATTTCCTTTCAATTCTGTACAATGTTGTATTTATCATATAATTATAATTATTTTAAGAGATCTTTTAAGATAGTAAAGTTTTTATTATAGTAAAGTTTTAAGTTTTTCTAAGTACGGTCATAAAATGCTTACAGGATGCATCAGTTACGATGAAGTAATCTCGTATTGTTTTATACGCACAGTTTAATTATTAAAACAAAGGCAAACAAAAGTATAAAATATGATACAATCTAACGTATGACGAATTAAAGAATATAGAAAAATTAGTTACGGGTTATAAAAGTGTTCGTAACTTTGAACTTACTTACGTACGTGAATGTACCCGCCTGGGTTTATATTTCAATGATGAAATACGAGTAATGAAAGTGAAAACGTGACGTTTCCTTTTTTTCCCTAAACAAAAATGAAAAAAAAAACTAGAACGAAAGTTATAGAGTTTAATTAGATCCAACGATATATTACGATATAGCGTTGGTTAATTGTCTGTCTGTTGAAATTAAAGCTCATCTTTGTCAAATACTTCTATTGTCTTCATTCGATTATGTAATTTTGACATCCGGTCTTAAACAAAATAGAACACCTTCACAATCTGTGCATTCGTTACATTTTTGCTTTTTAAAAATAAGACCATTATATCGCTACTTTGTTTTTTATTTTTATTGCAAAAAAAGAAGCTTCAATCTGGTTAGTCTACGTGACAGAAGTGAAGATTTTTTGGCGATCTAAACCTTGATTTATAGGTATAAGAGGTAACACGGCAGAGAAATAAAGAAAGAGACAGAGAGAGAGAAAAAAAAATAAATATAATTAACTTTACATGTTGCTCGTTCTTGAAATATATACAGCATATGCATTTCAAAGTTGTCAACGTGCTTAAGGACAGGATAAATACCATAAGTGGTAGTTCATATATTGTGCTAAATTGGTATAAAACTATTTTAATACTATGCATTCAGTAAAATTTATAAAATGTCAAATCGATGTAGACATTTAACAAAATCTTCATATAATTTACATGGACAATTGTTAATTTAAAAAATATCTGTCAGTACCAGAACACGGCTAAATGCATCTGAAGGAAGTCGGAATGTATTGCTTTTGTTGTAAATTATATTTACGACAAATATATATGTGAGTTCATTGTGGATTTATAAATAAATTAAGTACATCTGTTGTTAGCCTTATAATGGATGAAACACACGTAAAATTATTAATAAACCAATCATAAATTGATAAATAAATCAACAAAATTTTGACAGTTTACTTTTGACAGACATAATGTACAAACTAGCTAATAGCAGTAGCGAGCGCCATTTTTATTTGTTTTCGAGCATGCGTTCATTTCTTGTCTTATTCTATCGTGTTCTATCTCTCTCAATTGTTAGCTAAGTACCTCTTTTTCCTTCTCCTTACGATAGATTCGTTTCATACCGTCGTTGCATGAAAAACGTTGCGGCCTTGACTTTTTATTCACATCGCGCCTAAATATGTTTCACTTAAAATCAAAACAAAAATCTCAAAATTAGTGTTTCACTAAGTACATAAGTTTAATATTGTTTGGTTGTTTCAATGAATAATTGGTGGATTTTAATAAAATCTCCGTAAGTTTTATGTACACTGGGTGACTTTAGGTTAGTGAACTTTTAAGTAATAAACGTTTGAATAGAAAACCTACTAATTATTTTTACAACTTCAAACATATAATACGGGTTATATTACTGCTGCGTTACTTTTATATAAACCACACGATGGGAGTACTCGTATTGATTTAGCTCGTATTCGGTCTAAATAAGGAAACTAAACGCTGTAGTGACTACCATTATTTGTTTGCTTTAAACGCTGGTCGAAAAAAATGCAAAGTAGGTTAAAAGCCTTGAGAATAAAAAAATACGCAAAACATGTTTTGATCGAGCATTAAACTACTGGTTTGTTTTGTAACACATACGTTACTATCTGCTTGTGTCTTTGCATCGGTTATTTACGACGTAGGTCACATGGTATATATCGACTGAATTTAGTTTTCGAATAGAAACAACGATAGAATATTTTTTATAAATAATGTGTATTAAATATAAAAATATAATAGTTTGTAGCAAACATTCTTAACATATTTAAATTTTTAATAAGAAAACAAAGTTTAACTTAATACTGATTCTGCAATGGGGAAAAAAACGAGTGTGCTTTAGACCACACGACTGAAGTTAAACTTCAAATTCACAAAATATGAACTTTAAAATGAATTTACAATTTTATTCACTTTAAACGTAGAATATTTAATGTATTGACCAAAATAATAATTTATAAAATTGTTCAAGAACGAAATGAAATTACAAAATAATCAAAAAATCACCGTTCGCGTAACGCTAGCAAATTTGTATATATATATACATATATGTATATATATATATATATATAAATATATATATATATATATATATATATATATATACATACATATATATATATATATATATATACATACATACATATATATATATATATATATATATATATATATATATATATATATTTCATGCACTGGCTATGAGAGGAAGAGAGAAAGAAAATGTGCGCGCGCACTGCTCTCTCTTGCTCCTACAGTGTGATATGACGTAACTCTCTCTCTTTTTGTCTTCGCTAACTTATATCTCCCTCTCAACTTCCGTTCGCCTCGCCCGATCACACTTTTTGTAACACTCTCGTCACGCATTCACCAGCTTACTCCCCAAGTCAAGCGTGCGTAAAGAAGTTTTACTTCAAAAACCGGAACTTTCGTAAAATTTCCCACAGCCTTTTTTTTCGGAAACTGGCGTAGAAACTTGTAGAAACGTAGAAAATTTGTGGGAGTAATAAAGCAAATAAACCAATATATGTTTCAGTTAATTTCAAAAATAGTTGTAAGGAAATTTTGGAGACATGAGATGAAGTAATCGATCTCTTTTTTGTATCCTATTCCGAGTGCAGTCTTGGGGGTTAGAAGAACAAGTTATGAGGATTCTAAAACTATTTTCGTTCAGAATTTAATGTAAGGTAATTCTAGAGATATTGTAGGAAATGTCTATAACGAATTAGTGCTCCCTCTCCTGTCTCCGGAACTGCTAAAGTTAAAATAGTGGAAAACCGACATTACTAGAAATTCACATAGTTTTAAAATGTTCATTGTATTTATGTTTTGAAAGATATGTCGGGTAATATAGTTACATGGTGAAAATTAATATTAAATGGATTGCATTTGTTATGTGTGTGTGTGTGTGTGTGCGTGCGAGCATGCGTGCGTGCGTGTATGCATGAGCGCGTGAGTGCAAGAGCGGTTGCGTGTGCGTGCGTATGTGTGTATATATCGCAACGTCTGTTCGCTTACAACTTGAGTTATACTAAATGGATTTTGATGCGGTTTTACTATCATAGAAATTATTTATCCAGGAAGGCCTTTTGTATAAAATAATTATAATTGTTGTATAAAATATTAGTATCGATGTCCACGTTACATCGTTACGTTAGAAGCTGGAAAAAGCTAACCGATAAATAATTTGACTTAATATTTTTTATTAATCAGCTATTGCCTGCTTAAATTCATCATCATTTGTTGGATCCGTTCATAATAAGTAGACAAAGAAAGTTACATAATGAATATAATGTCTACACGTAACTATTTCACACAACTAAACTTATTGTAATGTTACTATTAAAACATATGTTTATTGACGAATGAAATGCAATTATTCTCTTTAGTTGATTCAATTCCAATAATTTTTATTTATTTTTTTATTATTCAAAACCAACTAATATTATGTATTTTAATATTAAACATAATATTTAAATGCTTCTACGACGTTTTGAAAGTTGCATAAAGCAAAACTATCCTCGAAACCGTCAAAAATCAACGAAACGAAAAGCTCTTTGGATACCGCCCTGAAAAAGCTTGTTGCCGAACATGGAATTGTCTATGATAAGATTTAGTTCAAGATATTGGTCGACAAATGATCCAGGCAACATTACTAGTAATTTTAATATTTATTTCATTACACACTTTTTGTTTTATAATTTAGTAAATGGCATAGATATCGAGTAGAAAGTACGTCAAAAATAACGAAAACGTCTATGATGATGACATTACACTGGTAGTAGTGACGTTTGTGTAAAAACAAAGTCGTTTCAAAACAAACATTTTAGTTTGATTTAGATTCGAAGATGCCACATATTTTTTTCTTTTTTAAGCCCGAGATAGACATTCTCTAGAACATCTGACGACTCGGTAAAACACGAAACATTTTAAACGAACATTTGAAAATAAACTCCAAACCTAATTGATGACGATAAGACGAGCAACAATGTAAACAGACGTTAACACATAGGACCGCATTGTGAAAAGCAAATGACAGGCGTTCGCACCCGGCGAACGACGTGGCGACCATAAATATAGAGCAGCGCCCGAGATGCATTTTAAAAATATTATCCGATCCGTGCATTCCAATGCATTCGTGTGCAGCGATCTTTGTATCGGTTCGTCATACACGTGCGCATTGCGATACTTGTATCGGGTTCGTTCAATCTTTTAAATATACAAAGTCGAACTGTAGTAACTTCGTGAGAACTCAATATTTAATCTAAAAAATTATATTGTTGAAAAAAATAAAAATGTTTGCTGAGAAAAATCAAAAATCTTAAAGAAAAGAAATTAATTTTTTTTTCCTAAAGACCTGTCTTTGAAAAGAAACTTCATTCGAATGATTTATTTATAATTAATTTAATTACAAATATTCGATACTAAATTCCTTGCAAAATATATCATGATTCAAACTTTATTTATACGTTCCCCTAATTTAATATGAAGGTTATCTATACATATAATAAAATTGTAGAATTGGCTTGTCTGTACATAGAAATATATTTACGAAAAAATATTAAGGGTTACATAATAAAAGTGATATAAAGCAAAAATATATATTTTCGAATTTTTGTCTGTTTGTTTGTTCGCGCATCATGCAAGAAGGTGTTCTAACGGGGTTTAATTAATAATGAATTCTGTTCGAGATAAATATGGATATAATTATAATCATGGTAATAAAAAGGAAAATATGATGATTTAAATCTTTAACGCAAAGTGAACTTAATTGAAAAAACTTAATTTTATAATAATTATAACTAGGCTTTTGAATATTTCAATGTTCAATTACAGTTTAGCTTAATAATATTTTCCAAAAGGTCCGCGTGAACAACGTCATGGGTACAACTAGTTTAAAATTTTAATGTGAGTATTATTTACAATTAAATGAAACTACGTGATGTAGTATTATTTCTATATTTCTTTAAGTTCTTTACCACGACCTAGGTTTCTTTGTATTACAACGTCTTCAGGTGGGCTATTAGCAAAGATGTAATACAACAAAACCTAGACGGCGGTAAAGAACTTAAAGAAAATAGAAATAATACTACATCACATAGTTTCATTTAATTGTAAATAATACTCACATTAACATTTTAAACTAGTTGTACACAAATATATTCAATGGCAGTATTATTGTTTCGGGATATTAGTTCAATGATCGTTTTAAAAATGTAAAATGAAACCACTATCAGGACAAATTAGAACAATGTCAAGTATCAATGCAGCGCTATGGAATTACATTTCTGCGCTTTATCAATTAATATAAAAGTAGTGTCACTTCCAAATAAAATGATGCTGTTTTTATGAAATGCTATTTTTTATTTAGTTTTATTGAATTTTTAGTATTATTAAAAAGGCCCACAATATTTTCGAGATTGCTAAAATTATTTAAAAATGATCATGGCAGCTAATTCTTCTTGTAATAAACACACATATATTCGGATTTGTTTCTATATTTCCACGCAATTATTGAAACATTACAATACATTGTTAAGATTCATGAATAATCATGGCTTTTATAGCTATGCTATGCCCGCGGTTTACCCCGTAGAATTATTCTAATTCTCTAAACCTATTTATCAATAACAGTTGTCTATTATCGTAGTTCATCAATCAATTAATAAGCCGATTTCACACTACTGTGCACCGTTTAAACAGTATTTCTATACTTATATTATATTTTTATCAGTATTTTGTCCTTATAAATTGTAGAGTGATGATACAAAATCTATAATCTTTCGTAAATTATGGGCTTTCTAAAACAAAATTATTTTTTAATCAAGCTTGTAATTGCAGAAGTTAGTGTTTACAAACAGACAACATAAACAAAAAACTTTTTGCTTTATCGCTACTCTGTCTCTATTAATCGTAGCGTTATGGTACATAGGGTATAATTTTCTTCATCGAACTAAGCTTTCTAGTACAAAAAAGAAGATTTAAAACTGGACATATTGTTTCAAATAGCAAACAAACAAATAAAAAAAATATTTTTTTCGCTTTATGTGTTAGTACAGATTCAAAAATTATGTGATTGTTTTTCAATAGTAGATGAATTAAATTTTATAAAAAGGCGGACAGAATCAATGACATATCAGATGTTTGATTTAAATAAAAATATGCTAGGAACTTACACAATAACAGACGTTTTGAACTAAAAAAACAAGATTTCAATGTTGTAGTGAGAAACGGAGAACAAAGTTTATGAAAGAGCTGTTAAATTGAAAAGAATGAAAAATAGGTGTGCTTGCGGGCAAATGCGGAAATATCTACTTGTAAGTGTGAAATCGGCTCTGAAGGTTTTGCTCCATATAGTGATATAACAAATTATTTACAGCATTGAAAACATCATCATTCTGAAGAAAACTTAGGGGGTAACCACTTGAAAATAACTGCAGAGGTGAAATTGAACAAATCTGGTGATTCTGTCAAATGAATAATCATCGATTTTGTCCTGGAGGACCAGATCCGCCTTTTGCGATTCGCTTGTGTATACGATAGGCTATTAGTGTCTTGCCAAGCGTAAACATTAAGATATTTTTTCAGACGGAATTATATTGCTCATAAATGTTTTCATTTGTTTTATTTTGTTAACGATACCACCAGAACATGCAGATAATTGCAATTTATACCGAAGCCACTGAGGTATTAATTACTTGGCATGTTAAGTGGATTCGTATATAATGTAGCTTATTTTAGCTACAATTTTCTCACTATGGTAACATAGACGTTATAGTTAATAATTTAATTGATAGTGACCTGTATTTTATTTTAGTTTTAATATTGTTCTTTCATTTTAACGTTGAAAACCTTTTTACTGTTGCTGATTAAAATGTCATTAATTTCATGTTAACTTCCTGAACTCAATTACGTCAATTAAAGTTAGGCTTATGATTGTTCTTCCTACTTTATGATTCTTCTTTATAAGATCCACATTATTGAAGGTCAAGCCTGTTTTGAAGTTTCCAGCTTATCTCTGAGTGGCAGTGAGAGGGAGTCCCATTATTATCTTAACTTCAGCGGCTATGATATCGAGGTCTTTTGCCATTTACTTTCCAAACCACAATAAATTCATCTAGTTTAATTGGCTGTCTACAAACTATCTGACTAAAGTCACTGAGAACTAGTTAGCAACATATGGTTGGTAATTCAGTCCTAATTTGAAATTGGTTAAATATGGATTTGTTGGTTTTTTTGGCATGTGATATTAGATTTGGTAAGTTTAAGCTGTTCCAATGGTTTTATTTTCAAATAATTACATTCAAAAATTATATCGACATTTTTCTTACTTTCTCCTTCCCTATACGGAGGAAATTATTTTTGTTTCTCAATTTTCTTTCCACCATTTTTATTTTGTGAGTTAGTAGACTATTTGCATATTGTGTAGTCGATCAGTTAGTAGTTATTTAAAATATTGTAGACATGTGCTGAAAGCGACATTTTAAATTTGCAGCTTCTTGTACCTACATGTGTCTTGTGTTTATCTCCTAAATCTATGCCATCCATATTTTATACATACTATACTAAACAAACTACAGACTGAAAAAAAGGACTGTTTTCCTGTTTTAGTACAAACTAGCTGTGCCCCGAGCTTTCGCCTGCGTGGAATTATCCTAATTATACTGCTCCTAAAGCAGTTGTCACTAAACGTTTACGTCCCGTTTGCCAAACGACATGATCGGTCAATAAATATGAGTAAGTCGATTTCTCTCTTTCTCTTTACCTTGTGTTCCTCGATTTTTATTATACATATATTTTATACTTTTGTTCTGCCCCTATGAATGTAGCGTGATAATATATAGTCTAAAATCTTACTTAAAGTATGAGCTTTTTGACACAAAAAGAATTATTGAAATCGAATGCGCGGTTCAAGAGATTAGCACAAACAGAGAAATAAACAAACTTTTCTATTTATATATTAGCATAGATTTGATCATACAAAAGAATTAAAAATCACTTAAATTTACAAAAATATTTACGATTTATTCTGAATTATTATTTGAAATTCAAATCCTTTATTTCTGGCTATAACGAATTAATTTTTTCAAACATTTTTTTTTTAATTTGCATCAATTTTAAAAGTTAATCCGGACCGAAACAGTTTGTATGAATTCATACAATGAATTGGTATTGTAGATCGGGTTTTATCCTTTTGATTATATATTTAAAAAATAATTTTTTCGAAGAAAATACGTATAATATACAACAACTACATTACGACTATAATTAAGTCAAAATTTAACGGATCACTTAATTATATTATTCATTGTTGATTACGGTGGTTTAGGCAGTGAGTGTGGATATGAATAATTAAGGTACTATGTGTATTAAAGTTAATGCTGTTTTCGATCCGGCAGAGTTACAAAATTCACCACAAATTTAAAAAGTAATTTAGAAAAAAATAAAGTTTATTTATACAGATTTTAAGTATTTTTTAAATATTTTTTATTTTCCAAATAAAACGCAACAAAAGACTCTACGATACAGTCAAAAAAAATCACGAAAATCTATATTATGTTTATCACTGAATTCCATCCTCGTCATTAAATCAATATCATCTTGCGCCTGCGACGATGTCATCCATAACACTTTAATGACATCAAGTGTCGGGTATTACAATATTAAGACGTTGATACATTGTAAAATTAACGTGAGCAGATAATGACCTGAAAAATATCATGTAACAACCCTGACTAACCCATGCGTGTACATTCATGTACGAAATTGAGTTTCAAATAGAGCTTTTAAAATGTTAAGATAATAACATTGTTGATTAACAACCATAATGTTATTAACTTAATATTATGATTATATCTCGATACATTATGGGTATATATCGAATATACTAAATATTGAATTGAAACAATTTCATAGTACTTAATTTTTATGTAAGAATAATTTAGCTGGTTTTGTATTTATTTATTTATGTGTCACAAACAAATTTGTGGCGGAAGGTTGCGAGGTAATTCCATTGCTTTTATTGATATAAAATATTATGCTAATACCATGTTTTGTCAATTTAAATTTTCCTATAATACTATCCATCATATTCATTAGATTTAATGTTGAAATAATAGACTTGTATTAATTAGTTTTATATCTCAAAAACAGTTTAATTAACAGCCTGAAATAATCTTACTTCCATATAATTTTCAACAACAATACTGATAGAGGACACTTTATATTATATGATTTTAATAATGATCATTATTTAATATAAAGTTCACAATGAATATAAATATAATAACATAAGTTCTCTCCAATAATAAATACATTTTTATTTTTATAATTTTTGTTACATGATATTTCCAACGAAATGAAAGTTATGAGAATGTAATATTTTCGACTTTTCAAACGACGTAGAAATAAACTATAAGTATTTTATACGCATAAAAGACGAATTTCCTTTCTTGATTACGATAAATAATTTTCTGGTTATAGTTTTGTGTAAGTGAAAAGTTACGGAATATAATTCAATATGTAACTCTATTGCCCTTTCAGCCCACAGATCAAAAGAGATATGACAAGGGGGCGTGGCACGTGTTGCCTCGATATGCCTAAATCCAGCACGATCAAATACATTTGATCGTGCTGGGAACATTGCCGCTAGTGTTGTATTGATGGCGGCGCGTCAACATCCTTCCGAAACTTTGTCAAAATGTCGATTTATTCAGTAATTGTATGTAGAAACAATAGTACAAACACAAACTTTAAAAAAGTTATATCACGTATATGTGGGATATTAGCAAAGATCTTTGCTAATATCCCACCTGAAGATGTTGTAATACAACGAAACCTAGGTTGTGGTAAAGAAATTAAAGATAGTAGAAATAATACTACATCACGTAGTTTCATTTAATTGTGATTAATCATGTGATTGATTCAATTTTATTGTCAATATATCATAAGATTAAAAATTTCCATAAGTTTCTTTTTCGCATGAGTAATGGTAGACAACTTAAGCGATACGCGGACCCGCATTAAATACGCTTCATAACATGTTTTCATAATTCCTGATCATGTGACCTGTATTATAGTTGAAGCTAAAGTTTCTAAATTCGCATATTCAAAATTGTTTTCGTTCAAAAGAATTTATTAATTAGTCAAATTATGAAGATGGTTGTGGTTTTATTTTTTATTTCTTTGTGCAAATACTAATATCGTATAAAAATACAAATGTTTCTTAATATCCCAATTATAAACGAATTTGTATTTAATGTGTTTCTTTTATTTATTTATTTAAAAATCTTAGCCCTGTTTCAGATTTTATCACTTGCATTAAAATTTTCATATTTTCTTCAAATTATCTGGAATAAAGTCCCGAACTTTATTCCTAATGATTTCTCGGATTATTTGCCGAGATATCAGTTATTTTTTTAAATTTTTCCCCAGCTTTTCACTGCATTATTTGATCGATTCATTGTAAAGCAATTTTGTAGACAAATGGAAACATATGCATCCAAATGCAAACGTTTCATTAAAGTAGGAAAATAACAGTACTCCTAATTACAGGGAATACTTTATGTTCATAAAAGGTGATAAAAAGGGTGTAAGACAGACTCATCTAGAGTATATAAAAAAATCACAATATGGTATTAAATCACTTTATGTTCATAAAAATCACTTTATGTTCATAAAAGGTGATAAAAAGGGTGTAAGACAGACTCATCTAGAGTATATAAAAAAATCACAATATGGTATTAAATCACTTTATGTTCATAAAAATCACTTTATGTTCATAAAAGGTGATAAAAAGGGTGTAAGACAGACTCATCTAGAGTATATAAAAAAATCACAATATGGTATTAAATCACTTTATGTTCATAAAAATCACTTTATGTTCATAAAAGGTGATAAAAAGGGTGTAAGACAGACTCATCTAGAGTATATAAAAAAATCACAATATGGTATTAAAGCGAAGTTTCCTGAAATGTGATTGCAGAAAATTATTTTCTCTTTTACTATCGGATGTTTCATTATCATTAATCTATAACTGTTAAACATATTACAATAAAATAAATAATTTCCGATTTAGGCAATTTCAATACTAATTAAAAGCCCATGCACATTTGTCCATCACTGTACTCGTTTATTAACATTTTGCAACATGCAGTATCCATTGCATTAAATAAATGAAGGCGTATAAATCTCTTCTCTCTTACGATGGTTAGTTAGTACGTGTAAAGATGCGCTTTTGGCTTGGGGGAGTGGCCCATAAACAATGTCATAGTGGAAGCGAGCTTCCTTTATGACCTTGCTTTCGGCTTGTATATTGGGTTACGGTGGAAGTGATATGTTTATTTTATTGTGCGGAGTTTTTATTTGGGGGATGGTAAAGGGGAGTACCAATAGAATAGGTGTGTATTTGAGTGAATTTTGAGTTACTGTAATGGTAACTAGACGTATGGTTTTGTGACAATTTTGGAATATATATTTAGTTTGTTAATGGCGTTGTAAAGTTCATGTAAATTAAAATGAATGTTGTAAAGACATAAAGGTTATGCTTGTTCCTGTTAAATTAAATTGGGGACTACTTATTTAACTCAAATACAATTTTAACGGACATAATACCTGTAAAAATAATTTTACTCAGAGAAAATAAGTGATTAGAGCGTCACCATAAATTTTTCTGCATTCGTCAGTCCTTATGTGAGTTTTCTATTGTAATTTATTTGTGAATTTACTAGCTAAACCCGGCCACGCTTTGCTGTGGCTCAGTGTGATATAAAATTAATGGGAGAGTAAATAAAAGTATTCTAGCTAAACCCGGCCACGCTTTGCTGTGGCTCAGTGTGATATAAAATTAATGGGAGAGTAAATAAAAGTATTCTAGCTAAACCCGGCCACGCTTTGCTGTGGCTCAGTGTGATATAAAATTAATGGGAGAGTAAATAAAAGTATTCTAGCAAACATAGATTCACCGAGTAAATGCAACATTCAATTCAATACCCTACCTTGCGTTTCGGTGGTTATGTGAAATGAAAGAAAAAAGATGTTTTCACAGAAAATAATTTTTTATTGTAAAACTGATGGATTGACTACATTTTTTTGACGGTTTTCTGCATAAACATAAAGATCAGATGGTTTACCGACTCTGGATCATGCGACGCATAATTTCCCACGAGAGAAGCAATCTTTTTCTAAATTCAAACCACACACTTACAAAGATTGCCTTTGTGCTTTATTGACAGTCACAGTGAATGCAAAGCGCATTGGAAATTGAAGTGTTTGGACTAGAACACCATGTCGGTCGGAATGAGTGGTATTCGTGGAAGTAGTACGTCTTCATCTTTATGAGGTCCAATCACAATTGTTGATTCAATTATTTTTTTAACTACTAATCGTGTCGATTGCATAACTTTGGCTAATTGATATTTTGGAGTAATATAAATGGAATTCCTATTTTAAAATTCGGAATGTGTGACAGTAATCCTGGGACATCGAGAAAATTACGAAATTCCATTGGAAAATTCACTACTTCGCTTTGGTTCATTACGTAGTCAATGGATTTGCATGTCACTAGTTCATCCGCTATTCTGTTGTTCACATCGTATACGTAGACATTTATAGCCACTAGACTGGCTCTTACGCTCAACTAAACGTGATCTCTATAATTTGTTCAGATGCTTTGGAAAACCTTGTCCACTAATTCTTCTTTTGAATTCACGGTATTGCAGAAATTCGATGAGGTGGGGATTTAAAAAAAAAGAAAATAAAATTTAAAAAATATTAATAATAATTTTTTTATAAAAATACGAGCGTATTCGAATGTAATGTTGTGTTAAAATTTCAAGTCAAGCGGCCGAATACTTTTCCAGTTTTGCGAGCACAAACAGGCACAGACTGAATTTTTATATATAAGATTGTAGACTTCAAATTATACATATAAGCAAACCTACTGCTACGCGAGTAATAGTTTCAAATCACCTAAAATACAAAATATGTATATTAAAAATGTAGTGTTGTGGGATACAGCAGTAGATTACCTGTGAAAATCAAAAATATGACAAATTTAAAAATGTTATGAGTACTTATTTTAAATATTAAGTTAAGTCTCGGGGAATATATATATATATATATATATATATATATATATATATATATATATACGTATATATACTTTTTTGTTAAATTTGACAAATACTCCAGCTTCTGGAACCTGTTACTTATTTACTATTAAGTAAGTACATGGGATTAACAGTAAGTATTAGGTAAGTATCCAGGATTAACAGTAAACATTTTTGATGGGCGTCGAAATTAAGAACTAGGCAGAGGCTTATACGAAAATCGGTTAAATCATTTGTTCGTTTTGACGGTTTGCCTTATTTTATTACTGTTTTTTCGCCTAAAGGATGTCTGCTACTTCGAAGTATCTCGTTAGTAACAAACAGGAGTGGCGCTAGAGACGAGAGCGGCTGAAAGAGCGAGCCTAACGAGCTAAAAATGAGAGAGCCCTTCAACGTCGAATACCAACGAGTACCACTCTGTAGTCAATGGAAAATCATATTATTCTACCGAAATATATTTGTCATGTGAATTAATTATCCAGTAGTTCTTTAATTTTTAACGTAAAATTTCTTTTTTGTCTTTTTAATAATACTGAAGAGAGCATAGTGACTATCGTATTTTTTTATAAAATTAGGTTAACACTCAAATATAGAACCCTTATAATTTCGTCATGTCTGTGTATTTATCCGTTTGACTGTCACAGCTTCGTAGTTTTTACAACTTAAGCCCTGCGTACACGAAATTATACAAATATTTGCTTCAGATATAGATGGCAATTAATATGTAAAAAAATATGTTTTCCTATTTTTAGGGTTCCGTAGCTCAAAAGACAAACATTCATTTTTTTATCTGTCTGTCTGTCTGCCAAGACCCTTTCTCTCAGGAACGCGTGGAGACATCTAGTTGAAATTATGGAAAATACTTAGGTTTACGGTGACTTGGAGATGTAAAAAAAATCATGCTTCTAAGTCAACGCAATAAAACATACGGTCGTTTATGCTGCATATTTTGACAATCGCAATTAAGTCAAAACCTATAGGATACTTCCCGTTGACCTAGAACCATGAAATTTGGCAAGGAGCAAGGTATTGGGGCACAAGTAAAGGAAACAATCGTTAATTTGTAGTTATATTATATAAAAAATATATTTTTTTAAATGTGTGGAAGACATAGTAAGCAACATGTTATCGTTCTAAAAATTGAATATTTTGTGAATAGGTTAATAGGAGTATTATGCGTCATTAAATGTCAAGTAAATAAGTCTCCCTATTAAGAAGTAGGAATGAATAAACAATTAGTGTATCTCATCAGTACGGGGTATTGTTAGAGAGGTCTTTTAAAATGAAGTTTAGGTTCCATTCACGAATCTTCATTTTAAGCCCTATTAGTAAAATATTAAGTTTCTGTCTCTCTCTTTAGTTTTCTCTGCTCTGTCTCTTTAGTTCTTCATCCATCTTTAGTTTTTCAATCATAGGTTTGAATAATTTGAAATAATGTTATATACTAACATTCGATCAGAACTTTCAAATTAAAATGTTACGGTTTATCTGCATCGACATATGGATAACTATGGAACCATAATTTGTACGTGTTTCAACCTACAATTGGCTCGTTTTTGTAGTGTATTAGTTAAGTATCCAAAATGACTGTGATATTGTGTACATTTATCGTTTTTATCCTGTTTCTAGCTTTTTTATTATACTCACTATATGAAAATATATATAAAAGTATATAACAAGTAAATATATACACACTGTCACATTATTTATTTTTTTATCACGCAGAACTTGGCACTTAGAAGTAAGATTGTTTCCTTCTGTAATCGTATTGTAGCATTTTTATACACAAGTTATATCCATTGCTCTATATTGGAGCGTATCTCAAAAAATATTGTAACAAACCTTACGTATCTTTTCGGTAAGTAAGAAAAGGGAGCAAGCTTTTTATTACATAAGCGTAAATCAACAAGTACTTTGTATTAATCTTCTTGTAAGAGGACGCGTGAGATTATTTATAACCCCAATTAATAATATTAAATCGCGACGCCGAACAAGATCCCTACTGCCAGCGAGGGGTCATTTTTTAATATGAGATGCAATAAAGTTGACAATATGGAGGTACAGTGCATAATTTTTAACGAAAGATATTAAAATATATCACAGTAGGCATTTTTACGAGTATGATGCTCTGAAAATGTCTCTTGCATTATTTATTTATTTTAAAGATTTTTAATTTGTTCTGACAGTATAATTTCGATTAGAACAAGACTTAGACGATTCAAAAATTGAACTAAATGATTAAAAGTAGAAAGACAAAGTTTTTTAGTAGAAAGATAACACTGAATTTACAGAAAATAGGTTTATGATTAAAAGTATGAAGCGAGCAATGTTGATATAATTTCATGTGCTTTGTGCTCGTATCAATTTATATGTGGAGATGTACTCATTAGGTCTTTTGCCGACTAGCTGAGTGGCCGACTATATGAACTACAGCTTATTCGACCGATTAGTTGGCACGTGAGACTTATTTTGACACCGTTCTGTCATTTCATAGTGAAGTCTTCTTATTAAATAATTAAATTGATCTTTGATTTTAGTTAATTTTTGTTACTTTACTGTCGTATAAAATATTACTTGAATATATATTTCTTAATTATGAAATGCTTGTATGTTTTGCATATTCAAAGAATTTATAATTGTCATACTCTTAATACAAAATTTTCATTGTTGACATTAAAAAGAAACATAAATAATGAAAATTTGAGTACGTGGTTGGAACTTTTGCGCTACAATATAGTTTCCTAACTTAAATAAATATGCAAAATACTACAACCGCTAGAGATTTTGGAATCGGTTCGCGATTCTATTTCTCCTTCAGGTACGTATACATATGCACAGACGAGTGCTACATTTCACTTGGCACTGGCTCCTAAAATCTCAACTACTACAGTATTTTGCAAATTTATTTATGTTCGGAAACGATATTGTGCCGCAAACGTTCTAAGTAGTCGTATTTTTATTAGGTATTTCGCTGACTTGTTTACCGCTTAGTCGCCGACTAGTCGATACGTTTTTATCGATATAAATTTAAAAAAATTTCTTTTCATGCAATTTTAAATATTTAAAATAAGTAAATAAATTATCTAATCAAATTTTACAAATTATACAGTCAAATAAACAAAGCCAAATATCATGGCCCGTTAGCCATAAAATTTAAAGAGGTTTCACATGAAGCAAACTGTCTAATGTTTTCGTTAATTCTGACACTTTAGTACAAACATTTTTGCAAGTCTATATTATGGAACCTATTCCATACTTTAAAAGGAAAAGCGGAAACATTATAAGATCACTCACGTATCCGTTTATCCGCCTATCGTTTTTCTGGGAAACTCTTTAACATAGAAACTTGATATTTGCATGGTAATAAAACATACTGATCCCCATATTTCTCAATAGCTAACACTTAAATTATCTATAGGAAAAATTTCGTAGTTATAATCACGTCTTATCAAAAAGAGATTGAGAAGTGATGGAAAAAATTAGCAAACCAAAAAATTGCACTTTTACTTTTTAATTTAAGGCTGTCTATACCGAAGTGAATAGCCAAAATAAAATGGGAAATAATTATTGCCAGTAAATACATTCATATTGGTCATTAGCATACCTGATTTAATTGAAGTTTTTAATTTAAAAGGCCATTTTTAGGTTTCAGAATTCTAAAAGTTAAAAAATGGAAATTAGGCAAATATATTAGGAAAATAGGCTCAATGGTTTCAGTTTGTTTAAGCATTTCCACTGAGTTAAATTATAAATAATTAGTTAAATTATAAATAACTCAAGGATACATTTTAAAATAAAAAAAGTGAGACAAATTTTAAATGAAAACATAAATGTTTCATTGGTTTGTGAAAGTTCCGTTGAAAGTTCACAAACAGGAAATGGGGCAACATGTAGTCCATAATTTAGCGCGTGGGATGGCCAGTTGATATCCGTGATAACCAGTAAGAGTAAGTTTGAATAAATATTTGAGAATTATAGTTTTTACGTTATGTTATATTATTGTATAATGTCTCTAATTAGGTTGTAATATTAGGTTACGGTATTTTCCAAGTTTCAATCATAAGCTTACTTATAATTGAGGGCTGAAATTGATATGTGATAATTCATTAATATATAATACATATATATAAATGTAATTTACTTGTTTGTAATTTCATGCGATGAATTTAAAAAAGTTACAATTCATATTTCTTTTACGTCTAGTTAAAACGAAACTCCTTTCCAGTTAAAATTAAATGTATTAAGAAATGAAATTGTTTGTAGTTAAAATTAAATTAATTAGGAAATGAAACACCTTGTATCAAAATGAAATGAATTAAGAAATGAAACTCCTTGTTCTTAAAATGAAATTAATTAGGGAATAAAAACCATTATCAAAATTAAATGAATTAAGAAATGAAACTAATTACAGTTAAAAATTAATTAAGAGGTATCAATAGGAGGAATTGACTTTAACGCCATATATTATAAAATGTCCACTACATAAGATTTACAACTCTAACAATTTTTAATATTTCTTTATTTTTATCAACAATACATGTAAAATAATTGTAGCTAACTTATTTTCTCGTAAAATCTGGGAGAATAGCCATAAGAAATGACACTGTGCGGTTATTCCTGTATCTACTTGGTAACTCTAACGCAGTCATCTGTTACCAAGTTGCATAAAAACGTGACTTATTGTGGCCTAAATTTTCACTTAAAGAATTTACACATATTTAGCCTAAAAAGAAGTTTCTCAGAAAGTAATTAATAGATGGGAACAAACAATCCAGATTTACGGCAAAACTGACATCGGAAATGATTTGAGACTTTCAAAAGGGCTAAAAATGTGTTCATTATATCACTTATGTGTATTTGTTTAGTCGCATTGTAATTTAGACTCATAAATGTCAAGTGTAGCCCATCTTCACTAAATTTTTGATATACAACAATAATCAATATCACAATAAACAATATTATTTTATTTATCAGTATATAGCTTGAAAGTACGTTCCAAATATCAGAACTATATAAATAGTGTAGAAAACTAGAATCGTTGAATTGCTCAGGTACTTCCACAAGTATGTCTTTTTTACCACGATATTCATGTTATATGCCGCGTATTTTTATCTTCTTTATGGTATTAAAAGTTGTACCTACCTTTTCTAGTTATGTATTTGTACATAAGTTTTGTTTAGTATAAATTTGCATTTACTACATTTACTTAGACTTGAAGGTTTGGGGTTGTAATAGATTATCACAATTATCTCTCAAGATAACAAAACATTTCTTACGACTGTACTTATTTATTTCTTTTACAGTAAATTTAATTCATAAAAAAATATCTACGGCTTGTTTCATCATAGGATTATGATGCAAAAACTTTTTCGGCATAAATAAACTTGGCAAAAAGTAATAGAATTAAACTAATTATGCAAATTTAAAAAAAGGCTTTTCCATTATTAATTAACCAATGTGATCCGTTTAATTATCATCTGGGCAAAGGCAATTAACTTAGAAACTTATACATTTTTTGTGCATATGTGTATTATGTCACATAAATATATTTTTAATTAACAGTTCAATCGATTTCTTAAAAAAGTCTCTTGTAATAAGTTTATGTTAGGTGAACTGTCTTCGATATTGTAGATCAGTTACTTTTTAAAATGTTTCCATCTTAACAAATTTTTCCAAAATATGCTCTAATTCTTTAAACTATAAAAATATTAAAAAGAACATGTAGTCTCTCTTCTTTTTCATGTTTTTTTTTATTTTACTGGCAGAAGACTTCAGCCCAATCTGTTATCCATATTAATATTGTAAATGCGACAGTGAGTTTGTTTATCTGCTTGTTTGTTACGACTTCACAGCTATACTACCAAACTGATTGTAATGATATTTGGTAAAGAGACAACTTGATTTTCAAAAAAATAACACAGTTAATTAAGTTATAAATTTGTTACGTTCCAAGATGGCTGATTATTTTTTTTATTCAGAACCCCTGTTAATATGGGTATTAAATGGAAAGGATTGATGAGTAGAATATAGAAAATATTTATATGTTATAATTATAATTTACACAACTAAGAATGCAAATAAAACTTTTTAGTATGTATTTTTACGAAGTATATTTCTGCCGAAGAAAGGGGCAAAAGGGGGAAGCATCAGAACAAAGCGTCACTTATTAATAAACAATGAAAGCGTAATAAATGCAAATAAATAACAATAAATGCAGTTCCACACTTCAACAACGTGCTAACAGCACAGTATCCCTAACAAAAGATTCACACTTATGGGGTCGTGAACACACAGGCGGTATCAAAATCAAGTATCAAACTCGGTCATAAATAAATTTCTCGCGTGTGGAGTGGCGAGTGACAACTAGTCTAGAATATATAAATTTCTCTTCTGACTAATTAGCTGGCTAATAAATATTTCTCGACCAACTTTAATATGACAATAATTAGAATCAAAACTAAAACAAAATTTTAGATTGTTCTAAGGAATGAGTACGTACACTTCATCAAAGCTGAGACTTAAACAATTGTGGCTTATCCCGATTCACGCGCGAATTTATGGAGCGAATACACTTGAAATGGGCAACGACTCATTACTTTCGGAAATTTGAAACGATAAAAATATATACACGCCTACATATACATGCATATATATAACTATAGAATCCTTGCACGCTCAATTGATCCCGTCATCTCAATACACTGTGCGTATGTCGACACACAGACTTACGCACTTATGTTTGTTTGCACAAAGGGGGAAGCCCCTTTGTTCGGCGGAAGCATTCTTTATGTGGCGCGACAGAGGGCGACGCGACTCGCCCGTAGGCCTCCGAAACATTGATTTACTACGGCCATTCGTTCAAACTGACGGAACTAACTTCAGGCTTATTGTGTGTTTTCAATTTTACCTCGGATTGTTATTTTTTCGCTGTATTTTTACCTGTTTTTTCTGAATTGAACGGATGGCATAGGTAATATAAGTAGATAAACTTGTCAATGTCCGCGATTTTGTTGTATTGTTTTGTCTCCAGATTTTGTCGCATTCGTTTTGGTTCAATTGAGAAAGTTAATATACGGCTTTGTTTTTTTCTTGTTCATATATTGAGCACTCTGTGAACAGAGATTTATATGTCTGGTTTTTGCGATATGTTACTCCTAAATATGTCAAGAGATATTGCTCCCATGTACAGAGTATTAATCTCAAATATTAATACGTGTCAACGTAATGTTTCAATTTGTATCACTCTGTGTGATTGAGAGATAAGTTCGTCAACAATATAAATGATATATTAGAACTCTGGTCAAACTTTAGTAATGAAGTTATAAAAGTAATAAAAAAGTGAGGAAACTTTATAAGAAAAAATTCATAATTCAATGAAACTACGTGATGTAGTATTATTTCTACTTTATTAAAATTGTTTACCGCGATCTAGGTTTCGTTGTATGACAACATCTTCAGGTGAACTCTGAAGGTGGGTCTTCAACTTCCAACAGCATTTATATATTACACAAAACAATAGCGGAAGCGGAATTTGCGCGTGTTTTCCCACTGTTTACGTTAGTGAGTTTATGATAGGGGAACAGTGTAGTATTTATTATATTTTCGAAAGTTATACAATATACAAGTATTTTAGTGAGGATAGTAAATTAAATTGATCCTACAAAGAAATTATTTAGAAATGATAATTCTTTAATAGGGTTATTTTTACCGATACGAAACGTTACATAAAATAATTGTAAGAAGCTGTCTTCATACTGTGCAATATTTAGTTCGTAAAATTACGGGAGCATCTCATTGACTTCAAGAAAAAATATAAAGTTATAAAGAAGAATTTTACATTTGCTTTGTTTTTTCATTGCTAACAGACACATTTTTTGCTAATCAAAATCGTAATCGATAATCCTACCTCGATTTTTGGAAAATACCTTAAATTAAACATGTATTATTTTTATTTTACTTTGGCTACAATTATTTTGATTTACTAATTAAACAGGTGTTTATTATTATATTTAACGTTCTATTTCTGCTTTACTGACTACAGTGACATAATATTTTTTTTAAATAATTAATTTAATAAAAAATAAACGCAATGAATATTCTATAATAAGCGTAACACAATTAATAACAGCTAAATGTATTTGGAAAAAACAAAGTTCTAGCTACCAATTTAACGATTCATCTTACAAAACAATGAGCAGTGTAAGCCATTTTTTCTTAACCATTTTTAGATCGCGAGCCATGGAAAATATCAAAAAGTTAAGTTAAAAGCCTTGCGACCTCTTTACTTTATTATAAAATTTGAAAAAAATTTAATTAATTAACGTTAATCATTTTAAAGAAATTAAGTCTTAATTAGTAAGCAACAAGTTTATTTTTTCATGTTGTTATTACCTGTTAATATTCAATTTTGTAACACTTCATTCATAAAAATTTTAACAAACGAATGTTTTGTATACAGATCTTATTTGTTGGATAGATTGCGATCCCTTTAATAATAAATGCCACCTGCAGGTTGAGAAAGCATGGTATTTGGCGCCGATATTAGTTTTATTACTTTGTGAAAAGCAATCAGTCAAACGCCGCGCTTTGAATGTATTCTGTCGTTTTACATTCAACGTGTTTCGATTTTCTAGAGTATTAGCGTTTGTTTTTATTAAATATTGTTTTGATAACTTGTAATATCTACTGTGCACTATTCCGATTCGGAATATTATGACATGTTGATGTGCTTAGGTGCATGTAATGGCAATGCTCGTCAGGCGAGTATAAAGTATTCGGCTATTTATTCAAATCGCGCCAGAAAGCCAAATGAACGGACCATTGCAAGGTTGGCTAGTTGGGTTTATAGTACTGGTTAAGTAATGCCCTCGTTTGGTAGAGAACGCTCAGTTGACAGAAAACGTCATGTAGCTGAGGATGTTATCCCCGATGCATTTACCGTAGATTCTACTCGCAGCATATATTCTAAATCCATGTCTCCTAGCTTACCGAAAACGCTTGTCGGAGATACGTTGAGAGAAGATGGACAACATCCATTCCACTATTGTACTTTACAACAATTGATCGATGTTATTTAACCAATCAATTATATTTTATTTCATGTTATTTAACCAATTAATTAGACGAAATACTCGCTACGTATAAATTACTTTACATATGCTGTCTCGCACGACGGGTTCGTGGTTATTAACCCGAGCGGTGCTGATTGACGTGAGCAAGTATCATGCGTATGAAAAAAATTACAAATAATTATGAATATTATTTTGAACTTTCCGAAAAAGTCATCGTTTAAATTTTATTTTGACAATAACTATTTTTCAGTCAATGAATAACGTCTTTTTTTGTCGGATATTATTTCCCGGACACCGTATATATATATATATATATATATATATATATATATATATATATATATACATAAACATTTTTAAATATATACACACTGTCCGGGAAAAAGTATCGGAAGAATAAATGAGTAATATTTTACTCGAGAAAATTTAACATTAAAAAATCTAAAACTCACTACTAAGTACCTTCGATATTAATGCAATATTACAGATTCACTTTATATCATTGCCTATACGTTGAATCCTACTAAAGCATTGTTAGTCTTATGTATTTATTAGGTCAGTTAGTAACAGAGATTTAATTATGGCATCATTCTTAGATGAGTACAACAGCATTGCGATGGGAGCGCCAATAAACACGTATAAAAGCCATTAACAATGAGTGTTAATGATAGCCGCATGTGAGTTGTTGTTGAGTGCGTTGAGTTTAGAAGCTAATAAGCGTGGGCGAGCGGCGCGCGCCAGCTCGGGCGAGACGCGATCGTATTGTGCTACTTTGTTTACATTATTCGACACATTTTGTGTAGTTTATTACTAATTATGTTTTATTTATATTTGTTTGTGTTGTAACGAGCTTTTGTTCGCTTAAAATAGGGCTAGCACGAGAGAATGGTGTAATAAAATATTGACGAAGCAATGTTTAAATTTAAAACAGTTTTATGCTTTAAATAGATTGTGTATCACACCATTAAAATTTATGGATAATGATTTATCGTATTAAATGCTATTACTGGAGTTTCTATATTCACAAAGGAAAGAAACTGAACGTATCTTTTAATAATTTATTTTATTATGTTACATTATAAAGGGGTGCATGTTGTAGGTATATTTGTTTTGAATTAATTTAATTATAGTAGTAATTAAGGTAGCCATTATATCATAATTTAAATTGGATATAAGTAAAAGTCTATTATAGTAGTAATTAAGGTAGCCATTATATCATAATTTATATAAAAGTCTATTATAGTAGTAATTAAGGTAGCCATTATATCATAATTTATAAAGTTTATTATAGTAGTAATTAAGGTAGCCATTATATCATAATTTAAATTGGATATAAGTAAAAGTCATTAATTATAGTAGTAATTAAGGTAGCCATTAGATCATAATTTAAATTGGATATAAGTAAAAGTCTTTAGCTTATTTCATAATTACACCTAACTTTCATAGGAAAAACAGTTATTTTTAGTTTTCTAAAATTGTTTGCAAAAGTTTAATTATTTTATTAACGGAATTATGTTGCTGGATTCTGATATAGTCTCGCGTTTACATATTTTTGCTTTATCTTAACACTGTAATGAATTAAATATTTGCTCATTCGTTTTATAAGAAGTTTGCTTGTCCTACTTAAAGATTGGTGTCAATGCGTTTCTTGGTTATTTCTTGACTTGTAAGTAATTCTTGATTAGTAATGAGTGTTTAATTTACTAGATTTTGAAACTTGAAATATTGCTCATGGGTTTAAATTTAAGTGGTTGATGAAATTTTTACATCATGATCAATTTTGAAAATAAATATATAATTGCACCCGTGTTCATGAGACATATTGAATTCTCAAAGTCGGTATAAAAACGATGTTGAACATTTATTACCTCAATAGTAGTTGTGTATTTTCTAATCCTAATAGCTTTTCATTTAAACTTTTTAAATAATTTTCCAAATAAATATATAGAGAGTACGTATAATTGTGTCGAATTTAGAGTTACTAGTTTTACTTTTAATGTTTTTCGCACTAATGAGTAATCTTTTTCACAAATAATGCCAAAAAAATAAAGCCATAATTCAAAGTATAAATAAATTTCGTAATAAAAGTAATAAGATTTACGTAACATAAAAAAAACGTACCATAAATGTTATGAATGAGACACTCCTCCAAACCGAAAGCATATTTTAAATTATATTTGTGTGTAAAAGATCATAAAAAAATTACTCGTAACAAGTGCATGTGACAATTAAAATGTTTTATTTAGGTTTTTTAATGAAGGTTTTACGGTAATCACGGTTTCATCATCATAATTAACAAAAAATAAAAGACAGTGTCGCCATCTTACGAAAAAGTAAAAATGCCTAAGACGCGAAAAGCTTCAAATCTGACAAAATCAATTTAAAGTCATGTAGCGGATCTCCTACTTACGAGTTTGTCTTATTTATTATTTTAATAGTGTTTTGTATCCTATATATTTAGATATAATTACCCTTTTAGCGGTTTACACCTGCCAAAGTCATAAAATGTACCTCGGTTTTCAAAACTTGAAAAATTCCGACTTAAGATCAGAAACTGAATTAAATCAAATTATTACGTTGGTGCCATTTTCTAGACTTTTATAAAAATATTTCGACCATCTCTGTTAGGATATGTAAAAAGCATGCCATTCGATCTGCTTTTCAGTCAGCAACTTTCGCTGAGTGGAGAATAAACAAAATATTCAATTTACCTTTGAGAACTGGGTGTGCTCTTGCATTATGAATCCTGTTTAGGGCAAAAAGTGAGCAAAGCAACACATAATGCATGCATGATGGCTGAAAATAACTCTTCTATAAAACAGCCAAGCATTACTTCCAAGGAAGCAAATTTTGATCCCTCCAATAATGCTCACCAGGGCTATCCCCTAAATTAAATTAACCTTATCTGGCAGAGATTCTTTTAAAAAATAGCTGCATATGAGCTGATACTGATGAACTAAGACGTGTTTATTAGTTGTCAACCTGATATATTATTTATAGCATTGAAGTGTGAGATAAATTTAATATAGATACAGTAGAAGTTAAAGTTCAATGGAAACGTGAAAAAGTTTGAAATATAGCTTTTGAGTTACAGAAGGGGGGTTAAATGCAAATGTTTCTAATAGAGTTATATATACTTTATCGTTTTTGACTTTGGACACTTTTCCTCTTTTTATTCATCACGTGTTTACTAATATTATTATTTGTATTTCCACACTGCTTAAAGTAAGTAAATAAATACTGTTCCAAGTTAAGGAATGACCACTTTGTCCCGATTCTAGTTTCTTCAACAGTTTACCTTATTTTTTCCACTATGATTGATAAAATACTTTCGTGTATTCCTAACCGAACTGCAACGTGTTTCCCCTTCACACTATTTTTCACTGCCTCGGCCACTTTTAACTTATTGACCTATGTTAGTGTTTTGAACTTGCGTGTCGAGTTCATTTGAACTAATTTTTGCTAATAAAGTCGGATGTAGTACATAGACAGATTAAAGCTAGTAATTCAGCTGTCCATTACGAACTGCAGTGACGTTGTAGAGCTTTAAAGGAAGTTTAAAAATAATCAATCATTGGAACAAAACTAAAACGAGACGTCGAATTTCTACCTAAAAGACTTAGTTTGCAAATTCTTACTTAATAGATACTTTAAGTAAAGAATTTCGCTAAGATATAACTTTAACTTACTAAGTGAAAAAGCTAAACTATTCATTTAACTTTTAGAAGTCTCTTATCTTAAGTAAAGGGGAGTTTACGGGCCGAAGAGAATGATAATTGTATTAATTCATAAGAGCTTTTACGTTAAAGAGGTTTGAATTATCAAGATTCTACTGTTGCTGGTAATATCATCTCACATAATTTATGACATTGTGATCCTTAATTCATTTTAGAATATTCATTATTTTTCCAAATATTTTTTAAATGGAAAATCCAAACACATACGTTTCATTTCCACTGCTTTAAAATCTTATCAATATATTCAAATTTAAAATTATAAATATTTGGGTTTAAATAATGATTATAGAAATATATAAATAACAAAACTATATAACAATTTCGAAACTGAATCAAATATAAACCAGAAATGAAATTTCTACATAAGCTCCCGATTTCGGGTCTTGAATCAAACTATCAGAGTTTTGATTAAATCTTCTTTAAGAGCATGCACGTAATTTGACTTACTGATTTTAAGAATTTTTTTGAATCATAGAAATAAAAAGTTACTAAATATTTCAGTAGTATTTGATTATCTACCATTTCTTAATGATTTAAATTTTCTCAGAAAACTCTATCTTCATTGATAATACATTTACGAATGCTTAAAATACGGGTGAATAATTTTTCATTCAATGTTGTTTATTTAAAAAAATTAGTAAACCAAAGCTTTGTTTCTGTCAGGTTTGTTTTATTATTTTAATAATAAAATAATAATAACTTTTTGCTAGCAAAATTAGTTTTTATATATCTCCAGTGCTCAATGCTTTGAAGAAAATTCTCTTGGACACTCTGTTAATGCATGCAATATATTTTCAGGATTCTCATCCTTAAAAGTATGCTAATGCGTGGATGATTCAATAAAAAAAAAACAACCTATCCAGAGACAATATTCGTCCTTTATCGTTAATAGGATCGTGCCTCTGACAGCGAATATATTAACCGTTACCTACGTCATAAGTCGACTCGTGTATCTATTTGACGTGGGTCACTTCAGAAACAGTGATTTACTATCGAAATTGGCGTTAGTATCCGACTACATCACTTTCCTCAACACGTCGTTACTAGTAGCAGATACTCTTATTATACAGCATAACTCCATAAATTGCTCTGTGTTACTAAGTCGTTAGTTTTTCTTTTATTTTTGCAAAATTAAACTTTGAGGCAACTAAAATGGTCTCATTATTTGTCAAATGTACTTTTACAGTTCTTATATATACGAATTTCATTGAAGAATGGAGCAACTTTTCCATGTCTATGTATTAGAAGTACCATTCCTAAATTAATTTCCTAGTTTGAGGAAAAAGTGAGAAACGCGTCAGTCGGAAAGGTATAACGTGTTTTTAAAAATAACTATAATAATAACTATAATAAACTTCTAAATTATTGAGCGATACCGGCATATAATTAAATCAAACAAATCAAATCAAAACTTCAAAACATATTTTGAATCCGTCGTGTGTATTCTATTTACCATATATTTGTGAAATTAAAGATTTCATTACATTTAAATTCGCCAAAATAAACGTTCTGAAATTATTTCAATAAGCAGGAAAACTTTTAATTTATAAAGAAAGTATTCGTGTTTATATATATTATAATATGCTATGAAACACGAAAAACGACTCCTTAACCATACCAATGTAGAAGCTATTCGACTTTGGATATTACCCATAAACTAAGAAGGTTAAAACGTATTAAACCTCATGCATAAACTTAATTTAAATGACTTCATAAATAAACTTAATTTCTCTGGGAGCTGAACGTTGGTACAGTAAGCCCTCACACGACTTACTTGAAAATAAAATCAAATACATTTCATCAATGATAATTAATTAGTTGTACATTAAGATTGTATCATGCATATCTAATAAAGGATGTTTTTTCAAAAAAAAAATGGCAGTCGAAAAGTTTAATTTTTTATAATATTATGTATAATATCGAGACCGTAAATACGAGACGATCTGGTGTGAATCATAAATGAATCAGTTCTTTAGGATTCTTCGTTTGTTCATCTTATCGTCTATGAGGGTAACAACATTTTTAAATGGTTTAGTATAAAAGTTACATAAAATTTAAGTCAGCGATAAGTTTCATTTTTACAGCATAATACGCAACTTATTTTTCTGTATCCGTTATATAGACATCAACTGAAAATTGTGATATCATTGTTTACATAGTGATTGCAATTTCGCGGATTAGTTCGAATTTCTTGGCAGAGTATTAAATTTATCAATAACTTTAGTAGTAACGATAAAAAACTGACTAAATTATAAAATACATTTCCTCTAATTTTCAGAAACTTTAAAAGATTTATTAACGTAGCATGACAGTCGTATTGCAAGATGAATAATAAGCAACTTGGTGACTAATCGTAAGTATCCGTTAGGATATTAATTATTCATAAAATAATGAATATGTTAAGAGTTTAATAATGATGAAAATAATGGAAACTAAAATTAATGACTGGGCGAAATGGTACTCCCTTTTTCAACCCATGTCATCGGTATAGTTACTTTAGTGCTCTTACGTGATCACATAATTTTATTGCTTATATCGTACAATTTTCTCTTAAAGATGGAAGCTCAATTAGAATTCGTATACTTTTTTCATATCTATTGAATACTTTTGAATAGTTGCATAGATTTGAAAGAGCTTTTAAGAAACGTGTGCTTTTGCAGATTGCGTGTAGTAATTTTGTCTATTACATTTTTTACTTATGTGTATTATTTTCGAAATTTTTCTGTTGTGTTCTGAATTGGTTTGCATTGTGTTTATCTATTGCGTTCTAAAGTTATTTGCATTGTGTTTAGATCTTTTTCTGTTGTATTTTGCATTTTTAAGCATTGTTATCTTACTCAATTTTGACTGCAATTATTACAATATTATTTTAGTAATTAGCAAGTAATTCCTTTGATGCAATACACGTAGTGATTTGGTAGTAAGCTCAGTGCTTTATATATATTGACGTTAGTTTGAATAGACGTGTTAGACGACATTAAAAAAATTTTGTTCCAAGTTGCGTCAAAAATGGCGAAAGTGATAGAGTCCAAGAAAATACCTATAGAAAACAGATTGTTGTGGTGTTAAAAAGGAGAGATTATTTGTCTTTCGGAGGCCATTATTAGAGTGCTAACGAAATATATATTCAACACATAGGTCTAAAACTATAGAAACAATGCGGCTGTGACCGACGGACGGGTGCACCTAATGGCATTTTATTTAATTTTAGGGACCAAAGTTATAATAAATATGAAATGTTATTATAACTTTGGTCCCTAAAATTAAGTAAAATCAGTGGATAAATCAATGGAAGCTTCTTTGATAAGCAGTAAAATAGAAAGCGTGACAAATGTCTCACTTTGAACAGTTTGGTAATAGATTCCGCAAAAATTAACCTTGCTTCTATTGGACCCAGATGAAGTCTATTTACGATCGGTATTACAATCATATTTGAAAAAAAACCTTGTTGCGTTGTAATAAAATAGGTTTAAATTTCTTAATCTCGATTTTCATTCCAATGTGTCTCGGTCCAGACGAAAACAATAAATAATAATTTCAAGATGCTGACTGATAATGCGAGCGAAGCAGTGCATTCAGCCCACAGATAAGTGAACTTCTCGGTCGGGGTCTCCACCGGGCGGAGGAAGCAGTCCGATTACATCGGCTGTTTGTTAGCGAGACGCATAAACTTGTCTTTTTGCAGATGCAATAAAGGCAACTTTATTTACATTGGGGGCGAGAGTACAGTTGTGGAAGAGATGAGATCTAGTTAAGTGGCCGGTTTGAGAGATTTATAAGCCACAAATATAATAACTTACAGGTAAAATAATAATAATAATACTATTTCTCAAAGATGCATTAAACGGTAGCGTAAACGATCTTATTAAAATACAGCTCTTTGGTTCATATTTACACATGTTGAGAACATTTTGTTACTATAAATATGTAAGTTTATTTAATGCTGAAGAAATATTACTAAAAGCATCGCTATCTGAAGAACTTAATCTTTTCTCTTTTTTAATGTCTATTTTGTCTCTGTCTTTAGTTATAACTTATATTTTTTTGTCTAAAAACTCATAAAGATATACGAAATACTTCTAGCTAATTTATCCTTTTACAAATAAAATTCTGCTAATAAAATATAGAACTTGTGCACTATCTTTGTAGTCCAGAATACTTATGGAAAAATAGTTGATTCAACATTTTTTAAATAAGTTGACATGTATCGATGAGGTAAGTAAAAATTAGGGGAAATACAATTAAATTAAAGAAGGATAAGTTAATTGAAGAAATAATTAATTGACAATTTGAGTAATTTTAAATTAAGTGAGATGTGATCCAATTATTTATTCAATTGACTCGAGGTTGCCATTAAAATATTCAATAGTAAAACAGTCTGTTTTAATAATAATGGCTGAGAAATAGTATTCTAAATTGAAAATGTTTTTGATTGCTCATAATAATATTTCAGAATTCCTTGTAAATGATTAACAAATCAATATATCATTCTTTAATATACCGATGCTATCCACATATCTACATTTAAAGATGTATGTCAAGTAAAATTTGATAATTTTAGTGCCTTATCTTACATTGTAATTTTAAATTAAGTGAGATGTGATCCAATGACTTAATCAATTTACTCAGGGTTGCCATTAAAATCTTCAATAATAAAAGTGTCTGTTTTAATGATAATTGGTGTAAAATTATTACAATTTTAAAGAAGATTCTAATTGCTCATAACAATATTTCAGAATTTCTTGTAATTTTTTAACAAATCGATATATACTTCGTAAATAGACCGATGTTATCTACATATCTGTATTTAAAGGATATAAGGCAAGAACAAATTGATAATTTGAGTATCTTGTATTACATTGTAATTTTAAATAAGGGAGATGTGATCTAATTATTTATTCAATTTACTCAGGGGTTGCCATTAAAATCTTCAATAATAAAAGAGTCTGTTTTAATAATAATTGGTGTGAAATAGTATTCCAATTTGAAAGAAGATTCATAATAATATTTTAAAATTCCATGTAATTGTTTAACATATCGACATATAAGTCTGTAATATACCGATGTTATCTATATATCTACATTTGAAGGACGTAAGTCAAGTAAAAATTAGACAACTAACAGCTTTATATAATCTTTATAAACTTTTGTGTCTGAATGTACGCTTTAATAAAAAAATATTGAGGCAAATATATCCCTATTAGTTCTTTTTACGGCCAATTTGGATCCCCCTCAATGAAAGAAATCTGGCGATGCACATTTCGTGATTTGTCACAATGGGCTGTTTACTCTCACTGACTTATCGTTTTTTGAAGAGTAGCTTTTATACTGTGTCTTCGTTAGTGATTGAGGAAGTCGTATATGAGGCATTCGCATCTTGGAAGTTGGCGTATCTAATTCTTCAGACAGAGTCCGCCATAATTGCGAGTGATGCTCTGAGGTTATAATATAATTTTGGAATTACTTTAGAACTAAAAACAAAGAGATATATTGTTATGATTTTTTGTATCTATCGCGTGTTTTATCTACTTGATCGAGTTATATCTTCACAACCATTCTATATACAGATTTGAAATTTTAATTTAATATCCACTTTGCTACGGCATAAAAGTTTTAATGATTTTTTCAAGGAAAATAATATATATAACGCCTTAGTCCTAAATTTAGTGGGGTGAAAAATTTTAAAATTAAAAAAATAGTTAATTTGAAGGATACCTAAAATTTTGTGAATTATTTATGTAGCAAGCAGAAATATAAGCAGGTGGCAAGCATTATTCTGAAAGCTGAATAGCCGAGAGGTAATGAAAAAAATAGTAATAAATAAGTGTACGATAAAAATTCATTCTAATTGACATTTTCAATAGCAAACCAGGGGAAAACTATTTCCATGGAAAAATAACAGTAAAAACTTACTCACATACATATATAATATATAGATTATGATTAAGATGAATCTAAGAACACCTCATTTGTTGAGACCATTTTAGTAGTTGAGTATGTATGGGACAGTAAAGTTACTCACATATATACATACATAGCCTGTGAAAATCATAACGTTATATGGTGTATTCTAAGATACTCTCTGGATGAAAACGAGTCTAAGAATATCTTATGTTGTAACCTCTTTAGTAGTTTAGTCTCTACGAAGGAACAAACTAACTCACATACATACATAGCCTATAAAATTCAAAACGTTTTTCACTCTAGGACAACATTGAATCAAAACTAATCTAAGGACACATCATTTGTTGAAATTACTTTAGTAGTTTAGTCTGTATAAGTGTTCAAACTTACTCACATACATATATAGCCTGTGAAATTAATGATGTTACATATCCTCATTTGTTGAAATCACTTTAGTAGTTTAGTCTATACGCGGGAACAGACTTACTCACATATATGCATATCTACATGGCTTGTGAAATTCATAAGGGTATATAACATACCCTATGACACTCTTTGGATCAAAACAAATCTAACAACACCATATTTGTTGAAATCACTTTAGTAGTTTAGTCTGTATAAGGAAACAAATTAATTCACACACTTGCATAGCCTGTGAAATCCATAAACCTTCTTCTAACTTAAAAAATTCGGTGAAAAGTTACTTTTGCGAAATGATAGAGCGCTATTTATATGATTTCTAATAGAAATTTAATTAGTTTTTTAAATAAAATTTCAATTCAATTTTATTATATAAATGGCACAAACTAATCTTTTATTAAAAATTCGATATAATGTAAAGTGGAGGAAACAGAAACTTGTATCTGGTGGACTTTGGACGTAAGTTTCTCGATTCAATGAATATTGATATGATTAGACAAAAAGATGATATTTTTCAGTTACAAGGGAAATTTGCACCCTCTTGGCAGTGCGAAAATCATTTTCTTCGAGCAGTTCGAGTCAGTCAGTTTATTTTTAGTTCTTTGCCGTTCATTTCACAACCAAACTCGATAAAACTCTTGGCTTTCTATTTTTAGCTAAGACACCTTCTTACTTTCATTCAAATAATGCACTCTAAGCAGTCTAGTCTCGGTAAGACCACACCGCAATGGGAATAATCGTAAGCTTAATGCAGAGAACCCGAGGAGGTGGAAAATGTAGACGTCGTTTGCTGAAGTGTTCAGTTTGAAGGAGAAAATTTACATTGAAACGATTTTGTTTCACTGGTAAGGTGTGTCATTTGTTATACAGAAAATGTTAAAACTGGTCAATGACCCTGTTTTCTAATGTACAAATGACACAAATTACAATGTACAAATAACATACAAATGATATTTTATATATTATACACGCTAGAACCAGTGGTAAAAAATATTAGAATATTTTCTTGTTCGAATAGGGAAAAATTATTATTACATTATATCATTTTCAATATTACATACTAATGGAAAAATTAATTCTCGATTTCAGTGAAATTTAATTAAAATTAATTTTAATTAAATTTCTTACAATAAATGAAAGTTATCAGTACGGCATATATCATTCCATTTATGTTAATTGTGGCACGGGTTATTCTTTACACGATTTAGACTCACATAATTTGACTTTTTCTTAGTACTAGTAGTCGCCCAGTGGTCGAAATTCGACCGTAATTCGTTAATTTTGTAAGTTTGCCCGTTATTAAGGTTCCTTTGTCAAAGATTATACCTCTATAACTATTTAATTTAATTTTTTTTAAATTTTGTTCTATTCCATCAGCTGAGAGAGTGTACAAATACGCCATTAGTTTATGTTGTTTGCCTCACGGTTTCATATAAAATAAACGATTTTATGCCTTTATATACACTCCACAGACTATTGAAAAAGGAACATCTGAAATCACACAAAATTCACAGATCGAA
This sequence comes from Druceiella hillmani, assembly GCA_039881145.1. Taxonomy (NCBI): domain Eukaryota; kingdom Metazoa; phylum Arthropoda; class Insecta; order Lepidoptera; family Hepialidae; genus Druceiella; species Druceiella hillmani. Next base: position 6,660,463 of record JAYKKI010000045.1, on the reverse strand, counting down.
ACTCATCTTGTTAATCTTTTTGACATTTTAAAATTCTTTGGCGACAATATCTACTCTGTGCGACTGTTTAACCACAGACTAATTACGTGTCTGGTATTGAAAATATTAACGTAAACAAATATAATTTAATTTATTTTTAACACGTATCATCTATAAATTTTTTTATAGACAATACGTGTTAAAATAAACGTAAACAAATATAATTTAATTTATTTTTAACACGTATTATCTATAAGCTTTTTGCACTTCTTCTCCATTTAAATTTTAACTATGCCAAATACCAGACTCCTCCGTGTGCGCAAAATGCTTAAAATGGGATACAAAGTTTTTGGTTTTTTATAATGTCTAATGGTATCATTAATAAATATTAAACTTACATGCGACACGTATAACGCATCTGAAATTTAATGAAAAGGAGCTGCCTGAAGTATGGAAGTATTAACATTCTCTTAATATCAACACAGTTGCGATATTAAAGAAGTCTTAATCTGTAATTGGAAATTAGGAATATCATCACCTTCAAAAGAGTGATGATAAAGTCAGACGATAAATATCCTCAGTACACCTTGCAGGTTTAGTGGTTTCAGTTATTATTTACAAATCATTATCAATACCTGATAGCTAACCTCTTCAATCATCAAACATCTGCTCTCTGTGAAATAACCTCTTAGTTTATATATGACATATATTATGACTGGTTCTTCTCCATTTGTTTCTTCAGTATTCAGTGATAACGCTGTTAGAATTGTCCATAGTGATTATTGATTTTACGCTGATGACTGGTAAATATATGTCTATACTGATATGTGTATAGTCTCTAACTACCGTCATCAATACTCTCGAGGTTTTAGTTTTAATCAGAGTTTTCCAAAACGGTTATATCACTTAATCCAATCTAGTCTCAAATTGTCATTATTTATACTCAAAATCTGTTTTCAAAAATGCAACTGTCGAATTTTTATGTATCATACGCTAATGTTAAATGGTACTCCAATCATATTTTTATCATACATTAATGTTAAATGGTACTCCAATCATATTTTTGTCAAATTTCCCTCAAAATCTTAGCGGCCGCCTTCAAGTAAATGATCTTCGTCTTCAATAGAATACACTCATTCAAGCGTTTTCTATATTTTTGGCTGTTGAAACATAGGTTATTTCCATTTAATACTTTTATTAACTTGCTTTATTATGGCTATGGCTTGCTTGATTATGGCTATGAAAATTGCCTTCATAATATGCATCCGTATCCGATCAATCTTGTTGGTTACTTTTGCATTTCTTTCAATATTTGAAATAATTTATAATGCATTCTGCGTTCGAAGCAACATCATATTCTTGTCTGCTCAGAGCCTAGGAATAAGCTCTAAAAGTAAGTCTATTTTTTCCAAATATACTGATGTTTTCCCCAAAATTAATTACTCTCCAAATTATGAAATTTCGAAATCAAGTGAATTCTGACACCAGGATTACATCACGTTTTTTAAAGTAGCTTCTTCTAATACCTAATTCCTTAAGCTACTTAATTTAACTGTGGTCTCACAGTTATTTAATAACGTATACGGTAATGTCCTAAAGTAAATGATTAAATAAAAATGTCTATGCAGTTTTTTTCAAAGGAACGTTCTTTATTTTAAGCATATTATAAATTCACAGATTCCAATCTCTAAAATAAATGACTCTATCAAATGAACAACCAAATAGTGACAGTAAATATTTATAGGAACACAATCCTTAAATATTTTAAATTGATACGAAGATTTATGTTTCAAGTTTCTATCCACGAAAGACACCTCATTTTATTACTTTAACTTATCTTATTTGCAAACGTGAAATAGTTAAAGTTCCATATTTACTCAGACATTTGATTTTCACATTAAGAATGGCAAAACTAGGGCAAAGACTTACAATTATTTGCAATTTACAAATTGGGTCTTTGGTTGTAATGCATTTTAAAACAATTCTATGTATGCAAGGTCCCAAAATATCAACTAGATTTCGTTGAAGATCTTTTTAGGGTTCCGTAGCCAAACTAGAAACCCTTATGTTTTGCCACGTTCATCTGCTTGTTTGTCTGTCTCTCTGTACGTCACCGTTTTACTCACAAATTGTTAGTGTCATATTTATAACGTCTACAAAGTTACAATGTAAAGTAGAGGTGAGTTTTTTCGCATATCCCATCGTTGAACAGGTCTTTTACAAATATTGGGTATATTTCATGAATACTTTTTTCGGTTACAGGGATCCGTTTACGTAATGTTTACTTGCAAGCTATTAGTTTCATATTTATAACGTCTACAAAGTTACAATGTAATGCAGAGGTGAGTTTTTTCACATATACCATTGTGTAGGGAGGGTATCGTTGAACAGGCTCTCGTACGGATAATATGTCGATTATTGTTGGTTTGAGTTCGATTCTCTAACTGGATAATGAAAGTATTTAAACTTGCACTAAAAAGTATTATAGAAACTTACACAAACTGTAATATGTAATTTTATTACAGGTAACTAACTATAATTGAATGATATGAACTTTGAATGAGTTTTGTATGCTGTCCTCTTACAGGAAGACAGTTCATAAAATAAAAATATCACAAAAATGTTGTGTTTGAATATAAATATGTTCATGATGAAATACTAGTGAATATATTTTGTTTGCTTACTCTTATGTACGTAATTATATACGTGCTTAACCTTTTGTGGGAAGCAAGCGTTTGCGGACCTTACGCGAGTATTTGCTGTTACCACGGCTTGGCCTTCACTCTAGTATTTGTCCCATAAGATTTATTGTAAACTAATTGCAAATGGACACGTTTATTTGCTATCTAGTACAATGAGGTAAAATGATGTTATTGACGTTGTGCAGTTTCTGTGTTTAGTAAGTCATGGAAATAAAAAAAAGAAGCGGTTAATTTATTTTATTATTTAGTTGCTTTACAATGATGAAATTTCTGCAAAATTTATTTAGAAAAAAAATTACAAGAAAGAATGGTATTCGAAGGTAATGAATAAATTTTCATTATAGATATGAGAGAAAAATTAGATAAGTAATGATTCTTTAATGTAAAATGTGTTTCGTTAATGAATAATTTTATTACAATCACTTTTTCCAGTGATGATAATAAAATTATCCATTAATGTAACGGTTTATCATTCCGTTGCCAAACGGAAAATTTGTAACTCATATAATTTCATCTCGTCCGTCTATCTATATAACTCCGGCTGACCGTCTGATCGTCAGATTGTCACAATTCCTCGAGCATAATATTGGTCAAGATGAAATTTGACAAGGAAATATATTTATTTTCTGAAGTACCTGTTCATAAATTGCCCTTGGGTATGAAAATTCTTTTTGTGAGGACCCCGTAAAACTGAATGATGAAACGGAGTAAATCTTTTCAAATGCCTTGGAGAATGTTTCATAATATTTTTTGATATGTACATGCGACGGAGTCATATGATACATGAGACTCCATAATGTTTTGTAGTATATATCGAGGTAAAATTATTTCAATCCTCTTGTATTCCATTGCTTTTAAATTTATATGTTCAATTTAGACGCCAGTATCTATAAAACAATACAAATGCAGTTGAAATGACTTCCGACCAAGATAATATTTTACTATTAAAAATATCTATATTATATAAAAAAAACATTTTTGATAATGGAATTGGCAAAATTTAAATATATCTGTTAAGTTTTCCAACGGTCATTATTTAATTAAAATATCATAAACTTGATTGATACAATACAAATGCCATTGAAATGACTTCCGACCAAGATAATATTCTACTATTAAAAATATCTATATTATAAAAAAAAAATTTATAATAATGGAATTGACAAAATTTAAACATGTCTGTTAAGTTTTAAAACGGCCATTATTTAATTAAAATATCATAAAAACGATTAAAAAATAGCATACAATAATATACTTATTCTACTTTTTATAGTTCAAGGTTTTTTATCGGAGCTACTTGGGTTTTTTATATAATGTTTATATACGATGATGATATTTATATTATAAATACGATTGAATAATAGCAATCATATCAAATGGAATCTAACTCTTGTTACTGCGAGTGATTGATTATCATTCCAACTAATTGTTTCACCACATGTTTTTCGTGGAGGTAAAATTAATTAAGTTTAATAAGTTGCAACCGATAAGTTTCTTTACAGCATATGCTAAAGGCTTTTTATAAAGCAATTTTTGGACTTTTTGCAATATATTTATACACGATGATCATATTTATATTACAAATACGATTGAACAATATAAATTAAATTAAATTGAATCTAAGTCTCTTTGAATATTGAATATATTTGGCGTTAATTTTGTAGAAATTCATTATCCAGAATTGAATTAAACTACCTGATGTAGTATTATTTCTACTTTCTTTAAGTTCTTTACCACGACCTAGGTTTCGTTGTATTACAACATCTTCAGGTGGGCTATTAGCAAAGATTATTAGTTAATATTTAGATATTAAGAAATCTTTGCTAATAGCCCATCTGAAGATGTTGTAATAGAATGAAACCTAGGTCGTGGTTAAGAAATTAAAGAAAGTAGTAATAATACTACATCACCTAGTTTCATTTAATTGTCTCTTTGAATACTTGACAGTCGTGTCTACGAATGATTGAATGTTATTACGATTAATATGTGTATATATATATATATACATATATATATATATGTATATATACACACACATATATATATATATATATATATATATATATATATATATATATCAATATATATATATATACACATATACATAATTCTTGCGGAAAAAATGTAGACGTAAAGTTAATACCTTTAGCTTTTTTTATAACCCCTTTTAAAACAAACTCGCCTTTAATTTGTCAACTCGTATCGTAGTAATTCTAAAAATGAAAAGTATATAGTTACTACACAAGATTTTAGAATGATGTTAGTTTTATTATTTTGTTACTAAACTTTGTCCCTAGCTCCGTTCGCGTGGAAATTATGACGTTGAATTTTAGTGGCAGAATGACTCCCCTCCTGCGACCCAGCGCCGCCGCTGTCTTCGCCGTTCATAGCGTCCCCGGCTTGCCTGCACTCTAGGATATGCTTCATAAATATTAACATAGCTCTGTAACTTCATTATCTACATTAATGCTTCATGTACTAAACCTTTTATGACTTTGAATACCAAAAGAGCTTTTTACGTGCATCGCCACAATGTACATAAAATAAAGGAATAATTAGACGGGTAATAGTCAAATTACCATTTTTAATTATTTTTTTTAATTTCTAAACACATTCGTTCTACTAAACGTTCACAGAGTAGTCAAAGTTGCGAAGGCTAGAAGACATGGTCGTTTTGCACATTAAACCCTTTATTACCTTAAATACCAAACAAAATATTTCTTATGTGCATCGCCACAATGTATATAAAATAAGGGAACAGTTAGACGTATAATAGTGAAATTACCATTTTTCAGTATTTTCTGAACACTTTCGTTCTACTGAACGTTCACAGAGTAGTCAAAGTTGCGAAGGTTAGAAGGCGTGTCCGTTTTGCACACTAAACCCTTTATTACTTTAAATATAAAAAAAAACTTCTTACGTGCATTGCCACAATGTACATAAAATAAAGGAACAATTAAACTTTTAATAGTCAAATTACTATTTTTCATTATTTTCTAAACACTTTTGTTCTACTGAACGTTCACAGAGCAGGCAAAGTTGCGAAGGCATGGTCGTTTTGCACCGGGCGAATACTAATGGGGCGCCCCGGCCACCTGCTGAGCAACTCTAGTCGGTACGGAGTACAATAACGAAATTCATGTAACGAATGTCATGGTAGGTATACACGTATCGAATAATGATTCTCAATACACCCAACAGTAGTTACTTTTATAGTATGTTGTATTAGTATGCTGTTTAGATTTTTTATCAATATAATGGTAACGTATAATTTGGAGTGGTATACGGAAAATATTTTCAAATTTCTCTTAACTAAATAAACATATTTTTAACGACGGCAAAGAAAAAATGGTTTATAATACGAAAAAATGGTACCAATATACACCTAAATAATTCTGCAAAGCAATAAAAAGAGAAAAGCATTTAATAAATACCAAATGGAAAAATAAACTGTAAGCTTTAAAAGTAGTTTTATCAAAAATTATGTAAATTTTGAGTGTAAAAGTATTTCTGATATTTGAAAATCGAATGTTGTTTGTTTTTACTAATAATAGGAAGCGAGATACTTGTATCGAGTTGTTATACTAGTACTTGAGATTGCAATAAATACTTGTAACGAGTTGTTATACTTGTATTTGAAGTTGTGGTAGATACTTGTATCGAGTCATTATACTTGTACTTGAGGCTGTAATAGATACTTGTATCGAGTCGTAAAACAGTGACAAAGTAATTGACGTTGAAACTGACGTTTCTCTTTGTAATTGAAAATAATGGCTTTAAAAATGTAGTGGATATCATACAAGTACAAAACCTCTCTATTGGTTTAAATTTTTACTATTTCTAAAGTATTTAAGAGCGTATTGAATCTGATGAGTCTTTCTCGATGATATAGCAAAAGAGGCAAGAAGAAGATCGTTCATAACCGAAAAGAAAGTTTACGGGTTTTTTTATTGCAAAGGTATTGCAGATTAAAAGTACAATACATTTTTTGAATTTTTTTAAAGTGCACATTTTTCATGAAAATTTTAAAGATGTTTTTTCTGACATTGTATTCAGAATCTGTGCCAAATATATTTCGCATTTACTTCAAATTTATATCATATTTACTTTAAATTCATACAAGATAGACATTGATAAGTTATGTAGGTGTTTTATAAAATATCGTAAAATTTTTGCAACTATTTCTTTTACCAAAACTTTATCTTATTGTCAAATCGCTCCTATTTTAAAAAAGTAAGTAATATAAAAAATATTTACGCACTTTTATAATTTGTACTATATAGATGATCATTTTTTTTGTTTTTCTCTTTTCGGCCAAACCGTTTATCCAGTTATAAACCAATCAGCACTTCAAGTGATGCTTGGTTGACATCTAGATGGACGGGTTCAATCATTACCACTTAGTATCTAAAGCCAAGTATAGATGTTGTAAATCTATTAGCACTTAAAAAAAAGTGTTTAATCTGCTGTTGTTTTGTAAAGAAACAAAACCAGTTTAATTTCTTTACCCTCAAAAATAAATATTGTCAAGTTATATAAAATGTTTTAAAGCAAACCTTTCATTCCTTCTATAAAAAATCTAAAATTTTGGTATAACTTTCATATGCAAAAGGTGGTCAAACCCTTTATAAGCAAAACTGTCTAACATAACAGAGGCTGGCGTAGTCTATATCTATGTTTTAGGATTCCGTTTCTGAACGGAAAATTTGGAACTCATATAATTTCATCTAGTCCATCTATCTATATAACTCCGTCGGGCCGCCTGATCGTCAGAGCGTCACAATTCCTCAGGTATAAGATCGATCAAGGTGAAATTTGACGAGAAAGTATGATTAAATTACTTGAACACAGGGAAACAACTTTTAATTTATTTTCTGAAGTCTTCTTCTCAGTCGTGTACTCTTAGCAGAGTGGTCGTGGTTGATGTTTATTCTTCATTCGTTCTTTCTGGGCTGAATTGCCTCCTTAGCAATGTCTCCCCATTTCTGCCGTTTCGCTTCGCTGCGAGAGCTCTCAGTCACGATAGTTTGCGTTACTGATTTAATTTGGTCCAGCCATCGAGTATGTGATCGGCCTCTAGATGTCTTGCCATCTACGTGGCCCTACACCACCATTTTCTGAAGTACCTGTTCATAAATTTACCTTGGGTATGGAAATTCTTTTTGTGAGGAAAACTGAATGATGACACGGAATTAATTTTTTAAAGTGCAATGGAAAGTGTTTCATAATATTTTTTGTTATGGCGTCTCCTTCGCATGATATGAGGCTTCTTAATGGTTTGTAGTGTATCATGCGTATATATCGACGTAAAATTATTTAAGTCCCCTTGTAATCCATTGCTTTTCATTTTATATTTTAAATTTAAATACCAGTATCTATAAAACATCACAAATGCCATTGAAATAACTTCCGTCCAAAATAATATTCTATTGTTAAAAATATCTATATTACATAAAAAAATTTTGATAATGGAATTGGCAAAATTTAAATATGTCTGTTAAACGGGCCTTAGATATTTAATATGTTGTCCAAAATTACATTACTATAATTAATCTTTGTATCAAAATAATGTATGAAATATTACTCCAGCCTTCATTTCTTGTAGGTATGCAATTAATTGCTACAAAGAAGTTTGTGTTTGTTTTAAAACTAGTGGTATCTGCATTTTAAAACTGAAAGCAAGTATGCAATCGTGACTTATCAAAGCATTACATCTCGAAACTCGGCGTTACATTGAGCAAACAAAGCAATAAATCAGGAGGACGTAACCGCTTATTCAGTTTCTTTGGTTTAGTTTTGTGCTGGTAAGTGGCAAGATCAAAGTAGCTTATGTAGTTTTGGATTATTTCGTCAAACCTTCTTGTGATAATTATTTTATAATGTTGAATATATGTGGTGTTAATTTTATAGAAATTCATTATAATTTAATTTTTTACAACTAAATGAAACTACGTGATGTATAATATTATTTCTACTTTATTTAAATTCTTTACAAAGCCCCAAGTTTCGTTGTATCACATCTTCAGGTGGGCAATTTGTAGAGATCTTTACAATCTTTACAGTATCTTTACAAATAGCCCATCTGAAGATATTGTCATACAACGAAACTTAGGGCGTTGTAAAGAATTTAAATAAAGTAGAAATAATACTACATCACGTAGATTCATTTAGTTGTGTGAAATTAAATTTTGTACTATAATATTTTAAACTAATTAAGAAATGTATCATTACTTTGGAATACATTTAATATTTATTTGAAGACATTCAACTTTACGTATCTGTAGGAGAACGAGACTTTAAAGACTATGTTAATAAATATAAAATATTATGCGAAAGTATTTTTTTAAACCTTCATATATCTTCATGTTTACTTAAGTCCTAATTTATTTATCTCAACTGAACACAATTTATATTACATTTGTATAAATGTCCTGACTATTGTAGTTGCTATTTTTAAAATTGAAATGATAAAACATTTATCTCAAGAGGCATAACTACAATCCCTGTTGATTTCTCATTAATAAAATTTTAGGTATGGTTTGCTAAAAATCTTTGTTTATTATAAAAAAATTCTTCATAGTGGCTTTTTATTGTATACCTGCAAAATTCTCCAATTATATCGATAATCTTTTAGTGTTGAATTGGGTTTCGTATTATATTTATGAATTTAATATTCTAGTTTGCAGGCACTCAACATGTTATACTACTCAATTTATAACCAGTAATCATTAACATTCTTATGTCATACGCCCCTAGCATCTCTCAATTTTGATTTATGCACTGTCTCGGATTTGGATACTTCCTTATGACAGATTTAAACTCCAGGAATATTATTGTGGACTATTTATATATCTATCATCTTAATTTATGGAAAAGTTTTTTTATTTCCATGTATATCTGTTTTACGGTTGACTGCTTTGTAAGTAATATTTTTCTATAGGTATGTGTATATATAGAAACATATTAAAAATAATATTTTTCTATAGGTATGTATATATGTATATATAGCTGGTCCAATTCTTTTAGTTTGGGTTATCAGTTAGTAAGAGGCTGTTATTTATCTATACGTTTATTATAATTAGGCAAAAATTGGTGATGTAACTTTATTAGCCCTAAGCGTATTTGTTAGTTATTTAAAGAAACATATGCAAAGCGTAAATGTCACGTTACGTTTCGATGAGCCAAATTAAAAATATTGAATTACAGTGCTGAAAACTTGGTGCTAAGGTTATTATTTTATGAAATACGAAGTTATTTTAAATTAAGCAATCAATACACTAAACAATCCGTCTCAATCAGTAGCGTTTTATATTTTTTTCGATTCTTGTATTTGCGCCGTGTATATTTGCATGTGACTTTATCTAATTCTAAGCTAGGTGCAGCTCTTTATTTCTACATATTTTTTTCTTCTATTCTTTACGTTGGTGTAACTCGTATTACGACTTGGCTATAAATTATTATTTTTTATAAATATATTTATTTATTATAAATATTTCTTTATAGCTAAGTCGGAATGCGAGTTACACAAACGTAAATAAATTTATGTAATTACTTCGCACTAAAGAAATGTTAATATCATCTAGCTATATGCACCTCAAAAGTAACGTAAATTATATCGTATTTTATTCAGTAGGTGTTACTTAATAGTGATTAAACAACCCAACGAAGATTATCGTGAATCCTTGGTAAGGATGAAATATGCCACATTTTATATGCCACTTGTGAGATTTGCATAATATTGTAGCCCTTACCCTTGCGTTCTTCGCGTAGTTTTCGTCACATGTTATTGTAAGTACGTCTAAATTCTGAACCGATTTATACCCTATTGTGATTAGATAGGTTTTTTAAAAATTTTTCTTAATTCCGTCACCGAAATCATTAATAACCAAAATCTGAAAAAAAAAACTTAAATTTCGAAATGTCTTATATGCTGACTGGAGGTTTACACAAATATTTTGTAATCTTCCACATTATTGAATTCTTATATTTAATCATTGCAGTTGACTGCATATGTACACTGAAGTTTGAAATAAATAAACAAAGTCTCCATAGAAAACGTTCAATTGAGACAAAATGCAATCTTAATATTAACTTGAATTCCAGGCATTACCTCAGTGAAAATTTTGGGAAAATTGATATGGTAGTTTTACGTGAAACCCATAAAAACAAAAGAAAGGAGAAAAGTTACGTGGCAAAAACAATTATATTCGATGCAGACAAACTTATATAGTATATTTCGACTATCTTTTAAAAAAATTAAAATTGCTCATAGTGAGTGACAATTTATCTGCTGTATAAATTCTTTTTGGCATTCTCTGTATTCGGCAATAAACTTAAAATAATTTTTGTAGCATTCGATCAACTTTCGTGTTCCAAAATAAATTAAAGGAAATAGTAATTGATATGAAATATCCATTAACATGCTTGCTGTCATTATCAGTCATTACCAGCTATTAATATATCGTCGATCGTATATCCGGTTTTTTAAAGGTACGGTCGCGCTCTGCGAAAGTGATGGTTTCTTGCACTTAAAACGTAGACGTTATGACATACTTGAGAACAATCACGGCATAGGTATACCATTGGACTGAAAAGGTTATTCCGTCGTAAAGCAAGTTTAGTATATACATTGTACTCACGTACGGTATTGGTACAGAGTAAGGGTTTCTGTCATTTTCCATCTTTTATTTAAACACCAAATGTTCTAAAACCCCAACCAAAGACGATATTAAAATTATTTTTACTTCAGAGCCTACTTCGAGTCATTCATGAACTATTTTCTACCATAAAGATGAGTTGAAGGTGTATCGGCGGGAATACTCAAGACGATTGGTTAAAAAAAAGAAACAATCTCCCTGGATGGTTTAAGCAGTATTCCCCTACTTATGTTTTATGTTTGCCATAGCTCTTTCATGATCATGATATATATTTATAATCTTCCTCAGAGTATGTGTTGTATAACGAAAAATATAATTTTTGATATCAAATCTATGGTTTCAGACATTAGCGCCTACAAACAAACAAAGCAAACAAAAAAATTTCCGCTTTATACCGATCTGTTCTTATGTATTTTGGCATCATGATATAAATTTATAATCTTCCTCAAAGTATGTGTTGTACAACGAAAAAGACACTTTTTGAAATCATATCCATGGTTAGAGACATTGGCGCCAACAAACAAACAAAGCAAACGAAAACTTTTCCCCTTTATACTGCTATGTATCTTGGCATCATAATACATTTCTATAATCTTCTTTAAAGTATCTGTAATATAACAAAAAAGATAATTTTTTATATCAAATCTATAGTTTGAGACATTAGCAACAACAAATAAAGTAAACAATTACTTTTACGTTTTATACTGCTCTGTCCCTATGTATCTTGTCATCGTGATATAAAGAAGAAAAAAAAAATTTAAATCAGATCTATGATTCGAGACATTAACGCCAACAGACAAACAAAGCAAACAAAAAGTGCTTTATACTGTCTCTATGGATATTCGAATCAAGATATATATTAATAATCTTCCCTAAAGTATGTGTTGTATAACACAAAAATAATTATTGAAACCGGCCTTGTATTTCCAGAAATTAGTACGACCGAACAAACAAACTATTCCGCTTTAAATATTAGTATAATTTACCACTTTGTTGATTACTTTAAAGTAAAAAAAATAGAAACAATGAAGTTGTGATTTTTCGGTGGTTATAATTATTTATTTCTGAGGTTACATATTATTTCTGGTTACATTTAAACTTTGTGTCAAAATCAAATGAAATATTTGCTTTTGAAACCTTCGAAGACTTGATGAGAATTAAGTGTCCATATGATTTTATTTGAATATGATGTCTTTATGTTTATAAAAGTTAAAAAGTAACGAGGTATACAAATTTAAAATATACGTTTGCAACTTCCACAAATATATGAGCGTATGTCGAAATATTTCACTCAAAATAAGGGAAAGCGAAAATTGTAACATCCAGTAACCACCTATGGCTGCAGAAATAAATTCTAACTAGAAAACACCTAATAAAGCGCATCAAAGATCGATAGAATGAAAAATGATACAATATTAAGAAGTTAATGAGAGAATAAGAAACAAAACTCAATTAGGGGATAAAGCAAGACGATCATTAATTTGAAATGGAAATGAGATGGGTATATCGTAGAAAATAATAAAAACACAAATAGAAAAGTAGTGAGATGGAAATCGCGGGTACACAGAAGAAACATCGGTAGTAGACCACAGCAATGGTGGAAGACCAAAATATATGACGACATTAAACAGAAAAAAGGTTTCAATTTTTCTTCAGCGGTACATCAGGTATCACAAAAAAAGAAATATTTAAAAAAGCCTAATCTAATGAATAGAAGATAGTAGGAAGAAGGAGAAGTATAAAGACTTTTAATAGACAAGCCAGACGTAAAAATCAAATGAACCAAAGGAAAAAATGCTTTCACTGAATGTCTAAAGTAATGTCTATGAATAATTGTGTTTGACAGGATAAACTGAAAATTACATAGTACAAGCATCGTGCCATTTATAACGTCATTATCGTTATTAATGACGTGATAAGCCGGCTTAAATGACCTAACTAGCTAAGTAAGAATGCTATACGACAAATGAATAAGTTATCCCCGATTAAGTACAATGTCTCGATCAAAACCAATTAATAAATTATATGACAAAAGTTCGTTCATATGAACAAGTTTAATAAACTCGTCTTCTTATCTGGTTCAGCGATAAGACCTTGTTGCTTAAGCAAGTAACATTTTGGCTCTGAAAGCACTTTGATTTGGTTACCCTTTTAAGTGTCAGGGGCATTCTCAAAAAATGTGCTTCTTATCACATAATCTTAATGTCACTTAGCATATAGTTTTGACCGGTCGTATACACAACTGTTATAGCAAAGGTAATATCTGAATGTTTAAGTCTGTTTGACTACATAAGTGGATGTATTATTCGTACATATAAACTTGTACATTTCAATTTTTTGACAAAAAATGGTATTCAAAAGACTTAAAGCAATAGTAAGAATTTGTTTTTAATTTTATTTTCTTTTTGTTTGTTTTACCGTGCGTTAAGTAAATATTGCCTTGTTATAACATTATTACAAAAAGTTTTAAGTTCTTTTTTAAAAAGTTAGTTGTAAAACGTAGTGAGATAAAACTAGCCAAAAAAAATTAAAAAAAACAATAAAACAAGCCAAGTTTTGCAGAGCTTTGGTAAAGCTGCAGCTTTGCGTCCATATTTATTGAATATTATAACTATCACAACATTGAACTTACGGCGATAGAAGTTTCAGATTTTATCGTTTTAGCAACCAGAGTTGTGTAAAGAGAAGAATCAAGTAGTTTTCAACCTTTGTTTTTAGCTAAACGTTTCCAGATTCCAGAATTTTTCTTCCATTGATATTAGAAATATTACATATGTACTAAATGTCAAACTTCTCCCTGATCTGAAAGTGAGTTATAGGTTTTTATGATCTGTTATTGAGTGAATGCGGTCGAAACTGATGAGTTTTTTTTAATCAATTATTTCGGTGTAGTACTTTATTACAGATGAAAACTTCAAATTTGTAATAAGTTATAATCAAATATTCATACATGCGCAAAAGTCATATTTATTCAACGTTCGCTGAGACTGAGTTGGGCGGGTATCAAAATAAATAGAAAACGGTTCGGGTAAAGGGTGCAGTATCAGATAGAATGACTCGAAATTTTGTGATTGTGAAATTATTAAAGAAATTAAATTTTCAATGTCCTGTTTATTAGAGTCTATATACGGCGTCGAAAAGATGGAAAATAACAAATATTATGGAATGGAAAATAAATAATGATAGAATCATAATGATAATGACGTAGTTAACTGTTAATTATCTCACTAATTGAGTAACTATTTCAGTTTATTAAGTAATTCGCGAGGGCGAAGTCGAAGGTAAAAACTAATCACAATAATATTTTAGCAAAGTGTAAAATTCACGTTTTACAGTAGACTTTTCAGAATTCTTGTAAAACTTTCTCCTTTGTAACATACAATTTAAGCAGCTATGTTCAGTATAGCAGTCGGACCTGGAAGCGGCAAATAAGCAGCGATTTCCTAAACGGAAGAAGATTAGAGAAACGTTTAAGTCGCTGGTCTAGCTTGTTAGCCAAATTTTGAATGAAGCGCCGTCGTGGGCAATCTGACTTTCTATGAAAAGTTTTTTCCACTAAGTTTGACTTTTAATGAAGGTCTTCAAGTGTGTGTAGTCAACTTTAAATGTTGAGACATTTCGCGTTGCAAAGGTTTTCCAGCGTTAATATTTGTGTTTAAAATGATTTATTTAGTAAAAGGCGAATTAAGGCAATAAAATGAAAAATGTTTTCTATCAATAAATAATTGCCTTATACATTACTTTTACATTGCAAGAAAATATAAGAGAATATTTTAAATACAAAAATTGTTTTATCAACTTAAATTATTGAGTATGATTACTGTTAACCACATGTGTGTAATGTTTTAGAGCTAGCATGAAACTGCCGCAATTAGTATTTGTAAAGTAATTAGTGACTTGAAAAATTATATTTAGGATATAAATAATAATTTGGGTACATTATTCAGAACGAGATATGGTCTAGTTTGCTTAATGCGGGAGCGTAATATCTTTTAGTCAAAAGTAAACATGAAACATGTCGCAAAATTTTCTTTATTATGGTAATTATCAAACCGTGATAATGTCATTTAAAATAAGGTAATATTGATTTAATAAATATGTTGTGCCTAACAGTTTCTGTTATATTTTGAAAAGCTTAGGTGAAAATATAATTACTACCCGCCATTTTGGGAAATCAGTTTAAGTTGTGAGCGCAATTTCGCAATAGAGATTTGTAAAATAAATTGTTGTTGGTTTTATCTCAAAATCAACGAGGATTTTGCTCATTTCTTTATTAATTTAGCTTTGTAATCTTTTTTCTCCTCTCAACCCTCATATGGAGAGAGCTTCATAATACCAAATTGGATCGATGTACGAATAAAGACATTAACGAAACATAACTTTGTTGTTATGAAAATATTAGGAAATTTCATAACCCATTTATAGACTAGTTGTATTGTATTTTTGTCATCTTGAAGATAGTTTCAAATATGTGGTAACAAACCTAATATTACGTATAAATATATGAGTTTGTATGTAAAAGTACGCATCGGGTTAAAAAAGTATTTTTCTTCTCTTTTAAGTTTGTGTATGTTTAATACCCATTTATTGAATATACAGAAAGCTAAAAATGATTTCATATGTAAGAAAATTTTTCAAGATTTTCGGGGGTAAGAAGTAGTAATGGTAAGAAAAAAAAATGGAAATTTAAAAAATAATACAATAAAAAGACATGTTCAAACATGGCAAGTGAATATTCTAAGGGATACAAAACAAGATATAAAATTCCCATTTTTTTAAAACTTTAAACTCTCTTTTTCTCGTATTTTGTTAGGATTTATAACCAGTTGGCATTAGTAAATATTCATGAAAAGGAAAGTATAATTTTACTCCATTTAATCCACTTTAAGTTCAGACGGCAGATAAAAATTGGCTCTAGCTCCTATATGGTTGAAACACAGTAAAAATAACAGAGCGTTATCGGAAATAAATCAAGGCACTGCCGAAAAGTTGTTTTATTGCATAAAGCGCTTAATGGCTTAAGTTTCATTTATGTTTATTATGTCTTCTTTCATCAGATTAAAGTTCTGTAATAGCGTGATAAGTTCAGGAGAGCCATATACTTTATGGGCTATTTGAGAATGGGTCACGTATATTTACTTACTAAACTGCTAAGGAATGAGGTCGAAACTTCCAGGAAATAGCAAAAGCTTGGTCAGCTTTTGAAATTAAAATTTCAAGTTTATAATCGAAATATCTACTTGAAGTTGAATACTTTCGATCTTCAAAAAAAATTTACCGTATTTAAAAAAAGAAATATATTTTGAAAAAATGTCTCTCAAAAATATTTAAAATAAATATTTTTGGTATTTTTCATTGATTGAAAGTAAGTATCTTATGACCTATCTGTAAGGATATTGCTGTGAGAATCTGTTTAAGCTAGTTTGGAATTTTTAGATAGGTATTATAATTTTCTTTATGATAATTCCTTACTAATATCTTATTGAATGAATTCAGAAAATATGACTGCATTTCAGTATATGTCACAATTAAAATAGCTACAGATTTGAGATTATTGCAATTTATATCTTCTTATTTTTTATCTAGCATATTTGAAAATTTTTGGACTTCACCACATTTCCGCTCCAGGTCTCAACAATTGCCAATATACAGTTTGAATTGTCTTTTGATAAGGCAAGAACATTCTCCTAGTCTCTTAGGAGACCCTGTGTTCTGCGGCATGTCCCTTGCTGTTTACGTATTCACGTTGTGAAATTAATTTGACTTACGCGCAATGCAGTTTTGCTACTTTTGTAAGTGGTGAGACGGTAGTAGACAACTGCCGATTTTTGTGGTATAAGTTCGTTGGCTGACTTTTCATCGACTTATAGCAAGTTAGGTCACGATTATAATCGACTAAACGTGTGCCGTTTCCATTAGTACTTGTTTAGTCGCATGTTCTATCCTTGTCTCCGTTAGCTCGTTTTAACCCGTAACGTTCGGATTCGCGAAAATCGGTTAGAGTCGCCCCAATTTTTTGGTGCAACTAATATTGGGCGACGTGTCCGTCATAGCATTAAATACCACATATTTTATTTTTTTCTATTATTGTTATTTACGTTGTGCGTTATATGTACGAATTGTTTTATTCAATGCCGGTGTTCAAAGGCCTTAATTGCAACTTGTAGAGACTTGTGAACAATTTTTGTTAATCAATCATATATCTTGCATTAGACTTTTATTAAAAATACTTTAGCTCTGTTGATTAGTCATTATCAATATTTTATTTTTGTACACCAATTATTGAGTTGCGATTTAACGTGAGTTACGATGGTTAACGTGTTGAGCCACAATTGTTGATTCCTATTAAGATGCGATTGCCTAACTATTGCATAGCGATGGTTAATTCTTACTTTCTTAACAGCGTCCTATTTAGTTTTACAAATAAGCAGCAACTGACTGTCAATGAATGACTAACTTTCCAGTTAAATATTATTTTATGAAGTATTCACATCCAAATGTATTATTCGATTTGCTTGTTTTTATAAATATCTTTCAAATCCTAAATGTCGGTCTAAAGGTAAATATTATAATGTCACTTTGTCTGTCTAGTTACTCATTTGCTTTAGGCGGGCGCATAGGGCGACTGCCTCTTGAGAATTCAAAAGGAACAGAAAGCGAAAGAAATATTATTATTTATCTTTTTAAGTGCAACGTTAATTTCGCGTGCAAACATTTCTATGAATAATTAGTTATAAAACATAATGATGTCATAACATTATATCAACAGAATTTCTCGTGGATGAATATTTTAAAATACTTACAAAGTCATTGTAGGCATTAATTTATGAAATATTTTAATAAAATCTATTGGTAAATGCTGCTTGTCAATAATAAGAGAAAGAAGTTGTTTTAAGATAATTCGAGGTATATAAATTAGCATATTTTACTTAATCAGTAACATATCTATGAATTGAAAATTTTTAACACTGTAAACACAATCTTAACTTTTATTTAACTAAGTATGTAAATGAATCTACAAAGTCGATAAGAGGGAGGTGGGCATAGGAACTACTCAACGACTAACAAGAAACTCGTCGACTTTGACACATTTCACTTTTCCCAATGAAACCTTTGGTTACATGTTTACTATCTGATGGAAGAAGAGGGAAGTGGTTATGACAGCTTTTCAATGGCTAGCAACAAATTCATCGAGTTTGGGCACGTTTAATTTATCTATAACCAGTTATAACTAGTAGGATCTTTTCAAGGGATCTTTCAATTGTTATAACCAGTAGGATCTTTTCAAGGGTTACTCAAGGGATAACGGTAAATCCACTTGTCTCCACAAATCCTTTCATTACATATTATAACCAGAAGGGTCACATTATGGAGAAGATACGTGCCTATGGAAGTTTTTTAACAGCTAACGGTAAACCTATCGGGTTTGGACTCGTTTCACTTGTTCCATTAATCCTTTGGTTACAAATTGTAAGCAGAAGGTTTAGATAAAAAGTTCAGATAATGTTGGAAATATGGCCTCCCATATTTCCCAATAAGTCTTTTGGTTACGTATTGTACCTAGGAGTGTTTGATAGCGGGGGTGAGGTTATAGTGAGAACTTCTCATTGGGTAACAGTGAACGAATCAAAGAGTATATTTTAGTATTTTAAAACTAGAAATGGTTTTTTTGTGTATAATATTGTTTTTGATGTAACTCATTAATTCGTCTCTTTTTTCAATTTTTGAAAACCTCAAGAAATAAGGAGGTATAATTTTAAAAGGGAGAATTAATGTAATTAATATAATTAAATAAAAATATTCACATGGATAGGTTACGGAAATAGCATAAAATAAAATGAAGGAGAATCAGGAACTCCAATTTTTGGTCACAGCTTTCATCACTTTTTATGACTCTTATGTTTGTCCACAATTAAATGAAACTAAGTGATGTAGTATTATTTCTACTTTCTTGTTGTAATACAATGAAACATAGGTCGTGGTAAAGAACTTAAAGAAAGTAGAAATAATACTACATCACGTAGTTTCATTTAATTGTGAACAATGCATTTCTACAAAATTAACCCCAATATACATCAATCTAATGTTTCTATAAATTTTCACGACAAATAATGAAAATAGTGATACAATAACAGCAAAATTTCACAATTAAATGAAACTACGTGATGTAGTATTATTTCTACTTTCTTTAAGTTCTTTACCACGACCTAGATTTGGTTGTATTACAACATCTTCAGGTGGGATATTAAAAACGAAACCTAGGTCGTGGTAAAGAAATTAAAGAAAGAAGAAATAATACTACATCACGTAGTTTTATTTAATTGTGAATAATTAATTTCTACAAAATTAACGCCAAATATATTCCAATAGCAAAATTTGAATCTTCTCGCTCGCTTGCTGAAAGAGCTGTTAGGGGGAATCGAGCATATGGCAGGTATGAAGAGAGAATACGCAATAAATGAAGCTTATTTTAAAGTATGTGTCACAAGTAGCAATATTCTAGCAGCCTCCATAAATGGAAATTAGGTTTAAAGTAATTTCTCGTCGTTGTTATAATTATCAAGAAAAACTTATCCATTCAATATCATCGAATATTGGTTGGTTACGACAGTTCAAAAATAAAGAAATCAATATTCAAATTTAGAACAATAACTGTAGAAACCGCGACATTGCAAATATTTATATGTCTCTTAACATTCTTACATTCACAATGAGGTTCTGCACCCACGCAATGACACCTTGCGATTGAACTGTCATCGACAAATTGCTGGCAATATCTCCCGCTGTTAAGAGAATCGCACATTGTAATAAGCATGTCGAGTTTGTCTTGCTGCCAGTGCGTCACTATCTGGTAATGACATGTCGCGTCGCACGGACTCGTGTGTTTCTAAATTCATGATGGTATATCGTTTCATGGCTCATATCGCTTCATTGTTGCGAGTGTTTTTCACTGCGTTGCTTGGTTTTATTTAAATGTATATACATTTGAATATTTGGTGGTATACATGGTTATATTCACTGTATACAGGTGACAGAAGTAAATACGTATTTGAATGTTGTATGAAATAACAATAAAAACAACTTAACGTTTCAGAAAATTAACTAAAATAATTTACTTAGGAAAAGAATAGATTATTTTCAAAATAGTTTAAAATTGAAAATTGCTTCAAATACCTCGCATTATAAGTATAACTAGGCACTAATAAACATTTAAGGGTACATAGGGTACAGGCTACTTTATCCTTCACAAGCATTAAAATATGATGTCTATTTAAAAAATCACAAGATTTTGGATAATCGCTAAATCTTTCCTACAACATTTGTGTAGGCTTCCAAAAATACATTTTTGTCGTAAATATAGATTCAGTAATTTTAGAAATAAGGGGTGATATCTTTTTTGGAATAATAGAACGCGTACTGTATATTTAATTAAAAAAATTAGAGTACTTAATTTGGTCACCTTAAAATTTCAGTATAAATACTTTTGAGTATTAATTAATGAAATACATACTAAACAATATATTTTATTACTGTGCCAAATTTAAGGTTTCTACGTCTCTGAGGATGAGCGGTTGTGATAGACATATAGACAAGCACGTCAGTGACAGACAGACAAACACGTCTTATAAGGTTTCTGTTCTTCTTTTTGAGGTACGGAACCATAAAAAACTATTTAGATAAAATTAAGAAAAAAAAAATTAAAAAGTAGAGTGGATGAATACGACTGCCCTTTGACATTGTTGCATAATAAAAAATAATTTAAAAAAATAGTTTGCAAACGACTAATTAAAAGTCGAATTATATTTAAATACAACTAAATAATTATATTCAAAAAACGGAAAATATGCCTGTGCAACCTAAGGGCCCATTAAGTGAAATTAAACGAGCCCAAACTCGATGGGTCTACTGTTAACCATTGATAATTCCCATGACCATCTTCCTTCTCCATCATCAGACCCTTCTGGTTAGAATATGTAACTAGAAGGCTTATTGAGGTAAGTCAAATGAGCTCAAGCTAGGTGGACTCGCTATTAACCATTGAGAATTCCCGTGATTATCTCTCTTCCCCATCATCACATCCTCCCGGTTACAATACGTAACCGGAGGGCTCTTTGAAATAAGCCAAACGAGTTCAAAGTCGACGGGTTTACTACAAGCCATTGAAAAAGTTTTATATTTATATCACTTCTCCATCTTCATATCAATTCAGCTATGGTACCATATTATTATATTGTCATCAGAATTTCACAAGCTTGCACAGTTTCAAATCGATGCAATTAAAAGTGGATGAAAAGTCAGTTGTAATTAATAAGTAAAATGTTAGGAAATAATACATCCAGCCAATAGAAGTGTATAAAAAAATTGGAGTGTGCCTGTGTCGGAGACATGGACGTCCGTTTTATGTGAATACGTGTACGTTTACGGGTAATATTTTTTATGTTCTCGGCACCGCTTCACTCTATCATGTAGCGTTTTATGGATATCACTGCATTGATCTTGAGAAGGTCTTTCCGACCGTATATGATTTCTAAATTTGATCTTTTTACGAGTATAGAACGACAATATATTATATTTTCTTTATTTTTAACTTTAACACCATACATGTTCACCATAACCATTCCACGCTAATGTTTTATACGAGTAATCAGTAAATCTTCTCTCTCAAATCTGTTGATTGAAACTTAAACAAGTGTCGTAGCTCCTCCGAGTCAAAACTTATACTAAATGGAAATTACGTGATATGACGAAACGACCTCAAAATGAAGGCGTGTCCACTCCGCAGCGCGCGATGGGTCACAGCCCCGCTTAATGTAACGAATTCTTTGATTTAACTATCGAATGGCGTTATTAAATTTTGAATGTAGATGACAGTTACATAGCTGCAATGCCAAGCTGTATCCTCCAAATTTGTTATCATCAAGTTTTCTGAATTGCCTTCCACTATCGAAGTAACTTTAAAGACGTATTCAGGTTAAAAAAGGCTTTCATTTTGAGTCAAACATTTTCCCTCATAATTTTTACGTAATTTTATTTATTAATTGTAGATTATAAAAATTCGTGTTTATTCAAAATTTCGCTAGACTTCGGAATAATGTATAATCCTAATATAAGAAATATTTAGGAACGAAAGCATAACCAGGTAACACCTATGAAATGTATGTGTTTGTCATCTTTCTAACTTCGTAATCATTTTATTTAGAGATCAAAGATTTTCTTGATCTAAGTATTTTAGAGAAAAAATTGCATGAACATTTTTTTCAACGTTTTAGGAATTGATATATCATATGATATTGAGCAACTAATAGCATTTAAAGTAATAAACAAGAAAAATATTTTTAATAAACAAAATTACAGTGTAAAAGTAACTACAGCCTAATAACAAGTAGACTCAAAATTTCTGTACATATTTGAGATTCGAACTTGTATCTTCATATTACATGTATCGTGATCTCCTTTGACAATATATAAGATACTGTTTGAATCGTTAACATTCCATGACATCAGACATAACGTTAAACGTTACGTCTGATGAAGGAGTTTGAAGGAGAAATTTCTTAATTACAATAAAATATATACTTAGTATTTTCAAAGATTTTCCATAAATCTAAAACCGCATTTATGTTTTGGAAGTTAGGAGAATAGAAAGGCTACATAGCTGTTCTTGAAATTTGGTTCGGCAACGTAATGCGAAAGCGCGGAAAGGAATCCCCCAACTTTTAAAAAGGTCGCATAATATGCTTTACGCACGCATGTTATTTTGGAAGTACAATCAAGCTTTATGTTTTATGGAGTACGTTATAAAAGATATTTACCAAGAGAAACTTTATCAAATCTCGTTGGGATACTTGGCGGTAAAATTGAATTAGTGTTGCTCTTTTTAAGGTAATATATATGTATACGTATGTGTTTACTTCCTGTCACCTGGAGAAAAACAAATAATCCAATTTTTCCCAAAAGTTTCAAGAGCTTTTTACGCTATTTGCTTTATTAGCATGTCGTTTAGAAAACAAGATGTAAGTCGACATCACATTTATAAAAATGTAGAATCAGCCCATTTATTATATGTATATAATAAAACTATAAACTTTTGTATATTAAAAATATTTGCCAAAAACAATTGAAAGAATGAAGGATAAGTCACAAAATAGTCTAAGATTATTTTTGGAATTTTGTCTGTTTTGCTCACGCATCATGTACAAACTACTACATTCATTGCAATGCGAATTTAATATTAAAAAAAAATCGTTTACATTCCGTTAATACATCAACAAGAAAGGTGTGTCTAGCTACTCATGCCTAGTAATTAGAAAATGTACAGTATACTTTTGTAACAATAGATGGTGCTAGATATATTTTAAATTGCGCAATGAGTTTTTCCACTCATACATATGTGGTGAAACGAACGTAGTCTCAGGTGAAGTGTGAAAGCATACTCAAAAAGCGGCATCGGTATATTTTTCAGCGGACTGCTAAAAATTGCTATTGCAATAAGTAATAGATAAAAATATTCCTTTAAGGTGATAGTTTTAGAAATGTTAATCAGTCAAGAACGTATTGGCCTACGAACAATCTATTTTTAATTAATGTTGACAAATTTGTAACACGACATTCAGAATTTCACTTGCAATTAATTTTATCTTAATGTATAAAAAAGTAACATTTTTTGTTCAGGATACGGTCAAGTTTTTCTTATTTTTTAGTTCGCTTGGTTTACTAAAAATACAAGTAAAAGAGATACAATGATGTAATTACAATGTAGAGAGGGAGAGAGAGATATAGCATAGACAGTGATCTGAATGCGAGACCGGAAATTATGTATCAGTGGATCATTTCAATTTCCAAAACATTCTAAAAATTGTCTCCAAGCTGTACTGCATGTCGTAGGATTTATTTAGTATGAAATAAATCAGGGAAATTCCATCTAATGTATTTATTTGAAAACCGGAAGAAAAGTCTTATTAAAAAAACGAATAATAAATTAAAATCGAAAATATTAAATAATTTCGTAAGATGTGATAAATATAAGTAATCGTATTAATATAACGTTTTTGTAGATCGTTATATTAATACGATTACTTATATTGTCGTTTTTGTAGATCTTTTACAGATTCACTTTTACAGGGACACGAAAAAGTATCGATATCCTTAATATATTTTTTTCGATATCGATAATTCGTACTCGATATTTGTTACTTTTACTCATGTGCGTAGTTTATAGCAGATATTGAATCTCTCAAAATTCTGTCCTTAATAGAACACTTCCATGGTTCCTTTTCAATTACAAATTAATGCTATCAATATTCTGAAATATATAGCTAAAGTATACACATTATTACTAAAGTATATACAATACCACCAAAGTATTATCATATTGACGAAGCTTCTTACTGTCTGTAAATTTAGAAAAGAGGTCGTTTATTTGTTTCTTTCTAGACAAAGATTGTTGACTTTAATATAACGCTAAAACTCATTTCAACGTCTAACACCGAACTTTTTTTTTTGGTGTTGCTCATACATATGGTATGGGACTTTAGATTCGATACCGTATCCCTATCTACAGATAAAATGAAATAAATTGTAAGTTTTCCTTCTATTTCACTACAAAACTTTCGATTTTCCTTCAAAACGAATAAATCATTTTCATGTTGACTCATTTTCAAAGATAATCACATCAAAAAACTGGGAAAATTTTCAAAAGTAATTAAGATTTCTCAAACACTTGTGTCTTATTTTTTCTTTTAAAGTTATTACGAAGATAATTGATTCTACATAAATATTACGTTTGAGTCAATAATATGATTCAGGACTTTGCCTTCACAATTCTCTATACAGTTGTTTGCTTGGTACTCGTATGGCAAGAATTTTCTTTTGGATTTATCTAAAGAATAGGAACCAGAAATAATGTAGAACCCTTTTTTTTCTTTGAACCTTTATTACAGAGAAATAATTTATTTTCTGACAACGAAATATTTTTTTTATTTTTCGCATTTCCTCATTCGTTATTAGGTACATTCAAAGGTTTTATTAACTTAAACAGAAATTCCATAAAACAAAGTTAAAAACAACACAGAATTAACAGTACGATCTATTTTTTCTTTCTGCGAGTTAATAATCGTATTACTAATTATTCAAGGCCGAATAATGGGTTCGTCATATTGCGTCTATCGGCATATTGCTTTGATAATATTGTGCAGCGCCAGATTTCTTTGATTGCAGAACGCTTAACCCTTTCATTAAAAATTAAATAGTGTAGCTCGAAAAACGGAACGAGTTATGAAATAAAAACATTTATTTCAATGGTCTTATTTTATTCTCGCGAACGAATAAAATAAGACGATTATATTCAATAACAATCTAGAAACAAACACAAATTTGTGTTATACCAATTGAGGGGGGTTCCCCTATAAAATATGTTATTGTTCAACAAAATCCAGTAGTGCACAGACATTCCCTATAATTTATATAGTTTTATGACGTAGTCTCTAAACAAGTTTCGAATAGAATCCATTAACCATTATTAAGTTCTAGGGACATTAGTTTAAGAAATTAAGACATTTAGTGGTGTAAAATTTATTACCGACTGTTGCCATTGAGTGTACGGCTGACCGAACCAGCGAGTAGCTGTCATTAGCCGACGCGTCCAATTTAATGCCGTTTCAAATGTAGCGTGCAGTTTAAAAATTTCGCCTCGACTCGTTTAACTGACTTAATTTTGTATCTGCAGGCGTCATTTAAATGATGTTTAATTTCTACAATCTTGTCACGTACGATCAAGTATTCACTTAAAGGAAATATTGGACTAATTATATAATTATGACGTTGAAATATTTCGTGCTCCAAGTGTAAAAATTGTTTTTAATTTGATTGCGTATTTTGTTTCGTGATTGCTGGCCATATTTGACGCCGGATAATCGATTGTATATTGTAGATTTCATTTCCTTTTATTTCATGTTTTATTTTAATTCTTGAGTGATTTGTGATTAAATGATTATTTATTACAATAGTTTAGATTCTAAATTTATTCATTTTATATTTTGTATTATTCTAATCGACTTATTTATTATATTAAACCGTTTTTGGATCTGTGGCAAAATAATTTATGAGAGCAATATAATATTGGTTACTTTCCGTTATTTAATTGAAATAAAACTTCAGTTAAACTTTAAAAAACCGGTTAATCAAAATTTGAATTATGTTTTTGCGGCAAATAATTTAATATAATTGATATTCGGCTTCTTTTTGTGAGTAAAATGTTAACTTTTAATAGTAGAATAGGGTCAGTAATTGCAATCAAAATTTTACATTTTACATACCTATTTTAAATTTATTTTTGAATTAAAACTAAATAATGTGCGGCATATTTTAAAACGTTTAAAGAGTTATTTAGTGGGTTTTATTTTAATTAAACACAGAAAAAAAGAAAAAGCAACTTGTTATAAAGTGCAATTATACATAATATTTTATTTTGTTTCGTTTTTTTTTCATGTAGAAAAGTAAAAAAGATTTACAATCAAACAAGTTTTCAGCAACTGTGTCTAAATAATTAGTATATAGATGCAGAGTAATGTCACATTAAAAACTATTTAACAATCACTAGTTTTCTTTATGGTTTTTTTGGAAAAGTTATTTTGAAAAACAATATAATTATTGCAATCAATATTTATACATATTCGTCGTTATTACGCAAATTGATTTGCAGAGTTTGAATTTGTAAGAATACAAAATGAATGTCGATGCAGGTATGTTATTAATACCAAAAAAAATGTTATAAAATATCTTATGTGAAAATTAAATGTTTTTTAAATCATTTTGTTTATTTATAAAGCAAGGAAATTAGTTTATGCTTTAGGATTTTAATGTTTTTTTGTATGTTATTCATACAAAATGACTAAGATTAGCTATTTCTTGAAACATGGTTTTCTTTTAGTCAATGTACGATAAAAAAATTAAAATCAAAAAATTCCTACTCTCTTACGAAATGTTTTCTTTAAAATTCGGCTCTATTAAAATATATTTTGTAACCTTATTTGTATATAGAGAAAATATTATTATAGTCAACCAGTCACAAATGTTTTAGAATACCCAGTATTATAGATTCGTGATTATTAAAACGATATTTAAAAATTATAATTAATTACCGTAATGAATGCGTTTCGTCTCCTTTACTTAAGATAGAATATTTTTTAGAACTTGTATTGTTATAAGTTTTTAACTTGTATTGATAGAATATTTAGCTAATTCTATAATGATTTTCACAAACAAGTTACCGCAAATTTAAACGGTCATCAATCGCGAAATAATTTTAGTTAATAAATTAGATGGGAAATATTTTTAAATAAAAGAAATATTTTTTTAAATATATTGTAACTACAGATTATTCAGGAAAACATTTATTTTAATATTAAATTTAACTCAATTAACAATCGTAGAAAATTTATATATTAGATGTTACCAGATTACTTTGTATCTAATTGGTTTAGATGTTACCAGATTACTCTGTATCTAAACTTTGAAATTGCAACGTGATGATTAGAAAAGCATATTGACTATTAAAATGCTCCTAATGTCTACGCCATCATTAAAGTAGAAATTAATACTACCTATGTAAGGGCATGCATAGCTTTTTTTTATACAAAAATGTATTATATAATTACAAATAATCAAACGAAAAAAAATACGGTGTTATAAAAACGGTACAACTGGTAAAAGATTATTTGTTGGATAATTATTTGTTTTCTTTGTTAAGAAATTAATTGTTTTCATTAAAAATTCTTTTAATAAGACATCATTTCGCAATGACCCCAGGTATTTTGCGAATGATACCTAATTTTAATATTCTGGCCTGACGAAAGTTCAATTATTATAGGGATACTGATTATTGGTGATAATTTTGTAATGAACCCTAAAATTACAATATTTGTCTGTATTACATTTATTGGGACGGATGTATTTGTGCTACAGATTGTTAACGCTACCCCGAAAAAATATATTATTTCATGGGCAATTTACTGAGTACTAATATCACTTCTTTATCTTGGATAATTTATGGATCGTATTGGTTATTTTAAATCTTTGAAAATGATGAGTATTTGGATTGTTTACACCCATATCTATTTGCGACCAAATTTTTGCTTATTTCAATAGTTTATTTGCAGATTTACAACGTATTTATATCATTGCTTTTATTTAAAAAATAAGAAACAAGAAACGTAACTGAATTATAAAAAATGTTTAGGATATTATGAAATATGTGCACAGATGGTAACAGGCAATCGCTAACCATTTTCGGTAGTTGCTTTAATTTCTTTTATTTAGCTCAAAAAATATAAAATAACTTTACATTTTACATGTAGATATGTTAAAAATAAAAATATTTTTAAAGAAGAATATCAATAATATATAGTAATTTTACAAAAATATGTAATATTTTTCATGATTACTGTATATTTGATAATATTTATGCATTTTTACCGATCAGATATTACCATTTTTTGTGAAAAAAAAGTTTTCAATAACATCGTAAAGCTGTTATATTTTTATGGACTTCGATAATTTTTCATAAAAAAAATGGTACGATCTGCATTTTTACGAATAAATGTCATAAGTTGTCAAATTGCAGACAAATTATGAATGCATTACGCGTCTTGTGGCCACTTTGCAAAACATGCATTAAAGGCGGTATACTTAAAGTAGTAAAAAGGTTGAATTATGTTTTAAGATTAGTGATTAGGAAAGTGTACTTTGAAACTTAATACGAAGCTACATGCTCATAGACTCACTACATTTTCATACTGAAAATAAGCTTTTGTTACGGTTTTGCAATGGCAGTTCCCAGAATTAGACCAAATAATTTAAAAAAATAATTTTTTTGTAGCGAAACTTTTTTCATTTTTATAAATAAAATGCCGAGAGTTAATTGTGTCATATTTCACTGGCATATACCACTATATATAAGTATTGAAAAAAAATTAATAAAGAATGGACATTACTTGCGGAGCCAAACCTGAATAATGACAATAAGACTGGTCAACAAGTTAAAGAGGTAATTAGACGTAAAACGAAAATTGGAAAAAATCTAGGAGGATGCTCAATAAGCACGTCCATTTAGAATTATTTCGAGTCCATAGCATAAATTCGATTTTTTTGGAGAATTGTATATTTCGACAAACACTTGGTATTTTTTTCAATTCATACCATTAATTTTGGAGTCATTAAATTGTTCCTTGTATTTTTCTTCAAAAAAGATTAGTTTCTACTACATTTTCCTCATTTTAGCCTTTCGTTTCGAAAACACACCACTTGTCTCCGTGAATTTTGTTCGACTATCGATTTTTCCTCTTTCCTAATCCGCTGTTCTTAGCGCTCCATTCATTTTGTCCTCTGAAATTATCCTTCGTCGTAAATTCTCATTCGCTCGTAAACTAATTGTCTCGATACTTCTTGATATGTTCTGGAGATACATATCCTATTCTTGTTGTTTCACTGTGTTTATCTTTGATAGCTAAGTGATTAAGTATACTGCACCACTGCGTGGATAAATATATAAAACATCCTTCTCTTAGAGAAGGAAAATATCCCACACTTCAGTGCTCCAATATTAAGTTGACTTGGATCTGAATAATTTTTGGAAATAATGTTTGATTATTTGCCCTCACGTTGATCAAAATTGAATCAGTTATAAAATATTATGCGGATTAAAGGTATTTTTGCCACTTTTTTAAACAAAATATAACTTTTAATTTATATTGCTTTTAATACATAAATGGCGTATGATGTATTTTATAACGAAATCATATGATAAAATATTTTCCATACAAATTTTTGTTTTTACAATAACCATTTTTTATTTTCTTTTCATTTAATTGACTTTTTATGTTACCACTAAAAATTAACATATATATATATATATATATATATATATATATATATATATATATATATATATATATATATTAAAGTCTACTTCAGACCGAAAGATTAAATCGATCAGCAACTTCTAGTTTCATCCTGCTTCAATTAATAATAGTGTAACTGAATTATATCGTAACTGTAATTGTAAACTTTCAGATAAGCTTATGTTTTGTGAAATGTTAGTGAAATGATATTGGTTTTAACAAAAACTTAATTTTTTTTAAATGAAAACTCTTGAGTCTCACATTGTCTAAACATTTTTAATGGAAAAAGGTTTGCGATTTCGCGTGATAATTTGAGTATGGCCGAACGGTTTGACGTCGGGTATACTCGGCGCCAGGCTGAGTGCAATCGACCTAGAGGAGCCGAGTTAATAAATATAATTTAATTTCGTCACTTTGCCTAGTGAATCATTGGCACCACGGTAAAACACTTGATCATATACGGAACGCAATGGAATTTAAGTGTATTGAATTCAAGTCAAAAACACTTTTTATAAAACATTTATTGAAAATGAGTTAATATACGTGAGTAATTAAGTGTTCTAAGTGCATGCATATCTACACATGGTTTAATGAGAAAAAAATGGGATTATCAGCAGTCTTTTTTTGTATTCCATGCTCAAGTTTTTTTGTTTCATGTTACTTTTTTATAAATATGTAATTTTTAGTTGAATTCAAATAAACTTCCTGTCTCCTGCATTCGGAGTACACTCAGTATATAAACTTTGCGTTCATAATGAAGACGTATATTTTCTCTTCAGACAAATATATTTATTATTTATGTGGTGTATTTGATATGTAACTGCATAACTTTTAAATATTAATTGAGGTTATTTGTATAAAATATTATGTCATACTTATTATGACATTTTTAATTAAATAAATTATACTTGTTTTTAATTCTCATTTTCAAAATTTCCCACATATATGGTACGATTTTACTTATTGTCAAAGTCTTCCCTTCTACTCTGTGGTTTTAAATACACCCAATTTTTAATTATCGTACAATATAATGATACTTCTTTTTTCATTTATTAAAGAAATACAAATTTAATGTTCTGTCGAAAGGCCGTCTATGGATGTTGATGCTCTCTGAAGCTGTAGGTCATTTATAGGCCGTCTACCTAGGAACTGGCAATGCCAGGTACCCCACCTCATGCTTCAGTTAACTGGGCAATATAAAAAGTTCCACCTGTTATGGGTGGTTTGGAACATGCTAAATTTATTCAGTATTTATATACGACTAACCAAGTGCAAAGAAATATAATTGTTGAATATTAAACATAAAAATATAATGGAACTTAAAAAAAGTAGAACAGATAAAAAAAACTCCTTGATCTTTAGAATTTGCATCCTTTGAAAATATTGTTTTAAAAAAATCAATATGGTTTTAATAAAATTATTTAAAAAATCTTTTTTGGCTTATTTGTTTTAAAATTTTTTTTCCAATATCTATAAATTTATAACTTTTATAAATATTCAAAAACGATTACTTTTATCAATATTATTTCATTTAAAAAATACAAATATCGTGTTGACAAATCTCAGAAATGAATTAAATTTCTTGGTTTTTTATTATAATACGGAGTAATCATTCAGCGCCATATAGTTTATTTCAACTATATACTTAATTAGTTGTTTTACGATATTATGCTAAGTGATGTAGGTGACTTATCTATCACATGAATCAAAAACATTAATTAAAAAAAAATGAAGAAGTTTTTTTGTTTACTAAAAATTATGGAAAAAATTTTCTAGTCAAATGTTATAATATTTAAAGTTTTGTTAACGATGTATAATTTGTGTATTTTTGTTAAAAAAATTATTTTTGGCGAATTTTTTATACTTTGTACCGCTATTATTTTAGATTAATACTAACCTAAGCTATTTTGTGGCAAGTTTTAAGGTCACCTTGCATTCGGTAGGTTTCTGGAGATCACTATTGATCAATAATCGAAATGTCCGCAATTAGATGTGTTTTGGTTTAAGCGCACTTCGCAAAAAATAATCTTTATGAAATTTACTTAAAGCGATGGTATTTGAAAATATTATTATTCAATTATTTGGTAGTTCCTTAAGTGATATTTGTTCTTAGTAAACTTTTTGTGACTCATGTTACACTCTTCCCACTAACTTTATACAAGATAAACTGTTCTCAAAGGGCGATACGAATCACAGCGTTGCTACCATCTTCAAAACAAAAAGACCGCAACAAAAGACCGCCTTATATAAACGACGTAATTTGTATGAAACAAAAAGTGACGCACAAGCATATCTGCGATCAACATCAGACATTCTTCCACGCTCTGATTTATGCGCTCGGTCGGCACTTGACTAATGCGGGGCGCGAGCTATGAGCGGGCGGCGCCCACTTCGTCGGCGCCTGTCACTCGAAACTGTCGCTAGGGCGGAGAATCTTAAGCTGATTATAATTTGTTTATAAGGGGACTGAATTTGAAATGAAATTCTTGCGCAATGTGAATGATGGAGGTGCAAGAAAAAATGAAGGCGACGCTGTATAATATGCGTTCGAGATTTATGTTTGTGTCGTCAGCTGTTGTGTTAAATGGACTTTAATGTTAGTTTTTAAGGATGAATTAAGGAGACAGCGCAAGCGGGAAGTAGAATAATTTTCAGCTGTCAGTCGCTTCATATCACTGGCGACGTGATTTTCTAAACTTCGCTATAGACTAAAAGTCTTCGCTATAGACTTGTTTTAATTTCAAATAAAATTATTTATTTAAAAGTTTATTTTCAAGTTTTGCGTTTAAATCACATCATCAGATCAAATGTACTACTATCGCTTATTGTATCATTGGAGCAAAAGTATTGTCTCAGTAAAAGTGACTGTCTATCTAATTGACAGAGCACAGTCATTTGGTTTTGAAAATATGTGTTAAGCATAATCAGATCATAGTCATTTGTTTCTGAAAATGCGTGTTAAAATACATGTACTTTTAGCACCAGGCCATTTTTTAGGGTTTTTAAATGTTTTAATTTGGATAAGCGACGACTGGCGTATGCGAAAGTTAAATGAAGCTGGATCCTAAAGAAGATTCTAACTAAGTTTGAGCAAAATCTAAAATGAGCTGGTTTTATTGATTAGACGATTTCGTATGAAACGACAACGATAAAATTCGATCTTTTTTACTTAATAATAAAAATTCAAGACTTTTACATACGTAATGTCCATTATCCATTGTGCACATGCTTTGAGAACCCAAAATCTATACGAGGGTAGCATTGAAAGTTTTCTAAATATCGATAATAGAATAAACTTGAAAGTTTATAATTTATTGATTGTTCTTCAAAATGTTTTCCGTGACACTCTCGCGTAATTTCATTTGATGGAACCATGGAAAGAAGCAATCAATTCATTTTTCCTTGGGTGTGTCTTTCAGGGAATTTTTAAAGTCAGTCACCGCTTCTTCAGCAACCGGGAATCGTATTCCTCGCGGTTTATCTTTTATTCTTGGGAATTAACAGAAATCGTATGGTGGGAGCTGTCATTATACGGAAGCCAAAAGCCGAAGGCAAAGTGTTTATGTAGACGTTTGTGTATTTGTCTCGTTCCAATGTTTAAATACATCCGAAACTTCTGGTGGGTTAATTTTTTGTCAGTTTTTACTATGATTCACAGAGCAATGATGTTATCTTCAGTTGTCGTTGTTGAGAGATGTCTCTCATGAAGATTCCACAAAGATTGGTACTGCCAGGTAGAACTCTTTAATCCAGTCGTAAATAGTGCAGGATGGGGCTAATAGAAGTCGATCGTAACTTTGTTCTTGATTTAGACCACAATGAAAGTAATAAAAATATTATCGACCGAACATTTTTTCATTTCACATTCATCTTGACGTATATGTACGACAAATCGTCACCAATGTTTAAAAGTAAATGACAAATACAAGTAAAGTACTCATAACTCAATGAATTACGAAAGGGTTGGACTTCGAATTCATTTTTTATTGCCGTTATTCCAAGAATTTTCCTCTCCTTCCCCCATTACTTAAATATAGTAATGCAGTTCGACAATATATTTAAAAGACCATGTATTTATCTGCCAAGGTACTCGCTTCCGATAGCACCAATGGCGTTTTAACAACAATTTTGAAACAATCTTGAACATTGTATTAGGATAAAAATTCTTCTTCTACAAAAATATAGATTTATGCAGAGTAAAATTGACAAATATGTCTTTTCACTTTATTTTTGTAATTAAAAATTACGTACATTGGAAATGTTTAGCAGTACACAAAAAGAAATTATATATTGTATTTATTTTATCAAATTTTCCTATGTAAAATGCCAACAATTTTATTCAAATATATTCACCTGCTTTGAATTAAATTATACGAGTATGTATGCATAAATTGCACAGGGCCCTCGGAAATTATGATCCATGAATTCATAATTATTTTTTGATAGGTAGTATGTTAATATAAACGCATAATAAAAAAGTACCTAAACGTACATAACTGTGTTCAAGTATGAGCAGAACTCGTGCTACGAGAGTTTTGCACACGCTTGGATATATACATATAAAACATTTAGAGACTTGTGGTAAACATGTAAGGACTTGTGGTATTTTCTACTAAATTATTAGCAAATATTAATAAAAATATTTTTCTTCAGCAATATATTATCTTCAAAAACATAAAAATATCGTGATTATCTCAAAACTATGAAAACTTATTACTAATTTTCCAAACTTTTCCAGCAAAGTTTAAATAAATTTCTAGTAAATATTTTATCATAATTTTTATTTTAGCAGTCGAGGTGAAAATATTTTTCTGCACATTTGCATCAATATCTCTAGAGCTGTCTTGCGTAATTTTTATAAGTTGTACCTTTAATTAATATTACAAACGATACACAAAATTTAAAAAATCGAGGTATTTCTAAGTGTTAACTGAAAATTCAAATAAAATAATAAGATAAATATAATAAAAAGTAGTAAGTATAATAAAATAAACATAATAGAAAGTAGTATTTCAAAATTATCATCATCATATATATTAATACGCTAAGGTTAAGATGTTACACTCCCTTTTTAGAAAAAACCTCACAACTAATCCACATAAATTATATATCATTTTATTGATAATTGCTTGCTCTACCGGCATCCACAACTAAAAAATTTATTATTGCTATTGTTTTTGTAAATTAATTAATTATTAAAATTATATACACAAAACAGCAATGCTGCCATCTAACGGCTCAACGTCAATATGATTGACGGTCGGTAAAATTTTTGTTTAATTTCAAATCCACTCACGTATAAATAAAGTGGCGCTTTAGCTCAATGCTTTTGATACTTGCGCCTCTATATGTCAATTTTAGTAAAATATTTGTTTGATCTGTCATCTGAGCTTCATAATGGAATAAATAATGCGAAGACTTCGCACGGGTCACGCTAGTTTAATATATAATAATGAATAATTTTGAAATACTTCCTACCTTCTCTCTCAATTGCTATGTCACACGTTACATCAAAAATAAAAGAGAAGTAAATATTCGATTGCTTTATTTAACACTTTCATAATTATAAATAAATGTTTTTGCTTGTTGACCATTGAAATATATGGATTCAATATCCTCTGCCCAGTTTCAGCGTCATACAAATTCTGAGAAAAATGAATGACAGGCGGACAGTGATCTTACAAAGATTGAGTTTTTCTCCTTTTCAGGTACGAAACCCTAAAAGGTTTCTGCATTAAATATATCATTAAACAATTTTGTTTAAACATTATAATAAAAAGAATTACTCTCCGTTTGTGCAAGAATCACTACAAAACCACTGGGCGGATTTGATGAAATTTTCAATAGTATATTTGTATAACCTAATGTCCCGAAAGTAAAATGAAGTGCATATCACTTCAATATGACGTACAAAAATCTTAATTTTTCGATTTGAATCGAATCCGAGACCTCGCCGCTAAAGACCGTATGTCTTGTGATCAATCCAACAACGACAGCAAATTTTGATGTGTAATAAAATGAAACCTGCGCAATTTTAATTTGAAATGAAATGAAACATATATAATTTTGATGACCTGGACAAAAAAGTGTAAGTGTAAATACAGAATAAACGCTTGAAATTACTTCAGACCTTCTTAATATTTTAGTTGCTTTTGTAGACTAAAGACACATTATAAGTTTATCTGACCTTTTGAAATGAAATGAAACATATATAATTTTGATGATCTTGACAAAAAAGTGTAAGTGTAAATACAGAATAAACGCTTGAAATTACTTCAGACCTTCTTAATATTTTAGTTGCTTTTGTAGACTAAAGACACGTTATAAGTTTATCTGACCTTTCGAAATGAAATGAATCATATATAATTTTGATGACCTTGACAAAAAAGTGTAAGTGTAAATACAGAATAAACGCTTGAAATTACTTCAGACCTTCTTAATATTTTAGTTGCTTTTGTAGACTAAAGACACGTTATAAGTTTATCTGACCTTTCGAAATGAAATGAATCATATATAATTTTGATGACCTGGACAAAAAAGTGTAAGTGTAAATACAGAATAAACGCTTGAAATTACTTCAGACCTTCTTAATATTTTAGTTGCTTTTGTAGACTAAAGACACATTATAAGTTTATTTGACCTTTTGAAATGAAATGAAACATATATAATTTTGATGATCTTGACAAAAAAGTGTAAGTGTAAATACAGAATAAACGTTTGAAATTACTTCAGACCTTCTTAATATTTTAGTTGCTTTTGTAGACTAAAGACACATTATAAGTTTATCTGACCTTTGGAAATGAAATGAAACATATATAATTTTGATGACCTTGACATAAAAGTGTAAGTGTAAATACATAATAAACGCTTGAAATTACTTCAGACCTTCTTAATATTTTAGTTGCTTTTGTAGACTAAAGACACATTATAAGTTTATCTGACCTTTTAATACCACTTTCGATTGGCTTTAATAGCGTTGGAATATAAGTTAACTCACGCTATCAAAATTTGTTTGTGTGCTAATAAGCCACTTAATTGTAATGGTAGCAAAAGTTGTTATTGAATGATATTACCGAAAATAAACGTGTTATTGAAAGATATTTCTCAAAGTAAAGGTGTTATTGAAAGTCATTTCTCAAAGTAAAGGTGTTTCTCAAATTAAAGATATTATTGAAAGATATTACTCTAAGTGTATGAAATATCAATATCTAATTGAATATTGAATATATTTGGCGTTAATTTTGTAGAAATTCATTATTCACAATTAAATGAAACTACGTGATGTAGTATTATTTCTACTTTTTTTAATTTCTTTACTACGACCTAGGTTTCGTTGTATTACAACATCTTCAGGTGGGATATTAGCAAAGATTCAAGAGCAAAGAATCTTTGCTAATATCCCACCTGAAGATGTTGTAATACAACGAAACCTAGGTCGTGGTAAAGAAATTCAAGAAAGTAGAAATAATACTACAACACGTAGTTTCATTTAATTGTGATGTAATTGAATATATAAAGATTTTCTCGAGCTAACGTTGTCGCTAATAAAATTGTATTGAAATGATGTTAACTGGATAAATCAGCATATGTGAAAATGTTCGGAAGATGAAAAATCGAATATTTTATCTATGCGTTTTATTTTGTTTCTTTGTACTTTGTTTCTTTAATATTATTTTTTCTAATTTTGACTTTAATCATGTTTTTGGTAGTAAAAATATTTAATTAATATGTCTTTATGGTCCGATACGTAATCTGTTGAACGAAAAAGTTAGTTGAATATACTTGATAAAAGATATGCAATATAATGTAGAATGAAATTAAAGTGATAAAATATGAAAAAAAGTTTAATTTATTATTTTCATTAGAACTATCGATTCAACTATCGATTGCCTAAACATCTTCTCACCCTTTTACTAATGGTTTGCTCATTTTTGTGCCAATTAATAATTTTGTTTTTTACTATTTTCATTTGAATTTTTCTCACTGATGTTAGTGACTTAATCATTACATTAAAACCATGGATCAGATATATTTAATTAATTCTGTCATTGAATACAAAATTAATTTTCATTAACTTTATCGTCATTTGTCGCTGAAGTCAAGAAACTGCATTGTCTCGCATAAATTTCGTAAGACCAAAGTGTATTTTCTTATGCCCAGCTTTGTTTTGATGTGCTTTATTAGACGAGATTATTTAACGAGGGTCCCAATTAAATAAAACATCTCACCCC
Organism: Druceiella hillmani; assembly: GCA_039881145.1. Taxonomy (NCBI): domain Eukaryota; kingdom Metazoa; phylum Arthropoda; class Insecta; order Lepidoptera; family Hepialidae; genus Druceiella; species Druceiella hillmani. The sequence goes on along the minus strand of JAYKKI010000045.1, from coordinate 6,621,998 downwards.
TTCATCAAAGGCGCTTTAACTATCGTTTGGAGTAATACGTTGGGGAACGTGATGTGGAATTAATATAAAAGCTTATTGTGTTGCGTCGCAGTAAATAAAGTGCTATAAGCTAAAGAACTTTATATGCTTGACTTTTCTTGCAAGAATTGATTACTTTGCTCTTCTGCTTTATTGATGAAATAAGTTTAATAAGTGTGGCGTTGCTCCCCGTGAGTTTCGTTCCTGATATCAATTTTTAGGACTTAGCAAATTACATAATTTAATTAATTGGTATACTATTTGTATAAAATTAGCAATCTTGCTTGCTCTTAGCGCTAGAAAAATTTACACTCACGTATTTATAGATTTTCAAATGAAATTTTATCTTAAATTAGGTTTCAATTTAAAAATGTTGTTAATTAAATTGAATCCGGGATATACCTACCATGGTGCATGATATCTAGTGATAATGCTGCTAATTTATTGTTAAAATAAATCGTTACTAAAATAAAAATATTTACTGATAAAATGAAATAAATGACGTCATCTAGCGGAGAATTATAAAACTAAATTTTGGTGTATAAAGAGAACTTTTTATATGTTGTTTACTAATGACAGAACAAGATGGAACCGTTAATTAAGTGATACTTAGCAATCTAGTTTCGTGTTTAACACGGTAAAGGGCGTTACTTGATTTCTGTGGTGAATATGCTTTAAACTCAAATGTTTTCAATTTTTTTTCATTTTGTTTTTCGTCAATTTCGGTACTAATTTTTGGTAATAATTTCAATTTTTATTAATGCACAGATTGTTATGTGGATTACAAAACATAAAAAAGCTAATTAGGAAAAAATAGTGTTAACTATTATATGTAGAGAAAAACTATGTAAATGACTATTTTAATTATATTTCGTTAACCATAATATACTTACATTTATACCATTTTGTCCTGGAGATATGGTTGATAATGTCTACATAAAATATTGTTTATTGTAAAAAAAATTAAGAGATTGTGGAGGGCAACCTCCACAATCTCTTAAATTGCTAACATTACAGAAGATAAAATTATGAAAAAAGTGTTATTAGAAGTTTACCTAAACTTATAGAATACGCAATGATGAGAACCATTGCATATTCTATAAAGTCCAGAAAAAAATATTAAGGAAACGTTAATTTCGTAGTTTTGAGAATTTAACGATATTTTTATGCTTTGAAAAATATACAATGTATTTCAATAATGAAAAATAATACTAATATTTTTAAATAATTTATTAGAAATGCCCTAAGTATTCACTCTTATTTAACATTTTTTAAAACGTTTTTAGAACGAAATTATTTTATGGGGTTTACAGTAGAGTGAACTGGAAGAAATCGTCACGTAAGGAAAAAGCGTTATGCTCCCTCCAGGCGACATTTCCGTCTCTTTCTCTCTTGTATTTCTCTTTCTATTATATACGGTTGTATGTGTGTATGTTCATGCGAGTATCGACATTCAAGCAGCAAGCATTGTGCGCGGTTAGCTGTATAACCTCAATTCTAAATACGTATAAATATTATTTAAACTTATTTTGTTTATTCTGTTTGCCTTCTATTGTAAGCCAATCATCTGCCAGACCGTTTCCAATTCGATATATATATTTGTTTGCATTATAAATTACAAATTAGTGCTATATCATTTACAAAATATTAAAAATTTATAAATTACAAAAAAATTTCGGCAAATTCATTTACTTTCATTAAAAATTTATTATTTATTAAATACTTAAAATTAATAAATTACAATAAATTGTCAGCATACTCATTTATTTTCATTAATTAATTAAATATTATTTAGATTGTTTCAGTAAATTTAACAATTCATTACATTCATTTAAATTTTTGGAATATTTAAATTTAAAATAATGTAATTAAAATGAAATTTTAATAATGAAATTTTAATTTTTCATATAATTAAATTTAAACTTAAAATTAACTTTAAATTTGGTTGATTTAATAAATAAATTTTAAAATAATAAAATGAGAAAACATTAAATTTTAAATAATAATACAAGAATAATAAAATTTAATGTTAAAATTAATCTTAAATTTAATTTATTAATGAAATAATTAAAATCAAAATTATTAAGTATAAACTTAAAATTAATTATAAATTTAATTTGATTGATTTAATTGAATTAATTTTAACATGAAATTTTATTATTCTAACAATTTAGTTTTTTATTTCATCGAACAATCTAAATAAAGTTTAATTAACAATGAAAATAAATTAACATGCTAACATAAAATTAATCAGTTGCAATAAATTGTAATGAAATTGATTAATTTTAAGTATTTTTTATTTATAATTTCTTTATATGTAATTTATAATTCACTATTTTATATTTAATTTTTTTAATAAATGACTATTTTTCATAAAATATTAAATAAAATTTATTGATTTAAATCCTTACTCTACATTTTTACTTTGAAAAAATGATAAAAAATATCATAAAATATACTAATCAAAGAGAGAGAGAGAGAGAGAGAGGGGGGGGGGGAGAGAGAGAGAGAGAGGGAGAGAGAGAGAGAGAGTGTGAGAGAGAGAGAGAGGGAGAGAGAGAGAAAGAGTTGAATAAAAGAGGGCTGCGCTTTTTGGCGTGACAAAAATACACTAATATACTAAATATAAATCTACATATTAAATCACGTTTAGAGTTGAAAAAATAATGTAACGAACTTCGTTGCTGATGGGAGTTCCCCGACCGCACTTTTTTATTGCGAAATATTTCGCTTTACAATGAGGTACAATGTAGGATCCATTGCACCTCATATCACTCCCAGCCGCTGATATTTTAATCTTGTGTTTGGATAATATGAACAAAAAATCGAATTAAAATTTTCAAATTAAATTATTTCAACGTTACAATTTCAGGAGATAAAACAACTTTGTGAGTATGTTGATACGTACTTAACTGCTTTTATTTTATTTATTGAGACAGTTAAGAGCAAAAAAGAAATTGTTTAAGAATGAAAACACATTCTCTGGCCTCCTCAAAACCGACCCGAACAATTGAAAGGCGATGACATCCGCTAAACCTAGGCTCGAATCATTTATTGATCATTCAAATAACTAATCATTAAAATTTTGTATTCGCGTGGTACAGTGATTTAAAAGTTGATCTCGACAAATAATAAAATATTTGAATTTAAACTGCAATGTTACTCTAACATTGTAGCTCGGCATACTATGATAACCAGCAGCTTTAGCTTGCGGTTCGCCCGCTTGATATCGGGAAAACGTAACAATTTTTTTAGAGAATTAGGTATAAATTTCAATCAGTCCAGTTATGTAGTTATGAGGTAAGTAAGATCCATTATGAGTTATCTAGTTACTCTTTTAAACATAATTTACTAGACTTGATTTTCAACATTTGCTGCGGTGCTGTACGGTGTGCCTCGCGTTTTATGCAGTTGTTATATCGTTTTATTTATTTTTTCTGAAATTATAGTATTAAAATAGTTCTTGTTAAACAATAAGTCATAAAAAAGTTATTGGTATTTTGATTATTATGAAACACTCTATACAAATGTATAAATAACGTGTGACTTTAAATACAACTAATGCAGATGTGGTAGCTATAAAATAATTGAAATTACCAATGATTTGAGAAGTTACTCTTAACGAAAATTGGAAAGTCCCTTTTTTCTGACTCGGAAATACAATTTTTAAAAAATAAACTTAACCTTTTAATAAATCCCGACTCAACAGATATGGCTGTTGTCAGTTAAGTCCAATGAGATCCTGTACCTAAACAAAAATATGAAACACCAAACAATAAATTTTCGTCAACACAAAAGAATGAGATGTTTGTGTTGAAATGAAGATCGAGATTTCTCGAGGGTAATTTGTAAAACGTTTTCCACTTAGGTTTTCGACGCCCGGGAGAAAAGCGAAAAGCGTGTTCCCGTGGAAAGGACGTCCGATCGCCGACTTTGATTAATTGACCGTCTTATTTAATTGTCGCTTGAAAATTGTTTCATTGTTTGTGTAACTCATCGCATAATTTATTTTTGGAGGGAAAGTCGTAAGGTCAAGGGTTCGACGTACTTGATTAATACTTACGAAATTGTTAATTTTTTCAAGTTCGTTCATTAAGTTGACTGCATAAAATTTGTTTCTGTTTTAATTGTAATGAATTGCTTTTGGAACGTTTTTATTATACGCCCAAGTGGAATGCTTTGAAAATTATGGAATGGAAGAAACGTAGATATTGGTATGTATGTGATTAAATCGGTAACTTTTTTTTGAGTATATGCCTGAGTTTATTGTTATCTGTCGTTCTATTGATTATTCTTTGTTTTAGAAATTTAGAAACTTTATTGCATATAATTTGTGCCCGAGTCCATCATTTGTTCAACGCTTTATGAAATGTAAGTTGAACAAAGAATTGATTGAAATCGCATTAAAATTTACCGAAGATTGAATTTTGATTTTCTGCTTTATCTACGTTATTTGGAGTTACCGTGAATCTAAATATACATTTGAAAGGGTTAAACATTTATGATCTTACTATATTTTCAGTAATTTATTTTTAAGTATATATTTCTACTAAAATTATAAGAAGGAAGAAAGATTGAACAAAAGGAAGGGGCGGAGAGGACAAAGGTGAGAGAAAGAGGAAGACAGCGGGTGAGAGAAAGGAGAGATAGAAAGACAATATCTTTTGCTTATGTCGCTTTGTTGTCGGGATGAAGTAACGAGAATAATAGTTTAATATTTTCGTTTGTTCATTCTTGCTTCAGATGAATATTTCAAATATATAAATTATTCGCGGCACCTCCATCCTGAATTGATTTACATATGAATTGAAATAAAGTGGCTGTACGAATATCGTAAAATTTCCTTTCACTACATTATCTGAATGTGGTTTATTTGTAATAAAAGAAAAAATGTAATTATTAAATCTTTGCTTGTTCAGTTCTAATATTTTTTAGATATATTTATGTACTTGAATGAATCTAACTGATAAATATGGCGGACTTATAGCTACGAAAGCAACAGTCGAGCAAAAAACCAGCTCGACGAGCGGCTGAGAATCATTACGGTGCACCGCGCTATCAAAGGTCCGATGCTTTATGGATCAATGCAAGCACGGTGTCGTGAATAGTTTACGTATATGAACTTTCGAATATTAATCAGAGGCAAGAAAGAGATCAAAAATATTCAACTATGATTCTTATTATTTCATCCTGAAAAGAAACGAAGCGACATAAGCAAAACATTAATCAGAGGCAAGAAAGAGATAAAAAATATTCAACTATGATTTATGAAAGAGATAAAAAATATTCAACTATGATTCTTTGGAATATTAATCAGAGGCAAGACAGAGATAAAAAATATTCAACTATGATTCTTATTATTTCATCCTGAAAAGAAACGAAGCGACATAAGCAAAACAACTTTTCTTTCTCTCTCCACTCTCTCACTCACTGTCTCTCTCTCTCTCTTTCTCACTATTCTCTCCCCTCCACTTCCTCCTCCACGTTCACACGCTTTTCTCCCTATAATTTTAGTAAAAAAAATATATTTACCTTTTTTATTTACTTATTTTTTCTTTCTTAATCTTTATTCATTGGCAACTTTTAATGTAAAATATTATATTATATTATAAATGCGACAAAAATTTCCAAAGGTAAACATTTTTTAATACCCACCGGCTAGTTGCTATTATAATTTTTCTCATTTCCACTATTTTCTTTCACGTAAATAGTGCTAGTTTAAGTCTGACTAATTTGTTAATTCATTATCATGTTCATAAATGTTAGATGTTTTTTGCCTTCGACAGAACCATACTATTTACTATTTAAATGTTTCCAATACTGCTATGACAGTTGAGTTTCTTATAATTATATTTTAATTATGTTTATCATGAACCAGTATCTCACATCGAACGGAATTGAGGTTGATACTCTGTAAAGTTGCCAGTAAAAGTTGTGAGAAAAAAAAATAGTTTGCTCGTTGTGTTTTTTGGTTTAAACTATTTAATCAAGATATCAACATTTAGAAAAACTTTTACAAATAAACTTATCAGAATGAATAGACACTGTTTCCTTTAACTAAATTTGTTTGATGTTTTTAGGTAAAAAAAGAAGCTTTTTGAGGAAATATTCCACTATGCAAAAATGACATTTAAATAATAAAAAAACGCTATGCCGTGGTATTACGTATATCTTATCCAGTGATATTAGCTCAAACTCGATGAATGTACTATTTGCCGTTAAGTAGACCCATCGTTCACCTTCTTCTATCTCTCTCATAACTTTCCGACCCCCCTTCAAAAAAGAACTTATCAAAAAAGTGGAACGAGCTCAAATATGATCGGTTTATCAGATCCTGATACCATCATCGTCATTATGTGTTGTTAGTGGAAACAATATATGTGCTAAGTTCCAAGTCTATTATGTTGAAGAATGATTTAAATATGGATAACGAAATATGTAGTAGACAAAGAGACAATAACTTCTTAAAATTCGTACAACGAGGATTCCGCATATATTTTGGGCATTTACAAACATTTAAAGGTACATATTTCTATTATACTATTTACAAATATTAATTTTTTATAATATAAATATATTGGTTACTATATCTTTTACGGGCGTAAAAACAAGGTGCATATGTAAAAAATTAAAAGATCTAGAATAATCATTATATCTTTTCTGGAAATTTCTATTCGGATTTTTCGTTTTTTTGGTGATTTTTGGTTTATTAATTTTAGAAATAAAGGCGAAAGGTATGCCCTATTTTCCTGTATGTTTTAGAATATTTTTTTTTAATATGCTATTAAAAACTATGAATATTTTTATATTACTCATAACAACTCTTTCAAATAATACCCCACTTGATATAAACAAATTAAAAATAATTGAGTTCTTTATTTATGTCTTTTTAATTCTCATGTAAATATTTTTAAAAAGTTAGTGCAAAATATGTGGATTAATATATGCACTACTATGCCAAATTTCAAGTTTCTACGTCATACACTTTCTGAGGAATTCTATTGTTACAGAGGATTTGATAGACATGTGAGTGATCTTATAAGAGTTCCATTTTTCAGTTTGAGGAACCTGACCTTAAAAAATAAAGTTAAATAAAAGTTTCTAAAATGCATATTGTGTAGTAAGTCATTAACCGTATAAAGGTTTCAGTAACACGTCGAGGGACAAATTAAGTGCAAAATATTAGAGCCATTACAAATTATAATTAATAAACATTTAGCTTAGCGTCATCTTCATATAATTATATCACCTTGTGCATAATATTTATTAAGTACCAACAATACTAATTATTGTTTTCGTGTATGAATAACATATAAATGGACATTAGTTTTTATATAAGATGGAAAAAGATATAAATGGATAACGGGTTTTCACGTTTGATTATTTAAAAAAGAATCGTAAAACATTTTCCATAATTACTGTTCAACGTCGATCAATTTCAAGTTACAAGAGATGAGCAAATCCTTATTAAGTAGCAACAATACTAATTATTGTTTACGTGGCTGAATAACGTATAAATGGACATTAGTTTTTTTATATATGATCGACAAAGATATAAATGGACCACGGGTTTTCACGTTTGGATTATTTAAAAAAGAATCGTAAAACATTTTCCATAATTACTGTTCAACGTCGATCAATTTCAAGTTACAAGAGATGAGCAAATCCTTATTAAGTAGCAACAATACTAATTATTGTTTACATGGCTGAATAACGTATAAATGGACATTAGTTTTTTTATATATGATCGACAAAGATATAAATGGACCACGGGTTTTCACGTTTGGATTATTTAAAAAAGAATCGTAAAACATTTTCCATAATTACTGTTCAACGTCGATCAACTTCAAGTTACAAGAGATGAGCAATCCTTAAGGTAGTTTTAAGCCAGGGTCGGTTGCGTTATATGAATATTTGCAGTCACTCAACGTATGTGTTAATGCTATTAATTCAATTAACTTCAAAGTTCCCCGTCTTGACAGAATTACTTAATATGGTTGTGCATAAAAAGCAGTAAAGTTTTAGATCAGTATTCTGCAAGCAAACTTGTGTCCCTTGAGATGCGCATACAGTTTTTTATCGAATGACGTGCAGGTAAGAGTTGATTAGCTATTGGTAGAATTTGTAGTTGTTTTTAATGATGCTATTTTCTAAATCAGGAATAGCATCGATCCGTACAGTAGACGGAAAACTAGATGGACAAAAAAAGGAAAAGAAAATTCTGATAATTCCTATCTCATCGTCAACCTGTTTTCTTACAAACATGTCTAATATATAATTAATTACCTGTACGCAATATTTTCAAATGATTATTAAATTATTTGATTATTAGGCACAGTTAGATTTATGCCATATACATAAATTATGTGTGTACATATTATTGTGTATTGTAAAACTTTAATAATTAACCTTAACTTTAACCTGATTTTAATTTAATCTAATTTTTGTAATATATTATATATATATATATATATATATATATATATATATATATATATATATATATATATATATAACTATATATATATGAATATATTTCGGTACTGTTCCATTATTAATTTTAATATTAAGAATACGAAGATACATGCATAATTGAAATGCATTTTTTATAAATTTGTCTCTTTTCAATAAATAGGGCTACTTTCAATTAAATTTCAATTAAAATAATATTGTACTTTTTTCATGTAAAGCATAGTATTACAAAATTTGAAACGAAAATCATAAGACAGAAGAAAATTATAACATGCAAAGAAAATGAAGAAAATCTTGCGAAAAACCCTTCACCTTCCTCTTCCCTTCCACTCCCTCTCCACCTTCCCTTCCCCTTACCTTCCTATTCACCTTCTTACTTCTCCCTCCCCATCCCCCTCCCCATCCACTTCTTCTTGCCCTTCACCATCACCTTTCCTTCCCCTTTAGCTCCCCCTACCCTATCTATCCACCTTCCATTCCCCTTACCTTCCCCTTCACCTTCCTCTTACCTCTACCTCCCCATCCTCCTCATCCACTTCTCCTTCCCCTTCAACTTTCACCTTTCCCTTCCCTTTACCTCCTCCTACCCATACCCCTACACCCCACTTCACCTTTTCCTTCACCATCCCCTTCGCCTACCCTTGCACCATCACCTTTCCCTTGCTTTTACCTCCCCTACCTATACCCCTACTCCTCCACTTCCCCTTCTCCTTCAGCACCCGCTTCTACTTCCGCTTCCGTTTCTCCTTCCCCTTTCCCTCCCCCCTCCTCTTCCCCTTCCTCACCCCCTCCCCATCTTTATATTCTCCACTTCACCATCACCTTTCTCTTCCCCTTACCTCCCCCTACCCATATCCCTACACTCCACTTCCCCTTCTCCTTCCACTTCCCCTCCCCTTCCCCTTCCTCTTCTCCGCCCCGTCCCCTTCCCCTTCTCCGCCCCTTTCTCTTTCACTTCTCTTTCCCACCCTACCCTTCCTCACTCGTTTTCTTATGTTTTTTCATTTT